>JAHLMH010000027.1:0-575557 GCA_019915035.1 Auriscalpium orientale | reverse complement strand
ATTCTCCGCAACTGTCTCCGCAACTCGATGATGATGCGCCTCCTCCCTGAGTACTCCGCTCCTGGCAAGTACGGCAAAAACCTTGAAGACGAGCTCTCTGCAGCAGAGTCATGTCTCCCCACGAGCCACCACAAGCTCCACCGATCCTCTCGCGGTCCAGCAGCAAAGAGGACCTCCCACATGGTTCATCTTCGCCCGCTGAACACATCCTGAGTCACAACCCCACCTCCCATTCCACTCGAGGTGTCTCCGAAGTCTCGGCCCGTTTTGCCGGCATCGCCGAAACTTCGCCGCCGCAGGATCAGTCCACTGTCTTGCAGCCCGCAGACCCACTTCCACTTATCCCGGCGGTCGAGCGCCTTCGCCTCCGACGCCGATCGTTTCTACGCCGATCGTTCTCATCGTTCTCAAGATATTTTAGCGAGCCCAAGCATCGTCGATGAGCTCGCGCCTTCTGCTCCCTCCGCAGAAATCACCGAATATCCCGACTCCAACGACGATCTCGCGCTTCGGCAGCAAAGAGGCCCTCACGCCAGCTGATGACGGTCCCAATCACGCTCAGGTCTCGGCTCGCTCTACCGGAATCGCCGAAACTTGGCGCCGAGCTGCCCACAGCTGCAGGAGCCTCCTGCGGAAGAGCTCACAACGAGCCCAAGAAGTAGCACCTGTGCCCTGGCACCTTCTGCCCCCTCCGCAGAAGTCACCGAAAATACGACAACGCCTCCGCCTCCGCCTCCAGATCATATTTTGTCCCAGCCGCATTCCCTTGTGCCAGAAACCACCGAAATCCCGACAACGCCGTCGTCTCCGCCGCCGCGCCGTTACTCGCCACTGGCCCTGCGCCATCTCCAGATGATATTCGTCCCAGCCGCATTCCCTCCCTCGTGCCAGAAACCACCGAAATCCCGACAACGCCGTCGTCTCCGCCGCGCCGCTTACTCGCCACTGGCCCTGCGCCATCTCCAGATGATTTCGTCCCAGC
This sequence comes from Auriscalpium orientale, assembly GCA_019915035.1. NCBI lineage: Eukaryota > Fungi > Basidiomycota > Agaricomycetes > Russulales > Auriscalpiaceae > Auriscalpium > Auriscalpium orientale. Next base: position 574,575 of record JAHLMH010000027.1, on the reverse strand, counting down.
CGCATTCCCTCGTGCCAGAAACCACCGAAATCCCGACAACGCCGTCGTCTCCGCCGCGCCGCTTACTCGCCACTGGCCCTGCGCCATCTCCAGATGATATTTCGTCGCAGCCGCATTCCCTCGTGCCAGAAACCACCGAAATCCCGACAACGCCGTCGTCTCCGCCCCGCCGCTTACTCGCAACAACTGGCCCCGTGCCATCTTCAGATATTTCGTCGCAGCCGAATTCCCTCGTGCCAGAAACCACCGAAATCCCGACAACGCCGTCGTCTCCGCCGCCCCCGCTTACTCGCAACTGGCCCCGCGCCATCTTCAGATGATATTTCGTCGCAGCCGAATTCCCTCGTGCCAGACACCACCGAAAGCCCGACAACGCCGTCGTCTCCGCCCCGCCGCTTACTCGCAACTGGCCCCGCGCCATCTTCAGATGATATTTCGTCGCAGCCGAATTCCCTCGTGCCAGACACCACCGAAAGCCCGACAACGCCCTCGTCTCCGCCGCGCCGCTCACTTGCAACCGGCCCTTCGCTGTCTCCCGGCGATATTTCGTCGCAGCTGCAGGAAGATATCAACCTGTTGCAGCCGCCTGGGGCCTGGCCTGTCCACAACGATGTGTACGCCTCGACAACACCCGATGCGGAGCGCGATGGAATGCGATTTTGGTTATGCGTCGCTGGACTTGTGGCAGTCATCGCGTACCTAATAGACGTTTTCATACTCCTGCAAGAGGATCTATACATGATGTAGCATTACATATTCTAAGAACGTAGCACCGCTTGTATATCGTACTAGCTACAGAACGTCGCAGCGGCCTCATTCCAGTCTGTGATCGCGTCAATAAGTACCAGCGCTGTCAACGTGTTTGTGACTCACATACACTCATACACTCATTCATCCAATGTGAGCACGCCCTCACGCCCGGCCGCAGGCGCGTCGCTCCTGCGGCAATGCTGGCTTTCAGCAGGAGAATGGAATGGGCGGAGTCCGTCACGAGAGCCCGCTTATATAGGCGCGGATGTCGTTCAAGGCCAGTCCTATGACTTGGAGGTCCTGACCTGCCCGGATGACGTGTCGCAATGCATTGCGATGATAATCGAGCGTAAATTTGATGGCAAGAAAACGAGATTGGATCTCGTTCCTCCGTCTACGATTCCCTCCAAACAACGTCCACACTCGGGACGATATGTCGATGTCGTCTGCTTGAGTTTCCATCATTTCGTCGGCAACGATGACCCGAATGCGCTCTAGACGTTGTTCGAGACCGTTCAGATGGGCTTGAGCCTGCGCAGCAGAGACCAGCGCGTCGCTTGTTGATTCTTCAGAGGTGCGCAAGGAAGCCAGGAAGGCTTGTTGCAGCCCGTCCGGCTCACCGCATGATGACAGAAACGTAACACCCGGCATGTCACATGCGACATGAAGTACGGACCACGGACGCTCCTGCAGGAGCTGCGTATGCACAGCACCCTCCGACAGCAGGCTGTGGAGTATATGAGTCAAGACGATTGGTAGAAATTAGTCCAGGAGCGCGCACCTGTCCGTAGTGGCAGCTACCCGGTATGTTAATACCTGCAGCACATCACTGGTCGTCTTTGCATCCAGGATGAATCCGCGGAGCTCGATCTCCAGCATGTCATTTCTTCCCAACAAGCTAGCGCTCGTGAGGACGTCTTCCGCTGCTAGGCGGGCTTCTTCGAGTTCACTGACGAGTGGCCCATTCGTGGAGGAGGTGGAAAATAAGCCTTCGATACCGGAAATTGCGGCGCTCTTCTGCGGATTGCTTCCGGGAAGGAGGAATTCGCATATTGAAGAGATGCCGGTCACGGTGCAAGGTGACCAGAAGAATGAATTGGCACGAAGATGGCTGTACAAAAGAACTGTCAATAGTGCACCGAGAAGATATTCGGTGATGTGCATGGTTGGAAGATGCTCGGCACGGTGGCACGTACACAGGTTGAGGTGGGCGAGAAGTACAAAGGCGACGTAGCCGCGTGCCACGTGATACTCTCGCAAGGGCGCACTCATCGGAACTGGCCCCGCCAGCCACTTCCTTCAGCCTCGCGCGATGCCTCCGACGCGAAGTCAACTTAGTCAACAAAACCACAAGCAAAACTTCAGTTGTCGAGTATTCGACAGGAAGAACAAGAAACTCAAGGCCATTCCGTGCTTCCTGTGCGATGGCCCCAATAGCAAGGAGCAGTGCAGATTCAAGGGTGTGTTCGAAGGACTGTCTTGATCGATCAGGCATTGCTAACTACTCTCTTCGATTTCCTCTAGGAATAAGATCTTTTTATACCGTCAAATCCGAAGGCCGCGAAGAATGGACCTTTGACTTTGATTTTCTCCCCGACGCTCCCCTTCCGTGCTTCAACAAGGTGTTCACTCAGGAGCTCGATCTGAAGACGGTGGAAGAACTGATGGTGTGTCGTAATTCAATTGCGGATTTCGAACTTTTTTAATTCTCAACGTAAGAGGGCGTGCGCATCTGTCCTCCTCCAGGATCTCCTGCGGGAGCAGGAGCATCGCCGACTGCCCGGCATCATCTACCGTCCGAGGGAGGTGGAGTATCGTGTCACATGCGGTGTGTTTAACTTTATTATAGCCAGCTCTGTCGCCTCATAGATTCTTGTCGGTAGATGTTTGTTCGACTGGCATCTTCGCAGCGGCATGGTTCTGTCGTCGCCACTGCGGACGCGAAATTTGCAACCTCTGCTGGGAGGCGAAGTCCATGATGCCAGGTTCATCGGTGCCTTGCGCAGCGCATGCCGCGGATGTAATGCCGTCGTCGCGATTTCAACAAGAAGAGCTCGACAACTCTGTCACTGAGATGCAAAATATTCTTGCGTATGTGCCAGATGTCCTCCTCTCAGTCTATCTCAGCCTCACCCGTCACTATCTCAGTCTCACCGATCAACTTCACGACAGCGGCACACTCGCCGCCGCATCAACTCTCCGAGTCATACGAGCAAGTGCTTTGGATCAGGCGACTTTTCGCCGACTCTGGGCGCGCAGTGGACCGCTTCTAGTCAGAGACGTCAGGCTCCAGGGAAATTGGGATCCGCTTTTCTTTCAGGAAAGATTTCATAGGACGGAAGCTGAAGCCGTTGACTGCGAGACTGAGGTTGTCCATAAAATCTCGCTCGGCGACTATTTCAAAGATTTTGCTAAGGGCTCTAGTTTGACAGTGCTCAAGCTCAAGGTCAGTGCAGCTTTCTTCATGCAGTTACGAATGTCCTCAGCATTTCCAGGACTTTCCGCCGGCGACGCACATGAAGGATGCACTTTCGGACCTTAATGACGCGTTCTTGGCCGCGGTGCCCGCTTCGGATTATACCCGTCCCAATGGTACGCGAAACCTCATATCGCACTATCATCCACAAGCCATATCACCAGACCTTGGTATGTCTTCTAGGTCGTTGACGAACCGGGCATTTATCTATTTTTGTTCCTTTTTAGGACCCAAAATGTATGTTGCCCACGCGACCGCGCAGGATGATGGGCACAACGGATCGACTCGTCTGCACGTCGACGTGACGTGCGCCGTGAACGTCATGCTATGGGCAAGTGATTTGCCCGAACGTGGGCAAGGCTTCGCTGTCTGGCACCTATTTCCCCCGCAGACGCTAGCCAAAGTGCGTGCTTTTATTCGCACGATGACGGGCAACGACGAAGGCGATCCCATTCATAATCAAGCTACTTATCTCACGCCATCCATGCTGTCCACGCTCGAGCAAGATCATGGCGTGTCCCCGATAGTTGTATATCAGCACGTGGGCGAAGCGGTTTTCATCCCTGCTAACTGGGCTCACCAGGTACTTTGATTTCACTCTTCAGCTCGTACGTTATTTATCATGTGCTTTCGAAGGTCAGCAATGCAGCGAACGCCATCAAAGTCGCATGTGACTTTTTGAGTGCCGAAAACCTGCCTGCCAGTGTCCAGGTTGCGAAGGAGCTTCGCCTCCAGCGCCTCTCTGCCCAATATGGCGACGACGTCCTCCAATTGAACCTCTCTCTGTGGACTGCTTGGTCTTCTTTGTCCGAGCTTCGCACCGAGATCCTGTCTCGTGCCGCCCTCGCGTCCTTGCCGACCGATGCTTCCAATGCCATCAATGACATCAGCAGTCACCTGGAGAATACTTCCGATTTCTTGGATCTCTCCCCCGACGTGCAGTCGGACGAAATGATGAAAAACAGCCGAGGGAGAAAGAGACGGCGGTTGGATGCCCGTTCCCAGAATCCGCTAGGAATGCCTGGCGATTGGTTTTCATGCCCTGTCCTCGGATGTGAGAGACCCAGCACTAGGTCTGGCATCCTGGATCACCTGTGAGCATTATGTCGTCGCCTCTGTTGATGAGACTGACACCCACTCTGTCTTCGAGGTCCGGATATCATCAAGTTAAACTCCCAAAGGCAACGGACGACGCACTGCGTTTGCCTAGGAAATTCGAAGATTTCATGCCCGCGCTCATTGAGACACTGTTGAGCCGACAGAATCGCAGAGCTGAGAAGGGTATACAAAGCGTGCAGCTTAAATCATTCTGAATAAATTTTGTTTGCGGCTTACTTTTCTGAACCACGCATCCCGGGGTCTGCTGGACCGACCTATCCGTCCTTCACTAGGAGTTTTTTTGTAGCGACTGTGCATCCACACAACTCGGGCATCGTCGTTGTTCAGTTCGCTGGGTCTGCCCACCGGCGCAGTTGAAATATATCTACGTGCTCGTTGTATTGATCAGGGAATCAACCTACCAATACTGTACAAAGCCCGATATAGGCAAAGGTCAAAACGCACCGTGGCAAGCCTCGTGGAATCCGCCAGGCTTGCCTCTCGACCACCATCTCGCACAACCTCGCAAAACCATCTCACGTCTACATTATGGGGAATCCAATCGGATATGCGACCGTCTCTCCATACGGAAAATTTGTGCGAGTGATTCTTCACGTGTAAGGCGAGGCTGATTGCCACATTCCAGACCATCCCGATCCCCCTGTCCGACGACGATCCGCCGTTCCCCCATCAGCTGAAAGAAAACGAGATGCTTCTCCACCCTGTCCAGTCCAAAAACGTCAAGAGCTTGATCTCATTCATCAGCGAAATCGTGTACCAAGCACTTGAGACGGCCCCAGACCGACAGGTCCGTCGAGTGAATGTGAACATGACAATATCGGCGAGGGACGGGCTCGCGCATGTCTTGGTGAAGAATCCCGACGCTGTGGAGACAGGTGTGTTACAGAACGTCAACATTATGTGTGGTCCGGGGCCTTACCCTCACATTTTCAACAGTGGCGGTTGCTGAAGGCGACGCCGACGTGGCGAGGCACGAGGCAGGTAAGGAGGCTCGGTCGTCCTTATGACCTTTGCTCACATCTTCATCAGAGGCTGCCGCTACTGAGGGTGAAGCCAGCGGGGGGGCTGCGGGTGTGTGAGGAACATCTGTCGTCCGTCTTTGCCATTGCTAATGTGAGTTGTATGTCAACGTAATCCGCGGTGCTTTGCTCACTCGGAGTCAGTAGTGCTGCTGTAGTGCTGCTTTGCTCGCAGCGTCAGTACTCGGTTGTATTTAATGTGTCGGTCGTTCCCAGTTGCCTGCATGTATCTTCGCCTCGTTATAAAGGTGTCCTTCTTTCCGCGCTGTGTCTATCGATCCGTGCCCCCGCCTTCCCCGTTGCATGTATCTGAGTAACAAGTATTTTGTATCCTGCACCGCTTGCTCACATACCCATCGTCCTTTCACATGGACACCTGTCGATCGTCCTACATCTCACCCCTCTACCTCTCCGCTGCTCGCGAATGACGCTCGCTGACCCTGCGGGTATTTATCATACCTGGGGCTTCGGGTGAGCATTCACTTGCAGCCATGAAAGTAGTACAGTAGGACGTACTGGTGTTCAATTGGGCTAAATATTCCTGCAGTGGGAGCAGAAAGTCGGGGTCTAGTGTCGGTTCTGTCGGTCCTGGAATATAGGCGAATAAAGGAGGCGTGTCTGTGACCAGGATGGCACGGGCAGCTCCCAAGATGCGAACGACGCAAACAAGGCAGAGTGATAGTACGAAAGCTTTCGCAAGCGCAGAGATGAGGTCGAAAATTTGCAGTGCCATGAAGCGATTTGATCAAGATCCGGTGGTACTACTGGTAGTACTTACTAGTCTGCCCACGTGACAATCCTCCGCCCGTCGACCACGCCATTCAGTCCCGCCCGTATCCTTCAACCCGCCTCCGACAACCCCGCCTCCTACCCCCGCCAGGTCTTAGGTTCCCCCGTCTCCTGGCGCCCCAGCTCTTTCGGCGCCGCCTCCGGACGGCAGGCGGCGGGCGGTGGACGGTGGACGATGGACGGTGGACGGTGGACGGTGGATGGTGGATGGTGGATGGTGGATGTTGGATGGTGGACGAACGGGGGTGGTGGATATAGTAGTGGACGGTGGACGGCGGACGGCGGAAGGCGGACGACGGACAGCAGATAGCGGACAGCAGATGGCGGACGGTCGACAGCAGACAGTGTGCGTATTTGTTCATGTCTACCGCTACTCTTCGTTGCAACCGCCAGGCCTCCGACTCCGTCGTCCGCCGCAAGGAGTCATCAAGCTCGGAGTCGCACCCTTCCCCAAGCCCGTTCATGATGCCGACACGCTTCCCGCCACCCGAGGTCCTCCTTCACCACGAAGACTCCGCCAAGAAAGTCTTTATCGCTATAGGCCGCTCCTTCCTAATTTCCGTCATGCGTTTATCTGTCTCGCACGCGTCTCACACCCTCGCTTAGCGCCTCCTTTTCCGCCCTTGCCCCAGCAGTCCTGATTTCAACTCAAGGGTGCTCCTCCGTACCCTACTGCTCCTCCGTACCCTACACGCGCGATGCACCATCTCTGCGCATACGTCTTTTCGCACACTCTCACCATGACGCACCTCCTATATTCCGCGCGGGCGTAGGAATATATCCCAGCCTGAGTGTGTACGCGTGTGACTATCTCAATGTGTGACCATGTGACTCCGATGACGGTCACAGTTCGTCACCTCGTTCTCCAACTGGGTCAACCACTATTCCCTCCAACCCCCGCGACAGCTGCGAGCACCCAGCGCTGAGACGATGCCACATGGTCTATGACATGGTCGCATAAGCCTGGAAACCTATATGGCGACTGGGTAGAACCGACCTGTCAGTACCGGCGAACGCGAGCCTGCTGGCGACTCCTAATCTATTCCCGACCCTCCTGGCTACTCTATTCCCGACCTACACTTTTACTTTCTGCCCCTTTTTCAGATGCAACTTGTGTGGCACAGAAGGTCCGTGGCTCTGTAGCAAACAAAGTGCTGCTCGTCTCTGACTTTTTTTTTGGGCCCAGCGTTTCCCCACTTCGCTTCAACTAGGCTCGCGTGGTGGAGCGTGAATGGTTCGTGGCTTCGCATTGAAGGGAGGGTCAAATCTTGTGCTCTAATAATTCTCACCTACGCTTCTGCAGCGTTTCCGATATACTCTCTGACGCAATCGCTACCGCAGGAAGTCCTGGCGCAGTCACCCAGCTCAAGACACTCATCGTGGGCGAGCTACCCGGGAAAAGCTGGCCACCGTCACGCTGCCCCCCTCCCTCCACTAGAACCGCGAGCGTGGGCAGGATGGGCGGTACGCTGTCCAGGTTCGCGCAGAGCGACGCCGCCGCGGAGCCCTTCACCACGAGGCGCCGCAGCGCGGGCGGGCCTTCGAGCACATCGCTGTCGAGCGCCAGTCGCCGTACTGGCATGGCCTCACGCCTCACATTCCCTGGACAAGGCGCGCTGCGACGCTGCGCGCACGGAACGGCCTCCGCGCGGCGTCGTGGCCATCATCAAGCCAACACGGGATGACTGGTCGCACCCCGGTGTGGCGTCTGCGCTACGACTTCGATGGCTCAGCTGCCATGCCCGGCGCGGCCGTGGTCGATGCGCAGCCCAGGTGCGTGCGTCGTTTTCTTTGTTGCTCATATTCGGCTTACCCAGGCTCGGACTTTCAGCATACCCCGCATGACGTTAAGACAATTGTCGCCGTCGTCGTGGCCATCTGTCAAGACAGCAGCCGTCCTCCCGGACGACGCCCGCACAGTGCAAATTTGACGGTCAAACCCGCAAAAAGGACCGCGACGTGTGTAGAGCTTCTACCACGAGCCGAGCCGCCTCTGACCACGGTGGCTTTTTTGGCAGTCGTTGGAATGTTACAGCTAGCGCAGGGTAGGCGGCGCGTTGGTGTTGAAGTTGACGAAAACGGTCCCACCACGCGCACGAACGCTCTTCAGCGCGCGGTTTCGGGCGAACCCACGGTGGACGCGCAAGACGAGCACGCGCTCCGGGCTACTGTTCGAACCGCCGATCACCCACTTCACGCCAAGCTTGCTGCCTTGCTGTGGCCAAAGGATTTGATCGACGCTGCCCTCGCACGCCCGGCGCACGAAGGCGGGGTACTCGTCCGGGTCCTGGCAAGGTATGGCTCAGCCAGCCTGGTATACCAAAACGAACGACGACGAACCTCAAGGCAGGCGCGTACGGCTTTGCGCATATCCGGCGGTCTTGAAGTGTGGCGAGCGCCATGGAAAGTCGGCAAGCGCCGCGAACGCGTTGCACACAATACGGGCACGGGCGGCCAAGAAGCAGGGTGACGCGTCAGCGAAAGGAGGATGGACGAAGAGGTACGACGGACCTGTGCGACAAGCTGGAGAAGAGATGAATTCGAGGAACCAAGGAAGGCGGGGCCCGGTGCAGAGAGAGACGAAGATGCGACGCACCTGCGAGGTGTGTGGCGGCGGTGGATGACGGAGAGAGACGCGGCTGGCAAGGCAAAGCTAAGGCGCTCCGCGGCGAGAAGACGAATATAGCTAAGGCGCTCCGCGGCGAGAAGACGAATATACCACGCACATGGCCTTCGAGACGTCACAATAGGCGGGAGAGATGGCAAACGGCGCAGAGAAACACCGCTGGAAAGGTGCCTTAGCGCGCGCGACACTTCGATCGACGAAGACGAAGACACGACGCACCCTGCGCCGGAGGAGCCAACGGGAACGTGTGCGCCGACGGCGGAGGGGCGCAGAGAGACAGCGGGGAAAGGCGGGAGAGATGGCAAACGGCGCAGAGAAACACCGCTGGAAAGGTGCCTTAGCGCGCGCGACACTTCGATCGACGAAGACGAAGACACGACGCACCTGCGCCGGAGGAGCCAACGGGAACGTGTGCGCCGACGGCGGAGGGGCGCAGAGAGACAGCGGGGAATAGGCGCAGCGTGCGCGATCGACGAAGACGAAGATGCGACTCACCTGCGCGGGCGAGGGAACGGGGAGGTCTGTGTCGGCGGTGGATGGCAGAGAGACGTGACTGGCAAGGCAAGGCGCTAAGGCGCCTTAGCGCTTGGCGGCGAGAAGACGAATATACCGCGCACCTGGGCTCCAAGGCGTAGGCGGTTCGCCAACGCGCGGGGGATTGGTGGGCTCAAATTGACGGACGCAGGGCGAAGTACAGTCACGCATCACGCATGAGCTGCATTCCTCCTCGCGGCGCCATTGGCCTCGTGTGCCTACAGGATGCATGCTCTAGAGCTTCGCTCTGTTCTCTACACCCGTCCTCGCCGGACCCGCCGCCAGCGCAACGGTCTCCGGGCCGTATGCTGACCTGGCACCCAGCTACCGACAGATTCGCCACGATGAACAACGGTGTGCTCCCGTGCGATACTGGGCGGCAGCATCAGCACGGGCATCGGTGACAAACACGTCAGACGCAGAGTCGAAGACTCACAGCACTCTGGTCTCATCAGTGATCTATGACCCCACTTGGGAGAGCGATATGGAGAGCCTGCTGGAGGTGCGCTCTGCGTGAGGCGTCTTGCGATCGACCTGATAGCTGACTGTGATCCCAACACAGGACTAGTACAATGCCATCGAGAATCAGTTCGCCCGGAGCTCGCGCGCGATTTAGAACGGCGTGCGAGCCAAACGAGTTGGCAAGTGAGTGGAGCTGGAGAGTGGGTCGGAGAGCAATCGTTGAGTAGACGAGATTGACGGTGAGCTTGTCGACCTCTTGTCGACCTGTCTGTTGTGAAAGGGTCTTGACGCGCGCTACGTCCACAGGCCGGGTTGATTTCGAAAGCGTGCGAGGTCGTACAAAGGCGTAGTACATACGCGTCATGCTGGTATTCAATTTATCTGCCCTCTCCGTCCCCTGTGTGCGGGCCGCAGCGCCCTCTGTCAGTCAGCGCGCGAAATCATCATTGTGAATTCATTTAACAAAGATTCAAGAGGTGAAAAGCCTACGCGAACGGCGAAGATTGCCACCGCTCACTACCAAGAAAGTCGAAAAAGTCTACAGGATTGCATGGTCAGTGCTCGACTGGTGTATGAGTTCACCAAACATACACTGACCTGGATACTAGAGCTCAGTCTCAGGCTCGCCGCCATGCCGCCCCGCTCATCGACCACGCCACGTCCTCCCCGCTGCGCCCTGCGCGCCAGCCGCCCTGAGCCACGCCCCCGCCGCCCCCGCCGCCCCCGCCATCCCACGCGCCGTTCCTCCCCCAGTTTATCGCAGATGCGGCCCCGGGTTGTACGAGAAGTTGTTGCGCTCCTTCTGCGAGTTCTGTGACAATGCCGACTTGGGCGTCGAGGTGCTGTCATCCGACGCATTCTCGCTCGACGCATTCTCGCCCTCCCCGGTGGAGGGAGCCGTTTGCCGCACAAGACCGGGCCTCAAAGCCCTAACGATGCGACGATAGACGTTCGCAACACGGGTTCGTGGACCCGCCGGGCTGCTAGCGTCGGTCAAGGCTAAGACCGGCGGACGGCGCGTGAGCTACTAGAAGAGCACAACCAATCGTTACGTACCAGGGTTTGTCCGTCTGAACAGTCTCATAAACCTTTCTCCAAGACTGCGACGGTGCGGGCCCGTAGACGCAGGGAGGTTCCTCTGGAGAGCGGCGCGGGGCTCTCGTGCGGAGGGACGCTCTTCGTCGCTGCCGCTGCCTCCTGAAGTCGTAACAGGTTGCTGCATATTGTACCCAACGTGGTGAGGAGAGTGAGGACGGTGTGTGGCGAGGGTGGTGGAACGGGAAGAGGTCAAGAGTCAAGTCGTAGAATCCGTGCGAGACGCCAAATCGAGCCACATACAAGTGCCATCGTCTTCACTCCCTGCCTCTGCCTCATCACCCGCCTCTGCCTCACCACCGACCTCCGACGTCCCCGCCCCCACCTGTCACCCGCTCTGCTTTGACATCAATGACGATGGCCCACCCGACCCTCCCCTAGCGCGCTCAATACCGCACACGCAACTGTCACCTCACGCAACCAAACTCACGCAACCAAACTCTTCTGTGAATCTGAAGAAAGCCTCAGAGCAGACTTCACAAACCCGGGGCGACGCATACGGAGTGAACGCTGGTGGGTCAAGAGGGAGAAGCTGCTCGAAGCAGCTGGCTATAGGCTGCGCCCTCGTTTCCACCAGGACTGGGTCGCGTCTTGGCGCGGCACGAAGAGATCACCCTTTAACTAAGAAGATGGCCTTTCCAACTCTGTGCGTCTCTTTGACTTGTTGCTGGACGCTGCACTGATCCCTCATTCGCAGCTCCTACTCGCGCCGGACGCGACGCGGATATCGGACGGAAAACAAGTAATGAGGAGGGGCCCTACGAGCTGGACATCGCAACCTTTCGTCGGAGACTCTCATGTCCGACCCACGAACCCACACTGTACCCTTCCTGGAGGTCATTGAGCTGCCGAATGGCGAACGCGACAAGATCATGGTTATGCCGCTCCTACGACCCTTCGACAACCCTAAATTTGAGACATACGGAGAGGCCGTCGCGTTCATGACCCAGATTTTTGAGGTACGTTGTCCTCCGATTAGCTGAAACTTTCATACTGGTCTGACCGTAGCGGATCAGGGTTTACAGTCGCAACATCGCGCATCGGCGAGTACCTCGCATTCCGTCCGCGCGCGGTATCTTACAGCACCCTCAGAGACTGTCCAGAAATGAACAAGTATTACACGCGCACGCGGCGTCCTTCCAAGTATTACTTCATCGATTTCGGGCTGTCGCGGCGCTACGATCCTGCGGTGGGACCGCCTCTCGACGAGCCTCTCCAGGGCGGCGACAAGACGGTACCAGAACACCGCGACCCGACGAAACGCTGTAATCCCTTCTTCACCGACATCTACTACCTCGGCAACTTGATTCGCGAGAGGTTTCTTTACGTGCGCTTTCCGTACTTTCCGTCGCCCTCCCGCTGACTCTCGTGAGTCTCTAGAAGCGACTGGGGTTCGAGTTCATCGAGCCATTGCATGGGACACGATCACTTCTCACCTGCTCTTCGTCATCCGCCTCTCCAACGCGCCGCAGTCCATCCGGCTCCAAGTCGCGCACACGCTCGACGACATCCTCATTGTTGTGCCGCGGAACTTGACGACGGCGGGCGAACTGCAGGCTGTCGTGCAGCAGCGTGTCCTGGACGTGCTCGCGCAGCAGATCATGTTGGACCCGCCGTCGTCGAGCGCGAGCGTCGAGCTCCGGCGCATGGGGCTGGAGACGCTGCACCAAAAGGTGCACTGTGTGGGGACAGCATGGGCTTGGTACGAACTTTCTCTCCGACGAATGAGATGTTATGAATGCTGACGCCTATGCAGGGTAAGACGCTTACCATGACCTCTCTCATACTCGCCACGAAGAACGACAACACCCCTGGGTTTAGCAAATCTACGCTCATCGGTGCGTCATTGGATATGTGTGCGCTCGCCGCTTCATCCTCTGACACATACCAGTTGTCCCGCTGTCCATCATGTCGAACTGGGAGAAGCAGCTCCAGGATCACTGCGTGCCCGGCGCGCTCACGTCCACGACGTACTACGGCAACACACGCGCGCTGTCCGCCGCGGATCTGCAGCGCTACGATATCGTGATCACGACATACCAGACCGTCGCCGGCGAGCATGCCAATGCACTCGGCGCCACAGGAGTTGGAGCGGGCGGCAGCAAGAAGAGGAAGAAGGGCGAGAGCAACTTGTTCGGCGTGAAGTGGAAGGTTTGGCGTTGAATGGCGAATGGTTTGGCGTTGAATGGCGAATTATACTGTGTTGCTGACGATGGAGACTAGCGAGTGATCCTAGACGAAGGACACAACATCAGGAATCCGAGGACCAAGATGGCACATGCTGTGTGCGCTTTGGAGGCGGACCGGCGATGGGTCTTGACTGGCACGCCTATCGTAAGTCAGCAACAGATACGTCTTGTCTCCACAATGCTGATGGCGTCGCCCAGATCAATTCTCCCCAGGTGACGAGATACGGAATCTGTGGATTTTGCAGCGCTGTTGACCGCGCTGCACCCCGGGCTCGTACCGGCCGACTACGCGGAGCAGCTGCGCCGCGCGAACGAGAGCGATGCGGAGCCTGACGCGGTCATCCATGTCTCGCCTGAGGATCGCGTACGCCTGCAGGGCGCGCTCGCGCAGGCGATCGAGGACAACGAGGAGTGTCCGATCTGCTTTGGCGTGCTGGACGACCCGCGCATCACGGCGTGCTCGCATCGGTTCTGTCTCGCGTGGTGCGCTGAGTTGCTCTTGTTCGAGTGTGAGCGGGAGGCTGACTGTCGATACGATAGCATCACTGAGGTCATTACGCGGGACCCGAAGTGCCCTATGGTATATGCGCTGTCGACTTGTACTCTGGAGTCCAGCTTCTGATATTGTTCTGTCTGCAGGATCGCCGCACGATCGGCATGGGCGATCTCATCGAGCCTCCCCCACCGACTGAGCTGACGCAAAAGCCTGTCCGGCTCGACGACGAGGACGAGGACGACGCGCTGAGCGGCCTGCGCACCGGCTCGTCCGCAAAGATCGACCAGCTCGTGCACCTGCTCAAGCTCACGCCGCCCACAGAGAAGTCCCTCGTGTTCTCTCAATTTACGTCGTTCTTAGATAAGGCATGTGGGCTTATTCTTGATACGTCCTCTGACTGACACGCGCATTGACTGACTGGACAGATCGCCGAGACTCTGGACAGTGAAGGGTAAGTTCGCGCGGGGGGTTTGAAGTTGTATGCTGACGTACTGGACGCTGCATCCCGCCGGCGCAGCAGCGCCCGGGGTGAGGCCGCGGACCCGGACAGCTCGTTCCAGGACGGCGACGCCACTGACGGGAATGACGACTTCCAGCCGACGACCATCGAACTGACGGACGATAATGATGATTTTATCGACGATGAGGGCAAAGAAAGGTAAAGGCAAGGCCAAGGGGAAGGGGAAACCGAAGCCGAAGGCCAAGGCGCGCTTCTCAGGGACGAGCGCGGCGTCTGGGGTGAACCCGAAGGTGATGCTCATATCGCTGAAGGCCGGCGCGCTCGGACTGAACCTGACCGTCGCGAACAATGGACACACGTATGGGAGCACTGCGCCGGCGATTGCGGTCTCGCGCGAGCGATTCTCGTACTGGTGCTTCGACCTGCTCTTTCTCATATATGTGCTCGGACACGTCGCAAGGTGCGCCCTCCGCTCGCTGTGTGTATGCGCTGACGCTGACTTGGCGTCGTGCACCGCGGGCAGACCAGGAGGAGTCGCGCAAACGCGTCGCGGCGCTGTACTTGTCGGCGCTGCTCGGGCGGTGTCGACCTGGAGAAGGCGCTTCAATCGTGTGGCAAACCTCGTCATCCGCCCATGCATCGTGCACCGCGGGCAGACCAGGAGGAGTCGCGCAAACGCGTCGCGGCGCTGTACTTGTCGGCGCTGCTCGGGCGGTGTCGACCTGGAGAAGGCGCTTCAATCGTGTGGCAAACCTCGTCATCCGCCCATGCACAATTTATGGTCCGCCGCACGACGGTTACGCAACGCCTAAGGTGCAGAGCTTCCTAGGATGAAGCCTTTTGCACCGCGTGGATTAAATACAAGTACGCGGAGCTCGAGACACAGCTCGCCGATTACTCGCGCGCGCGCGGCATCTTCGAGAGCGGCGTCTGGGCCATAAACGAGGAGGATGAGGACGAGGAGGACGAACGGGGCGTACACAGTGAATGGACAGCACTGGCAGACGGCAGACGGCAGACGGTTGATGGTCAGCAGACGCTGGACGGCAGACGGTGGTGGGTGGATTGGGAGCAGTTGATTGGGAGCAGTGGACGGTGAACGGTGGGTGGATGGCGGACGGTAGACGGTGGAGGTGGACGGTGGATGGTGGATGGTGAACGCTGGATAGTGAACGCTGGACGGTGAACAAACACTGGAGGTGATGGACGGATGGACGGATGGTGGATGGTGGACGGGGGAAGGTGGACGGCAGATGATGGATGGCGGATGATGGTGGACAGCCAGACAGCAGTGGGTGGATGAAGGTGGAAGGTGGAAGGTGGACAGCAGACGACGGTCCACCAATGCACTGTCAAACGTGACTGTCAACTATGGATCGTGGGTCGTCAACCGTTGACTGTTGACTGTGGGCTGCCAACCGTGAGCCATCAACCTGAGTCCACCACCGTGGGCTGTCAACCATTGACCATCAACCGTCGACTGTGGGCTGTCTACCGCCAACCGTGGGCTGTCGGACTGTGAGCCGTCAACGATATACCGTGGGCTGTCAACCATTAACCATGGGCCGTCAACCGCCGACTGTGGACTGTCCCATTTACTGGGCCGTCAAACCATCAACTGTGAACCCATCCAGACAATCAACCGTTGGCAGTCGATCATCAACTGTGGTCATTGACTGTCAACTGTGGGCTGTTGACTGTCGACCGTGGGCCATTGACCATCAACCGTCAACCGTGGGCCGTTGACCATTGACCGTGGGTCATTGACCGCCAACCGTGGGCCATTGACTGTCAACCCTCAACCATGGGCCGTTGACTGTCAACCGTGGACTGTGGGCCATTGACCGTTGACTGTGGGCCGTTGACCATTGACCGTGGGCCATTAACTGTCAACCGTGGGCCATCGACCATCAACCGTCAACCGTGGGCCGTCGACCGTCAACCGTGGGCCGTCGACCGTCAACTGTGGGCCGTCAACCGTCAACTGCGTGGGCCATCAACCATAACCGTCAACCGTGGGCCGTCGACCGTCAACTGTGGGCCGTCAACCGTCAACTGCGTGGGCCATTGACCATCAACCGTCAACCGTGGGCCGTCGACCGTCAACTGTGGGCCGTCAACCGTCAACTGTGAGCCGTTGACCGTTGACCGTGGGCCGTTGACCGTCAACTGTGGGCCATTGACCATTGACCGTGGGCCATTGACTGTCAACCGTGGGCCATCGACCATCAACCGTCAACCGTGGGCCGTCGACCGTCAACTGTGGGCCGTCAACCGTCAACTGCGTGGGCCATTGACCATCAACCGTCAACCGTGGGCCGTCGACCGTCAACTGTGGGCCGTCAACCGTCAACTGTGAGCCGTTGACCGTTGACCGTGGGCCGTTGACCGTCAACTGTGGCCCGTTGACCATCAACCGTGGGCCGTTGACCGTTGACCGTGGGCCATTGACCGTCAACTGTGGGCCGTTGACCGTCAACTGTGGGCCGTTGACTGTCAACCGTGGGCCGTTGACCATCAACCGTCAACCGTGGGCTGTCAACCGTCAACCATGGGCTGTCAACCGTGGGCTGTCAACTGTCAACCGTCGACTGTTCACCGTTCACCATCAACCGTTGACTGTTCACCGTTCACCATCAACCGTCGACTGTTCACCGTTCACCGTCGACCGTGGACTGTTCACCGTCCACCGTCGACCGTTCACGTCAACCATCCGATCATGCGCCGTCCGATCATGCGCCGTCCGATCATGCGCCGTCCGATCATGCGCCGTCCGATCATGCGCCGTCCGATCATCCGTCGTCCGATCATGCGCCGTCCGATCATGCGCCGTCCGATCATGCGCCGTCCACATTCTGCTGGTCACACCATCCGCCATTCAAATTTTGCTTGTCATTCCATCCGCCGTTTGCATTCTGCGTGTCGTTCCATCCGCCACCCCGCTGTCCAACCATCTGCAAGTCAGATTCTGCTTGTCAAACCATCTGCTTCTCAAGGTGACATCTGACAGCCCTGACTGGGTTACGAAGTGGTCCACTGACGGTGCTTATGTTTTGTTTGAATGCCTATTGCTGTTGCAGAAAGTTTAACATTTTCTATCAAAGTTGTTTTGAATATACTTTGGTCTATAAAGTAAGAGAATCTCACAGCAGATAGTTTAACTGTTTTGATAAGATACTTTTTGACTTTGCTTGGGTCCAGAAAGTTGATGAATCTCATGGCAAAAAAGGTAAAGAATGTCTCAGCCAGAAAGTTTATATAATATCTCTAAGAAAGTTAAACCTTTGTTCAGACTATCTTTGGTTCGAAATTTAAATAGGTTTCAACCTTTTGTTCAACCTATTTTTCTGGGGTATGGGTTGAAGAAATTTAAACTTCCATTAACACAATTTTTTCGAATAAAGTTTGTTAACAGTGTTGATAATATTGTTAAACATATTGTTGAATAGATTTTACCTTTAATCAAACATGTATTTAACCCATAATTCAACCTATAATTTGGTGAGAAATTCTAACTATAAACAACATATTATTCAACCTATTTTTTGAGAATATATGTTAAATTACGATTTAAACACCAATCAACCCATTATTCAACATATCCTCCCAAAGATAGTTGCCCATGCTGGCAGTGTGGAGGCCTGTTGGTCTAGTTCTGCAGCTGCATAGGCCCATCAGCTGTGCCTCCACTGCGCATAGCATCGCACTTACTATCGGTTCTGATCCTTTTTACACCAAAGATGGTGAGCAAACGCGTTCAAAGGAGGAGGAGCAGCGGTCAACGACGCGTGTGCGGGGACAAATGACTTAGGAGCCTCAAAGGAGCCTGGGAATCTTGACTGGCAAGACGCCCTCACGTGGCTGAGCTCGCTTTTGCTCTTGACCACCATCGACGCGACTCTCTGGTTTATTTTCGCACTGCAGCGCTGAGCACTGAGATACGGCTGAACTCTGGGAGACTGACTCTATCTCAAGATACGGTGAAAGGAAACACGCTCGAATCATCCAGCGGCCGCGCTCTTGACTCTGCGGCTAGATATGCTCTGCGTCTGCCGTCTCTTAAACAATGGAGCCCATAACTACCGCTGGTGATTCGTCTGTGTTATGTGGGTCCGAGCAGTCCCATCACCATCTGCGCCATTCTGGGCGCGTGCTGACGCGCAGGTATACATCAAGCAAAGGTCACGCCGCGGGTCTGTTTGACGAATTCCATCCTCTGTTTGACGAATTCCGTCCTCTGCTTAACGGGTCACGAGATCTGGCGTGCAGGCGTATATATTCTGCGTGCGCTCGCCCGTCTATTCCTCAGTATAACCCCCCATTTCACCAGCTCCTTATCGTTGACGATAAACCCCAATGCCCACCATCCATCTCATCACTTTCCGGGCCCCCGCCCTTCTATATGCGCTTCATCCAAGCATCCCGCGTCCAGCAGTCCCCGGCATTCGCGTGCCAGTCCTCGACACGCCCCGCATCGCCCACGCCGCCGCACTCCGCCGCCACATCGTCGCCACGCCCGATGGCCGCTCTCCCATCCAGCCGTCAACGGGTCGCCAGACCCTCCGGCCATACCATCTGTGCCTCGCGCATGCTCGACTCGCCGCCGTCCGCCCGCTCCGCCTGTACTCCCACGGCCAGGCCTCTGAGGCCTATGGACACCATGGCTCGATCATCGGCGAGAAGCGCAAGCGGACCATGGTCGACAGCATGTGCAAGAGCGTGCGCGAACTGGCAGAGATCCCGGCGCCCGTCAAGCAGCGCCTGGGTGCGCGGGAGGCGGATTTTGAGGACTTTGACATGGTGAGCTACATGTCTAAGCTTCTGCTAGCCCATCTGATCTCTCTACAGTTGGAGCCCAGCCCCAACGTCCTCAACGTCAACGACAAGGCGAAGGTCCACGGATTCGACGCCATGGAGGTCGAGAGCGTACGTCTGCTTTGCCCACTCCATCAGAGCTTGACTGACGCGCTCTTCTTATGCAGAGCGACAACGGGAGCGCCGTCCAGGAGGTTCGCAAGGTCAAGCAGTGCAGGGCCAAGAAGGTCAAGAAGGTCGTTCAAGCCGTGCAGCGCCGTCGCAAGGCTCAGGTCGCGTTCTGCAACATCCCGCACTCGCTCGCCCGCCAGCCGACGCTCAGCGCCACGTCCCGCCACCGCCTTCAGCACCGCGTCCAGCCTGTCGCGCCGCCTCCCACCGCCATCGACGATGCCGACGACGAGCTCTTCGCCTGTCTGAACGCCCTGGCCATCTCGGACACCGTCGACACGCCCGGGACTCCCGCGGTCGAGGCTCCTGCCACTCCCGAGGTGCTCGAATCCGCCCCAGCGACTCCGGTTGTCAGCACAGCGCCGTTGGCTGACGTCGACGCCTTCCTCGCGACGATCCTTCTCCCTGGCCTGCCCGGCGCGTCTGACCTGTTCGGCGGAGCCGAGTTGTTGGTTGTGGGCGATGTCGTCAAGGCTGCCGAGACGGGCGCCGAGGCTGAGGAAGATGGAGAGGATGAGGACGAGGACGAGGACGAGGACGACGGCGACTCCATCGACCGCGCCATGGACGCCTTCGCGGAGAGGCACATGACGGGTGAGCGGAGGGTCATGATCGAAGTCCGCGAGTTCCTCGCGTCGCCCCCAGCGTCTCCATCAATCCCTCCGGTCGACGCCCCGCCACCGCAGCCCAGCACTCCTCGGCCCAGCCCATCTCCGCCCAGCACGCCCCAGCCCAGCACGCCCCAGCCCGCGACGCCCGAACCCCCTGCTGCCCCGGCCAAGTCCGACTCGTCCAACTCACTCTTCAACGAGGCCGCACAGCCAGAGCCAGATGCCGAGACCGCGCCCGCGGCGTCGGCATCCTTCGACTCGCTGTTCGACGAGCGTCCGACACAGTCCTCGGAGCCAGTGCCATCGATGCCGCCGCCCGGCGCTGCCCTCGTCACGACCTCCTCTCCCATCGTCCATTCCAGCCCGCCGCCCCTCATCATCTTCACGTCAAGCCCCTTCCTCGACAGCGTGGTGCGCAGCCCTGTGCCTGCACTCAAGGCGCTGGCCTTGGGCTTTGACGACTACGACGTCCCCATGGAGATCGGAGAGGACGAAGGCTATGGGAGCTACGAGGAGCCGGCTATGCAGGTGGTGAAGGCCTCGCCGATGGTGGTCTGCGACGCGGACGCGCCCTTCGGGTCGCCGATGCTGATTGGAGAGGCGTTTGTGGACGCGCTCGGTCAGCTCGCTCGGTTGTTTGGCTTCATGCGCATCACGTAGATTACGGGGTCCAGCTCCTTGTCGCCTTTTAGATTGATAGGTACTATAGTTTACTGTACATCTCCGAGGCTAGCGCAGTCGCGCCTCTGGAGTCCTCCCTCAGGACCAGTGCGATCGCGGGGGTGTCGTGACCGTCTCGCTGGTCGGACGGCGCGATGCTCCTGTGCATCGTTCGGCTTTTGACTAGTTAGTACTTCTCCTCTCTGAGCTCTTCTTCTTACTAACGCGCCTTTCCATGCAGCCGACTTCCGAACGCGCACTACGACAAGCTTCACATGCTTGCTTCGGACGTCAATACCTGCAGCTCGGACTCGCCGCCGGCACAATGTCGTGACATCATCAACACGAGGTCTGTTCGCTGACGGGTGTGGTTTGACTCCCTTCGGACAGCGCTCTGGGACACGGACGGCGGGCGTGGGGCGACGGGACACGGCTCGACGCTCAAGGTAACATGGTGGCAATGGCGGCGTGGCGAGCTTAATTCGACAACCACAAGGACAAGGCGCTGCGGGCAATCGGACGACCATAGCGGGCTCTGCGGCTGTCGACAGTGCGTCTGCTCCTTGCGCCGTGGACTTATAGCTAATAATGTTCTCTTCTTGCGAGGCGTGCGATGGGGCAGCTCCCGTCGTACGCCTTAACCCGTCAACCACCCACCAAGTCGTCCCTGCCGCGCAGCCCTTAGCCCTCTACAGCGGGTGAACGAGAAAAGCTCGTATGTCGCTTTCCACCTCTAGTCGCTCGTTCTGCTCTAACCTTCCCTTGTTGTAGTCAAGTTCCACCGAAGAAGCCAGCCCCAGCCGGGCGAATCGAGTCGGCGCGTCGAAAAACCCCACACTGCCCGAAAGTCGTCCATCCCAGAGTTGCCCCAGGGGTTTCATCCCACCTCGTCTTCGAACTAACCTCCGTACCGCCCCAGCTCATTGGGGCGGCGATGTTCATGGTGTTGTGCTGGCTTATCCCTCGAGTCCTTGCTTGCAGGTTCCGAAGCCGCCGAACACACCCCTCCCGTGTTCGGTCTGCGTGCGACGAGGCCACCGTTCTCCGGTCTCTGACGTCGTTCTCTATTGTCCTATACCCCCGTCCGTGATTCTGGATAGACCAAGGTGGATATATAGGCCATCCGTCTAGTACGATACGCGTTTGGATGTAGTGGTGATGATATACGATACAGAAAATACCAAAAAGAGTTCCGTTCTTGCCGAGGGTCTTTCTCTAAGTTATCTAATGACTCGGCCGTACGAGTAGCCTGCATTCATCGAAGTCGAAACACTCAGAAACGTATCAGTATGTCGCTGACTTTCAGACGTTGTTCCGAGTCTATTCATGCACATTTTGATTCCCCCGACGCGAGTATGTACCTACAACATGTATTGGTTTCTTCCCTGCTTCCTCGAAGACGTACAACCGATTTTCCTTCTCGCCTCTCCGACAATCAAAAGACCTACTCTTTCCGGTACTTCTGGTAGTAGTGAATAAGACCTGTCGTCTAAGAGTAACGTCCGTCAGCTGGCGCCACCAAAACACACAGAGTGGAACGCACCGAGCTGTCATGGCCAACGACGTCCTCGGGCTTATCGAGCTGCGCGAGGATGTTCTTCGCAAGCACCTTACCGAGCTCGACACCCATTTGGTCTGAAGACAACGCACGTAAATACTCCGGCGATTCCGTAGCAATCGAGTGACGCACCAAAGGAGTTGATGCCCCAAACGACACCTTGAGTGAAGATCTTGTGCTCATATAATGCAATGAGCGAGCCAAGTGCAGACGGCGTCAGCAGAGGGAAGATGATGCTGTTGCTCGGCCGGTTGCCCTCGAAGACCTTGCTCTTGATGAGCGCCTCAGTAGCGTTAGGCCCGACCTCCTACCATCATACGCGTTTGTCAGTGAATTGTTGCGTGCGAGTTGAGAGTAAGATTTACCTTGCGAACCTGCTCCTCGGTCTTACCAAACGCGAGGGCCTCCGGCTGGGCAAAGAAGTTGGACAGAAGGATGCGGTGATGCAGCGAGCCGCGAAGCGGGTTGTGGGTGGTAGTGGGAGCGAGGAAGTCGGCGGGGATGAGCTTGGTGCCTTGGTGCACGAGCTGGTAGAACGAGTGCTGGCCGTTTGTACCCGCCGCACCCCAGATGATAGGCTGCATACACTCCGTTGAACATCGCATCTACGCTGAAAAAACATCGTGTACGCACTCCGGTCTGGTAGTCAACGCGCTGGCCAGCCTTTGTCACGAACTTGCCATTGGACTCCATGTCACCCTGCATATATGCGCCATAAGACACCCCGTTCCCAATCGAGACACTCAAACACTCACCTGCTGGAAGTAATCGGCGAACTTGTGCAAGTACTGGTCGTATGGCAACAAGGCGAGCGTCTGGGAACCGTAGAAGTCGTTGTACCAGAGACCGACAGCCGCGAGCAGCACCGGGAGATTGTTCTCCAGCGGCGTCTCCAGGAAGTGCTTGTCCATGTCGCGCGCGCCTTTCAGCAGCTCCTCGAACTGCTCGTACCCGATAACGAGGGCGATCGACAAGCCGATGGCGCTCCACAAGCTGTAACGCCCACCGACCCAGTCCCAGAAGCCGAACATGTTCTCCTTCGAGATACCGAACGCCGTAACCGCCTTTTCATTCGTGCTGAGAGCGACGAAGTGCTTCGCCACGTGCTTCTTGTCGCCGGCGGTTTTCAGGAACCAGTCCCGCGCAGACTCGGCGTTTGTAATCGTCTCCTGAGTAGTGAACGTCTTGCTGGCGATGATGAAGAGGGTCGTCTCGGGATCAAGATCGCGAACGGTCTCGGCAATGTGTGTGCCGTCGACGTTCGAGACAAAGTAGGGGGTCAGGTCGCGTTTGGCGTACGGCTTGAGGGCCTCGGTGACCATGACAGGGCCGAGGTCAGAGCCACCGATGCCGATGTTGACGATGGCGCGGATGGGCTTCCCGGTGTATCCCGTCCAAGCTCCGCTGCGCACAGCGTCGGAGAACTCGCGGATGTGTTGCAGAACCGGCACGACTTCACTGACGCCGGCCTCAGTGGTGTCGAGCTCACCGAAGGAGCGGAGGGCGACGTGAAGCACCGCACGATCCTCGGAGGTATTGATGTGCTCGCCCTTGAACATGGAGTCACGGACTTGCTCGAGCCCAGACTCGCGGATGAGCTGGAGGAGGGTCGCGAGGATGGGCTCGGTGATCAAGTTCTTGGAGAAGTCAAGGAGGATGGTGTTGGCGGGGTTGGAGGAAGCTGTGTACTCCCTGTGGAACTTCGCAAAGCGCTCTGGATCGGCAGCAAAGAGATCCTTGAGGACGAGGTTCTTGTGCTCATTATCGTAGAGCTCCTGGAGCTTCTTCCAGGCGGGGTAGTCTGTGGAGATCGGATGAACAGGCTGTGGGACGTTGGCGACAAGCGCAGAGCATACCTGAGGCGAGTGTGCCAACCATCGTTGCGGTTGGAATAAACGAGGATGGAGGAGGAGATCAGGAGGAGATGCGGGTCGATAGAGACGTTGGGAAGCTATATAGCGCGCCGGGCCGGGCGTCGCAGTCATCCCGTTCTCTTCCGCTCAGCAATTCTCCATGCGGGTGGCGGCATTGCTCCATACACAGGCTCCGTTCTCCCGCGCAAGAGCGTATGCCGATATTCATCGTTGAATTGCATCCACGCGCAAGGAACGTTCGAGCAAATGCCGAGCGTCTCAGCGGTATATGGGCGTGTGAACGGCACCCACGAGCCTGCACGACGCGACGCGTTCCGACGCGTCGACCAGCTTGCCTCTCACCACCACGGCCTCCTGCTCGCACGTTCCTCAAGTTCTGCTCATCGCAACAGAAAATGGCCCCTGCTGACTCTGAATGGTCTTTTGGCTTGCGCTCACACCAGTACCTCTCAGACTCGGACTCTGACACCTCCCCGCCCCACTCGCCTTCGTCCTCGGCCATGCTCTCAGATGATACTCGCCAGTTCCTTGATCTTGACCTCTCCTCGCGTGAGGACTCCGCCGTCTACAAGCCCAACCCATGGTCCATCGCCAAGGTCAACGCCGCTTCGCGGCCAGCTCCAGCTCCGCCGCAACCCAAACCTGCGACGACGCGCTGCGACAAGCCGAAGAAGCAGCCAACAGGAATTATCGCGGACATGCTCCGGAAACAAGCACAGCAGCCTTCTGCACCTGAAGGTATCGGACTGAAGCCTGGCGTTCCTCCGCCCCGCCACTCGTCGCACAACAATCGATCTATCAAGCGCGCGCCGAGCGAAGGCCGACCACCCAGCACCGCCAAGCAAGGCAAAGGCAAAACTGCACCTGTCAGCGGCCAGCCAGCTCCCAGTCGCTCTACTCAAGCGCAGTCCTTTCAATTCGCCTCATCTCGGGCTCGGCTCGCAGCTCCTTGTGCACGCAATGATGCAGATCGTGGCCCTGCCGTCTCTCCTACCAGCCCTCCGACCTCATCGATGACCGGTATACACTCAGCCAGAGACAGACCTCCAGACTCTCTGGACTGCAATCCCAACGTCGGGTTCCTACCCCCTAGCATCGATGAACACAAAGGGAACACGCATATACTCACCCATAACGTGCATATTACCAATCAGTCTTCTGTCTTCTGTGAATACTAAACACTTTGTGGCAGAGCCAGAATTACTCACGGCGCCCTGTCTCTCTTTTCGTTCACGAAGGGGAGGGTACGGTTGCGGAGATTGCGAAAGAGGAGCCTCGGGATACCGATCTGGCCTTGATCCCCGAGCACGCCCCTCCTCCAAGTCAAATGTCCGGAACAGACAACACGCTCCGGCCAGCTCCTCACTACTCTCCCGAGCCTCAACCTCAAGCACCATCATATCTCACAACGTCCGATAATATACACCGTCTCCACCCTCGTTCTCAGGAAAGCCCTCTTGCAGCCCACACCATGCTCCGTCCTTTGATCCCAAATCGCCTATATACGCCTGCGCCGCCGAGTCCTCACCACTCTCCAGCCCCCGGCACTGCTTACTTCTCTTCGCCGCCCCCACCGTCGCCATATCTGCCTTTCGCTCGTGTTCCTAGGTCTCCGCCAAAAATTTCCCTCTCTGACAAGCCTCGCTTCCCTGCAATAAAGGCGTTTTCTTCACCGCCCGGCCCACTGTCCGTCTTTGCACACACTCACTCACGACCGCACTCGGCACACGTTCATCGGAGGCCGGCCAATAGAACACGTGCTTCTCAACGTACGACTTGTCTCTAATCCTTCGAGAGCATATGCAAATATTTACCTTCACTTTGCATGCGCTTATTGACACCGCTCAGACCAATACTCTAGTAGTACTAGTAGCTCAAGCTTTGCGCCAGACCCGGCGGTTCGGCCTACGCTACCCGAAAGCCGGCTCTCGCGTCACCATCCCCATGCTCTTACACCTCCGTCCACGCGCCCACAGGAACCCCGACACCTGTCTCCGCCTTCCAAAGCACCGTCCGCATATACTCACCCAGCCCTCACGGATACAACCGACGAGTCATGGTCGACGCTTCCCGCTCAGGGCAAGAAACCTACCAACCCCACAACCCGCGGGATAACATCGGTCAAATTCAAGGTGCCCCTACCGCTGCTCAAGGCCACCAGCAGAGGAGCTGAGGCTGTTCCGACCGCGAACGGGGAACGTGACGTGAAGCGGAGGAAGGTAACCCTGTACAGACCACCCCCACGCCAGCCATTCGATACCAAGGGGGAAGACGAGCCGATGTCTGCATCGAAGGGACAGGTGGAGGTTCAAGAACGATGGAAGCTTGTCCGCGGAGGGCGTGGAGGTGACGAAGGCGACGATGCATCAAACAAGGTATCTTCGCGCGGCTTAGACTTGCAAGGTCCATCGGTCGAGCGCGAGGTCGAAGTAGACGTCGACATGTCTGAGATCGGTGCCCGCTACCCAGCTGTGCGCCGCGCGATGAAAGAGGTACGCCATTTCTGTTCCCTTCCACTTGTTCTTCGTTCGCAGCTCTCGAGTATTCTGTCATCTATTGGCGGGGGCTGATCCTGGCGTTACTGTTAGTAGCGTCGTCTCGCTGCTTCACGTGTCTGCGACATGCTTGGTCTACCTAGCTGTGGTTTCGTTCATCGCGACTGTCCCTCAGATGGCGAAGTTGACGAGAGGAGGGATTGCGTCTCCATCATGTATTGGCCGAATGACAAGTGAATAACAAACTGATTTTGGGTGGCATTTCTGGGAGTGAGACCTGGTCTGTCAGTGTTACGTAAACAAGAGTGAGTTATTGTGCCCGAAAGGGCGCGCGTGGTGGCGACGTCAAGCGCGTCTCGCCTCCTCCCGCTACACACCCAACAAACATGAAAACGCGTCGAAAGAGTAAGGCGGCAGCGGCAGCAGCCGCCGAGGCAGAGCACACCGACGCCGAGGCAGCCCAAAGCGAAGCGGAGGGCGGTGGGCCCTCCCAAATTGCCGACCTTTCTGGCGAGCTCGCTGCCACCCAACGCCAGGTCGAAGAACTGCGCGCGGAGGTGGAGAAACGCGACATTGAGCTCGAACAGGCGTATCAGGACAAGGAGTCCTCGGCCCGCGAGCTGGAGATTCAGCTCGAGGAGACGCGGGCGGAGCTGGAGAAGGTCAAACTGGAACGCGAGGACATCCGTGAGTGCTGCGTGGCCCCTTCATGCCCGCTGATATCGACTGCGCTTTCCAGGTACATCGAGAAACGCATTGCAGACCCAGCTCTCAACTCTGAACACCTCGCACACGGTTTCCTCTTCAGAGCTGGACGTGCTCAAGAACCGAGTCGAGGACACGGAGCGGGAGAAACGTGACCTCTTGGCCATCGTCAGTCGGTTGAAGGACGATGGGGCTCAAAGAGACGAGGAAGTCCAGAGCCTTCGCGGGCAGCTCAAAGAAGCGCGGACGGATTATCAGACTCTAGAGACGCAGGTCCGGGAGCTCCGTTCGACAGAGTCGTCAACCAAGGCGCGCCTCGTTTGTTCTACCTTCACGCTCGTAACTTACGAAGCATCCTCAGTTCAAACTGGAGTCTCTGTCACAACAACTCCAGCTCGCACAGGGCGACGCGGAGCGAAACTCGACAGAGCTGGCCGCCAAGTCTGATGAGTTCGCCAAGTACCGCCATAGCAAGCATGCAGAGCTTACACGCCTGCAGTCTTCGCATGACGCACTGCTCCAGACCCACGCATCTACCGAGGGACAGCTCAAGGCCCTCCAGTCGTCATACAAGTCTCAGGAACATCAGCTCTCACAAGCACTCTCCCGCGTTCAAGACCTCACAGGACGGCTAGCTGAGCAGGAGGCGACGTACACTAGCGAAACTGCAGGGCTCAAGCGACTTGTCCAGATGATGGAAGAGCGCGAGGCTCAGGCCAAGAAGATCGTCGACACGATCGAGGCGGAATGGGCAAGCGTGGGCGCGAAAGCCGAGAAGCGCGAGGCTGTCCTTCGTGACGAGCTTGAACGCGAGAAGCAACGAGTTGAGGACGCGGAGAACCGCATCGAGGAGATGGAACGCGTCTTGCAAAAGGTCAATCGCGGCGAGCTTCCTTTGCCCGGTGCTATTAGCTCTGTACCTTCGACACCCGCGCGCGGTGAGACACCCGACCTGATGACCCAGGGCATGATGGGGCTCAGCCCTACCGTGGCAATGGCAAGCCGAGCGCAGAAGACAGGCAAGACGTTCACGGAAGTTTATGCGGATTATGTACGCTTGGAGGAAGAACATGCGAAGACGCTTCAAGAGTATGAGCGTATGGACCGGACACTGGGCCAGGTATTGGCTCAGATTGAGGAGCGGGTGCGTCGTGTGCGTTTTACCTCTAACCTCTCTTCTTACGCGTGGGCAGGCGCCGGTTCTTGCCCAACAACGCGCCGAATACGAACGACTCCAATCCGAAGCTGATCAACTTGCATCTCAACTTGCCGACGCTCTGGTAGATCGGGATGCACAAGCGAGTCTTGCTAAGGATACTGCGCAGAAGCTCTCCAAGACGGCTCGCGAGAACGAGCTGTTGCAGAAGCAGCTAGGTGACCTTGGTCGGCAAGTGCAGGCGCTGTCCAGGCAGCTCGCAAGACTACAGGACCCGACCATCCCATCGGACGATGACATGGAAGTTGACGACACAACTCTCCCTGCCGAGAACATTGACCAGGTCATCACCAACAACCTTGTACTCTTCCGCTCGATCGGTGGCCTCCAAGAGCAGAACCAAAAGCTCTTGGGTATCGTACGCGAGCTTGGCGCCAAGATGGAGGCGGAGGAGCGCGACTATCGTGAAGCGCTGGAGAAGGAGCAGAGCGAGGCTGTCCGCGAGGCCCACGATGCGATCCAGGAACTCCAGTCCCAGCTCGAAAGTCAGAGGAAAACCAGCGATATCAAGATCCAGGCTTACATCAAGGAGCGTGACTCACTTCGTCTGTTACTGAGTCGTGCAGAGCATGCAGCTGGCAGGCCACTTGAGCTCAACGGCCATGCGTCCACCGCGCCGGCCTCCGACTCAGAGCTCGCGAAGGAGCTGGCAGAAATCCAGGAACAGTTTGCTGCTTACCGAACAGAGATGGGCTTGGACTCTGAACGCTTGAGGGACGACTATGTTGCCTCGCAGAGAGAAGTGGCACAGCTCACTGCGATGCTCGCCAAAGCGAATGCCAAAGTTGAGGTGATGAACGGTAAGCAGCGTCTGTCCCTGGTCTCGCCGCCTGCTCACCAGTAGTTCAGAGCGGCACAAGTCATCACAGGAGCAGTACATGCGTCAATCTCGCGACGTTGACGATCTCCAGAAGCGCAATCAGCAGCTGTACGACCAGTACACTCGCGTTGACATCGAGTGCAATCGCGTCACCGAGGATCTGATTGCCTCCAATGGCCGTCTCGAACAGCTCCGAAACGAATGTGCCAATCTTCGGGCCGAGAAACACATTTGGGAGGTGCGTTAGTAATTTCATTGAGCCGAGCCTTCCAACTCACTATGCTGGCATCCAGAGTGTCCAGGGCCGCCTCGTAGAGGAGAACAAGGCACTGTCAATGGAGCGCTCGCACCTTTCCGATCTTATGTCCAATGTTCAGAAGATGCATAACGATTTGGAGCGCTCCGGAGAGAACGACCGCCGCCGCCTGGAGAATCAGATTCAGGTGCTTGAGAATCAAAGGTATTTAATAAAGTTTCTGTCGCTTTCATCGTTTTGACGTCTCTTCCAGCCAAGATTTGAGAACTCAGCTTTCCCAGGAACGCGACAGCATCCGTCATGCTTCACTGCAGAAAGAGGTTGAGATCAAGGAGCTTCGCGCCGCGGCTGACCGCAATGTATGATTCTTTGTGTCAGTGACTGGAGCGTCAACTGACCGTGGTCTCCTGCAGTCGAGCGAGCTGACGAAAACTCGGGAAAAACTCATCGAGGCCGATACCAGCCGAAAGCATCTCGAGGATCGCGTTGCGGACCTCTCCCGACAATTGCAAGGCAATGAAGAAAAGCTCTCTGTGTATGAACGCCGTGGGTCCACCGTTACCGGCGCAAATCAGCACCTGTCTGGCGATGCGACGCGAGAGCAACAACTGGAGACACAGGTTGCGGAGCTCAGGTGTGTTCAGTCTCGGTCGATTGGAAGAATTTTGTCTCAGCCCATAACTACAGCTCCGCTCTCAAAGTCGCAGAGGTCGATCTTGCAACGGCTCGCAGTCATATTCAGCAGTTCCAGGAAATTAGCCAGGCAAGCGAGGCGGCGTTGTCGACGCTTAATGCAACCTACGATGAGTACAAGGCCTCTAGCGAAGCTCAGATCATGAACTCTCAGGTAATCTTGATATCGCTTTTCGTCGGCTATACTAAATGCGATCTTTAGGCCGAGCGCGACCGTCTGCAGGAGCAATTGCAATCGGCGGAGCAGGCTCTTGTCGCAGCCCAAGAGGGTCTGGCAGAAGCCAAACGTGCTTTGGAGGCCGAGCGTAAGGAATGGCTTGCGGATAAGAAGACTCTCGAAGACACCATCTTCGGGCTCACCTCGTCAGAAAAGGCTTTCGCAGAGGACAGGACCAGCCGCGAGTCTGAGGTGCGGGCGCAGGAAGACCGTGTCAAGGTACCTGAACCCTTCTCTTGTCTGAAAAGGTGCTTAAATGATGGCAGGCTGCCGAGGACAAGTACTCACGGGAGGTTGTCGCCCACGCTGAAGACATTAAGGCTATAGAAGACCTCAAGAAGCGACTGTCCGAGCTGCAGGTGTCGGCCAGAGATAATATCACGGCTGCCGAAACCGCACAGGCGAAGCTTGCCTCCTCCGAAGCCAGCTGGAGCCAGCAACGACAGGCATTGGACAGGGAAATCACCGATCTTACTGCCAGGTACGAGCAGAATATTCCTCCTTCAGCAGCTGCTCAATGTCTCTAGATGCACTGCATTGACGGAGCAGAACAACGTACTCCACCAGCACCTGGATACTGTTAGCTCCCAAGCCGCCCGGATTCGTGAGGCTGCCGACTCCTCAGCTACCACCAATGGAGACGAGTCAGTCGAGGACCCAGACGCAAAGCTCTCTGAGCTGCGTTCGGTCATCACCTATCTGCGCAAAGAGAAGGAGATTGTGGACATGCAGCTCGAGCTGAGCAAACAAGAGAGCGCACGGCTGAAGGCTCAGATTGGGCATCTCACGCATGATCTTGAGGACACCAGGGCAACTCTATCTGAGGTGCGACAAACCGAGATTCCAACTGCCATGTGATGCTAACATGATCGTTCATTGCAGGAACGGGAACGCGCCGTGTCCACAGCTGCGACGGACGCTCAACATTCCGAGCTCGTCGATAAGATTCAACAGCTCAATCTCCTGCGCGAAAGCAACGCCACCCTACGTGCGGACTCTGAGGCGCATGCCAAGCGCGCCCGGGAACTCGACGCTCGCTCGAAAATCCTCACACGAGAGATCGAGCCACTGCGTGAGCAAGTGCGCACATTGCAGGCCGATCTCGATGCACAGAAGGGTCATGTATCGAAATTAGAGAATGAGAATCGCCGCTGGCAAGAGCGCAATGCGCAGCTGCTCAGCAAGGTGAGCTCGTCGAGTCGTTGATGGGTGCAAGAGCTGACTTGCTTGCTTAAACAGTATGACCGCATCGACCCTGCCGAGGTTCAGGCCTTGAAGAGTGAAATTGAACGTTTGAACGCGGAGAAGGCTGCCTGGGAGACGTCAAGTACTGCTCACGACGAAAAGCTCAAGGCCGAACAAGCTGAGGTTCGAGGTTGCTCGCACGGCTCATCGTGTAAATCTCACGTCTGTTCTGCAGTCCACCAAGCTCAAGGCCGCCTTGCAAGCGAGCAGAGAGCAGTATCAGCGCGGCATGCAGGGCTTCAAGATCAGACTAGGCGAGGTCAACACCCAAAAGTTGCAGGCCAACGAGGCTCTTAAAGAAGCGGAGAATCAACTGAAGGCCGTCACAGCAGAGCGCGACTCTTTACAGGCGTCTGCCGCTTCTGCGACCCCTGCTCTCCCTCCCAAGGATCTCACAGACGAGCTTCAAAAGTTACGTGACGAAGTCACCAGGCTGGAGCAGGCGCTTCAGGTAGAAAAGGCACGCGTGGTCCCGTCATCCGTGCCAGATTTGGACGTCAAAGTGGTAGGAACGCTGCTGTGCTCTGCATTTCTTTTTTCTGATTTATTTATTTGTCAGGCCCAATTGACCGAGGAGCGTGACAAGTTACTAGCTGAGAAGGCATCATGGACCAGTCCATCGATAAACGGCGCAGACCAGACGAGCTCGACGGCATGGGAGGCAGAGAAAGCCGAACTACTGAAGAGTCGAGACGATGCCACTGCAGACGCGAAGGTATGCCCCATCGTAAGGGATGTTGACAATGTGATTGACGATCTTGGCAGGCTGCGAAGGAGGAGGCAAACAAGTCGAAGGAGGAGGCGCGTGGACTGAAACTCGCCAATGTAGGCATGCTGCATTACTTATCAGCTTGTCCGACCTGACATTCGCTGCAGGACAAATACTCTGCGCGTATCCAGGAGCAGGCTCGGGCCAGACAGCGGGCGGTCGAGGAGCAAGAGGCCACCGTCAAGCTTGCAGTTGAGAAGGCGACCGAGGAGCTGCAAGCCGCAGCTTCCACGTCGGCACCGTCTGAGGAACTCCTTAAGCAGCACGCTGAGGAGCTCAAGGCGTTGGAGGCCCGATTAAGAGCGGAATACGATGCCGCCCTCAAGACAGCAACGGAAGCTGCAGCGGCTACTGCACCGCCCGGCACAGAAGATTCAAAAGCTGCCATCGAGGCGGCGGTTGCAGCCAAAGAAACCGAATTGCGCGCAGAGCAAGAGACGCTCATTGCAAAGGCAATTGAGAGCGGGCGCCAAGAAATTCTGGTCAAAATGAAGGTGAAGGACGGGCAGCTTGTCAGGGCACAAGGCCGGCTGAAGCAGCTTGAGGCGCAACTGGAAGAGATGAAGAAGGGAGGCTTGATTCCTGCTGCTGATGGCTCCGCTACAAGCCCGCAGGCGGCGGTACCACATGCAGCGCCGTCTTCCTCAGCACTTGCGCCCGAGGCCACCACCGCCACACCCTCTACCTCCAGCGCACCAGCTGCCCGAGGCGGTGCTCCCGGTGGCCTCCCTCGTCGCCCCACAGCCGGAAACGTCGCAGGTGCGCCTCCGGAGCGCGGCCGTGGCCGTGGGCGCGGCGTCGCGCGGGGCCTGTCCATCCGTGGCACGGCGGCGCCTGGGCCCGCAGGACGTGGAGGAGGGGTGTCGATCGCCGGGGCGGCCGCTAAGCGTGCACGCGAAGAGGGCGAAACAGGAGGAGAGGGCGCACTGGCGAAGCGGCTGAAGTCTACCGAGCCGGCTGCAGAGGCGTCGACTGGGGAAGGGAATGCTGCTGCTGCTGCTCCTGCTGCGCCAGCGAGCACACCGGGTACGAGCAAGCCGGTAACACTTCAGCGAAATCGTGTCGGCCCGTCATGACCTCGCGCTCATTAGATATCTTTTGTGTATTTATCGAAGGACCCGTCTGCATTGTCTCGTTTCAGTTTCTTTGCTGTATCATAGCTGTACTCTTGTCTCCAATGTTGATATCTACGGCCCTGACGGGCGATGCCTGGTCCCGCAACGATTGCGTGGCCAGTTGAACGACCAGCAAAAATACCGAAAAGCTGCGGTGGCTGGTAGCGACCACCAGTGGCGCAGTTGAAAGCGCTGGCTTGGGGTTACAAGCGCGTTGCCAGTCTGGCGAACGGGTTATAGCCTGGATGCAAGGCTCGCAGCTGGGTTGCAGCCGGCTTGCAAGTCTGGCAGTAGGCTTACAACCTGGCCACGAGTCGGAGTCTGGCAGTGAGCTTACAAATAGATCCGGGAAGGCTGGTAGGCAGCCAGTCTGTCAGGCATCATACATACAATGCTCAGTGACCACCGCCTCCACGTCCTCAGTGACAGTCCTCATTCAGCTTCGTCTCTCAAGTCCTGAAATCTAGTAACGTCCGAGATGTCTGCTGCGGCGCTGGAGAAGGCTGTCGGCTTCCAGTACCCTGACCAGCCGGTAGGTCCGGTCAACTTGCGTGTCGGGCGTTGGCTGAGAACCCGACTACCGTAGGTGAGCTGGAATAAGCGAGATCTACTTGCATATGCGCTTGGTATCGGTGCGAAAGGGACCGACTACAATTTTGTATACGGCGCGTCGTGTCGGTCCTCGCAGTCACAAGACGTATATCTGACTTCGGTGACCGTCGCATAGAGCTTGGTGCGTCCCATTCTCGACAGATACGGGTCTTTCGTCTGATTGTTTTTCGCAGACAAAGCATTTGCTCCGTTCCCGACATACCCTGTCATCCTGCCCCTCAAAGGTGTGCATGTCGTCCGCCACGGCCGCCCCGACCGCTCGACGCTGACCAAACGAATTTAGGTGATGACACCGACGTTAACATTTTCTCCGACCGCGTCAAGGACCGCGCAGGGCCAGAAGGCTTTCCCGTATTTGACCCGAACCGCATCGTGCGTACATTCTGCGACACAGCACGCATATTGCCAACTCATTTGTCGGCTACCAGGTCCATGGCACGCAAACCATCGAAATCCTGAAACAAATCCCAACCGTTAGCGGGCCGGGCTGGAAACTCAAAAAGCGGATATCCAGCATCCAGGAGAACAAGTCCGGTGTGATCGTCGAGGCAGAGATCACCCTCGTCGACGCGCAGGGCACACCGTACACGCGCAGCTATGTGGGCATTCAACCCTAGCCTTCCCTCTGACACCATGCTGATGCGTCCGAGTGCAGTCGTCGTCTTTCAATTTGGGCGCGAAGGTCACCGGCGGACGGTTCGCGAAGTCAGTCGCAGGTCCTCCGAAGGCGAAGCCAATACCGAAGGACAGGAAGCCGGACTGGTTAACGAGAGACCAGACAACGCCTGAGCAAGCGGTGCTGTACCGCCTAAGTGGGGATTACAATCCATTGCACATCGGTACGTTCTCTTGTAACGAAAGCTTGCCTCATCGACTCTTCCTCACACCTTACAGACCCACGCATCGGCCAGGCCGCAGGCTTCGGCGGCGTGATTCTGCACGGGCTCTCCACGTACGGCTTCTCTGCGCGGGCGTTGCTGAGCGCGGTCGGTGGGAACGAGCCCGCTGCGCTGCGCTTCTTCGGCGCGCGTTTCACTGCACCCGTCAAACCGGGCGACGCGCTCGAGATCGCCGCGTGGGAGGTAGGCGCTGCGCCGGGCGGCGCAACGGAGGTGGTGTATGAGACGAGGAATCTGACGTCCGGGAAGGCAGTCATCAGCGGGTCGGCATGGGTGGTGAAGCCGGAGAAGGCGGAGAAGAGCAAGCTATGAGCATCGAGGTGGATATAGAATCGAGGATGCTGGAAGCGAAAGCTAGATTTGCTGCATAGGCTGTCCTCACGGGTATTGCCCATCTGGCAACCAAGTCTTCCTCCGCCACATCATACTCACCCTCGGTGGGATGTCGATTGGATTCAAAATTCAACGCCCTTTCTGTTTCATAGCTGTACTCTTGTCTCCAATGTCGATCTATTTTCGTTTCTGCTGCGCCTAAGTTCTTCGCAGGAAAGATCAATCACTGGAACCCAATCCTCGGAACATTAGCATTCAAAGCCTTTCGCCGATGCAGCAAACCTGTCTAACTATTCCATTCATGTCGACCATGTGCCTACCTACATACATGCATGCGTAAAAGATCTGGAGTTCAATTCAAGAGCCGTGGGGTGAAATATAAGCAATGAAATTAATATCAACATGAGAGCGAGGGGAGGTAGGGTGGAGGTAACGCGCGGAAGGGATGGAAGGGGGCGGGAGAAAAGGATGGTATCGCAGATAAAACATATAAAAAGATTGACAGAACACATCGATGGTGACGAGGCCATGGGGATCATAATGGACAGCAGTGAACAAACCTGGATCGCAAGATGCGGTGTAACAAAGAGCACTCAGCTTCTGTCGACGGCAACCTTTGTCGCAGTCGGCATCTTCTGCAACCCCACGAGAGCCTCCTTGGCTTCCTCCTTGTCGACAAACACGTACTCATCCAGATCATCGTCGTCATCCTCCTCCCGAATCTTCTGCAACGGTGCGCGCGGCACCTCCTTCCCCTTCCCGCCACTCGCGCTCTTCTCTAGCTCGCGGATCCGTGCGAACTCGCCAGCGAGATTACCGCGCGGAAGTCCACCAGAGTCGAGCTCAACCCCTCCCCTCAGCTTCGTTCTCTGACTCAGGCGAGAGCGCGCGGCGGTGCGGCCGGAGCGGCTTTGTGGGCCGGATGCGCGGCGCGGCGAAAAGGCGACGCGGGGTACAGTCGTCGGTGGGCTCGAAATCCGGATGGTCGGGCGGGAGGAAGGAATGCGGGTCGCGGGGCGCGTTGAAGTGGGGGTTCGGGAAATATTGACGCTTGCCTCGGCTAATGGAGCGGACGCCACAACAAATTAGTTCAAAGCAAAGTTCAAAGCAAGGAGGCAAGGAATGTATGATCTATAGAGGATGCGAAAGAAGCGTGGCACGTACTGAACATAGGTCAATGTCTCCTTTTCCACTATGGGGGTCTTGGGTCCGACAGGCGACGAGGGAGGCGAACCTTCGAGGAAAGGATTGTTCGGTGAATCGCGGACTGGCTTCGCCTTCCCTCTCGTACGACGCGGCGGCGTCACGGGAGGCCGCACACGCGAGGGTGGAGGTGACGGCAGCGCGAAATTCGGGTGCACGGTGGCAGCGCGAGATTGCGACAGCCTCCGCGAGGACGTCAACGAGGGGCGCGTGCTGGGCATCCGAGCGCGTGAAGCAGACGCAGACGATGTGGCTGTCGACTGAGAAGTGCTCACGGCGCCTTTGGGCCGGGGCAACCGTGACGGCTTCACGGCACTAGGAGCACGAGCTTTGGCTTTCGGTTCGGAGGGCAGGGGAGGGGCCGCAAGCCAGAACGCGTCTTCGCGGTCCTCGTGCGAGAGCTCGTCGACGACACGGTCGATCCTGCGCCGTTTGTGCCCAAAGGCGGCGTTTTCGTCGGTTGCCTCGTGGCCGTGAGGCGACAGGACGGGAAGAGCACCTTCATCGTCGGAGGACTGGTACGCTGAGCCGCGCGAGCGCGAGCGCTTTCTGATAGTGCGAGGCGGGGTGGGGAGGGATGCGACGGATGCGCTGCGCTTCAGGTTCTTGCTGACAGGCGCGACAGCACGCTTTGGGGGTTGGATGGGAGAAGAATCGAGAAATCCCCTTGTCGCCATCGTCGGTGATGTAGAAATGTGTGCTGTGAAGCTATGTTGAAGATGAAGATGCAAAGAGAAAGTAGAGATGAAGGAGAGCGGATGGAGAGAGAGAGCAAGAGGCGATGGTCGACGCGGCGAACTGAACGGCACAAGACAACTTGAACAGGCGCTCGAACAATGGCGCCTTAGATAAGCTACAGTCACACTTCCCACGCTCCACTACGGTAGTTCAAAGCGTCTGCATTGAAGTTCACAGATACGCTACACGGCAAACAAGCTACAGCTACACGGCAAACAAGCTATAGCTACACTGCGAATAAGCTACACGGCAAGGAAGCTACACAACAAGAGAGCACCGCATGAGGCATAAGGGCATACAGCATAATCATAGGCATAGAGCATAATTCAGAGAGCAATTCACGTCTCGCGCTCGCGGACAACCTCCTCCTTCAGCAGCTGAGTCAGGATCCGCGTCACCGCTCCCGCCGCCTGCTGCACGGCCTCGCGCTCCCACTCGACGACGTACAAGAGCACCTTCGCGTTGAACTTGTCCGGGTGCCACCGCAGCATCTCCCCGCGCACGCGGTCCTTGCGGCTCTTGCCCGGCTCGCGCAGCGGGTGGAACAAGAACTCCGCGACATCTTCCTTGGTGAAGGCGTCGGGCGACGTGAGCCGCGACAAGTCGAGCATGGGCCACGGCATGACGTCGGAAGTGAGCAAGGGAATGTCGACGTCGCCGTCCTTGCCTGTCTTCAGCGCGTCCCAGCGTCTCTCGTACATCTTGAACACCTCCGTGAGGCCCTGCTGCGCGCGGGCCGCCTCCTCCTCCGCGCGACGCGCCTCCTCCGCCTTGCGCTTCTCGTAGTTCTCGCGGTACACGCGCTCGCGGTGAGCGCGCTGCTCCGTCCAGATGCGCTGCTGCCGACGCATCGCCTCCTGCTCCTGGCGCAGTTGCTCTTGACGCGCCCGGGCGGCTTCCTCCACTTTGCGGCGACGCTCCTCTTCCTTCTTCTGGCGCTCCTCTTCCGCGCGGCGGCGCAGCTCCTGCTCCCCGCGTTGGCGGACGAGCTCTTGAATGCGCTGGCGATGCGCCTCCTGGATCTCGGCAAGACGCTGGCGATCGCGCTCCTCCGCCTCGCGCGCGGCCTTCTCCTCCGCCTCGGCGGCGCGCATGACCTTCTCCTTCTCCTTCTCCTCGGCCTCGCGCAGCGCACGCTTGACTTCGGCAATCGCCCTCTCGTTCTCTGCCTTCTCCCGCGCAACGCGCTCCGCGCCGGCCACCATGGCGCGCTGGACCTGGGCGCGCGCCGCGAAGATGCGCTCGAGCGTGTCGTACTCGTCCTGGAGAGCCCTCAGGCGCGGCTCGAAGGGGTCCGCGAAGACGGTGGAGAAGAGGTCCTCGGGCTTGAGGCCGTAGCGGCCGGGGTTGCGCTTGTGCACGGGGCGCTGGACGTTCACGCGAGAGCGCCGGGAACGCGACGACCTCTTGCGCACGGGCGCATCCTTGGCCTTGGGAGTGCGCTCGGGGCCCGACGCGGGGGCAGCCTGCGGGAAGAACTCGAACAGGTTGGCGAGGCCGGCGAGGGCGGCGCGGAGGCCGCCCTTCTTCTGGGGGGACGGGCTGTTGGCAAAGCGCGGGGTCCTGGGCTTGATCGG
Organism: Auriscalpium orientale; assembly: GCA_019915035.1. Lineage (NCBI taxonomy): Eukaryota > Fungi > Basidiomycota > Agaricomycetes > Russulales > Auriscalpiaceae > Auriscalpium > Auriscalpium orientale. The sequence continues at coordinate 535,978 of JAHLMH010000027.1, read as the reverse complement.
GAGGAGGGGCGGGTTGGTCATCGGAATGTTCTCCTTGACGGCGTTGCGGACACGGGCTTGAGCGGCGAAGCGGGGGCTTGCGTAGATCTTCTTGGGAGTATACATCGCTGTGTATCGTGTTGCTGTTGATGTTGCTGTTGTGGCTGTTGATGTTCAGCTCGTCGATGTCGACGTGGTTGTGGTGGGATGGTTGGGTGGGTTGAGGTGGAAGGGGGTGGGGGGAGGTGGGGGGCTTGCTGGGGTGGTGACGACTTGACGCGCTGCGCAAGCCAAGACTTGTGGACGGATGGTGTGATCAGGTTTGAGGGGACTCCGAGCGAGGGAGCGAGGAGTTTATAACCGTGAACAGGGAAAGTTCAAGCCCCGACCGTTGACGGGGAGGGCAATTCTGGGCAATTCTGCGGGTGATCAACTAGGGACCCACCATGGCCTACAGGAAACCTGCCATAAAGAGCAAGTTTGCGTTGTAGGCGTGCATTGGTTTACTGTAGGCGTCCGAGGGAACAATGGCACTTGACTTGTCGCGTGCGCGCGCGTGGAACGGCGTGGCCGGGCGGTCAGCCCATTGTCCGGGCCTTGCATCCGGCTTGGGTGATTGCTGCTGCAACTTTCTAGACGTTTAGTATGTCGCCCCCTTCCTCCAGCTTTACGAGCTCGTACTTGGAGGTCTTGCGTGCTCGGCGATCCCTGCTGCATCGATAGTACGGGGTGGCATAGGAAGACGATCACAGCAACACTGAATTAGCGGTAGGCTGGCTCCCATCTTTTACTTGCGACGTCAGAATGAACAGCCAGGTGCGTTTCCATCTTCATCGCAGTTCCCTCCCAGCATTTAAAAGCCAGTCACGGGCTGAGCGTACCACCTGGAAGGTCAGTCGACGGTAAAGCGCCCGTCAGCCACTAATTGCCACCACGAAAGATGCCTGCGTTGCTTGGTCCATTACCTACAGATCAGCTTGAGCATCGTGCTAAGCCCTCGTTGGCCCAAGCGGGACCGAGCACTGGCAGCATGGCGTCGAGATCGTCCAAGTCCTTAGCGCCAGTCGTCCAAAAAAGGAAGGCGTCGCGGTCAGTGCACTGCGAGTGGCTCGAGCAAAGCGACAAAGGCTGCCGTCGGTGTAAAGGACATTGTTGCACAAAGCCTGTACAAAGCTGCGCTGTTCAGGCCCATGCGCTTGCCCCTGGGTGGGTAAAGCGGATCCCGGAGCCCTATATGAATGAAAGAACTTGAGCGAGGACAGGCATCAGCTCACAGCAACCGCATCGACCAAGACAACCACTCGCAACTCGCAGCCTTCGCAAACAGGCTACCAACCCAATTTCAACCCGATAGAATCCGCGCCAAGTTACGCCCCGACACATACCACAATGCCACCCTCCGATAACCTTCGCTTGACGCCCGCCCGCCGAGCGCGGCAGCAGCAGGCCCTGCGGAACGAACTCGTCCGCAAGCACGTCGAGGCCTTCGGCCCCAAGAACTCAGGCCGTGTCCGTGGGTCGTCCAGTCGCACCGGAGAGGGCGTACGCCTGCGCTTCAACTCGCTCGACCGAGGAGACTTCGTGCAGACGTCCGATCACCGCAACTATATCCCTCCCACCGACGACGCCGCAGACTCCAACCCCGCCTCCAGCCGCGCCTCCACCCCGCAGCCTAATCCCATCGCCAGCTCGGGCGGCGAAGACAGCGAGATGGACGGCTCTTCCTCTTCCTCTTCCTCCTCTTCTTCGTCTTCCCCGTCCTCGTCCTCCTCCTCCGAAGACCACGAGATGGACAGCTCTTCCGACGCCGAGTCGACCGCGTCGGGCGGCACGGAGCGCCCGCACACCCCCCAGCCCACCGCGCCGTACGACCCCGGCTCCGTCGTGCGCACGCCGCGCAAGCTGCAGGCGAGCCCCGACCGCATCGGCGGGCACGGCATCCCGATCTGGCGGCAGGACGCGCCCGGCTCGCGTTCGCCCTCCGTCGTCGTTGAGGAGCACCGCGTTGTGTACCCGCCGGACTTCGTCCCCAAGGCGGAGCTGCAGGACGTCGAGGCGACGCGCCGGCGTGTCGCGGAGCGCCGTGCGGCGGAGGTCCCGCGCATTAGGGACGAGCAGCTGCAGAAGATGCAGCGGCGCGAGATGTTCTTCCGGGCCCAGCGCATGCGTGCGGCGGCGGAGGAGGAGCAGGAGGAGGAAGGCGATGAGATCGACCTCGAGTACGAGATGGATATGGAGTACCTCTCTCGGGACGACACGATGAGGTCGAGTTCGCCTGCGAGCGGGGAGGAGAGTTCGTCGGACGCTGACGGCGACTATGTGATGGAGCGCAGCGCGAGCGAGGCGCTGGTTGAGGATGTGTTGAGCGACCCCCGGTTCCTCAACTCGGACGACCTTCAGGACCTCATCGGGTGGCGCCCCCCGCGGCAGCAGGCGCAGGAGATGGCCGCCACGCCCTCCTTCGAGCACGTCGCCGGACCATCCCGCCAGGCGGCCTCGCCCACGCCGACCGAGGAAATGGTGACGGTCACGCGCAAGGTGAGGGCCCTTGGGCCTCAAGGCACTTTCATCTTGCACCAGGACACGCACAGGGAGGTATTCGTCGAGAAGAAGTGGGAGGTGCCGGCCAGGCTGTTGCCCTGGGCCGAGTTGGAGAAGATGGATATGTAGACGAGACACGACGCGATTATGACTTTCATGATGATATGACCTATGTAACTGTTAGTATATGTTCTCGGGACGCTGTTGAATGAGATTGTTTGAGTCAAGTCGTCGCGAGCTCCGGTGTCAACGGGACAGCGGTAGCCGGTGCGGGGGCGGACGACCAATCATAAGCAGGCTTGTCGTTCTCTCTCGAGCTACCCCTTCATCTCTCCAGTTTTCCTCTCTCACCGTCCCCGCCTTGTCTACGCCTCTGTCTACGCCTCCTTCGTACGTCTTGTTCTCGAGTCTCCATCCAGGTGGCCACACTCACGCTTCCCCTCAGCCATCCCAGCTAATAGCTTGGCATCACATCTCTGTCTCGCCCACCGATGGGTTCACCACCAAAGCCATGGGAGCGCAATGGAGCCACTGCAGTTGCATCTGTTCCTTCTGCACCTAGTATGCCCGTAGCAACCAATACACCATCACCAGCTACCTCCTCTACACCTGCACCGCCCGCCCGCCCCGCCCCCTTCACAACTGCAGCGACAGCATCCACATCCACCGCCCTCAACTCCCTCAACTCGCCGTACAACCGCTTCGGAGGCGCAGGGGCCTACTCTCCCTATGCTTCCAGCCTATACAGCGGTATGGGCAGCATGGGCAGCATGGGCAGCATGGGCTACGGGGGGTACGGCTCTTACGGCATGGGCGCGATGGGTGGGATGGGCGGGATGTACGGCAATCCGTACGGCGGGATGGGCATGGGCATGGGGGGCATGTACGGCCAGCCAGGCTTCGACCCAAACAACCCGAGCATGACCCAGGCCCTCGAGTCCACCACCCAGAACACATTCGCGCTGTTGCATTCCGTCGTGCAGACCTTCACCGGCCTCGCGCAGATGCTCGAGTCCACCTTCATGGCGACCCACTCGTCCTTCTTCGCGCTCGCGGGCGTCGTCGACCAGTTCGCGCAGCTCCGCAACGTCCTCGGCAGCGTGCTGGGGCTCTTCGGCCTCGTGCGCTGGATGCGCGAGCTGCTCACGGGGCGCGGCGGGGCGCGCGGCGAGATGCGCGGCGAGTTCCGCGAGTTCATCAGCGGGCGGCCTGTGCAGGGCCCGCTGCCCGCGCCGCCGCCCGCCAGCAAGAAGCCGCTGGTCATCTTCCTCCTCGCCGTGTTCGGCGTGCCGTTCGCGATGCACAAGCTCATCAAGATCTTGTCCGAACGCGCGGCGCAGCAGCAGCAGCTCCTGCCCGGCCAGCCCCTGCCCAACGGCGCGCTGCCGCCTCTCGATCCCTCGCAGTTGACGTTCGCGCGCGCATTGTACGCGTTCTCCGCGTCGACGCCGTCGGAGCTCAGTCTGAGCGAGAACGAGATCGTCGCGATTATGGGCAAGCTAGACCCCAGCACTGGCGTCGAAGTGGACCCACGATTGGACGTGGAGACGGAGTGGTGGAAGGGTCGCACGCGGGAGGGTCGGGAGGGGTGGTTCCCTCGAAAATGGGTCGAGGTGCTGGAGAGGAAAGCACCGGAGCCGAAGAAGGTGGATTAATTGATATCTTGGTTGTCGTCTGTATCTCCTGTTTGTTTTTCTCTACGTTGCATCCAGATTCCAGACTCCCTATGATTATTTAAGCCTATTTGGATTACACCACTGCCCTCGACTTCGTATCCGTCGGCACCGTCCTCTTGAGATAATCAGATTTGCTGCGGCACCTCGACAGAGCTCGACAGTCGACGTCAGCGTTGTCAGGGTGCCAGACACCGTGCGTCCCCTCCAACGGTCGAGAACTGCGGAACGTCGCACAGACAATTTTGAGCTACAGTCAAGCTACAGTGTGACAGTTAAGCTACAGTGTGAAAACATCAGGGTGTATACTTGGACAGGTGTAGCGCCGGGTTGGGCGGCTTGCTGTTGGCATCAATATATTAGCTGTGCGGTGAGACTTCACGATAGCTTGTTCCCAGAACAGTCTCAGAGCTCAGAGTCTTTGCCCTCCCCCTGCCGCTCGGAGCCGCCCGCCAAAAGCCAGGTAACCATGGGCGCGCATAGTTACGGAGCCTTCGCCCAGCTCTCGACTGCCCGCGACCCGACGCGCCAGCGTGATTGACGAACAAGTTCACCGCCAGCGGGCTTCTGGACAGGCCGGGCTGGGCCTCCACCGCGCTGCGAGACTGCTCTGGAGGATGAAGGTGATGCGTTCATGATGTGCAGTTGCTATGCAGGCACGCCGAAGCAGCGCTTCGAAGAGGACAACGCCACGCCATGCGCAGACAAGGGCGCGGCGGCAGGCATATAGATCAGGCGTACCCAACGGCCGCACAGATTTTCCTTTCGCTCCCTCCTCTCTGACTTGTGTCTCCACGCCGTCGACTGCCAGCGTGCTGCGTTGTCGACCGCGTCCAAGTGACACTGACAGCCCACTTCCTCGACGTGCGGTGCACGGCCCAACCTCTCCTTGTCTATAAACCCCCCGAGCCGCCAAGCTTGAGCCAGTTTCATCTTGGTCCGCCTCCTCGAGCCCTCCGTGTCTTGTTGCCATCCTCCCTCGCATTTGCCTCCGGCTCGACGCCGCTCGCTCTTGTCCTGACATCCCTTCTCACCCCTGCCGCCTCGCGTCAAGGTCGCCACAATAAGCACCGGCTCAGGCCACGCGACTCGGCCACATATATAGAACGCGCTCGCCGGCCACACGTCTTTTTCCAACATGCCAGTCATGGCTCTTACATCCATGTCCTACAAGCAGGAACTCGAGACGTGGGCCGCCGCACTCGAGTGCTACGACAATGAGGACCTCGTCCAGAGCCTCGAGATATTCTCCGTGCGTCCCGTCTGCTCTCCGCGGCCCGCCCGCCAGCGCTAACCGGCGTCGCGCCATTGTCCCGCAGGCTATCGCGGACAACTCGAAAACCCTCACGAACATGGGCCTCATCTGCGCGACGCTCGGCGACCACGAGATCGCTGTGGACCACTTCATGAAGGCAATCCGCTGCGACTCCTTCCTCGCCGTTGCGTAAGTGCTCTCGCGCTTGCGCCACTGGCTACGCCGCTGACGCACCGGGAGCAGTTATTTCCAATGCGGCGTGTCCAACTTTCTCATCGGCCGCTACGAGAATGCGCTCAAGGACTTCGACGACGCCATGCTCTTCATGCGCGGTAATTCCAACATGTGCGTTGATCTGTCTGCCTCTATCAGCAAACTGTCGACTGACAGTTGTTCTATCAGAAATTACACGCAACTAGGCCTTCCATTTATTCTGTACAACTGCGAGATCCTTTTCAACAAAGGTTCGCTTATTCTGCATTCCCGTGGCAGGACGTTGCTCACACGCGTGTCCAGGCTTGACACTGATCAACCTGGGCAACATGCAAGATGGCATTGCGGACATGCGAGAAGCCGCATCCTTGAAAGTGAAGGAAGACCACTTTGTCATCGACGAAGCCATCCAGGATCGCGGGAATGGTTACACAGTTTTTAGCATCGTGCGCATTTTCTTCACTTCATCGTCTGGATCCCGCCTGACTCCGCGACCAAGCCCATGGGAGTGCTCTACCGTCCATCTGCAGCCAAGATGAAGAACCGCCACGCACGCAACTACCTCGGCAACGCTGTAAGCGTGGCTGTCTTTTTGTATTGCAACCACACTCACCTGCCAACAGCTGCTCGTCGCGGCCGACGACCCTTCCGACGCGTACACGACCTTCACCGGCATCACGCGGCTCAAGCAGGGCATCTCGCCCCGCAATATCTTCGTCGACAGCACCCCGACCGAAGGCGAAGGCAGCAGCCTCACTCGCAGCGTGACAGCCCCCGCCCCTCGCATGCCCAGTACGACTATATCCTCATCCATATGCACTCCTCCTGACCATGTGCCTACTTCTACTCGCAGAAGGGCCGGACGTGGACGTCGACCTGGCGTCGCGAGGACTGGGTCGCGCAAAGACGCTCGACGTGCCCTCAATGCTCAAGCCCGGCCCCTCCGCACCGCCCTCGCCGTCATCCTTCGGCGGCGGCCCGCCCCCCTCGTCCTTCCGTGCGCCCTCCGCGCCGCAGTCCGTTGCCGGCGGCTCGCGCCTCGAGCGCAACGACTCTGCTCTCTCGCGCAACAACCCCGGCCACATGCGCAAAAACTCCGCCCTCGCACGGAACACCGCTGCGCTCGCCCGCAACAACTCCGCAACCTCGCGCAGCACGTCCGCGCGCGGCGTCACTCCCGCACCGTGGGCGCGCGCGCTGGAGCCCGTCGTCGACCGGGAGGTGATCGCTCCCACACCCAGGCAAAGTGCGCCCCATTCCCCCTTCTCCGGTCGGTGTCGCGCGCAGCTAACCTCGCGCCCCGCCCAGCTGCGCGCGGCGAGGCGGACGGGTCTGATTTCTATGATTCTTACATGGACGATTATGCAGATGGGCAGGTCGTGCGGGCCGGGAGCGCATACGGCGGCTCGCAGCGCGCGGGCACGGTGCGACGGCGTGCGGCACCACCGCCGAGCGCATACATTGATGAGGAAGGCTATGTCAGTGGCGGTGAGTACGAGGGGGGCTACGAGCTTATGAAGATCCGCGTGAAGGTGCGCGCGACCGTCGCCTCTTACGACAAGGCAACGACCACTGACATTGGGTCGTACAGATTCATTGCGCGAACGAGATGCGCGGCATGGCAATAGACCCCACGATGCCCTTCTCCGAATTCATTCAGCGCGTGGCGGACAAGTTCGACTCGACACCGAGCGCGCTCGTGCTTCAGTTCAAGGACAATGAAAATGGGCGCGTCACTCTTCGCGACGCCGGGGATTTCGAATTCGCCATCGAAACGGCGCGTGAGCATGCAGACGGCAGGCCCGAAGGCAAGCTCGATCTCTACTGTATCAAGGCGTAGGCAGTGTGCCTCCGTTTACACGTTCGTTTGCGGGAATGTGGAGAAGGAATATAGAAGATACCTGTACTAATTTTGTCTTACCATCGTCGCAACTTCGCTTAGCATATCGATACCTCAGCTCATCACTACGTGCCCTTTCGTGGCTTCGCAATTCAATTCACATTTTTAGTCTAACACTGCTCTGAGCACAGGTGCCGCCGGACGTATATGACATTAACGGCTCGCCGTGCCCGGACACACAACGCCACCGCCCAGCGCATACATCGAGGTGAAAGTTCAGCACAGCGTAGTCTCCCCGAGACAAAGTAGACAGCTTCAACACTTCGCGAGCTCAGGATCAGCTGTGCACAACGCGGTGATACGTGTGACGGCGCAGAATGGCCTGGCGTCTCCTTGCAACCGTCTCCCTTCCTTTACCAACACGGCCGTTGTGGCTTCGAAGAACAATTACATTTACAGTCCGGATGGATACACTCCATCTAATACATCGCATATCGCAAGCTAGTAGTCATCGATAGTCTGTGGGGATAGCCGTTGTAGAAACGCGATCACATGGCTCCCTCGCTCTTCGAGATAATGTACCTATTGGCATCTAAGTGAGGTGGGGCACTACACCAGCCAGACGAAAGACGCACCAGGCATGAATAACGCCAGGTATCCACCCTAAAATCCAGAGGCCGATGTTGATGAGGAGGTCTGTGGGCCGCCTTGTCGTCAACCGCAAAACTCTATGGGACTAGGAAAACACACTCACCGACACCGCAAGCTCGCTCTTGTACAAGCGCATAAGCAATGGGCTTGGAGAAGATAGGAGGAGAACCTACTCATGAACACGGGGATCGGTGGGATGAAACTGCGTGAGGAGCGGCGTCAGTTCGCAGTCGACAGGCCTTGCGTGAGGGAACAACTTACATTGCCACAAAGTAGAGAATAACATCGGAAGTGGGAGAGACGGTGGAGGTCATGGCTGGCGCTGAGGAGGTGGGCGAAAGGGTTGAAGTTGAATAAGAGGAGCAGGCGCGTTATATCCGCGAGGCAGCGGCGCGGAGGCATATGACGTCATGCGCACACTCCAAGCAAAAGCGCAAATAAATATTCGTTGTAGCCTCCCGGCCCTCAGGCGACCTTCGGGCGGGTATCACATTGTAAAGGACATCAAGCAAATAATACACATACAGTCCATGCCTTCCGGTCTCCGTTCGACCTTCGGGTAGTATCCACAGTCCATCTAGTATGCCTCCCAGTCTCCGTTCGACTTTCGGGCGGGTATCCAGAGCCAATCTATGCTTCCCGGTCTCCGTTCGACCTTCGAGCGGGTATCAAGAGCCATTCCATGTGCCTCCAGGTCTCCGTTCGACCTTCGGGCTTGTCCAATAACGCGGGATCCAAAATGCTTCCTCCCTTCGATTTCAAATGCGTGCGGTGTTGTCGTCAGCTTGCCAGATGACAGCTCATTGCGCCCATGGCATCGCTGCGTCGACTGTCATGAGCAGCTCAAGGTCAGCTCAAAGCTACGATGCTAGACTCAATAAACTCACCGCCTGATGCGAGAGGGCCAGCGAGATTCTTTTTTTTTTTTTGGAACAGCAGGATAATCATTAGAGCTTACTAAGTACAGTCCTAATGAAAACCTATATGCTAAAGCGGTCCCCCGAAGGGAACCGGTCCGAGGAGAAAATGCATTTTACGCACGCCCAGTGTATACTGGGTAGTGTGGGACTCCAGCGGTCGCCTAGATCGGGCCGGTGAACAGGGCACTAGGCAACTTGATACCCACTAAAACCTCTTTAGCTTCCGCCCAGTTTGGGGGGAGCGCGTCTTCGTTTGCAAGCGTGCCTTGCCAGGTCGCCTGCGTGAGGCCGACTGTCGTGTGCGAGCGTTCTTTCCGGGTCGCCACAATACGGTCCGTAATGAGTCGCTCCGTTATGCGGTTGTGCCAGCGTTTGGCCGCCGCTTGGGCGGAGGATATCGTGTCGTTGATCGCCCTGTCGCATCTGAGTACCCATATGAGGCGCGCAGTTTCTGATATTAGGATGCGTAGGAGGCGGGAGGCGCCTCTGTGTGCTTTCAGTGTCCCGGGGTCCTCGGGGTCGGGGAGGCGTGCTTCCAGGCGTCCGGACGCGAGGACGGCGCCCAGCGTTATCTGCGGCCATGACGGGGCTCCGTGTGGCCATAGGTCTCTGGCCAGCCCCCATAGTTGCTCTTGGTGGTTGCTCGGGCATTCCGTGAGTAGGTGTTCCATTGTTTCAATCGGGTGTTGACATGCTGTGCAGATCGCTCGGTCTTCGTAGTTGGGGATTTGGAGCCAGAAGGCACCGATCTTGTAGGAGCGGTGGGCCACGCGGAAGAGGAACTGTTGTAGGGGTTTGGGTAGGTCGCGGCTTGTGTAGCTCGCCCACATGGTTGCGTCGGTGTCTAGGGACCCAGAGGTGATCTCGGCCGCGTCGCGCGCAGCGTGCAGCTGGGCTAGCGTTCCTGGTAGCACTGCAGGCGCCATGGTTAGGTTGATTTTCTTGTACGCAAGGGACTGGGTGACGGCCGAGAGTCGTGCGCCTGGTAGTGTAAAATCGGGGGGGATTGAGAGGTCGAGGGCATCGGGGGTGGGTTTGTGTGCGCCGGTATTGGCCAGTGCGTCGGCTTTTTCATTGCCTGGGTCCCCGTTATGGCCTTTGACCCACTGAAATGTCGTTGCCGCTGAGCGTCGTCTTAGGAGGTAGGCCGCTGTGGCAAACAACGGTGCGTTGGCGACGTCGATCCATCCGGCGTCTTCCCAGGTCGGGAGGTGCGTGGTGAGCCCGTCAATGACGTAGCGTGAGTCTGAGATGATGTGTACAGGAGCAAAAGGCGGGGCAGCCTGGAGGACCAGGATGACCGCCACCAGCTCTCCAACCTGGTTGGACTGTTGTGGGCCCGGTACCCGGAATGCGCGGTTCATTGGGTGGCCGTCTGCAATCCAGACACCGCTACCGCATTGTGCGTTCGCTTTTCCGTTGTTTATACAGCTGCCGTCAGTGTATGCGGTTATTTGCTCATCAGGTACGGCGACGCCGGGCGTGGGCCTGGCAAGACGTGACGCCGGCGTCATGGATAGCGTGCTCGGGTCGCAGAAAACTCGTATGCATTCCGCGAGGTTGTTTTTGCAGGCGACTGTGGGGTCGAATGTGAGTGTGCCCTGTGTTGCTTTGGCGGTTTCATTTTGCTGTTTCCTTCGGTGGGTGAGGGAGAGGCCGTCGGCTGGCGAGCGTGCCAGCGGGTTCAGTTTGGGTAGGATGTTGTTGATGCGTGCTCGTGCTTCCTCCGCGCATCGGTGGGGGTTTTCGCACCCAATGGCTCTGTCGAACTGGCAGTCGAGGCACGCACAGTTGCGCCGCGCTGCGTGGCGGCGCCCTTGCACCGCGTGGTTTATCCTTCTGGCTGCCTTCACAAGTTGCGCGACGGTCTTAATTTTGTGCGTCCTTTGTAGGCACGTGGCCTGTGCGTTGAGTCTTCGCGGGATGGAGCCAAGGTGGTACCAGCTCGGGAGCTGTCGTTTGAGGGAGCGAGTTAGACGCAGGGCATTGAAGCTGACATTATGGTTCTTGGCAGTGATCAGGAGGGAGCGGACATCGGCGGGGAGGGTAGCGGCGTGAGGGCCCGCTGTCGGGGCTCGCCAGGTTTGGAGGTATTGGGTCATTTTTGTTAGGGATGGGACCTCCGGTGTTAACTTATTTATTAGGACGTCAGTGGCATATGCCCACGTCGGTCGTGTCGGGCTAAGATCTAGGAAGGAGCGCAGCCATGTTAGTTCTATGGCAGCGTTACGTGCGGGGACGTTGAGGAGGCCTATGCCACCGTCTTTCCGTGGTCGGTATAGGTGTTTAAGAGCGATCGGTGCGTTTCTCGGTGAGTCTGGCCACATGAACGAGCGGATCTCCTTCACGATCGCGTTCTCGATCTGGCGCGGCATTCCCTGGACCTTTGTGAGGTACTGTGACATTCCCCCGACGATCATTTGGACAATGTGGCGTTTCCCGAAGATGGTCGGGTGTCCCAAGGACCACTGTGCGAGGCGGGCGCGTATTTTATCCAGCGTGGGCTCCCATGGTTGCATGTTGTTCACGCCGTTGCCGATCCACGCCCCGAGTGATCGTATGGCTGTGCCGTCAACGGCAATGTGGATAGATTGGTTGACCGGTAGCTCGTCGTCGGTGTGTAGTTTGCGAGTGGCGACTACTCGTAGTCGGTGGTCGATCGATCCTATCGGGATTATTTCTGTTTTGCCAATGTTGAATTTGGCGCCGGAGGCAGCGCACCATCTCGTCAGTATGGACTCCACATCGTCGTATCGGTCCGTGGTCGTGAGGTACAGGACAGTATCGTCCGCGAAAAGGTTGATGATCAGCCGCCTCGGAACTCCTGGTATCTCATACCCTTTCAGTTTGTCGGATGTTCTCATCATGCATGCTAGCGGCTCGATGGCTAGGTCAAAGAGCAGGCAGGAGAGGGGGTCGCCTTGTCGGACGCCTCGCGTTATCGGGAAGGGGGAACTGATAATCCCATTGATTATTACTTTGGTGGTCGCTGTTTCGTATAGCGACCGCACGGTGTCCGTGAAGAGCGTCGGGAGGCGGTATTTCTGTAGCGTACGCCACAGGTAGGGGTGTGATATTTTGTCATACGCTTTTTCTTGGTCGAGTGCCATAATTACTCCATTTTCTTCCGTAGCTTCCGCAAAGTGGATCATCGCTCTTGAGAGACGGACGTGGTCAAAGATGGAGCGGCCTGGGACAAAGCCGGCTTGGTCAGGGTGCACAAGGCTAGAGACGCAGCTACTTAGCTGCATCGCGAGCGCTTTTGTCATTGTTTTGTAGTCGGTATTCAGTAGTGTGATGGGCCGGTAGTTCGCAATGTCGGTACGGTCCTTCTTTTTGTAGATCGGGCACATCCAGCCGATGCTGAAGTCTGCCGCGGGGGCTGCGCCGTGGTCCTGGATGTCATTGAAGACAGCTAGTAAGGTGGAGATGATGTCAAAAGTCGGGCGATCGTTCTCCGCGTCAGTTCGGCACTCGTCTTTGAGTTTCTTCCATAGTTCGTACGGGCATCCATCCAGGCCAGTTGCTGTACCATTTTTGGAGGCTTTGAGGGCCGCATCGACGTGTTCGTAGGCGAGTTTCGTGCCGAGCTGCGTGTTGGCATCGGCCGGGAGGCGTTGCTCTTCCGGGATAGTGTCAAGGACCTGGGTTTCATTAATCGCCGCGTCCAGTACTGAGAGATTGCCTTCATGGGGCGCCCTTTGGAGGTCATCATGGTAGTCGCGTGCTAGTTCGGCCATTTTCTTGGATTGTGTCGCGTAGCGGTGAAATTCGTTGGGGTTGTGGGGGTCGGGCGGTAGCCGGAGGCGGGGTACGATGTCTCGTGGTTTCCGCGGCGCGTTCACCTTCGTCCAGAACTTGTTGATTTCTTCTCCGTGTGTGGACCATTTGGCTTTCATATGTGCGCGGTAGGTGGCTGTCTTCTTTCTTTCGAGGTGCTTTATTTCGTCTGCGATTAGGGCGGATTCCGTGCGGAGCTCAGGGTCCGTGGCGAAGGCGGGATTGTTGGTGACCTGCGCTAGTGCGGTGGTGAGCTTTTCGATTTTGTTCGACATTTTCCCTTTCGACTGAGCAGCGTGCTTCTTCGCCATAATGCGGATAGAGGTTTTAAAGGACGCCCACATCGTTTGGGGGTTGTTCGTATGGGTTCTGGTTGTAGCAGCCTCGGTCAGACTTACTTCGAGTGCGCGCCCGGCTTCCTTTACGTCGCGTAGGAAGTCCGCGTTCGTGAGTAGGTGAAGAGGCATTGTCCATCGTCCTGGGCCGATTTCGGTGGCGCCGGTGGGTGCATACCGGGTCGCAATCATGTCGTGGTCCGACGGGATAAGCCCGATAACATGGTCCCACTCGTAGACGTTCTGCGCAATTGCGCCAGATGTGTAGATCCTGTCAAGTCGCGATTGTATTATGGTATCGTTGCGTACAGCGCGGTACGTGAACAGGCGTTCGTTTATGTGGTCATGTCGCCAAGTGTCTTGTAGGTGGAAGGCCGCCCGGAAGGAGCGGAGTGCTTCGACGGCGGGCTGGCGGTCTGGGTGCGGGGGTGTGCGGTCGATTTCATCCTCGACGAGGTTGAAATCGCCCAGCATGAAGTCAATGGTGCGTATGTTGTGCACGTCGAGTGCGTCGCGTATTTCTTGCCAGAAAGCCGGGTGGTCGTTGGGGCTGTTAGGGCCGTAGACGTTGAGGATAGCGGTTGAGGTGCCTTCGCGCCATGTTAGTATGAGTAGGGCTGCCCGGCCTGGTACGAGCTCGATGAAACGGACGTTGTCAGTCCGGGTTGTGGATTTGTCTAGCGCGAACGCTACTCCCGCGGAGGCGCTGGGGCTGTCGGGGTCTGCTGAGTTGTAGATCTCAAGGCGTCGGGCGTGCAGCGTCTGCACGGTATGGAGTTGCTGGGCAGCGAGGTGAGTCTCTTGCAGGCCGAGCACGTTGATACGTTTGAGTCGCATCGTTTGGCTGACATCCGACCACTTCGATAGTGGGCCGGCTTGCGGCGCCTGAGATTTCTTTCCGTTCATGTTTTGTGTTGCGATCTTTATATTGGCTGTCTGTTTTTTGCCTTTCTTATTATTGTTTTGGGGTGCCGGAGGACGCTGAGTCGCGTCTCTGTCCGAGCTTGTTAGGCCGTCACCATTCTCGCTGTGCGCGTCCTGCCGGGTCGGGTCGACGGCCAGTGCCCCTTCCCGTCGGCGCACATCGAGGCTCACACCGGTGTCCGAGGAATTTCCGAGCAGGGGGTTGTTTTCAGTTTGGTTCGGTGTCGATGTACTCATCCGCGGCTACGACAATGGCCGCGGGGAGGGAGGCGGGGTGCTGGCCTCCGCAGCTGGACGTATGCGGGTCGCGTGTTGACGCACGGGGGTAGGCAGGACCCGTGCGCGCTCGCGGCCGCTTCAGCATCTCTGCACGGCTGGTCCTCGGCCTAAATAGGCCTCCGTTTGTGCTCGGCAGGCGAGCGGGGGGGGTGCTACCTGCTTCTGTGCTTTCCTGTCTCACGGGTGAGCAGTATATGTGGGCACATCGGCAAGGGGTCGTCAGTCCGTACTCGGCAGCAAGCAGGCTGGGCGGCGATGTGAGGGCAGTCGCGACGCTGTACGCATCTTGCCTTACTGCTTTCTCACACCGGTCGTATGTCAGGAGGGGTGGGATGCATTTTGCGGCGTCTTGTGACGCGACTACATTATTTTACGGAGGTACATATGGGGGTGCATTGGGCGTCAGGCTCGTGTCTCTAACATTCTAACCCACATCCACTTGTTCCCAGTCTTTCTGCCTAGGCGCGCGGGCCGCGCGGCACAGAGTTGTACTGGCCGCGGTTGCGTCTGCGGCGGTCATCGTCAGCGGGGCCCGCGTTCGTCGGGGGTTGTGGGGCGTCATGGCCCTCGCCGTTCCATCCCGTGAGGTTCGGGAACCCGCACAGGCCGCGCGGGTGGTCGCATCCGTTGCAGAGGGGGCAGAAGAGCGGTCGCATCGCGCGTCCGGTGCCGTGGAAGTTGGAGGGGTATAGGAGAGACTTGAAGTGCTCGACGATCTTGAACCAATGGCTGTCGTCCACGAGGGTCATGCGTTTCGCAGCGATGGTGAAGCGGTGGGTGAGGTGGGTCTCGGAGGCTTTGATGGGTACCAGCGTGGCCTCAACGGAGCTGAGGAAGGGGTGGAGCTGCAGGACCGTGAGCGGCTTCTCGCACGCCATCGTGTCGTCCATCAGGTCGGAGAGGAAGGTGATGGTGGCTGGCTTGTTCCATGTCTCGATGACGGTGGCGAGGACATCGGCTTCCGTCGCGGTATCAATGAAGCCGCCGATGGAGAGGATGAAGAGTGGGATTTGGGGGTCCAGAGGGAGCGCTTGGAACGTGACGAGGGGGGTGGAGAACACGTAGCCCTCGAGGATCGCTGTCGCGTCTTGTGGTGAGAGGCCCCGGAGGAGGAAGACCTTCGGTAGGCGGCCGGACGCGCGGGCGGCTTCCGACGGGACGGGCGGAAAGACTTGGGGGTTCGTAATGCCCATGTAGGCCGTGAGCACTTTGCCGATGTTCTTCACAGTGAGCTGCTGGCTATTCGTGAGGTGGGCGGATGTGCCGAAGGTGCGGAGGAGGATGGATTCTCCGTCCGGGCTAGCGAGCCACGCTTCGACTTGGGTGTTGAGAACACCTTCCCACGCTTGGGCGGGGTATAGCTGGTGGATGGTCGGGAAGGGCGGCGAGGTGAGCGCCAACGGGTCCGTAACGCCGAGTGCGGGAAGGTTGGTAGTGGTCGCGAAGGATGCTGAGGCCGCGATGCGTGCCCTGATGAGGTCGCTCCGTTCGCGCTGGGCTTGGGTGACGATGGGCGTCGACGCGTGGGCCGGGGAGGGCTGGGGGATGCGGAATGGTGGCGTGAACGCGGGGAACGAGTCGTGGGGGTCGTCTTCCTCCACGATGATGCGCGACATCCTCGCTGGGGCGCTGCCTTGGGCGGTTGGGGCGTGCATGGACGCCGCTAGACCTTCGGCGGGTGGGCCGTTGGACGTCGCGGATGCGGCGTCGAGCTGCTCGCGGAGGTCCTGCACGGAGGGGGCTGCCGGGGGGGCGTCGTTCGCGCTCGGGACCGGGGAGTCGGCGTGGAGCGCAGCGAAGGGGTTCTCGGATGCGAAGGCGGACGTGTACGTCGTCTGGGTGGGCGTGGAAGGTACGTGGTCCTCCTCGGTGTCCATCGCGTTGGGCAGCGGCGCGGGGCGGCGGTCTGCCTGGGCCTCGGGCGAGTGCTGGCGTTTCCCTAGGGTCGAGCTGCCATTGGCTGCATCTAGGAGCGTCTCGGTTAGGGTTTGCATCGCCTTGGGCGCAGGATGGGGTGCGTACCATGCTCGTGTTCAGTGGGCATGGGCGTGGACGCGGGCGTGGGCGTGGGCGTGGGCGTGTCTGGGTCGACAGGTGCGGTGGCTCCGCCTGGGGCCGTGGGCTGCGTAGTCTGCTCCACGGGCGGGGCAGCGGGCTGGTGACGGGCTGAGGTGCGGCGGGTCGTGTTGGCCATATAGGGCGTGTCCAAGTCGCGGTGTCGTCGTCCTGGCTGGTGCTCGTGGTCGCTCTTTTTATGCGTGGTCGTCGGCTTGCGGTCGGGCCATGCTAGGTCCTCTGTGAGCGTTCGTTCCTTGCTGCGGTCGTGGGGTGAGATGTGGTGCGTCGTCGGCGGTTAGTCGCTGTCGGAGAGCGGGGGCTCAGCAGGGTCGGCATGTCGTGGTAGTGGATATCGCTGTATTGTTACGTAGGAATGCAGTACTTTGTACGTTTGTTTGTTAGTGTATGGCGCGTGGCGCGCGGTGTAGCAATTTCTACGTCTTGTAACTACTTGTATTCTGGCGGTATCGAGCAGTGTTTAATCGGTGAGTAGGAAGCTGTTGTACTTTATCGTGGGGTTTATGGATTGCTCATAGTGAAAGCGCATGAGGTGGGTACAGTGGGAGCCATTCGGGGTTGTCTCGTGCGCCGGATCATGGTTGGTAAGGGGGTGGAGGAGGAACCGGCCAACTCGGGCCCACCACGGGGCCGCACACCAGTTCAGGGGTGCGGCGATGGTATGTTCGCCGCGCCGGCCTGGGGTTGTCTCGAGCCAGAATTCCCTCGTGCGTAGAGTTGTTTTTCTGGGGGACTGGATGGTTCCGGCGATGGGGTCATTTGTGTACATCGGGACGATGACGATGTTTTGGCCCGGGGCCAGTGGTTTCGCCGGTCGGCAGATGACTACCCATCGTACGATGTCGTCGTCTCGGGTGAATAGCGTGTCGGCGGGGTCGGCGTGGATGGGTGGGGAGTTTCTGGGGGGCGGGGTCTGGTTGAGGTCGTAGTCGCTGACTGTTGTTTCCCAGGATGGGGCGTACTGGATGCGTCGGAGGGGAATGTAGGCCGCGGGTGGGTATGTATGGGGTGGCTGCATTGTGGGGAGTGGCGGGGCGGTTCGCGGGCAGGAGGTGTCGCTTTTGCTGTTGAGCGCTGGGGTGAGGGGGTCCTTATATGCAGAATCGCTTAAACGGTGGCAGCCGGTTAGGCGATTACGTCCTCTGGACGTACATGGGCATGAGTTCAACCCAGGTGGGGGGGCAGGGGGGGCATCATGTAGAGACAGTAGTGGTTTCGGCGGTCAGGAGTATACATGACTTATGCGCAGGCTCTCTAGTTCTATGCGTGTTGTAGGCGCGTAGTACGTTATTCGCGCTGTAGGCGCGCGTGGTTTGATGGGCTGTGTCACGTATGTACAGTAGGGTTAGGGTTAGTTGGGTCGTGATGGTAACTGGTGTATACGTGGTATGGGAGGGGCTGGGGGTGGGGGTTGTTGTGTGTGGGCGGGGGGAGGTAGGGGGTAGTCCGCTCGGGGTTGTCTGTGCTTGTACGGGGTGAGTTATGGAGGGAGGGGGGTGGGTCGCGGTAGCAGCGGTCATGTCCGCGCGTGGTACGTGGTGGTGTCTCGTCGTGGCCCAGTGGTGCCCGGGTCTGCCGTAGAAGGTCAGACGGGGCGTGCGCGGGTGCTCATCGAGTTCGTCTCGACGCTGTGGTGTTCAGCGTCGTGCGGTGGACGATGAGCTGCCCGTCCTTGCTCGCTCAGTGAGCGTGGGAACCGAACCATGGTGGTGGTTCGGGTGCAAGGCGCCCCCCGCCAGCGAGATTCAGCTCGGCGGAGCAGCTCGATCCGTGGATGTGAATTCTGTTGGCGCAGACGTGCTGTCGGCTTGCTTGCGCTTGAACTCCAGTTCGAGCTCGATGTACTCCTTGGCCATGGACTCGATCGTCAGCCAGTCGACAACAGGAACCCGGGCGGCGAATGGAGTAGCAGACTTCCTGGGAGGCGCCGAAGACAAGGGCGGCGCTGTGCTGGGCGATGGCGGGTGCTCGTCAGGTTGAGACGGTGAATCGGTGTTGCAGACCGGAAGGTCAGGCGATGCAGGCACGGAGGACGAGGTAGGCGAGATCGACTCGGGCAATGGCAAAGGCTCAAAGCCATCGATGCTGGTGAGTGACGATGAAGGCAATGTTAACGCGAGAACGCGACGTGGGGAAAGATGCTCATAGCGCCGCAGGATCGAGGAGATTGAGCACGTCGACGACGTCGCGATACGACCAGAGCCTGCACAGCGCAATCAGCATCAGGCATACACTCATTAGAAGCAATCAGAGACGCACCAAGCGAAACGATGAGACTGTCGCTAGCTGGGAGTCTATCAGAGCTCGAGTTGTCCAAGATAGAACAATGCTCGTCGCGGAGCTGCTCTTCAAGGATCTCAATCCGGTCCTTCAAGCCCTCAGCAAGCAGGGCGGCCTGCGAGAGCTTGATCTCCAGCCCCTCATTCTCCTCCATGAGCTTGTGCATTTCGCGCGCCTTCTCCTTGAGGAAGGCCATGGCTACGGGGCAATCGTCCGGCCACCTATTGCGAATCTGCTGCTTGGACTCCTGGAGATCCGCGCGCGTCTTGGCGAGCTCGACGACGAGAAGCTTTGCACTTGTGGCATATCCGCGGGCGGTTGCGTCCAGCCTATGCTGAACCCGCTGCGCGGCCTCTGCTTGTTGTGCATTCGCATCTGATGTCGTCATGAGCTCTTTGACTTTGGCGCTGGATTTCTCCAATTCGTCCTTTAGCTTGTTCGCATGTTGCTCGAGAAGGGAATTCCTCTCGATGGTGGCCGTGTTGTCCTCTTCTGAAGCCTTTAGGCGTTCCTCGTAGGTTTGAATGCGCGCTTGTAGCGACTCGATGGTGATGGAGTTCTGGTGGGACATAGACTCTGCAGCGTCGATAGATGCTCGTAACTGTGACTGAAGCCCTCCGATGCGCAAATTGAGCGCGCCGATCGTCTCGTCCTTCTCCTGAAGCGCGGCCATATGCTTCGCGGCCTCGTCCGCTGCCTTCTCCGCCTTTGCGATCACCTGATCCAACTTCACGTCCGTTGCGCCCGCCTGGTGCACGCCGGCCTCGACTTTCTCCCGGAGCTCCGTCAGCGCGCGATCTTTGTTCTGCAGCTCAAGACGCAACCGTGCCACCTCGTCAACCAGGATGTCGGTACGAGCATCCGTGCCGGCGTTGAGCGTCGCCAGACGCGCGTTCTCAGCCTTCTCCTGGTCCAGCTGACCGACCACATTCTTCAACGCCTTCTGAACATCGCGCTTCTGGGCCCGCGTTGTAGTGACCCGGTGTCGAAGGTTCGCCTGAGTAGCGATCGACTCCGAGTAGATCGCCGCGATCCGCATCTTCAATGCCTTCGACTCGCAGGCCTGGGCATCCTTGGCTTGCTCCGCAACTCGCGCCGCGTTCTCCGCCTCGTTGCACCTGAGCAGGAGCGCTGTCTCTGTGGCCTTCCGGTTCTGCTCTGCGATGCGCGCCGAATTCTCTGCCTCGTTGCACCGGGACAAGAGCGCTGCTTGCGTGGCCTCCAGATCCTTGATCTCCGCGAGATGCTCGAGGATGATCTCGATGTGCTGAACGCCGCGAAGGTGAAGTGTCGTCGTCTTTTTCCAGGCCAGTGCAGCCTTTGCCTTGGTCGCGGAGGCGCCGACCTCGCGTGCAGAGTGGAGTTCCTCTTGAAGTTGCGAGATGTTGCTGTGAGCATCGTCCAGGGAGTTTCCGACGCAACGCAGGCGATCAATCTCCAGCTGCCCGACTAGCGCAGTGTACTTGAGTTGGCTGTAGTTGTCTCGCAGCTGCAATGCGAAGTTAGCTAGTGGCAGGATATCCAAGCGATGGCAGCTCACCGTGTGGTACCCGCGCACGTAGCAGAACAGCCCGCGCGACAGAGCAATGGCCACGAAGACAGCGGCGACCAAGCGTACCTTCGTGGGCAATCAGCGAAGCTCCAGATGAGCAGTGACTAGGCTGAAACTCACCATCCCCGTCAGCCCAACAAACGACGCCAGCTTGCCGAAGAGCGCTGCAGCTTGAGCGAGCCTGCCAGCCGCCGGCTCGATACGTTCCGGAGCAGTCGACACACCCGCGAGCGCCGCCAGGACGATGAAAATCCATTGTGAGACTGGGCGGCCCTTGATCTTGCGCTTCGAAGACACCGCAAGGGGGGCAACAACGAAACAAATGAGGAGCAATACGGCGCTCGGGTTCAAAGGAGATGCCTCGGGGTGCCCGTAGATCTGGAGGTCCCGAGCGTTCAAGCTCGAGGGTGGCGGCGGATGAGATGGCAGTGGAAGTGTGGAGGGAGAGGGGAGTGCAGCGGGTGGGATGAATAGCTGCAGCGCTGCACTCGACGCTGCCGGGGCGTTGACCACCAACGGTAAGACGACCGCGGCCGCCTCGCTGGAAGGCTGGGGCACCTTGACCACCGGTGGGCCGTCTGATGCGAGGGTCGGGGCGTCGAGCGTTATCCTGACGGGGGCGGCGTGGATAGCGGGCGGCGTCCATGGCCATGGGCGGCGCGAACGGCGCCCGCTGGGGACGAGGAGCGCCGCGGTGCCGCGAGCAAAGCGGGCGAGCTGGGTGCCGCAGTCAATGACGGCGGCGGAGATGATGAGGAGGATGCAGTGAAACATTTTTGGAGTTGTGAGTGTGAGTGAATGAAGGAAGGAGCGATGGCTGGCAGGGTGCGCCATGTATATGTGCGGCTGACATCGTCCAGATCGAAAGCTCATGTAAGTCACATTCCCGGCGAATCCGTAAAGCGGTCGCGCTGGTCGCCAGTGCAAGGGGTGTCACGCAGGAGCTGAGATTCACTGCGTCACTCGTGATTGCGGCCCAGAAGGGCGAGGACGACGAAGGCATCCTATCCCACACCTGCAGTGGTGAGCGTGAACGAAAACCGTCAGTCGCAATTCGCCGACACCCTAGTGGGAGAGCTGTATTCCAATTCTTTTCAATGTGAGGCGGAATGAACGCACCAGCGCACCACCATCCACAAGGCTGCCAGCACTAGTCAATCGACGAATATTGACGGTTCACTGTAGAGCGGTATACGTACGTACGTTCAAGTAGTGTTGTTGCAAGATCGGGAGAGAGCGTGGGGAATGGGCAATGAGCCGCGGAGTAGCGACGAGTCAGTGTGAGAGCATCATATTTGTCGTCAGTGGATGCAGGAGATCGGCGAAGAACTCTTGACTGGCGGCCTCGCGCTACTGGCGTTTGATTCGTGGCCCCCACGGCTTAAATAATCTTCTAACAATCCTCACAATGCGTCACTCGATTTCTGCGGATTCGCTGAGGTATTTACGGGCGTCATCTTCAGACCTTATTTACTACTACCAAAGATACAGGAATGAGTAGATGTTTTGAGTATCGGACAGGCGAGATTTACGGCCGAGTCATTAGATAACTTAGAGAAAGACCCTCGGCAAGAACGGAACTCTTTTTGGTATTTTCTGTATCGTATATCATCACCACTACATCGAAACGCGTATCTCACTAGACGGATGGCCTATATATCCACCTTGGTCTATCCAGAATCACGGACGGGGGTATAGGACAATAGAGAACGACATCAGAGACCGGAGAACGGTGGCCTCGTCGCACGCAGACCGAACACGGGAGGGGTGTGTTCGGCGGCTTCGGAACCTGCAAGCAAGGACTCGAGGGATAAGCCAGCACAACACCATGAACATCGCCGCCCCAATGAGCTGGGCGGTACGGAGGTTAGTTCGAAGACGAGGTGGGATGAAACCCCTGGGGCAACTCTGGGATGGACGGCTTTCGGGCAGTGTGGGGTTTTTCGACGCGCCGACTCGATTCGCCCGGCTGGGGCTGGCTTGTTCGGTGGGACTTGACTGCAACAAGGGAAGGTTAGGGCAGAACGAGCGACAAGAGGTGGAAAGCGACATACGAGCTTTTCTTGTTCACCCGCTGTAGAGGGCTAAGGGCTGCGCGGGACGACTTGGTGGGTGGTTGACGGGGTGAAGCGTACGACGGGAGCTGCCCCATCGCACGCCTCGCAAAAAGAGGAACAGGATTAGCTATAATTCCACGGCGCAAGGAACACACGCACCGTCGAGAGCCGCTGAGCCCGCTATGGTCGTCCCATTGCCCGCAGCACCTTGTCCTTGTGGTTGTCGAACTAAGCTCGCCACGCCGCCATTGCCGCCATGTTACCTTGAGCGTCGAGCCGTGTCCCGTCGCCCCACGCCCGCCGTCCGTGTCCCAGAGCGCTGTCCGAAGGGAGTCAAACCACACAAGTCAGCGAACAGACCTCGTGTTGATGATGTCACGACGCTGTGCTGGCGGCGAGTCCGAGCTGCAGGTATTGACGTCCGAAGCCAAGCATGTGAAGCTTGTCGTAGTGCGCGTTCGGAAGTCGGCTGCATGGAAAGGCGCGTCAGTAAGAAGGAAAGCTCAGAGAGGAGAAGAACTAACTAGTCAAAAGCCGAACGATGCACAGGAGCATCGCGCCGTCCGACCAGCGAGACGGACACGACACCCCCGCGATCGCACAGGTCCTGAGGGAGGACTCCAGAGGCGCGACTGCGCTAGCCTCGAAGATGTACAGTAAACTATAGTACCTATCAATCTAAAAGGCGACAAGGAGCTGGGCCCCGTAATCTACGTGATGCGCATGAAGCCAAACAACCGCGCGAGCTGACCGAGCGCGTCCACAAACGCCTCTCCAATCAGCATCGGCGACCCGAAGGGCGCGTCCGCGTCGCAGACCACCATCGGCGAGGCCTTCACCACCTGCACAGCCGGCTCCTCGTAGCTCCCATAGCCTTCGTCCTCTCCAATCTCCATGGGGACGTCGTAGTCGTCAAAGCCCAAGTCCAGCGCCTCGAGTGCAGGCACAGGGCTGCGCACCACACTGTCGAGGAAGGGGCTGGACGTGAAGATGATGACAGGCGGCGGGCTGAAATCGACGATGGGAGAGGAGGTCGTGACGAGGGCGGCGGGCGGCGGCGTCGATGGAACCGGCTCCGAGGACTGTGTCGGACGCTCGTCGAACAGCGAGTCGAAGGAAGCCGACGCTGCGGGCGCGGTCTCGGCATCTGGCTCTGGCTGTGCGGCCTCGTTGAAGAGTGAGTCGAACGAGTCGGACTTGGCCGGGGCAGCAGGGGGTTCGAACGTCGCGGGCTGGGGCGTGCTGGGCTGGGGCGTGCTGGGCGGAGATGGGCTGGGCCGAGGAGTGCTGGGCTGCGGTGGCGGGACGTCGAGCGGAGGGATTGATGGAGACGCTGGGGGCGACGCGAGGAACTCGCGCACTTCGTTCATGACCCTCCGCTCGCCCGTCATGTGCCTCTCCGCGAAGGCGTCCATGGCGCGGTCGATGGAATCGCCGTCGTCCTCGTCGTCCTCGTCGTCCTCTCCATCTTCCTCAGCCTCGGCACCCTGCTCGGCAGCCTTGACAGCATCGCCCACGCCCAACGACTCGACGACGCCGAACAGGTCGGACGCGCCAGGCAGGCCAGGAAGGAGGATCGTCGCGAGGAAGGCGTCCACATCAGCCAACGGCGCGCTGCTGACAACCGGAGTCGCTGGGGCGGATTCGAGCACCTCGGGAGTGCCAGGAGCCTCGACCGCGGGAGTGCCGGGCGTGTCGACGGTGTCCGAGATGGCGAGGGCGTTCAGGCAGGCGAAGAGCTCGTCGTCGGCGTCGTCGATGGCGGTGGGAGGCGGCGTGACAGGCTGGACGCGGTGCTGAAGGCGGCGGCGGGACGTGGCGCTGAGCGTCGGCTGGCGGGCGAGCGAGTGCGGGATGTTGCAGAACGCGACCTGGGCCTTGCGACGGCGCTGCACGGCTTGAACGACCTTCTTGACCTTCTTGGTCCGGCACTGCTTGACCTTGCGAATCTCTTGGACGGCCTTCTCGCTGCCGCTCTGCATAGAAAGAGCGCGTCAGTTAAGCTCTGATGGAGTGGGCTAAGCAGACGTACGCTGTCGACCTCCATGGCGTCGAATCCGTGGACCTTCGGCTGGTCGTTGACGTTGAGGACGTTGGGGCTGGGCTCCAACTGTAGAGTGATCAGATGGGCTCGCAGAAGCTTAGAAATGTAGCTCACCATGTCAAAGTCCTCAACAACCGCCTCCCGCACGACCAGGCGCTGCTTGACGGGCGCCGGGATCTCCGCCAGTTCGCGCACGCTCTTGCACATGCTGTCGACCATGGTCCGCTTGCGCTTCTCGCCGATGATCGAGCCATGGTGTCCATAGGCCTCAGAGGCCTGGCCGTGGGAGTACAGGCGGAGCGGGAGGACGGCGGCGAGTCGAGCATGCGCGAGGCACGAATGGTATGGCCGGAGGGTCTGGCGGCCCGTTGACGGCTGGATGGGAGAGCGGCCATCGGGCGTGGCGACGATGTGGCGGCGGAGTGCGGCGGCGTGGGCGATGCGGGGCGTGTCGACGACTGGCACGCGAATGCCGGGGACTGCTGGACGCGGGATGCTTGGATGAAGCGCATATAGAAGGGCGGGGGCCCGGAAAGTGATGAGTTTGATGGTGGGCATTGGGGTTTATCGTCAACGATAAGGAAGCTGGTGAAGTGGGGGTTATACTGAGGAATAGATGGGCGAGCGCACGCAGAATATATACGCCTGCACGCCAGATCCCGTGACGTTAAGCAGAGGTGGAATTCGTCAAACAGAGGATGGAATTCGTCAAACAGACCCGCGGCGTGACCTTTGCTTGATGTATACCTGCGCGTCAGCACGCGCCCAGAATGGCGCAGATGGCGATGGGGCAGCTCGGACCCACATAACACGGCCGAGTCACCAGCGGTAGTTATGGGTTCCGTAGTTTAAGAGACGGCAGACGCAGAGCATTTCTAGCCGCAGAGTCAAGAGCGCGGCCGCTGGATGAGTCGAGCGTGTCTCCTTTCACCATAGCAAGTCTCCCAGAGTTCAGCCGTATCTCAGTGCTCAGCGCTTCAGTGCAGAGATATACCAGAGAGTCGCGTCGATGGTGGTCAAGAGCAAAAGCGAGCTCAGCCACGTGAGGGCGTCATCAATGTCGGGACCCCGGGGCGGTGTTCCGAATTCGGTTAGTGCACCGGGCACCCATCGGCTTGCGCCGGGCTCCCTGGGTCACCCTGACACTGCTCGGCCCCATCTGCCGACTCCTCTTGATACTAGTGCTCGAGTGTAGCCCATTCATGAGCTCATCACGGCCGCCAAATACTCAAATCACGTTGTGTGAGACGAGTGAGTAACTACTGTGTTGTTTCTGCTCACCTCCCACTGGCAGCTGGGGCGCCTCTTCGAGCTTAGCTTCACCGCCGGTCGCTCCGTTACCTCAAGGCGTTTACTTCATTGAAACGGAAACCCCAGACAACATGCACGCGACATGTTAGGAAGTGCGTAGACTCGTAGAGCATCTCAATATCGACTGCAATCTGAGCCAATTTCTTTGTCTTAGCGAACGAGCACATCGACTGGCACTGCCAGCTTGTACTTGAATTCAGTCTCGTTGGCAACCTAGTCTGGACACGTCTTACGTGCGCGTTTTGAATGGGACCGACACTGCCTTGTATAGTGTAAACGTTTGTCTATCCGAACACGACGGGGGCACGATGCTGCGCTGACGCACTGCCAAGGCTCGAGCTCAGCCTACCGGTCTTCGCCCCACTGCGAGCCGCCTGCCCATCCATCTCACCCTCTTACTGTCCGCCAATCGTCTACTCTCACCTACCTCCCATCTCTCTTCTCCTCCCTCTTTCGCCTTCACTGTCCTCCTCGACTTCGCTCTGCCGTCACCTCAATGGCTGCGGACAGCTACAATTACCTGCCGCTATCACACCACGAACGGGGCTCAAACTCAATACGATGGATGTCCAAGGATGTCTGGCTGAGGGTTGCATTAGCCGTGCTCGTTGTGTCCAACGCAGCTCTCATCTATATTCAATTCATCGCAAGCCGAAGGGTCTATCTGACACCTTTAGATGACTATCAGATCTTGTAGGTGTCTCTGCCTCTATGACCATTCTCTTGGCTGAAAGCACTGTAGGAAAGATCATCTCTCGTTAGCAAATCCATCAGTTCTCCCTACCGAGATATCCACCCGCGCCGTCGTGAGCACGCTCTACAACGACCTCTACACCACTCCCGTCGCGACTCTGGGCTACTCACTCGTGGCCGCGGGTGTCTCAGCACGCCGCATCCTCATGTACATCCCTGGACGGCTCTCGATGCGATCGCTGTGCATCGTGGAAGCCGCAGGGTGGGAGCTCCACCCTGTCTCACTTATCCCCCCGCCGCACGATGGCCACGACATCGTCCCCCGGTTCTCGGACCAGTACACGAAGCTCAACCTGTGGAAGCTGGACAGCATCGGCATCGAACGCGTCGTCTACCTCGACGGGGACACGCTCGTGCGCGGGACGTTCGACGAGCTGTTCGAGATGCCGTGGGCGTTCGGCGCGGTGCCGGATGTCTACGACAACTCCGGCTTCAAACTCGCATTCAACGCGGGCGTTCTGGCGCTGCGGACGTCGACGCCTGAGTTTGAACGAATGAATGCGAGCCTGGACTCGGCGCGATATCCTCCGCAGCAGGCCGAGCAGGCATTTTTGAATGTGTACTACGCAGCCGATGCGGTGCGGCTCTCTCACGTGTACAACGGGAACCTGGTGATCAAGGAGCGCAGTCCGGAGCTGTGGCGGGCGCTTAAAAGGGATATGAGGATCGTGCACTACACGTCGCCAACACCGTTCCTGAAGGTCGGCACGACATTGCTGGAAGGGAAGCGTCTTCAACGGATGGTGGCCAAGGCTAAAAGCGTGGACGGAGGATTGTACGAGGAAGAGATCGGATGGTGGGAGGATGCATACGAAGGGATGAGGACAGATAATGCACAGAAGCTGGAGAAGTGTGACGGTATTCAGGGTATCAGGCAATAGTTGTAGGAATATGAGTTTGTGCAGCAGTGCACGCGCCTGAGCGCGCCGAGGCACGTGCACAGTATCTGATGGTCACGTCGTGGCTGCGCCCGGCTCCGAACTTGATTCGGTTGTCCTAGGCTTGACTGAGTCAAGTTGACTCAACAACATGGCTATATAACCCAGAGCTGCGCAGAGACCTGCCCACTCATCTCTTCATCATGACCACCATCCGCGTTGACGCATCTGAGCACGCTGTTCGTTCTGTCACCATCTTTAAGTCTTGGAAAGCAGAGATCGTCCGCGTCTTTAAGCTTTCTCTTGAGGTCAGTCTCCCTCGTACCGCTCCCCTCTGCTTCCGTCGACATGCGTCTCCAGGCTGGCGAGAATAAGGTTGAGATACGCCGTCTGTCAGGCTCCATCAACACCGACTCTGTCCGCGTCGCAGGTCTGGGCGACGCGCGGCTGTTCGACGTGGTGTGCGCTCTCGACACTGAGACCGACGACGACGCGTCAGACAGTTCGGCGGAGGCGATAAGGCTGTTAACTGCCACTCAGAACAAGCTCACGCAGAGGCGTGATGCGCTGGCCTCTGTGCGCTCCGCCATGGCGAAGTACTCCGAGAGCTTGTCTGGTGAGCACGTCAGCCCCGCGCAGGCGGACGCCTTCTTCGAGACATATATCAGTCGCTCCGAGACCATCACCGACGCAAAGTTTGACATTGATGAGGAGATACTGCGTCTATCCCGAGAGATAAAACAGCACGTTAAAAAGCAGGCTTCTACGAAGGGCACGTCGAATGGCAAAGTAACCTGCGTCGTTGTTACACCCCGCGCCACGGAGGTCGAAGTCAAGCTGACATACCGTGCGTACCTTACGAGTTCCATCCTCCCTCCCGCACTGACCGTCATAAATTCGCCTTTTACAGTCGTCGGAAATGCATCATGGACTCCGAGTTATGAGCTGCATGCGTCCACAGAGAACGGGCAGCACACCTCCTCCGTCTCTCTCCAGTACCGTGCGCGCATAATTCAGAGCACCGGCGAGGATTGGTCTGGCGTCACGCTTAGCCTGAGCACGGCCGACATGATACTGCACAACCAGACCATCCCCGAGCTTGCTCGCACCTCCATCTGGCCGCAAACCACTACCACCGGACTGTTCGGTCAGCGGCTACCTCAACAGGTTCCAGCTCAGCAGCAGCAGCAGCAGCAGCAGCAACAACAACAGCAAGTCCTGCAGCAGCATGCCTGGCAGCAGCAGCAGCAACAGCAGCTGCTGCGACAAGCTCAGCAGCAACAGACCCAGCAGCAGTTGCAAGCCCAGCGGCCAACCGGGGGGGATGTGCTCGGCGGCGGCGCCGTCTCCCTGTTCGACGCGGCCCTGCCTGCAGTGCCTCAGCCAACAAGTCTGTTCCAGCCTTCCTCTGGAGGTCTATTCGGTGGTGGCGGCGCGTTCGGCGGCACACAGATCCACGAGCGAGAGCGAGAGCGTGTAGAGCCAGAAGATCCAGAGGGTGACTGGCTGGATGCGGATGTGGACTCGCAGGCCGCTGCGCCGCCCGCGCCATTCGCCGAGCCCGCCGCAGCGATCGTGAAGGAGAGCCCGCTCTCGGTTGCGTACGCGGTCGAGGGCGAATCGACCGTCCCGAGCGACGGTGTTCCGCACCAGGTGTCCGTGGCGAACCTGACGTTCAAGTCTACTGTCGTGCACGTCGCGGCGCCGAAGGCGCAGGCTGTCGCGTATGTCCAGGTCAGGCGTCGCTCTGTTTCTTTTCAATGCGATGCTAACGATGCAAGACACAGGCGAACGTGAAGAATACAAGCGACTATCGTCTACTCGCCGGGCCCGTCAACGTCTTCCTCGACGACGGCTTCGTCTCACAGACCTCCATCCAGGTACGCAGCGCACAAGCACCCCCACCGCATACTGACCCCTTGCAGACCGACATCAGCCCGAACGACACATTCGACTGCACGCTCGGCGCGGACCCCGCCGTGCGCATCCGCTACACGCGCACGGCGGCCGCGCAGACCGCGCCGGCGCGCCTGTTCAGCGAGCAGATGCGCACGACGACGTACACGTCGCGCGCGGTGCTGCGCAACACGCACGCGTTCGCCGTGCGCGCGCTCGTCGTGCGCGACGCGCTGCCTGTCGCGGGCGGCGGCGTCTCGACCGTGCTGCGCCGCCCCGCCGGGCTCGCGGGCGCGAAGGACGAGGAGGAGGTCGCGGTTGCGGCCGAGGGCAAGGGCGAGGGGCGGAAGGTGCGCTGGGGGAAGGTTGTTGATGGGAAGGGTGGGAAGAAGGACGGGATGTTCGAGTGGGTGTGTGCGCTTGGCGCAGGAGAGGAGATCGTCCTGGAGACGGTGTGGGACGTCCAGGCGCCGGTACACATTTTCTGGGTTGAGAAGTAGGTCTTGTTCGAAATTGAATGATATACTGTACTGTAGAATACCCAGTAGCATGTACTCCCTCGCAGCATTGTATCTGGTCCTTGTCATCCTGAGGGTTGATTTTATCTGCTCTGCGTGCTCCCACGTGCACGACTCAAAATTTATGTAATCCTTTTCTTGCGCTCTCGACTCGTCCGACTGTAAGCTTAAACTTATCAGTCCATGTGGGACGCGTACGTTTTCTTTTCTTTCTTTTTTCCAATCTCTGATGTGGATCTCTCGGCGAGCAACAATCGCCAACATCTGGGAACCGACTGGCGGTACGGCTGCGGCCCATCTCCACCGCAGTCGTCGCCGTGCTTCTCTGCGCTACGAACGAATGCCGACGTGAAATTTGCCCACCTCATCCAGATCCAAGCGGCCTCCGTGGCCACGCACAGGAGCTTCCATGCACTCGACCGCCTTGTACCCCTCCGCCTGCACCCTCTTACAATGTTTTGCAATACACGGGGACCCCACAACGGTGCGCGCGCCAGCTGCTGCCCCGGATTTGCAAATCTGCTCTGAATCTAAATCAAAGCCCCTCGATCGCAGCAGCCGAGACCGGCATTGCATTGCTCAATTCCATCTGGTGCGGGCGATCGCAGTCCGAACGCTGACAGAGGCGACCTTGTGGCCCCGAGCGCGCGCGCCCCTCCCATGGCCAGCTTCCCCAGCCCCGAGCGTGTTTCAGGATCGAAGCGACGACCATCTCCAATATCCATATCATATCGTCCTTGATGCAAGCATGGTTCTGTTCGACGCTCGACGCTGGACGATGGGCGGCTAGGCTATCTATCGGTCATAATCACGGTCACGATACCCCTCCACAGACGTCTGGTGGCGGGCAACACGGTGCGCGCGCACGCGTGCGGGTGGCGAGCGCTGGAACAGCGCTGACCGTCCACATCTATAGGCGCTGCCGAGCGGTCGCGGCTTACACCCCGGCGCAGCCAATGACGCTCAGCATCAGGAGGTACCCACGAGATGTGCGCTGATATTGAACGTAAGTACACGCCACAAGTTCCCTCTGCGCTGCCAACTCTTAGTGCAGCCCAGCGTTGGTTGGGGTGAGTGGTTTATCCGTTGATGTTGCCAATATACCGTCGCGCTCACTCAGAATGAAACTTGAATTCAGGAGAAGGTCCACCCGCGAGCTCGTGGCTTCCGTGACAAGAACCCGGTGTGAAATGCCATTCGACAGAACGCGAAATCCACGGACCCAATCAACAAGCCCCCTCCTCTAAACTCTGTGCAGAAAGCCAGGGTGAGAATCCCGGGCTTCCAGAACATGCCGCAATCGCGACATGACGCGCATGTGGCTCGGAATAATGCCGGTACGCCCACCGTGTCTCTCGCCCATGCATGACGCGCCCGCACACTTATTTATCTATGTTTATATGCAGTGGGCGAGAGGCGCTCAGCGGGCGCGAGGTCTCTAGGACCAGGCCGGCGGTCCGCCCGAAGCCGCGCACCTGCAGCAACATACCCACACACGATCAACGGAACGAAACCGGCGC
This sequence comes from Auriscalpium orientale, assembly GCA_019915035.1. NCBI lineage: Eukaryota > Fungi > Basidiomycota > Agaricomycetes > Russulales > Auriscalpiaceae > Auriscalpium > Auriscalpium orientale. The sequence continues at coordinate 504,703 of JAHLMH010000027.1, read as the reverse complement.
TGAGAATCCCTGCGCGAAGCTGGGCGCAGGTGTTAGAACGGGAGACAAGCCTGCCCCCGAGGACATCGTCCACATGCGCGCGTCTGCTCGCGCTCGCAGCGCCTGCGCCCGCAGACCCGGTGACGCACGACAAGTCAGTCAGTCTGATCTCAGTCAGCGTCCGCTCTCCCAGCACGCAGCACGCGCGAGCTCTGGCTCTGGCAGACATCACCGATCTTGATACGGCCTCTGTTCCGCTCGGCGAACCGTCAGAAGGATGCGGCGCGCGCGTTCTCGGTGCCTCCCTTCGCCCTCAACGTCAACGTTCAACCCTCTGAACATGTACACAGCACAAGCCAAACAAACGCACATCTTGGCATTGGCACCGGTGGGAGCGCGAAGCCCAAACGCGCCGCCGTTCCCACACGGCCGTGCCCGCCACATGCTAGCCTGCCCGTTTCGCGATGCAGTGTCCCGGCGGGCCCCTGTCGTGTCAAGTGCGCGGAGAGAAGAGGGCGTATGTATGCGCCAGATCTGACAGCGGTCAGCAGGGCAGGCAGGCAGGTATGAGGGGCGCCAGCGGACAAAAATATTTAGGGCTTGGAACTTGATGTTTGCACTTTGAGCCATGTACTTCGACTTCGACTTTGACCTCAATTTGACCGTTTTGGGAATTACCAAAGCAGACTTCTGACTTCGGCTTTCGGCTTGCGCAATTCGCATATAGCCTTTGCTCTAGAGGCTGAGCGCAGCCACGGTCGCCACAAAATGTCAAAATTGATGAAAATAATCTAGTCAGTGCTGGTACATGAAGGGGCCCGATCTCCGACACGTCTGGTTACAAGGAGAGGCCATAAATGTGTATCATCAGGAGCCTAAACGTTATTGTAATGTAGGGAATGGGTCTAGGATACGAAAATACCGGGGGAGCGGGGGCAGCGGGATCCGAGCGGGGGCAGCGGGATCCGGGCGGGGGAGCGGGCGGTGGGGCGGGCGTCCGCTGGGCGTCCGGGAGCCAATAGCTCGTGCGACAAGTGTTAACGCGAATGCGCAATGCCGATGGCGCAAGCCTGTGCGCTGCGAAGCCGGATTCGATATGCGAAGTTCGAAAGTCGCAAGTCGAAGGTTTGTGCTTTCCGAATGCGGCAACTTCCACTTCGTGCTTTCGCTTTTGCACTTGATTTGCTCCGCATTTATCCCTATCCGGCAACGCCGCAAGTCTCAAGGTCAAACGACGAAACCCAAGTTGCAGCTCTCAAACTTGTGAAACTTTTGTCCGGTCCTGGTCAGGATAGGCAGGCAGCCTGCATAGCATAGTAAGTATGCATAGATACACCTTGAACTCCGCCCGTGGAGCAATAGCAATGGAGAATTCGAACACAGCGGAGATGGCGAGAAGAGCCTCGACATGGCACTCAGCGGGTGTGGTGCAACCGAAACGAAACGGGCATCTGCACATGAAAAGCGACATATGAGCGTAGAGAAGAAGTCGCGACGGAGACGAAAACAGATTCGGAACAAACAACAGCACGCGAACGCGCATACACTACCACGACGTAGCTCCATTCCGACGACATAAGCTCAGACGGCCGCACACCGTGAATTGAAGCACTGCAGGGCCGCCCCGCGGCGGAAATGCGCACCACGAAGCTCGCGACCGCGGCCCCGCTCCGTCTGCTGCGGTGTTGCCAGCCTCCCCAGCGCGCAGTGGGCCTGCCCAGATCTGCGCGGCGCGCGAGCCCAGAGCGCGAGTGTGCGCCATCGCCGCCATCGCCGCTGCATGGCACGGCAGACGACACCGCCCGCTCTCCCGCCGCCGCGCGCGTGCCTTAATTGTGCAAGCCGCTCCGAAGACCAAGGACATCCTCATCACACCGCACACGTCCGTGCTCGCACGCACCAAAGAGCGCGCAGAGTCCCACGTCGGGGGCGCAGGAATAGACCGTGACACACGCCCGCACTCGGGCCTTCATGGAGTTTTATCGCGATGGATCATCCATTTTTCTGCCCTTCGCGCGGGACGCATGTTTTCCATTAATCACAGAAAGTGCATGACAGGAATAGGGCGGGATAGGCTGCCGTGCGCTAGTGCAAGACAATAAGATAACATGCGCTTGACTCAGACAGACGTCATATACACTACACACCTGGTTATCTCGCCTCCGGGCCCGCGAGATCCTGGCCGTCTGGCCATCTGTGAGCAAAACGCCGCTCACATAAACTGCCAAGTTGTACTGTGTGCAGATCGCCCTTTGCCCTGACGCTCCCACCATCATAACCCGCCCTGCACAAATTAGCACTAGAACACTGGTCGTGTGCTGTAAGGTTCATTAAACTCGGCATGCTGCCGTTGCTGCGCGACATACCCTGTGTGCCCCCTGTCACGCACGACAGTTCCAGTCGCGCGCCTGCAAACTCCGAGGACGACCACCACCACTGCACCCACGAACGTCCTTCCGTTCCCAAATTCTTCGAATTCTCTGCCTCGCAGACATTCATTAAATAACTCGGGCGACGGATCAGCCAGTGACCAGTCGCGCGTGCAGCCCAGGCTTCGAGCTCCTCGTTTTCTCCGCGACGAGGAGTCGATGGAAGTCCGAAGGGCTCGCACAGGCGCTTCCCCGCATTGCAATATTGATGCCAGGAACAGGTGCGGCTGTTCCGTTATCGGCCCGGGCCACCACCACTTCACCCACCATTGCTCGTCGTCGCCCAGCGCACCGCTGCACGAAGCTCGCATGCGTGCAACGCGCGGGGACACGCACGCCCCGGCGGCGGGGCCACCAAGCTCGCCGTCCAGCGCGTGCCACTGCCGCGCCCTGGGCCTCCGTATGCACCTTCCATGCAAGCGACGTCAGATAGGCAGCGCGTCCCCGCGAATATCGCCTCATCCGGCGCGCACCGTTCCATTCCGATGCCGCGCTGGCTTTTAGGCCGTGTGCCTTCCCTGCGCATTTGCCGCGCGCGCGAGCACACGAACGCGCTGAGTAATCGATGGCTTGACAGCGAGGACTGACGGGGCCGGCGATTGCGAGCATATGCGGTGGCAGCGGGTGGGAACGCGGGGCGAGAACCGGGGTCTGACTCGGGCTCGGTTAGGGGGGCCTCGGCACGGGGGGCTGGTACGCTGCCCGCTGGTGGTCCGTGGCAGCTGCAGCGTCGAGGCCTAGGTCCCGCGCCGTCAAAACGCTTGTCTGACCCGAGCAATATTGCTTGCCGGAGTGGGGGTGAGTCTCCGGTGGTGAAATAGCGGCTACCTGCGCACACCGCCGCTGCCGCTTGGAATCTTGCTTGCCTTCCGCGTCGAGGGTAAATCGCCGGCCTGTTGGCAAGGCAGGGAGACACGAGACACGGTGGCGTGTAAAGGGTAAATTGCCGGTCCAGGTGAGATAGCGGCAACCTGTCCCGCTGAGATTGGCAAGGAAGGCAGACACGCGACATGGTGACTCCTGCTCCTCGTCTTCTGCGTCGAGGGTAAACCGCCGGCCAGCTGAAATGGCCCCACCGAGATTGGCAAGGCGGGAAGACAGGAGACACGGTGGCTCTTCTTCTTCTGTGTGGAGGGTAAATCGCCGGCCAGGTGAAGTAGCGGCAACCTGCCCGACCAGATTGGCAAGGCAGGAAAACACGCGGCACGGCGACGCCTGCCATCGTCTTCGCGTCCAAGGTAAATCGCCGGGCAGGTGAAAGAACGGCAATCTGCTCCACCGAGAATGGCAAGGCAGGCAAACACGCGACACGGCGACTCCTGCTCCTCGTCTTCTGCGTCGAAGAGACACGGTGGCTCTACTTCTGTGTCGAGGGTAAATCGCCGGCCAGGTGAAATATTGGCAACCTGCCCCACTGAGATTGGCGAGGTAGGCAGACACGCGACATGGCGACTCTTGCCATCGTCTTCTGAGTCGAAGGTAAATCGCCGGCCAGCTGAAATGGCCCCACCGAGATTGGCAAGCCAGGCAGACACGCGACACGGCGACTCCTGCTCCTCGTCTTCTTCGTCGAAGGTAAAACGCCGGTTGCACCCGCAGTTGGCAAGGCAGGGAGACACGAAACACGGTGGCTCTTCTTCTGCGTCGAAGGTAAATCGCCGGCCAGCTGAAATGGCCCCACCAACAATGGCAAGGCAAGCAAACACGCGACATGGCGACTCCTGCTCCTCGTCTTCTGGTCGAATGAGATCCGGTGGCTCTTCTTCTGTGCAAACGTTAAATCGCCGGCCAGCTGAAACAACGGCAACCTGCCCCACCGACAATGGCAACGCAGGCAGACACGCGACATTGCGACTCCTACCCCTCCCGTTCCACGTCTCATGTAAATCACCGGTCGCGGCAACCTACGCCACATCAGGACGCACCATCGGCAAAGCAAGATGCGCGTCGTCGTCCGCGTCGACGCTAACTCGCCGGGCAGCTGAAATAGCGGCGCGCAGCCCAGCGCATTGCCATCACGCGACTCCGCGCCTCCCTGCATCGCGCGCCGACCGTGCAGCAAGTCGCCGAGCAGGTGAAATCCGCGCACAGATGAATGGCCGGACTGCCCGTGTCGCTGCAGAGAAGCGCGTTCTCGCAGCGATGGCCAGGCGATCCGCGCCCTGCACGACCATGTCAGCAACCGAGCACTCCCATCCGTCATCCGTCATGCTTCGTGCGACTCACCGTCCCCTCCGGGCCGGGCGCCGCGCATTTGAATTGATTTGAGACTGCGTCGATGCGACAGACGAAACGAAACGAAACGGAAACGGAATAAGTGATGGGGGGGCGCTGAAACCGTTGCGCACGAGGATCTGTGCGTCGGGGGGCTAGCGGGTCGCCGCTGGCGCAGGTACCACGGCGGTGGGCGAGCGGATCGCGGCGGCGGGATGCAGGCACCGCGCCTCCGCTAGCTTCCAGGCGGCGCGAATCCGGGCACCTGTTGCACGCACGCACGCACCATGCATCCACCTGGAGCCACCGTGCCACGTCCCCATCCGGGGAGGAAAGTTGCATCGTCTCAATCAGCTGCAGTAAGTTATGATTGATGTGTCGGCGGATGAGGATGGGGATGGATGCGTGGACTTGGACTGGGGACCAGGGACCACGGGGCGCGGGGCGATCGGCTGCGCGTGGGGGCGCGCAGATCTGCTGTGCAGGCGGTGAACGCAGCGTGGGGATCGTCTGGGGGCGCGCGGCGCGGATCGCGGTGCGTGCGTCCGAGGTGATGCGGGCGAAGCGACGCACGACGATCGGGGGCGAGTAGGTAGGTGTGCGCATGTCGTTGGCGGAGGGCGGGGGACGTCGGGCGGTGGAGGGCGGCGTATGGCCGACGAGGGGGCCGAAACACGTCGGGCGGGGGGATCTTGTGTGCACGCAGCATCGATTGGATCACCGATGACGTCGGTCGAGTGCCCAAGAACGTCGGACCCCGAGGAGAGGCACGCGCAGTGCGCATCGGGCAGCCCGCCTGCCGTTCCGCGCGTGCCTGTCGCGCCCGCTGCTGCTCGCACAGGCACCGCGCCGCACCCATCTGGCCGCCGTCCTGCTCGATGCGGCCGCGACGCGCGTGCACCCCGCTTGGGCGAGCGCGACGTCGACCGGCAGCTCGCGTTGCCAGACAGCAGCGTCGACGGCGATTGCCAATCCCCAGCGCAGAGAGCGCGGGACGCGCGCCGACGGGTCAAGCGTGCCACCCTGTACGACACACCCAATGAGCTTGTCCGACAGCACTCGTACCCAGCACGCGCACTCCCGCATCGAGCGGCTCTCCGCGTCCCAGCGAAGCGACGCTGGCAACGGCGATAGCGAGGAACCCTCGTCGAAGCGTGTCGAAGCGTCCTGGCGGCCGTATCGCCCCGTCTCGCTCATCCCAGCCCCCGCGCCTTCGCAGCGTCGCCCCCGCGTATGGCAACGAAGCGCAGCGGGCCCCGCAGCGCCTGCCCAGAGCTGGCGAGATCCGGGGCGGCGCAGGGCGAGATGGGGCCGTTGCGCACGGCGACGGGTCGCGACACGTTCGACGGCGAAGCGCGTCCTCTGCGGCGCCGACGGGCTTCATTTCCACTGGCGAGCGATCTCGAAGTTTCTGGCGCGGGCGGTGGCTGCCGCGACGTGGTGTATTGAGAGCATGTCGACGACAAGTGTCTGTGCGTTGGGACGTGCGCGACATCTGGCGCTGATAACGGCGCGCCCCCCAAGGGGGAAACACGGTCGTCGGGAGGCGACGTGTGGGGGAGATGGCGTCTATGGCCAAGGTCACGGTCTGGTTGGGGGAAGCGGATGGCCAGCGTCGCGTCTTGGCGGGCGAGGCGGGGCGGGGATAGCGGGGCCATGGGCGGCGAGCGCGGGACCGGGGGCTGCCGGGGTCGGTGCCGCGGACCCAGTGGGAAGTTGCGCGCCGGGCGGCGGGGCAGAGCACGTTCTCTCGCCGCATCGGGCGACCCAGACGAGCTTATTTGGGCGCCTGCCTGGTCGCCGCGACTGTCCCCGCCTGCCCGCTGCTGCGCACCCAGAACCCCGCTGCACGCGCTGCGACAATGGCCGGGCGGCGACAAAAGGACGAGCTAGTGGGCGGTGTAAGCGGGGCACGCTGCACGGCGGGCGGGGGGCGGGGCGCCGGGAGCTGGGCGAGGGGGGCTGATTGGCGGGAAAGGGGGTGGCCTTTACATAAAGGGCCGAAAAATAATGGGTGTCCCGCCCGCCCTTTTCGTTTATAAGACGCCGCGCGCGGTCGCTCTGCCCGCATCTGCCCCACGCTCCCATGCCGCACTCTGCAAGCTCCCTCCTCGCCCTCCGCGACGACCTCATCCACGACGTCGCACGCGACACACGCGTCCACAACTGGATCGCGTCCCAGTACTCCTTCGCCCTCGACGAGGCCATGCACACCGGCGCAGCCCTCCGCGACTCCCAGCTCCTCCCAGACGTCCTCGTCCCCCTCTCTCCCTCCTACGACCCTCTCTTCTTCCCAGACCCCGCAAAGCGCGCACCCGGCGACGCCGCCCGCGAGGACGCAGAGCGCAATGACGCGCTCGAGTTCCTCGTCAGCCAGATGGCCACCTGGCGCGTCGCGCCCGCCAACCGCGAGAAGGTACGCGTCTTTCCCCCGCCCCGCCCCCCCCAGCCCTCACGTGACCCCGCAGGCCCTCCCCGCGACGCCCCCGTCGTCCCCGTCCACGCCGACGCTCGACGACTTCCCCTCCCCGCCCACCACCACGCCGTCCTCCCCCGCCGTCGCGACCTTCGCCCTCCCCGCCTCCCTCACCCCGCTCTCCTCCCCCGTCTCCCCCTCCTTCCCCGCGACGCCCTCCCCCGCCCGCCGCCGGCCCTCCGTCCCTCTCCTCTCCACCTCCCCGTCCACCTCCTTCTCCACCGCGTCCCCTTCCACCCCCACCACCCCCACCACCTTCTCCCCCGAGCCCGCCGACCGCAACCTCACCAGCTCCGCGTCCTACGCGTCCCTCCGCCAGCGCGCGCACCAGCACCGCTTCCCCTCCATCTCCACCACCCTCTCCACCAGCTCGCGCCACGCGATATACATCCCGCCCCCGTCCCCCTCCGCGCCCGCGCGCAGCGACGTGCACCTCCCCGACGCGGGCCGCCTCGCCGTGTACCCCTCCGGCGCGCTCGGCGCGGAGGCGAGCCGCTGGAGCGTCGCGACGAGCGCGAACATGCGCCCCATCGCGGAAGCCCGCACGCCCACGCCCACCACGCCCACGCCCGCCGCCCCCGCCGCGCTCGACGTGCCCACCCTCAAGCCGAAAAAGTCCGGCCCGTCCATCCGCCAGCGCCTCCTCAGCACCCTCGGCATCAAGTCCCCCGCGAAAAACGCGTCCAAGCGCGCGTCGCAGCCCCCGGCGGACGTCGCGGAGGAGACGGAGACGGCGGACGCGGAGCTCGGCTTCTTGAACGCGTCGACGCCGCACCTGCCCGTGTTCCCGCCGACGGTCGCGTACCCCGCGTCCGCGCGCCGCGTGTCGTGGTCCCCGCGCCGCCGCGCGACGTCCGGCACGAGCCATATCAAGGAGAAGAGCGGCCGGCCCAGCAAGCGCCTCGTGGTCACGGGCCTGCGCGACGGCGACGTGCGCGCGGAGGAGGCCGTGCGGCTCTGGTGCGAGGTGAGTTGCTTCCGTTCCCGCGAGCGAGAGGGCAGCAGACGCACGTGGCGCGCGCGCTCATATCAGTGCGATTTCCGCGCGCGCATATACCGAGAATGTCATAGTGCGGCCCGTGTTTTCCATCTCCCGGTCTGCCGAATTTTATACTGACGCGCGTGTCCGCTTTTGTGCAGTCGTTTGGCGCGCTGCGCCGCATCGTGCGCAAGGACGGCGCGCTGCACATCTCGTTCAAGAAGGCGTCCGTCGCGGACACGGTGTGCCGCCTGCAAGCGCAAGTCTTCATTCGCGGCGCCGGCAGCGTCGGGCTGTCGTGGACTGCTGAGCCCAAGATGTTTTGAGCTCCCGCGCGCCAGCCCGCCGCCGCGACGCACGCGCTGAACGCCTGTCGCCTCCGGATTACCCTTCTTGCGCCCTTTTTCCTCCCTTTTTCCTTCTTTTTTTGCCCTCGCTCGGCGGCCCCACGACGACTCGATGCGTGCTGCTGGATAGCGCGCGTGCGCCGGACGCACTTTTCTCCCGGACCGGCCGCCACAGCCTACCACTTCTTGAAGTGTATGACCGTCAAAACCCACCATATCGGAAATGTACCCACCCACCGCACCTGTACACCCCGCACGCACCAACACCCATCTGTATCGCCGCCCGTGTATCGCGTGCCCTGTACCATTTCCTTTCGCGCGCCCGGCCGCATGTATCCATCCATCCACCCATCCATCCCCACCCGCTCTTTTCAATGTCTCGGATCCTGCCATTCCTTCGATGTGTACAGTCCTCGCACTCTCGCTCTCACTCTCACTCTCACTCATTCAGCCGCGCGTTCGGCTCACACGCTCATTGCTACGGATCTTTCCCCACCGCCCACGACACTCCTTTACTCTCTCTCTCTTTCCTCTCGCCTCCATCGTCGTCGTTGGACTCCCCGCCGCCCGCCGTGCGTTCCGCGGACACTTTTCGGTTATCAGTATCGACTGTGTTCTTGTCGCGTTCGCCTCGCCTTTTTTCTTCCATTCAATTCCGGCCCTGATAATTTGCTGTGCTCGCTCGGCGCGTTTACCCCGCCATACCCTCGCATACCACCCCCGCACCCACCCATCCGCACATACCACACTCAGACAGACAGACAGACATTGTACCATAATCCACGCCATAGAAGCATCCATCCCTACCAACACTCGCTCACATTCCCTCCTTCCTTCCTTCCCTCCTTCCTTCACCGTTCAAAAGCCCGCGCGCGGGCACACCTGTTGCCTATCACCCCTCCCTCCCTCCCTCTTTCCCGCTCTCTTTGCACTATATTGGGCCGTTGTAGGGCATAACAGACAGTAGAATTGTGTTTTTATTGTAGTTATTGTATATTTACGTGTTGGCGAAGTAGAGGTAGTCGAATAAGAAGAATTGAGTAGAAGAAGTAGAAGAAGAAGAAGAAGTGGTGAAGTGGTGCAGATTCGCGAGCGTGCTGTGTGAGGATTTTTTGAGTTTGGGTTGGGATTTGAGTTTGGGGGATGCGAGTGGGTGGAGGTATTGCGTCCGGGGTGGGAATGGGAATGGGAATGGGTGCGGCCGGTGCTGGGAGCGGGCCCGGGTGAGAGTGGACACTGGACAGCTTCGCGAAGGGGGGGGATACGACGCGACGCCGACGCCGGACACGGCTTCGACGGCACCCGGACCACGTTCGACTTCGCGCCGGGAGTCCAGTGTAGACCGTTCCGTCGACGGCTGCACGCGTACGCGCGTGTGGAGAAAGAAGCCTCGTATTCGCGAAGGGTGTGGAATTTACGAAGACGAAGAGGTCGATCGAATGCGACCGAGTGCGTGCTTATACTGACTGGCACTGCTAAGTAACATGCCGACGAAGAAGAATCAGGATAGAATCCGAGACGCTGCTAGCTTCGCCGACGGACGCCTGTAGATACAACATAGAACTATTCCAAACAAGCAAGCTCGGCGACGGCCAGCAGCACATCGGTCGAAGCGCTCACCGGACCCACGTACTTCCTCAGTTCCTCTGGGCAACTCGCGCACAGGGCAAGGCAAGCGTCTTCCCCGGCCGGATGCTCGGCAGCGCTGCGTGCCGTGGCGCGGTCACTTTGCCGTGGTCCGTCTGACAGTGACAGGCAGGCAGGCTCCTCTTGGACGCTGTCGACGTGTCTTCGGATTCCTGGGTGGCAGACGTTGCGGCAGCCGCGATGGAGTGATTCTGTACTTGTCGAGAAGACGACGGCGGGGGTGTCATGCATGCCATCCCTCTCCCTGGCGAGCACTGTAAAATTTTCTGCGACCCAAGGACCTAACTGTATACCCTTGGAGTAGTAAGTACGTCGTCCGAGTCGGACGTGGAGACGACGATAGCACACGGGTCTGTGCTCATCGTGTTTCAAGTTGACTCTTGCCGTCCTCTAGAGTGATATCAATGAGTAATCAAGAGGGTTGCGAGAGGGGAATAATGGTGGCAGGACGACTGCCTTTACTCAGGCAGTTCCCAGGGTCCCGGCTGGTCCCGGTAACGCGCAGTGTAACTTGGGACTCCGATGGCTCTGGCAACTGGCATGAGAGGTTCATGCCAGGCTGATCAGTACTTAGGCTACACGACCCGACATACCTTACTTACTGCCCAGGGCGGCATACGGGACTGTCTTGTCTCAGTGTGTCGCTAGATCTGGCGCAAAGCAGAAATGTGGTCACTTCTCCTTGCCTTGCATCAGGAAACCCGGCAGCTGCTTGAGGCCGCTTGAGAGCGAGTCAAGAGCTCAAGCGCTGCCAAGCAGTAGGGTGCATTGAGAGACGCCTCGAGCGCACCCGGTTGCTTGAGTCGCGCTCTCGAGCACGCTCAAGGACTCTTAAGCGGTCGGCTCGCTGCCGCGTTATTTGCTCTCGAGGCCTCTCTCGAGCAACCTCGAGCACACGGCCTCATGTTATTATGATATTCAATATATTGATTTATTTCTCGGCCATTGGCTTATCATGAATGAGCAAAACACGCGCATTTATTATTGGGTGCCCCGGAACAACCACCGGGGACCCGAGAGTAACGACTGGAGCTCAGGAAGGGAGTGGTGATGCTAGAAACGAAAGCAGGACGAAATTATCAACACCGAAGTAAGCTACGAGGATGATAGGTTGACCACAATCATTAAAAAGCCATGTCGAAGGAGTGTATGAACAAGAATGATCGAAACAATTAACAGCTTGCTGCAAGAAGGTGGGCGGCTGCGCGATGTGTAGTTATCGAGGGGCAGGAGTCTTGTGAGTGGAATGAGCACGCGATGTTGTGCTTAGATGTCGACACCGAAATCGAGGTCTTCAGCATCATCGCCATCCTCGTAATCCGGCATCGTTCGAAGCCTGGAAGTGATTGAGGACTCGGATCAGCCAACATGTAAATACGATGATCAATTCTTTACCTGCCAAGCTTGTTCCATTCCTTCTGCATCGCAACGAATGGTGGGCCGTGCGTGTCGCTCTGGAGAACCTTCTCCTCGATGTTCTGGAGCAAAGCGACATAGACCTTCTGATAGTCCGTCGCGGTGAATGCCTTCGGAGTTCTGATGCCCATGTCCTTGTACTCGTCCAAGCAGTTCCTGAGCTATAAGCATCATGCGGTGAGATCTCTGGCAGATGATAATCGTCGAGGGCAACTTACAAGCGCTCCTACAGCTGCAATGCCGCGAGCAGGGATCCCCTCGTTGAAAGCGTGAGGGAACATGCGTGCGAGTCCGCTGTTGCCCTTGAAAAATGCGAGAATGCATGCGTCGCGGAGCAACGAGCTTCCGAAATAGACTTTTGTACCCTGGAAACCAGATCAATAACAATCAGAGACAGTGCGTCAAACACCTACGTCGGCAAGATGGTCATGCAGGAACTTGCCCTGGTCGAGCAGACCCCGTATAACCGCCTGCACATGACCGGAATGGGACATGGTCGGATTGACAGTTCCTTCACGAGGAGACTGGAGGACGACAGCCGTGACGAAGCTTGCGATGTGGGCCTTCAAGGAGCTGCGGAAAGTAGGGCCATCTTTGTGGACCTGAACACGCGGTAAGGGCAGGTAGCCTAACATTTATTTGTACGTACCATGCGAATGACATCAATGTCCAGTTCCTCATCTAATTGCGGGGCCCAACTTGCATCAGACAACATCAATATCAGCGCGGCATCACTCACCGTCATCAAGGAGCTGATCTCCGGTGTTCTGGAAATGAACAACCAAAGCCTCGTATAACGCCTCGGTGGCGCTTGTCATTGAGCTTTCGAATTCCGGCAGGAAGTTCTTCGTGATGAGATTGAGTTCGTAGTATGTCTTTGCAAGACGGACAACAGATTGCCAGTCTTCTCCGAGCGATGCCATGGTCAGAGCATTTCCAGACGAGTCCGCACGAACCTCCATCCGCGAGCGCCGCTGACGCTTTGGGGTTGCGCCGCTGTCAGTCGTAGTAGAAGAGACGGAACGTTGGTGGCCGCTCGATGAACCTGCACCATCGAGGCCCTCCTGCGACGCACGAAGGGCGGCAGGCGCAGGCGCCTTTGGAGCACGGTTCTTTTCCCAGTGTTCCGCGAGTATGTCCGTTGGTTGCGACTGCGTCTGGTTAAGCCTGTCATCTACTCAACATCACAAGATCGTGTCCTGCGGTTACATACCCTGAGGCGTTCAATGGCACCGCGCGTGACATCATCATCGCGACGGAATCCGGGCACGGAAGGACTGCCGTCAGACGCAGCACCAGCACTGTGCTGCAGCTGCGCGACATCAGATTCTTGTAAGACTACATAAAAAAACAGGTCAGCTCAGCCTTCAATCGTGCAGGTCTGGTCATTAAGCGCACAGTTGACAGTGTTGGCATAACCGTCCGTGACAACGGCAGACTCTGAGTCACCTTCCACCGCATCTTCGCCTTCATCTTGATCATATTCGCCCGTATCGAATTCCGAGCCACTGTCCGCCGCATCCTGCGTTGGAGCAGGCCGCTTCGCCGGGACGGCCATGCTAGGCGGCGGGCCAGAAATCGCGTTGAAGGATGGCATGCCGTCGGCACCCTGCCCGGCGTATGGGACAGTCTGAGGGGCCAGGGCCGCCGTCAACGTGAGGTTATCCGGCAGCAGATGGGAGTTGTAGAACGGCACGCCAACAGCAGCACTCGAGGGAGCCTGAATGAACGCGTCAGGAACGTGCTGCAGCGGAGGTGTACCCTGGAAGCCAAAACGGGGATCAAGTGATGGGCCCAGCTGTTGCTGAGCAGGGAACACGAAGTCGGATCCCATGGATGGTGGGAGAAAGAGAGTCGATGCAGCTGTGTTGGGGACAGCCTGGGCAGGAGGAGGCGCAGCCGCGGTCGGGACAGCCTGGGCGGGCTTCTGCTAGAGATCAGTAAGTATTTTACGAGAGTATTGTATGAGTAAATCTGAAGTGACATACCACTCTACGTGCACGAACGGGAGCTCGAGCGACTGGTGCCATGGGATTGACACTGGCAGGGACTGGCTGCTGGCCAGAAGCTTGGGAAGGGGTTATCGACTGGAACAGCTCTCGACCACGTTTCGGTGGAGCCTGCGTGACTGCCTCGCCGGCCCTCTCTAGCTGTGCAACGGCACCACCTACCCCACGCGTGGATCGGACAGGGCGTTTGGGTGCAGCTGCAGCTGCCTTTGCGGGTGCTGTCACGATGAAATAATAAGACCACTGACAAGAAGTTGAGTCAATCCACTCACTCTGTGCCGTAGCCTTTGACTTCGATCCACGGGCCATTTCTAAGTGTTGTGAGGAACGCTGGAGAGGAGTTGATGGTGTCGGTAAAACGCTCGCAATGACAGTAGAGCGCGCGGAGCCGGAGAGGTGACCTGGACACGCGGAATGAGAGAATAATAAGAGAAAGAGAACGGAGAGGTGATCAAGACTAACCATGCTGGAACTCATAGCTGCAGACTTTATACGTTCGACTTGGAGAACATGCGACAGGTCAAGGACAACGTTGTCGCATGAGACGTGGCAGCAACTCAGGCGCTTGTACCTTGGATTTCACACGCGAGCTAACGCGCAAAAAAACATGTTTATTCTACATGTAACCAGTAGGTAATCAAAAGACAGTGGCGAATGTCTCCTTGTCAAAGTACTTATTCAAATAAAAGTCATAACTCAGCGCCATGCTGTTCTCTGCCGTCAACCGAGCATCGGCCTTTTCGCCAAAGCGTGGAACGAGGTGGACCGGCAGCCGAATTTGCGAAAGTGGAATCACATCGCCGAAAGGGGAGTTATCTGAACGGACAGCCCGCTTCAAGACGTACATCCCCGTTGCTCGATCAGGCCCGAGTGTCGGTGGAGATCCCACTGACTGAGCTTGAGGTGTAATGTCAAAGCGGCGCATGTATACAAGGTACGGAGATTCGGAGCTAGCGAGCACGGGCCGCAAGATCATGCAAAGCTGCGCAACAACGTGGCCTGCCCGGACCAAAGCCGTCAGTTTGGGAATTAAACATATGTATATCACACACCTGTGATGCCACATCCCGGCCAAGCAACCGATGGATCTTGAATGACAAGAGCGTTGTCGCGCCGTCCGTAGGTCCAAGGTGGCGCCGGAGGCGCAGCAAATATGTTTTGGGAAGGTAATGGACCTTTACTTCCATAGATCGACCGTGTTTGGATGCGCGCGCTATACCAAATGTCCAAATTCTGGAAAGGCAGGGTGACATTAGCTCGTGCAGTCCTCCGCCCGCCGATCTGGCGGATATTCGGCGCAGCACGGCCTCGTGCGAGGTAGTCAGCAAGCGCAGGGCGCAAGTCATCGAGGTGAAACATCGCCGCAGCCGTGTCAACTGGAACATTCTCAAGTGACGGGTCAGATGTCAGATGAAATGCGGTGGATGACGTGCAAAACGTGCGCGAGGATGTGCGAGACTCGGCGAAGAAATCCCGAATGGCTGTTTTATTACGGTGTCCGCACGCAGGCACGTCCAGGTTGACGTCTTCATCTTGGATAGGATCGTCATGGCCAGCGTGTTCTTGAGAGGCGTCAAGCTCCGGTGACGAGATAATTGACAATGCAGTGTCGAACGCGCGGCACTTCTCGTCACGGTCCAAGTACCGGCATATCTGGGAGTCGAAATCGCGGCGATTGCTGGCACGGAAAGGATCTTTGACTAGCGTAATATGACTGCGCTCCGTGACATCAGCAGTCCACTGTATAGGAGCACCCATCCGCCGGATGCTAGGGGTGACACTTTGCATAAGCTCGAGCTTGGGTATTTGCCAGTTGTCCAAGGTCTTGCCACCTTTCCCGAGGCGAGCACGATGATCAAGGATTACTTGCTTGTGCTGATGAAACTCGGCAAGAGAAGAATGCGTCCGTGCGAGGGTATGGTCATCGATTTCCGGAGACTGAGCAAGATACCGGAAGTCCATGAGCGCACGGATACACGTCACGAACAATGGATCTGCACCTCCGGCAATGCATGCAACGAGGTAGCGTTGAATGTCGCGGTGCTCGCGGCCCGTCACCTGTTTGAGCTGTGATATTCCCTCACGAAACCGTCGGAAACCAACACGAGGAGGGAGCACGGAGAAACGGAAGTCAACCTCATTGTCGCCTAAGACATTGCGGCACCAGCGCACGTCATGATCCCAGCATTGCTTGTGCCACTGGTGAAGCGGCTCCGGTGTCAGGAAAATTGATGGATCCGACAGTGGCCAGTCAGCCCAGAATGGCTGATGCACCCCATTGAGACGACGCGACTTTGCCTCCGCAACATATTTTGGAAGGTCCCAAGGGTCCGGCGACGATTTCAGGAGTTCCTGAAGCCGTGCAAGCGTGATTGAGGCGGTCCGCGGCTCGTGCTGATACGCATCGCCGAATTGTTTGTGCATGGCAATTGTAACGGGTGAGCTCTTGCCGCCCACGCAGGCCAGCATTTGGGCTTCGGGATTGTCGACGATGTAGGCGGCAAGGGGCGTGAAGCAGAAGCGGCTATAGCCGAGGGGATCGGCCATCATGCGGCCAGCACTCGCGGCGGCTTTCAACGGCTTGCAAATGATGTCGAGACAGTAGTGGGCCACCCGGTTCTCGAGAACACCGTGAAATTTCTTCGGGCAGAGAAAACGGGGACAAGGAAGCAGAGCAATGAGCATGATGGCATTACGAGAAGACTTCATACGGAAATCCATGTGTAAGTTGGCAAGCGACAAGAGGAGGGGATGTGCGATGCGGTTCCCGGTGCCCGACGTCAAATTGGTTTTGTCCGACGAAAGGACAGTGCCAACGACAGTGGCGCCATTCGGAATTGCGCTCTGAGATGCCCATATTAGCCAAATGGATGATACAGTCGACAGCAAGAGACGTACCTGCACCTGCCAGGCGTAGTCACCGGTCATCCACTCGCTATACACACGAACTGCGCGCTCTGCTGTTGTGTACAGGCGCCTCGGTTGCAGATCCATGTGGCCAGCAAAGAGAGGGTTGCCAAAGAGATACTCGAGGCACTCGAGGCTGTCGCGAAAGAACAGCTTGATAGGCTGCTTCGTCGGAAATCCATCGATCTCAAGAGTCTGTGATTTCCACACAGGGCCCCCTGGCAAAAGCTCGATCTTGCCGCGAAGCTGCTTGGCCGTTCGGAAAGATATCGCAAGACTCGAAATCTGTTTATACAGTAGATTAGCGTACACAGGTTTGAACGATGGAAAGCTGGATACATACAATGGGTAGCCGCAGGAAAGCGTCGATCTCTTCATTGCTGAGGGATGACCTGGCAAGAAACGAAGCCAGCTCCCAGTCCGATTTGCATGAGAAGGGATAGTAGTGGTTTGTAGCGCGCTCGTCGGAGAAGCGGTCGTTCTTGAAGTTATCGATGAATGTCTTCCCGCGTCCGCACGTTTGGGGGAAATTGGGATGGTAGTCGGAGTTGGGAGAAGACTCAGAAGATGAGCCGGAGGTTGTGGAGCTAGGAGAAGTGGGTTTGGATGAGTGTGCAAGGAGAGGCTCAGGTCCGATGTCGCCAAAGGTGTCTCCCAGCGTTCCAAGTGCCATGCCAAAGTCGGGGTCAAGCGGGACTGATTCGCGCGGCCCATCCTGTCTTTGCTGCAGAGTCACAGAGGCGATCTGGGCAGGAATCCAGCCAGCGCACTTCGAGAATCGATGGCTCATGTGAAGCGACAGGCAAGTTTGACTGGCGAATAGTCGGCGACAGCTTGGACATGCAACCATACAACGACCACGCGAGGGCATCGTGGACAGAAGACGTTTCTTGCGACGAGCGGCCAGGGGCCGATCTTGAGAGCCCATTGCGCGCGTGGTGGTAGACGTGTACAAGTCGGACCATGCAAGTCGACGCGCGACAAACGCGTGTCACGAGCGCTTAAGCGACTTGGCTCCGTATTTTCAACCACCTGGTCCCAGCCATGGCTACCCGCCTTCCACCCCCTCAGCATGGCTCACGCTGAGCTCGCTCCTCCGCCCGTGACTCAGCAGCAGCAGCAGCCGCAGGAAGCTACCCCCCTCAAATCGCGCCCCAGTCGTACTCACCTGGGCGACATTCGAGCGCAATGCGCACCGTATGTGCGACCGCCGAGGAGTGCGTTGTTGGACGTTCTTTCAGAGAGAGAGTTTCCTGTCAGTGGGCGTCTGGTACGTACACTACTCATCTCCATCTCGACCTGTGGCTGACAGGTCTGCCAATGTAGACGAAAACTACCTTTCGCACCGCAAAAGATGCCGAAGCTGCTCTCGACATCGCTCGTGCCACACGAGATCTCTGCCTTGCGGAGAAGAACTTCACTCAGCTCAAGCTCGATCAAGCCCGCACGAAGGTTGCCTTGTACGAGGCTGCGGTTATCCAGGCATCTACGCAGCTTGCGCGGGCGGAGCTCGTGGTTGGGCAGGCCCGCTACCAAGTGCGGACCAGCGGTCTTGGAGTCGACGTTGGGATGTTCTCAGACCCGTACAAAGTGAGTTCGTCATCGTGTATTTTGTGCTCAGTACCTGATAGCTTGCAGCGCTACAAGCCCGGCTTCTCCGACTCGAATGTAACGACGCACGCAGAGGACTTCGCAGACAACTCTGACGACGAGTCCGAAGTCAAGACAGAGGATTACATTAGCGATGGTTTATCACCCGTTCGTTGGATGAGTGAAGAGGTGTAGGGACTAGGAGTAGCTTATACACCGGCGTGTAATGTCATTTTCAATTGTCTGTGGTCACCGGCCAAAGTCGTCGTTTTCGAGCGAGATACCTGAGTGGCCGTAATCTCCCGATTGACATCAAACCTTGAAGCTTGATCAGCTAGCGAGAGAGCTCGAGAGGGCTCGAGAGACCATTCAAGAGCGCGTACATACGCGCTGTCAACTGTGTGCTCGGCGCAACTCTCGAGACACGTCAAGCGTGCTTCAAGGGCTTGACAGCTCTTGAGTGCGCTTGACTGGTCGTTCATTCTCTTGACCGCGCGGGCGGTTTTCCTGATGTGCTCTCTGAGGTGCTGCGCCTGCTAGGTCCCGGGCCTTCCATTCAAGACACGGCTTCTACCACACTCTGTCGCAACCAACCAGGGGATCCCGGATTCCCTTCTGCCCATCAATGGGAGGGCCTTCGTAAGCGCGTGGATGGGCGACTCATCCCCGTCGTTCCTTCCGCGCAGGCCTGCCGCGAGCGCAACTGCACACAGGCTGAATGGCAGAGCGCGTTATTCCAGGCGCGCGTACCAGGATCCATGAACAATGTCAGTGCTCTGCACCCTCCCTGACCTCCACTGCTCATGCATCTGTGGGCGTGCAACAGTACAACTGGGAGCAGGTGCGAATCTGTCTGTGACGCGCTTCACTTCTTGATGGCGGGTCAGGATTATCACTCCACACCTCCATCGCTGTGCCTACTCAACAGCACGACCTGCGGTCAGGGGCGCGTCCCACTGTTCGCAGTAAATGCCACCACAGCGAGCCATATCCAGGTGAGTTTCCGGCCACCCGTTCCTCCACACACCGTGTTACTACCCCGTGCACGCGACTCAGGCCGGCATCATCTTTGCCTCCCGCCACAATCTTCGCGTGTCTGTTAAGTCCTCAGGCCATGACTACCTCGGTCGGTCGACCGAAAAGAACTCCCTTCTGCTCTGGACTCAGTATCTCAAGAACATCACTGTGAGCGACGCGTTCATCGTCAACGGAAAGGACTGCGGAAGTGCCGTCACTGTCGGGAGCGGCGTGGGGCTGCGTGAACTCTACCGGGCGTTGACGCCGTACGGAAAGATGGTCGTTGGCGGGACGGCGGTCACCGTTTCCGCGGGCGGCGGTTATATTCAAGGCGGTGGGCATTCGGCGTTTTCTCCGCTGCTCGGTCTAGCGTCAGATAATGCTCTGGGTGCGTCATCTCTTACAACTTCCGAGTGACTTGCGCTGAACATTGTTTATCGATCTAGAGTATGAAGTGGTCATTGCCAACGGAGCCATCGTGACGGCCAATGCACACTCACATCCTGATCGTAAGCAAACACTTGTCACTCCAAGTTTACCTACAAATCGAACGCAACTCAGTATTTTGGGCTTTGCGAGGCGGCGGGGGAGGCAGCTGGGGCGTCATAACCTCCGTGACACTGCGCACTTTCCCAGCCTTCAACGTGACCGCACACACCGCAACCGTGCTCATGTCGTCCTCCGCACAAGCCGGGGCCGTCATGGCCGCGCACGCCGAGCGGATATTCGACTGGGACGCTGTCCGCGCCGGACAGTACTTCTACCTCTACAGCCTCCCGGATGTCGGCATAACGCTGTCCTTGCTGAGCGTATTTCCGAACCTCACCGACGTCGGCGCACATGCTCAGATGGCGCCGTTCCTTGGTGTGGCGCGCGAGCTTGGGGGTGTTGTGGTTAGCGAGGCGGCCGTGACGCGGCCCTTCGGAGACATAGTGGAACTCGGTCAACCAGACGATGTCGCGGGGATGAACGTCATTTTAGGCTCAAGGCTCGTCCCCGCTGCCGCCTATCGAGAGCACCCAGCTCGCATCGGAGCTGCGTACCAGGAGTTGTCGGACCAGGGGATTCAAGGGTAAGTCCATGCGCTTCTCGGATCCCACTTGAATCGGCTTATCGTCCGTTTGTGGTCAGCGTCCTCGGGCATCTCGTCGCCGGAGGTGGAACGGAACGACATTTCTACTGCCACACATGATCTTACTCTTTGATGTAGGGAGGGTCGCTGAAAACGCGCACATCGACTCCGCTGTCAACCCCAAATGGCGCACCGCGAAGACCCACGTACGCGCCGAGTCATTGACACTCATCGATCACTTCCTGAGCTTTGACTTTGAGTAGGTTGTCGTCGTCCGCGGTTGGAACGACACAGAGACACCCGCCGGTGTTGAGCGCATCAAGCACGAACTGACCGACGTGCACATGCCGGTGCTGGTCGAGATGACCGGCGAGTCGGACAGTGGAGCGTACGCGAACGAGGCTGATGTTCGTGAACCCAATTTCCGGGAGACTTTTTACGGGGAGAGCTATGGTAGGCTCAAGAAGGTCAAGGATGTGTATGACCCACGGGGGTTGTTCATCGTCGCAGCTGGTGTCGGAAGTGAAGAATGGGATGCCGATGGGATGTGCAGAACGGTCGGGCATGTCGAGTGAGCGGAGGTCATTATTATCTATCTTTGTTGCACATCCACGACTTGTTCTTTTATGAGCGCACAGCAGAACGTCATGCATGAACGAGGGCCAGGTTACTGAGCTAATAGTAAGAGGAAATTGAGGTCTGGTAAGCAAAGAGAAAGGGAGGGAAGCCTACAGCCTGTAAGTGTTGTTACCGAGCACCCCTACCTATAGAGTATGTGCAACTGGAACATCTATTCGATACTGAGTACTTAAAGAAAGCAAAACAGGCTGCAGGCCAGCTTTACGCTACCGCGGCGCTAAGCGCTCATGGCAGATGCCGCGGCGGCCGATAATCCCGGACCCACGGCTTGACCTCACCGACCAACTGTCTACAACTGAGCCCGGTCAACCGGCTAGCCATTACATCTTTCTCTGAACCCTCAACGAGTGTCTCGGATGGTTTCAGACATCTGAGACTCTTGTATCCCCCAGTCGCGAAGGCCGAGACAGATCAAAGACTCATGATGGATAGCCGGATGCTCATCGTCCCCGGGTCGGAGCGGACTAGTCGGTGAGCTTGAGAAGCCCTGCAGCTTCCAGGACGTCCGGGCTGGGGCTGATTACAGTTGGGTTTGACTGTTTGTCGATCGAAGACAGGCGCGGCTCACCGACGACTCCTCCGAGTACGTACGCACGTGGCGCTGAAGGTACACCGTTATCACCCTCGCGCTCACCTCTACTTCTCTCAGGATTGCATGTGCGCTATCTAGCGCTTACGGCCTGCCTGAGGACAGCATAGAGCTACTCCCACATGCAGCGAACAGCTCCACGGGGATCTAAAGGTATTTACTTGAATAAAGGCATTTTGATAGGTCGCCTTAGAGACAGGGCGGCGCCGATGGATTTTCTGGCTAGAGCCATTGGATTGCTTGGCGCGCAGATTTCAAGGACAGCGATATTGCCTAGCATGAGGACCACATTCGAGGGGTGCAAGCCCGGTGAGTGCCATGCAGATAATCCTCGGGCAACCATGTCTGACGAGTAAATCAGTGGTCACTGGTCGTTGCCTCCGAACGGCGGACGGGATTTATCATTCGTCGCTTCGCCGCTGACCGACCGCGAAGCTTCTCGCTACACACTAGCAACTACTAGCAATCACTTCGAACTGATCATTATACGCAGCTGAGATTTTAAAATTATATAGCGCGTACCGTGGTCCACGCGCTCTGAGATGGCCGACCGCATGGTCAGCGCTCGTCGTGCGCTCCCTCTTGTGCGCGTACCATCGCCTTCTGATTTCAAGCACACAATATAGATGACGCAATTTTGGTGCGTCCTATGCACTATTATTCATCGAGAATCGAGATGTCGTCTCGACGCCCAGTATACTCATGGGTGGCCAGAATACCCGCATTCTCGTGAACCTTTCAGCGCAAGTATCGTCGACATCCGCGGCCATTCTATCAAGTAAACTTTGACTTCTGCTCAGCCAGGTCTGGCGACATACGCTGGCTTTCCCACTCAGTCCTCCTTGCGCACCATGATCCATCACTGACGCACTGTCGCGTTATCGCCAGGATGCACGCGTTCACGCATGGCCAAGGGGCTATATCCACTATGTTCCGTTCATCCAAAGTGTGCTACAGAAGTTCTGCGCAAGCCGGATGCAAGTAGCCGTGCGCGAGCGACTGAGTTACCTGGGAAAGCCAAGGAAAAGCCCGTCGCGAGGAAGCCCACCCTCCTCGTGACGTGTCTCTCTTCTTGTCTTGGCATCAGGGCCGCCCGCTTGCATAGCTGCCGTCTACGTAGCTGTTCGCATTCTGTCGCGGTTGCCTGAAGGCACACACCGCCACGAAGCATACGCTCGACATGGCTCGTATGGGACTTGGACGTCTCGCCTTTCCCAACACAGGACGCGTTCCACGCGCTATGTCCCACTATCAACGCTTCAGCCGCATGCAACTTTCCAGCCCGCAGTTGCCGTCTGTTGTCGACGAGCGGTATAAAGGGCGGCGCGGACACTACGATTCTCCAGACAACTGCCCAGCAGCTTTGTCTAGGTCGACTTCCGTACCAGCGACTCGCAAGCAGCAGCATCCTCGACATGGCACGCTTCGGAAAGCTCTTGACCTCAGTGCTCGTCGCTGTGCTCTACGCGTCCAGCGCGGCCGCCGCCCCGTGGCCCGTCGACGCCCGGCACACGACGCACCGCACGCGCCTCGTCGGTCGGGACGCGACTGTCGAGCTCCAGGCTTTCCACCCGGAGTCCACGTACGAGGTAAGCATGCGCTCTAACTACAAGTCGAGCAATTTTCATAAGTATGGTTGCAGACGTTCGGCGTTGAGGGCCTTGACCACCCTCTGGCCAAGCGCGACGGCTTTGACCTGAAGGGTGCTGCCGTCTCGTTTGTCGGCAGCAAGCTCAGCGTCGGGCAGGATGCGGTCACTTTCCGCTCCGGCTTCGAGGGAGAGGCGTCGAAGAATGCGTGGGTCAAGCAACAGAGCGTACGTGTTTTCGCTTTTCGTAGATCATAAAATTATCTCACTTGCTTATCCACAGAACGGTGTTCCTTTTGCCAACGCCGTCGCCAACGTCGCCTTCAACCACGACGGCAAGGTCGTCGCGTTCGGCTCATCGTTCGTGAAACCCGGTACGCGATAAGACATCTTTCGTATCTTGTGTGAAAACTCATCCTGTTATGTTTGACAGCCAAGATTGCGAGCCACGTGCCGACTGTGTCCCTCGAGGACGCCATCGCCACCGCTGAGAAGACTCTCGATGGGAAATACAACGACTTCCCCGCCACGCTCGAGTTCCTGGTTCTGGATGATAACACCGTTGCTCTCACGCACGTCGTGCAGATCCGGAATGAAGCCACGGGAGCGTGGGTGGAGGCGTTTGTCGACGCCCACGCGAACAAGGTGCTTTCGATCACCGACTTTGTCACCAAGGCTTCGGTAAGCAGGACTTATGCGTGTGCCTAGATGCAGCCTTATTGAATGCACATACAGTACCGGGTCCTTCCCATTCAGAAGGAGACTCTCCTCGAGGGCTTCGAGCTCTTGGTTGACCCTCAGGATCCGTTGGCTTCGCCTGACGGCTGGCACAGTGATGGGACCACAACTACAACAACGACGGCGTTAGTATTGTTCGTTTGTCCAAGTTTCTCCGCTGATATTCCAAATTAGTGGCAACAACGCTATCGCGTTCAAGAGCTCTCAGTCGACCGGGACCACCGCCGCCTCGTCCTCGCCCTTGATCTTCGACTACACCCAGGATGCCACGCTGGCTCCGACCGTCGCCGCGAACATCCATGCCGCTGTCACGAACGCGTTTTACATCGTCAACACGATTCACGACATCTCATATCGCTACGGGTTCACGGAATCTGCCTTCAACTTCCAGAACAACAACTTCGGCAATGGTGGAAAGGGCAGCGATCGCGTGACGATTAGCGTGCAGGACAGCGCAGGCACAGACAACGCCGACTTCTCGACGCCAGCTGAGTGAGTTCCGCAGCATTCGCTCGATTGATCTGAGCGTTGCTTACTCATTCTGCACAGTGGCAGCTCAGGTGCTATGCGCATGTTCCTGTGGGACATCACGAACGTGAGCCTGGAAGCTCTAAGTCCTCTAATCGCTTGCTGACCCCTGGGACTACAGCCCGAGCGTGACGGCGCTCTGGAAAATGACATCGTCACTCACGAGAACACGCACGGCATCTCGAACCGCCTCACCGGTGGCGGCACCGGTCGGTGCCTGCAGACCACTGAGGCCGGCGGCATGGGAGAGGGCTGGTCCGACACCTTCGCGGAGTATGTCATCCCTCTTCGCGTACACAATTCGGGCATCATCTAACCAGATCTACCAGCTGGAACGAGCAGAAAAATGCCACGACACAGGACTACGTTCTCGGACAGTACGTGCTTCCCGCGGTGACCTTGTTCGATCTCCTGACAGTCGCATTTATCCAGATATGTTACCAATGCTGCCGCGGGCATTCGATCGCATCCGTACTCTACATCCGCGTAGGAGCCTCCCCTGTTACTTACCAGTACGCCTAGAGCTGACGGTCTGGGCAGTACGACAAACCCCCTGCGCTACTCGTCTCTGAAGACGCTCACGGAAGTGCACGGTGCGTGCGGTGATGCGATAGCGTGCCTGCTTGTAGACTAACCCATGTCCAGATATCGGTGAGGTGTGGGCCAACATCCTGCACAATGTGTACGCCGCGCTCGTTTCTGCGCATGGATGGTCCGCAACCGCCCGGACGGATCCCACGTAAGTCAAATTGGTCCGCACATGTCTCATATCTCAGGAGCTGAGCGGAAACACAGGACGTCCGAGGGCAACGTCGTGTTCCTCCATCTGTTCATCGACTCGCTGGCGCTCCAGCCATGCAACCCCACATGTACGTGAGACTCCTCACTACGGCTGGCACCGATCTCATTCTATGACAGTCTTGACTGCACGCAATGCCTGGATCCAGGCGGACGCGAACCGCTTTAACGGTACGAACAAGTGCTTGCTGTGGAATGCCTTCGCGAGCCGCGGACTGGGTGTGAATGCTGCAAGCCACAACGACGACACCACGGTGCCGTCGGGCTGCTGAAGGGTTGTTTAGTAGATGTCACGAAGTGTATTAGTGCGGCAAAATCAATGATACCTTGCTCGCCAAGGTCTCTCCCAAGTCTCTCCTGCACGAAAGTGTGTCAGGCACATTGAATATCTATACGTGTCTAGTCTCTTTTACGGAGAACTCCCTCCGAGCAAAGGTTACAGCCCCCAGGGCGCGTTTCTTTCGAGTATTGATGAGTCATGCCGATGACAAAAACAATGTATGACCGTGGGAATTCCATGAAAGGGGACGCGACGCGACTAAGGCGCGGATGCTCTTGGCCACAGCTCCTATGCAGGAATCACTCAGTTCCGTCAGGTAAAGGAGGTCGCCCCCGAGGCTGTCCGAGCGCGATTGTATGCTGTCCGAGCGCGACGGTTGACCAGCCGGGGCCAGCGCCCTCCCGGCTATAAATACCAGGGCTGCTATGCATCGTCGACGTCATTGCTCCTAGCTGCCCCAAGTTCAAAACGCCCCACTGCTCGAAACGCTCTTGTCTTCCTCTTTCACCCCGCCAAGCCGTCCGCATGTCTGCCTCGACCGGGGACGTCAAGGGCCGTGCCGCCGCCAACGCTTCCGAGACCAACAGAGGCCCCGCAGACCGCGACGTCGAGAAGGGCAACCCCGATGCAGAGAAGTCCCGCAACACCGGAGGCGACGACGACGAGGAGGTCATCGACGATAACGCCGACGAGTACACAAGGCTCCTCCAGTTTATCGACGTCGAGGCGAAGCGCGAGAAGCACAAACACGACGACGGCGACGAGGACGAAGGCGAGCAAGAGACTCATCGTCTTTGGTATGCCCCGTGGAAGCGCGTCCCCGTCAAGAGGGAGGAGTCTACCAAGGTTCCTCCCAGCTGGCTCGACACCGACATGAATCAAGGTCTAGCCGAGAACGATGTCACCTCCCGCAGATCGCGCTTTGGTTACAATGAGCTCGAGAGGTGCGTATAACCGCCACCTTCCCCTTGTATAGCGTTGCCTTACACGCCGTGTAGCCCGCGGCAGAATCCCATCGTCCAATTCGTTGGCTACTTTCGAGGACCCATCCTCTATGGTGGGGCAGCTCCAGCTCACGTACTTGTTTCCTTGCTGACGACATGTGCTCGCAGTCATGGAGCTCGCTGTGCTACTGGCAGCTGGTTTACGCGACTGGATTGATTTCGGTGTTATCGTACGTGCGACGTTACGCTCCCCTTGACGGATGCTCACGCCGTGCCACAGATCGGTATTTTGGCTCTCAATGCGTTCGTGGGCTGGTATCAAGAGAAACAGGCCGGCGACATCGTCGAGCAGCTCAAGGCCGGCATCGCCATGAAGGCTACCGTCGTCCGCGGCGGGAAGGAGTTTGAGATGGAAGCCCGCGAGCTAGTACCTGGGGATATTGTCGTGGTTGAGGAAGGCCAGACCATTCCGGCCGATGGGAAGGTACTAGCTCCCTCACAGTCGCGGCGCATGGATTGCTGACCTCTCATCACTGCTTATCAGATTTTAGCTTCATATGAGGATAAGGATCGCTCCAAGGCTAAGAGTGTACTGGAAAAGCGCGAACTCTCCCGGCAAGGCGGAAAGAAAGCTCCGGCGAAGGCTGCGAATGGTGATGCCTCCAGCGAGAAGTCCGGTGAAAAGCAGGGCGCCAACGATGAGGAGGATGGTCCTGAAGGGCCGATCAAAGTCGACAAAGGTCCTAGTGTACTGTCTGTCGACCAGAGTGCAATTACTGGCGAGTCTCTGGCGGTCGATAAATGTAAGGATCGTCCTTGCGATCTGCTTCATGACTGACACCACACCATCTGAATATCAGTTATTGGTGACACCATCTATTACACGACGGGCACAAAGCGCGGCAAATGCTACATGGTCATTACAGACACCGCAAAGCAGTCGTTCGTCGGACGCACAGCGCGGCTCGTCAATACCGGCACCGGCCCTGGGCACTTCCAACGCGTAATGTCGACCATCGGAACTACTTTGCTCGTACTGTGCGTGCGTCTCTGCGTCCTTCCTGGACATTGCTCAAAGCAGCAACCAGTGTCATCATATGGCTTATGGCGGTATGGATCGGTGGCTTCTTCCGCGGCGTAGCACTCGCTACTCCCAGAGACAACAACCTATTGGTTTACACGCTTATCTTCCTCGTGAGTCCTCGGGCGTATTTGGTAGGAAATGTCACCAAATGTTTTGCCTAGATCATCGGTGTTCCGGTCGGTCTCCCCTGCGTTACAACTACCACGATGGCCGTCGGGGCTGCATTCCTGGCTAGGCGCGAGGCGATCGTGCAGAAGCTTACCGCCATTGAGTCGCTCGCCGGCGTGGACATCCTGTGCACGGACAAGACGGGTACCCTGACAGCTAATCAGCTGAGCGTCCACGAACGTTAGTTCTTTGATTGTCCTCCGGCTTTCTCAATATCTAATTTACGCTATGTTTAGCATGGCCATCGGATGGTGTCGACTTGAACTGGATGTGGGTGAATTTTACACTCCTTAATTTGTGATATTGAGACGTTAGAACAGGCTTACCGTCGCTGTGCTCGCTTCGTCCCACAATATCAAGGCACTTGACCCTATCGATAAGGTCACCGTCGTCACTTTGAAGGTGAGCAGCCCTTTGCCATGGTCATGCCTGACGGACTGATCCTGCGCTAGGACTACCCCAAAGCTAGGGAGATGCTCAAAGGCGGCTGGGTCACGCACAAATTCACGCCCTTCGACCCAGTGTCCAAACGGATTACTGCTGAGGTGGAAAAGGACGGCAAGAAATACACCGCCGCCAAAGGTGCTCCGAATGCGTAAGCCACGTCTTTCCATTCAGCTGTCAACTGATCTCATCACCACGCGCTGTACCACAGTATCTTGCGCTTGACTCAGCCGCCGCCGGAGGTTCAGGAGCATTACCGACAGCAGACACAAGAGTTTGCACGCCGCGGCTTCCGAACGCTGGGCATTGCATGCCAGGAAGAGGGCGGGAAATGGCAGTTGTTGGGGCTTTTACCAATGTGCGTGTCTGGCTTCAAAGCCTTCCTTTTTTTCTTGGTACTCACATCAGTGAACTCCTTTTAGGTTCGATCCTCCCCGCTCAGATACTGCCCAGACCATCGCAGAGGCTGGCGAGCTCGGTGTGCGCGTCAAGATGCTTACCGGCGATGCTGTCGCTATCGCCAAAGAGACCTGCAAGCAGCTTGCGCTCGGAACGAACGTTTATGATTCGGAGCGCCTGATCACCGGTGGAATGTCTGGCTCGGACGTAAGACCGGTTTTTGTCTCCTTCGTGACCCTTGTGTTGACGTGCCGCCTAGGTTCATGATTTCGTCGAGAGTGCCGATGGATTTGCGGAGGTTGCACCGGAGCACGTGAGGCATCTCGACTATTTTACCTCCAGTCGAGGCTGATAGGTTGGCAGAAATACCAAGTCGTCGAGATGCTGCAGAATCGTGGCCATTTGACGGCCATGACTGGTGATGGTAAGTTTATGATGTGATATCAATGAGCGAGTACTGAAAGTCGCCATCCAGGTGTTAACGACGCCCCGTCCCTGAAGCGCGTGCGTATCGGATACATCTTGTTGCAATCTCTTTCTCACTCAAATTCCACACAGGCCGACTGCGGTATCGCTGTGCAGGGTGCTTCGGATGCGGCTCGTAGTGCAGCTGTAAGTCTTTTGTCGGCAAAAGACAGCGATGTTTCATCAGTTCTTTGACAGGATGTCGTGTTCCTCGATGAAGGTTTGTCGACAATCATCACAGCCATCAAGGTGGCTCGGCAGATTTTCCATCGGATGAAAGGTCAGCACTTGCTTGTGACGTCATTCATCGCGACTGACACTCTTCCAGCGTATATCGTCTATCGTATCGCGCTGTGCCTGCACCTCGAAATCTACCTCGTACGTTACGCTCATCGGTTGGCTCTTGATCACCCTTCCTCACTTTTCCTCAGTGCCTGTCCATGATCATCTTGAACGAGACCATTCGTGCAGATCTGATCGTCTTCATCGCTCTATTCGCCGATCTTGGAACCATCGCTATCGCCTACGACAGGGCCCCTTATGCTAAAGGCCCTGTGGAGTGGCAGCTTCCGAAGATCTGGATTATCTCGACGGTGTTGGGTATGATTCTAGCCGGAGGTGCGCGCACACGTTGAGTTCGAGATGATTCAGTAGCTGACCCTGCGCACGAAGGGACATGGGTCTTGCGCGGGACACTGTTCCTAAGCAACGGTGGCGTCATCCAGAACTATGGCAGCATTCAGGAGATCCTGTTCCTCGAAGTATCTTTGACAGAAAACTGGCTCATCTTCGTGACGCGGGGGCCAGAGACTTGGCCGTCCTGGCAGCTTGTATGTTACCTTCTTGAACATCACCGCTCTTGTGTTCTGAACGACTGTCAGGTCGGCGCAATCTTTGCGATCGATATCCTTGCCAGTATCTTCTGCTTGTACGGATGGATTTCGGGCCCGGCGCCACACAATGGGTGCGCGATCCTGTCCATATTCGCATTGTGGTCGAAGAGTTGACAGTCTAATGGCGATAGACACACCGATATTGTTACGGTCATTCGTGTGTGGGCGTTCTCCTTCGGCATCACCGTGATTGCTGCATTGGTGTAAGTCTCCCATCGAAGTGCTCGGCTGTCGCTAAAGCTCTTCTCCGCTAGTTACTTCATCCTCAACAAGATTACAGTAAGTGTCTGCGACTGGTCGTGGGCGTACGATGTCCTTACATGTCATGGTACAGTACCTTGACAACCTGGGCAAGTCGAAGGTACGTTTCCTTCGGACAGCCCTTTGGCACAGTGTTGGACTGATCGGTTAACTGTACAGCGTGGAACGGTGAACAAGAAGCAGGAAGACTTTTTGACCAACCTGAGGCGACTGACGCTTGTTCACGAGCGCGCAGGTGACGAGGACGTTTTCCGTTTCTCCACCAGGTGCGTCAATCTATCATTCGAGCGCCTCCTTCCGTCACTCATGCAATTCGTTGAATTGATAGCGGAGACAAGAAGGCGTGAGTCGTACTGTCTGTCTGTCCGCCTGTATGCTTACTGAAACACCATTTTTGCAGGAGTGGCGCGGCTGCCGCGGAAGCGGCAAAATCGTAGATCTCGAAGGATAATGTATCGTCAACGTTCGCCAATTTACTACTGTAACATTTCTAGAGGACATTTGCACGTACGCAGGCTATATACTTGTACAAGGATATCGGGGTATTTTCACCTTCTCGATTTTGTTCTGGAGTCATCAGATCGCTGAGTACGCAAAGGCTTCGAGATGTGCCATTGGCGGCTGGTCGCAGCCGGGTAGTTGGAGCAAGGCGTGTGAATAACTTGTTCGTCAATTTACCCCACGTATGTGTTCGGGCTGGGAGGTGGTCGTTGCGGCGCCAGCGAAAACAGATGCCTGGCGGCCGCAGGGGAAAGGGCCCGGAGTTCCGTATGTGAAGGTCATGCTGGCCCGGTCGCTCGCAGTAAATATAACGGTCGTGCGTTTTTGTCAAGCGTCCCGAGTCCAACCAATTCTGCGGCGTGAGCGGACGGCGAACGCGAGGCGCGTAGTCTCCTAGAATATTGAACATGATCACAGAGACCGGTCAGTGCTGGTGTCCGGGGACTCGGGAGGGTGGAAGCCGCGAGTCCGTGGCGCGGCCTCTTTTGAACGACGACTCGAACCTTGCACCTCGAAGGCTAAGACTTACACATATTCCTCCTACTGTAGCGACCTTCGATGGCCCAAGACCAATGCAGGTCTTTTTGATGGCATAGTCTCGCAAAAAAACCAACTGACGCGCGACAGCCAAATCGCAGTACGCAGCCGCTGCTCATGTGCCTCTGATCAAGTCGCCAAGCTTGCGACTACCCCGGCCTGTAAGGATCCTATTGGGCGCACAAGAAACGACAGCATGCTGAAGATTGAACTTCAATCAGGTCGAATTACCACCAGATATCCATCCGCTTCCCGACAGCGTAACCCCCTACGTGTGTGTTCCTCTGCCGTCTCTAACCCGCTCTTGACCCGCTGCCCAGTTCGTCTACCCCTTCACCCTCGAGCCGCACATCGCAATGCTCGAGTCGACGCGCCGGAAGACGATTGCCGCGCATGCTGCGCGCAGAGAAGCGTACCTGCGCGCACGGGACGAGGAGAAGGAGCGGCGGAAACGCGAGGCTCTGCGACGCATCGCCCCCGGTTTCGACCCCATGGCGCCCCTTGTCCCTATGCGCGCAGTGTCCAGTCAATCCTCAGGCTCGGCTGCGGCGGATGGGGGCCCGCACGAGCCACCGAAGCAGAGGGATGTCATGGACGATCTTGTTGACAGCCTGGCCGCTCTGGAATCCGAGAACTAGTCCCCGCTGGCACGCCCTACTTGTGTACGATGCAATGAATTTGATCGGTGGAAACGAGTCAAGCTTTCTCCCTATTGTCACCCTCGCGCCTCTCGCACATCTGTCCAGAACTGTCCACCTCTCCCCAACCTCTCCCTGAGTCACTCAGAGCGCTAGCCATCTTTGAAGCAGCGGGCGTCAGGACATGTTCACAAGATTCCACGCCTAGGCACTCGCTGAGTCGCGATGACGCGACCGGCATATTGCAGTTGTGCTCACCTTTCCTACCTATGTACAGGATCGGCTTCAAACCACGATAACCATCTGACCCTCATGGCAGCACATGCCTGAACAGTGGTCTGCGCATGGGTGGAAATTCGGAAAATTACAAAATCGGGGCATACTGGTCCGCCGTCCCGGGCTATGAAGACCGCTCGCCCTGCTCCGCCTGCTACGCACCTGCAGAAACCATGGCGCACATCCTCTTGGAGTGCCCCGCGAGTCACCGCGCCCTTATCTGGCACTTAGCCCAAGACCTCTGGCCCCACGGCCGCAACTCCTGGCCGGCCATGAATATTGGCACGATCCTTGCCTGCGGCCTAGCCATACCGAGAACCCCCGCCGCCACCCCCACCGCGAGGCCCCGGCCGGGACCCACGAGGCTCCTGCGCATCCTCCTAGCCGAGTCCGCGCACCTGATCTGGGTCCTCCGGTGCGAAGCCACCATAGCCGAACTCACCCACTCGCCCGACGCCGTCACCACCCGATGGCGCCGACGCATTCAGGACCGTCTTCTGATGGACGTGATCCACGCCTCCCGCCAGAACCGGCGACCCGCCGCCGCCAGCCGTGTCCGCGCCACCTGGAAAGGTACCCTGCACGATGAGGGTAACCTCCCACCTGACTGGACCTCC
Source organism: Auriscalpium orientale (assembly GCA_019915035.1). Classification (NCBI taxonomy): domain Eukaryota; kingdom Fungi; phylum Basidiomycota; class Agaricomycetes; order Russulales; family Auriscalpiaceae; genus Auriscalpium; species Auriscalpium orientale. The sequence continues at coordinate 472,234 of JAHLMH010000027.1, read as the reverse complement.
CACCATGAGGTTTTAGTGGGTATTAAACCATCTAATCCCCTGCCGACCGGGCACCCTTAGATGGCTCACCGAGCCCCACACTCTCCGGACCCCTCCCCCCCGGGCGTGCGTAAATGCATTTTTCCTCGGACCGGGCGCCCCACAGCTCCCGCTTTAGCATATAGTTTGTCTTAGGTCTATACTTAGTAAGAAATAATACAAGCTGCTTGTCCAAAAAAAAAAGGAAATTCGGAAAATACGGTGATCCAAAGGCGCATGCAGAGGCGGCAGAGTCGCATCATCTTTCTGCCCAGGAAGGTGACTCTATATTTCATTATCTCTCCGCCAAGCTCTGACTTCCACGTTATCTCGGATAGGAGGAATCACTTCAACTCGCTGATAGGCAGCCCTGAAGGGCTGACATCGTGTGCACCGAGGTCTGTGCCCCACACGCTCGGAATTGAAAGTGTGGAACTGCATGCTGTCGCATGGTCGATTTCTGATTTATGTAAGCACGCGTGGCACGGGCCGCACGGTGCGCGTTCATCACCGTTTCCTTACGGAGATGAACTCACCAACGCAGGTATACCCTCAGTCGCGAGCAAGCTCTCCGTCTTGGCAGTGAACTCAGCACTGACCCCCAAGCTTGTCAAGTAAACTGGTCTTTCGCTTGCCAGTCACAGCTTACGCCCGCAACATAGGACGTTTCCGATCACAGGAATCGCGCCGCCTATCTCTATATTGCCAGGATGGGCGCGCCCCATGGAATCTACGGGCAGTATTGTTTATCTCTTGTGTGCGCTACAGATCAGCTACGGAAGTGGGAAGCAGCCCGGATCCAACTGGCCGCTAGAAAGCAGAGTTTCTAGGCAGCTAGTACTGTACGGGTGCCTGAAGTCGAAGCCTCCCTCCTCGTGATCCATTCGTGAGCTGTCGCTCTTCTTGTCTTGGCATCACTACGGGCCCCCGGTTCTGGACTTGAAATCTAGCTTCCCGCCGTCTTTCGCGGCTCGGTTGAGCTTAGACGCCTTCACGGTGGTTTGTTCCGTTATCGACGCTCCGTTGTCTTCCAGGATGACCACGCGGCTCGAGCGTCGTGCTCTTGCGTGTTTTCATGGTAAGCAAGCAGCGATCTAATCTACAGGAGCCCTCTGTGGGCCCGCGGTATAAAGGGCGACCCGGATATCAGGGTTCACCAGACAACTGCACCGCAGCTTTGTCTAGGTCGACTTCCGTACCAGCGACTCGCAAACAGCAGCATCCTCAACATGGCACGCTTTGCAAAGCTCCTGACCTCAGTGCTTGTCGCTGTGCTCTACGCGTCCAGCGCCGCTGCTGCCCCGTGGCCCGTCGACACCCGGCACACTACGCACCGCACGCATCTCGTCGGTCGGGGCGCGAGCGTAGAGCTTCAGGCCTTCCACCCCGAGTCCACGTACGAGGTAAGTATGCGTCCCACTCACGACCGAGCAATTTTCATGTCAAGAATTAATGCAGACGTTCGGCACCGAGGGTCTTGATCACCCTCTGGCGAAGCGCGACGGCTTCGACCTGAAGGGTGCTGCCATCGCGTTCGTCGGCAGCAAGCTCAGCGTCGGGCCGGATGCTGTGCATTTCCGCTCCAGCTTTGAGGGCGAGGCGTCGAAGAATGCGTGGGTCAAGCAACAGAGTGTACGTGTCCTCAATGTTTGTTAATTATCAAAGTGTCTTACTCGCATGTCCACAGAACGGTGTTCCTTTCGCCAACGCCGTCGCCAATGTCGCCTTCAACCACGACGGCAAGGTCGTCGCGTTCGGCTCATCGTTCGTAAAGCCCGGTATGCTATAGCAAGCTTTTCTATTTGACCTCTTTGGAATCTCATTTTGCTATGTTTGACAGCCGAGATTGCGAGCCATGTGCCGACTGTGTCCCTCGAGGACGCCATCGCCACCGCAGAGAAGACGCTCGATGGAAAGTACAACGATATTCCTGCCACGCTCGAGTTCCTGGTCCTTGAAGACGAGACTGTTGCTCTCACACACGTTGTCCAGATCAGGAATGAGGCCACAGGAGCGTGGGTGGAGGCGTTTGTCGACGCGCACGCCAACAAGGTCCTCTCGATCGTTGACTTCGTCGCTAAGGCCACGGTAAGCAGCACAATTGTGTGGCTAGATGGCGCATGGAAGTGTTGCTGACTCAGTACTGCAACTAGTACCGGGTCATTCCTATCCAGGAGCAGTCCCCGAATGACGGCTTCGTAACTCTGGTCGACCCTCAGGATACGCTGGCCTCGCCTGACGGCTGGCATAACGACGGGACCACGTCCACGACCATCACGTCGTCAGTATTGCCTTCGTCTGCACTGCCCGCCGCTGATATCCCAGATATAGAGGAAACAACGCTATTGCGTACAAGAGCTCGCAGTCGTCGGGGACCACGGCCGCCTCGTCCTCGCCTCTGATCTTCAACTACACGCAAGTCGCATCCCAGGCACCGACCACCGCCGTGAACATTCACGCTGCCACGACTAACGCTTTCTACATCGTAAACTCGGTTCACGACATCTCGTATCGTTACGGGTTCACGGAGTCTGCCTTCAACTTCCAGACGAACAATTTCGGAAAGGGCGGAAAGGGTAGCGATCGCGTAACGGTCAGTGTGCAGGACAGCGCGGGCACAGACAACGCGGACTTCTCGACCCCTCCCGAGTGGGTTTCACTGTTTTCCAGACGATCTGAACGCTGCTTACACATTCTGCAGTGGACAATCCGGTGCTATGCGCATGTTCCTGTTCGATGTCACGAGCGTGAGTCCGCACTGAAGACTGAAAGCCCCTTCAAGTTCAATCTTACCCACCCGTTATCTATAGCCTGAGCGCGACGGCGCTCTGTCCAATGACATCGTCACCCACGAGAATACACACGGCATCTCGAACCGCCTCACCGGTGGCGGCACCGCTCGTTGCCTGCAGACCACTGAGGCTGGTGGTTTGGGCGAGGGATGGTCCGATGCCTTTGCGGAGTGTGTACTTTTTACCGCTCATGTCCTCCCTCCTTTGACCCTCCTTTCCAGCTGGAACGAGCAGAAGGCTACGATAACAGACTTCACTACGGGGGCGTACGTGCTTCCCGCTGCGTGTTTTTGTTCCACCTTCTGACACTCGCCTTTGTCAAGGTATGTTCTCAACGATCCTGCTGGCGTCCGAACGCATCCGTACTCCACATCCGCGTAGGCGTCTCCCTAGTTCGGAATCAGTCTGGAGCTTAGGCCATTGTGTTTGGCAGGACCACAAACCCCCTGCGATACTCATCTCTTCAGACACTCTCCGAAGCGCATGGTGCGTGCGGCAGTGCAGTGCCTTATTCTTCTGACATACCCTGCGGCGTACAGACATCGGTGAGGTATGGGCCAACATGCTACACAATGTACACGCAGCCCTCGTTACTGCGCACGGCTGGTCTACAACTGCCCGCACAGATCCCACGTAAGTCTTATTGGCCGCGCATGTCTCATTAATATCAGAGGCTGAATGTAAACAGGACTTCCGAGGGCAACGTCGTGTGGCTCCATCTGTTCATCGACTCGCTGGCGCTACAGCCATGCAACCCGACATGTACGTGAGACTCATCTCTGTTGCTGGCATTCAATCTCATGCTATGCGACAGTCTTGACTGCGCGCGATGCCTGGATCCAGGCGGACGCGAACCGCTACAATGGTACCAACAAGTGCTTGCTCTGGAAACAGTTCGCCAGCCGAGGGCTGGGTGTGAATGCCGCAAACCACAAGGACGACACCACAGTTCCATCTGGCTGCTGAGGGATGTTGAGGCATAGCGAAGTGTATGTTTTGTAAAAGAGTCATTAGGAAATTTATGACAGTGATGAGAAGTCTTGATAAGCCAACGATAACTTGTCCATTTGCCGAACTGTCCACTTGGAGGGCACGCGAGTTCAGTAGAAACGTCCATGGCTTCGTCTCTTCAGAATCGTACAGTACGTGACGTGCCCTTTACTACAACCTAACAGCTCACATACATGCTGGACCATAGGTCTATGTCGACTGTGCCGCAAACGTCCGCCGCAGGTTTAGACTATCGCCAGCCTGCGAGCCTTGCATTCTTTGCGCACTGCCATCTGTACATTAGCATAACACCGCAGCCGGCATATTCAAACGATGTGTGTCCCATGTAGACATATATTGACTCCGCAGGATCGCGACGCGATCTCTCACTCCCTCCTTCAGCACCCACAACGGTAAACCCGGCGGAGGCGTCCAGGGAACGGCCGTCCCATGTCCCGGCGAGAAGAAGATGTCCGGGAAATCACCTTCGGATAGGTCAATATTCAACATCGCGCAGGATGGGCAGCAGTCTTGATGCACGCCGACCGATACGTATTCGTCCTGCGCATTAAGACATTCACATCGATACTATGAACGAAGAGCAGAGTGACTTGCCTCGTGAAAGAAGTGGGCGAGCGCATGCGCAGTCTCCACGAAGCCGGCAGGAGGCGGGTCCGCGGCGGCTTCTCCTCCGGGCAAGCTGGCCCACGCCAATGAGAGAATAACAGCCTCCGGATGCAAAGTCCCATGTCGGATCTCCGCTCGCACAATCTCCAGCGCGGCAATGGCATTGGCTGCATCTGGCGAGTCATCCGTGATACCGGCTTTGAGATCATCAATACACCCCGGGCTGGGACGCGGGTCCGCCGGGGGGTAGGTCACCAGGCGAATGCGAAGCGGAAGCCTGAGGCGCTGCTGGAACGCGGGGTGGACGAAAACGAACCGCGCTGCGGTGACGTGCGCGCAACAGAGCCTCAGGTAGCGGAGTGCGTGGGCTCCCGCACCCTCCAGTTCCGACGAGTAATTGTAGATTTCGTTTGTCTCCGAGCCGACATAGCCGCCGATCTTCGACACTGGGGTCCGCTGATATCAATTTGTGTTACGATTGGATGCCAATCAATGCGAGAGACAGACCTGTGTTCGGTCGTATTTTTAGGAAAAGATCGCTCAGAGATGGTATCGAGAAGATAGCATCAGCTAGCTTGCTCATCAAGAGGAGCGAAAGCCGACGGAAGGCCTCGGCCAGTCGGGCTATGTCTTCGTCAGGAATATGGGTCTTTATGACGGGTTTCAACGAGCCTTCAGCAGGCGGGTCGAGTAAGCCGCTTTCTACTTCGCGGTATAGGCTGGCAAAAGCGGTTTTCCATGACCGGAGATTCCCTACGTCAACGCGGTAGGTGTTCTCGGCGTCCGTGTGAAGACCGAACCGGGCGAGGCAATCTCTGAGGGCGGGGGGCAGCTTGAAGGAGGATACTGGGAGGGTTTCTGGCATCAACCATTCAGATTCCAGGATGCCTATAGGGCTCTGACCAGACCAGTGCACGTGTGCGTCCTGGAAACGGGAGGCAGTGGCGCGATGAGAGCGGCGTATAACGAATCGCAGGAAACAGTTCAGTCTAGCACTGATGTCGTCTTCGGACAGCTGGCAGGCACGAAGCATGTGGAATAGGTCCACAACATGGGCTGCAACGTCGCCGTCGTAGCTGCAGGCAGACGTGAGTTGGATGCAATGCGCAAGCAGCCGTAGCTCACGATTTCAGATTGTTTTCTAAATCTTGGAGGGCAGTAGACTCATCGCAGTCGATAACTAGCTGCTTGATTTGATACGACGAGGCTGGCTGAGTGCTGGCGGTAACGACGAGGATGTCAAACCCGACTCGGGGGTGGATGTGGCCAGAGACGGCGACGGCGGAGTGGACATCGGTAGTGAGGAGGGTGGAGAGATGCGAGTAGCCTGCCTGCTCTGAGCTGTCGTCGTGCCGCCTGAGGTGCACGAAGGTGTTGCTGCCGTGGAGGAGAGAGGAGAGGACGCGGATGCTGCGACGGGCGGCTGCCATGATGATCGAGAGCTGAATGATATCGGCGTGGTCGGGCCGACCGACCGCAACGCAAAGTGGCACTGGACGAGGCTGCAGTGACCTTCATCCCTCCCGCCATGCTCTCCGGCGACACACCGCAGGCCCTCCTCCCGCTGGCCTGTCGAGTCGGTACGTCGTCCCAGTCCTTTCCACGTCGTCCAGCTGTTCCCGCTCACGTTCATCGCGCCCAACCACAGTCGCCTCAGACCAATGGCTCACCATCTCCCTCGAGCCCACCTGGAAGATATCCGAAATCAAAAAATTCATCCTCGCAAAGCTCACCTCAGACGACTCCCCCGACTCCGATCCACCTCACCCCCGCTACCGCTCCGTCTCCCCCATCACATTTGCCTCCGTCTTTCCCTCCCGCTCCTCGCTCGACCGCGAGACCGACAGTTCCTTTGACGACGATCGCGAGTTTGACTCCGACACGGATGTTTTCCCGCTCGACCACACGCCCAACTACCGCAAGCAGCCCTCCGCATCCTCTAGTACCGCCGTGCACGCCGTCCCCGATGTCCCGCCTCCGCCCCCGGACACACGCTTGTACTCACTCGTCACCTTTTCCACCGGCCAGCTGCTCGAAGAAGAGTACTCGCTCTCATGGTACCGTCTGCGTCCAAACGAGCTGCTCGAACTCCACCCACCCAACACAATCGTCCGCCTCCCGCGTGAGATCATGCTCGAGTACGTGCAGCCCTACTTCGAGGTCAAGGTCAAGGCCCTCCGTGTCATTATCAGTGAGAAGGATGTTCTCTCTACAAAGGACAGGGACGCCAAGAGCAGGCCGGATACCATGGCTCACAAATCCCTGAGGCGGCCCAAAGACGGCGTTGACCCATGGAGCCCTGGCGACGGCAAACAAGGTGCGTCCATCAGGAAGCGCAAGAAAACCAAGCTCGAATGGCGGGATCGATGGCTCATCATACACCACGGGATGCTCAATCTGTACAAAAACAAGTCGGTGAGTGCCCACGCTGTGCGCTTCCACTTCCATCATACCCACGCGCACTCTCAGGACGTGACTCCCGTGCATTCTTGCTCCCTCACTGCCCTCACAACACTGCGTGGCGCAGAAGATGTCGTCCACGCCGCCGGGCAGAAGTCCAGTGCTTATGTCGTGTGCGCCAAGTTCCGCACCGCGGACATGCCGCCGCCGCCGCCTAACAGCGCCGTCGACCAGCCTTTTCTTGGCAAGGACCCCGCAGCGTCACCAACACAGGATGCATGGCTCGATCCTTGGAGCGGTGGGACCATCCCGCGTGAACCAGATGAACAGCCGACGAGCACCGCGCCGCAGTGGGCGCGCCGTGGGTCTAAGGAAGATGCGCTTAAATACCGCAAGATGACTGCCGACAGCGATCGCATCCGGAGCAGTGGTTATGACCCACGAGATCCTAAGCGCGAGGGGGAAATCAACGCAGAGAGTTTCTGGCATGACCTCAATATCGGCGACGGGTCTGAAGGAATCTGGCTCATCCTCGACATGATCAACGAAGCTGGTTAGTCATCCTTTCGCCGTCTCTCGAAAATTCACTCATCCGCTTCGACAGCGCAATCCAATTTCCTCCGCATTCTGCATCGCTTCGGCTCGGACAGTGTCACATCGACCTTCATCCCGGCGTACTTGCTCCCCAACGCAGCCTTCCCATATGTCTCTTCCTCGTCATCCTCATCGTCGTACGCCAACGATTCCCGTCGCCCGCCATACCCATATCCAGAATGGCGCGTGGAGGTGGCCAAACGAGCGCACATCGCAGGGCTCGGCGGCGTCGGCTCCGCGTTGAGATGGATCGTCGGGGGCGGCGGCGCTGCCGACTCCAACGTCCCCGGCCGACAAAGACGCGACTTTGTGGCCAGCGCACCTCGGCGTGGGAGCAGCTCCGAGGCATCGGGAAGCAATGGCCACTCATACGAGCCGGATGCGGACGATGACGATGACTTCAGCGACTGCGAGCTCGAGTGGGACGGCTGGATGCGCGACCTCGCGCGCCAGTCTCGCGCGAACAAGCAGCTTTACTCCGACGCCGACACACCCCGCCACCGCTACGCCACGCCATCTGCGCTCTTCAACGTCACTTCGCCGGACCTGGAGGCGTTCTACCGACAGCCACGCGAGCGTGCGTCCGCGCCCTCAATTCCGTCGTCCGTGCCGACGTACGGGACGCCGCCATCCGCGCCTGCGCACCAGTTCACGCCGCTGTCCGATATTCCGGGTGGAATGGAGGCCCTCTCGGCGCACGCGCCTGCGCTGCTCACGACACCGTCCGTGATGGCGATGCCCGCGACGGGCGTGACGACGTCGACCGTGTCCGTTGGGGGCGTCATCCGCGCACGCTCGCTCACGGCGGCGAACGAGGACGGGCGCGGCCGCGGCGTACCGCGCGCGATGGAGGTGCTGCACGAGGGCTTGGCGAGCAGCAGCAAGAAGGGCATCAAGCCCTCCTCGTCCGGGAAGAAGCGCGAGCGCGTGGTCAGCGCGACGTCGTCGCGCTCCGCCATGTCGCCGACCTCGACGATCATGAGCATCGTATCTGCGGTGGACACCGGCGGCACTCTCCGCTCGCAGGCGTCCGGCAGCAGCGGGCGCACGGCGCGCGGCGCGGGGCAGACGGACACGATCGTGCCCGACGCGGAGGAGCACACATCAACGCACTCGAGCACGCGCGTCGCGGTCATCGAGCCTGAGCTCAAGGATAAGCGCTCGGGCGGGATGCTCGCCAAGGCGAAGGCGTTCAGCCCGGAGCGCCTCGTCAACAAGCTCGATTCTGCGCTCGATTTCGTGGACGGTGGCGGACGGCGGTGAGGACGGCTGTGGTGTGGGTTTGAAGGAATTTGGGCAGTGTGCCCGTTATTGGCTATGAGCCCGAGGCCGGGCAGCTCTCGGGCATCGGGATGCCTCTGCAGTTGGCAGGCCCAGGAAGGGCAGCGAGGCGCGTCGCCGCGTGAGGCTCATGAACGCTCAGCGCTTCAGCTGCCATCAGTACCCCAGCAGGATGTAGCTGGGAAACTCGGTGGAAAGCGTTCCAGTGGGAGCGCGAACTTGGAGAGGGGACTAATCGGAGTAATAACTTACATTATTTACAATCATCACGAAGAACTTTTTACAAGTCTTGCAAATGGATAGCCCAGCATTGAATAAGATGCACACTGACAGCGTCCGGCATCTATGAAGTGTAGGTGGAGGAGTCGGTAGACCATCGCCCACACAGGAAACTCGTTCGGTCAGCATCCTGGACTGCAGCAAGACTGGACCCGCAATGTGTGCTTGGGTGGTGAAACGGCATGTCCTAGTTGGTTAGCGAGGATGCCAGTCGATACGCGACTATACGCGAGTTGGATCTGCACTTCATACGTCGTCGGATGCGGTCAAAGGGCTTGATACTCATTACAAGGATGAGGCTAACAAGTGGACTAGCTCGTAGCTACCAACGATGGCTGCTCCGCTGCAACCACGTCTGGAGTCATGATGAGACTGCCCAACCGCGCAGGGCTCTTCTTGTCGATGAACTCCATGACTGTCGGCAGCTTATTGCCCGCCTGCCGCAATGCTGCACAAGGCCGACGTCAGCGAAGATCACGCAGGCAGACGCAGGCAGACGCAGGCCACGCACCGTCCCGGGCCAGCTCTTCGCGGATGGGTGCGCCGCCAATTTCAAAGATGACACGCCCTGTCGGTACGCTAAGTGGAGCTGGTGAGCATGCGCCGTGCGCGGACGAACGAGGAAGCCAGCGCACCGTGTCGCCCAGTACTCAAACGTGCCCTTCCCCTTACCCATACGCGTCTCGTTTCCCTGCACACACACCACGCATGAGACACCAAGCGCATGCACACAGCACGCCGCGCACCTTTATGCACACCGGGATGTCGGGGAACACGCGCAGGTAGACCTTCGCGCCCTTGACGACTTTGATCTTGCGCTTGATGACCTCCTCCGCACTGGTGAGCTGCTTCGCGGAGAGGCGCACGCCCTCGCCCTTAATGCGCAAACCCCATTCGCCGTACGCGAGCGTCGTGCCCTTGGTGCTGCCGCCTGTCGGGATCGGGATGACACCCTTGTGCCGCTTGATGAAGGTGACGCGCCGCGGGGCGAGCTGGTGGCGGAAGCGGGCGAGGGCCGGTTGACGGTTGAGAGGAGAGGGAGAGGCGTGGGGGACGGTGGGCAGCGAGCGGCCGAGGGCCAGCAACGACCGTGCGGATTGAAGGCAAAACATGCTTGACTTTGACGCGCAAAGGCGAACGCGGCCAAGACCTGGTCTTCGGGGGGCAGGCCACTGGGGTCCTAGTAGCCGCGCTCACTTGCTGCAGCTTGCTCTCTTGCTGTACGGCCAGCTGCACATCTCACCCGTCTCCAAAATGTCGTCAACACTGGCTTCGACGTCCACCCTGCGCCTCTCCCTCCTTAAAGTGCCCTCCCCATCCACGTCTGCCCGTCTACCCACCCTCCAGCACACGCGCACCATCTCATCCTCCCCGTACGGCCGTGCGCACGTACGCAAGCACCACGCACCCAAACTCCCAAACCCCGTCGTCCCGCAGTTCCCGCAACGCGTCATCCGCGCGGACGGCTCGAGCTTCACGCACTGGACCACGTCGCCGCGCTCGCTGCTACGCCTCACGCGCGACGTCACGAACAACCCGCTCTGGAACATCTCTGCGCTGTCCGGAGAGGGCGCGGCGGAGGAGAGTGCTGTGACCGGCCGGTTGGGCAGGTTCAACCGGCGTTTCGTAGAGGAGGTGGACTGGATGGCCGAGGCAGAGAATGCGGAAGGGGCGCCGGAGCCTAAGGATGGAGGCAAGGGGAAGAAGGCGTAGGGGGATAACATCAGGGCTTGTATGGCAGGGGTCTGCACAGGCAGTATTAATGACAGCTCATCCTAATCTCTGCGCATGCGGTGGTCTCGAGAGAGCCTCTATTCGCGCAGGTCATCTATACTAGGCGCTTGGTCTCCTCCGCCTTTTTGTCCGTCACCTCTGTGGTAGGGACAACTTTCTCGGCCTCCTTTACCACATCGTGCACCTTGCTCTCCACCTCCCTCCGTGCCTCCACCGCGATGGCCTTCCCGCGGCCCAGCGCCTCCTCGACCTTGAGCCCCGTGAGTTCCTGCACCTTACGCACGACACTGCCGACGCCCTCTTCGAGACTTGCGCGGCCACCCGCGCCTGCGTCCTTCACGCGCTCCCACGTCATCGCGGAGTGCGCCTTGGCGACCTCGTGCTTCTGCGCGAGCGTGGGCAGGTAGGTGTCCTCGAGCGAGCCGAGGTACGAGGATAGGTTGTGCGAGGTCTTGGGGAGGAAGTAGTCGAGGGAGAAGAAGAAGAGTGCAGGAGGGAGGACGAGACGCGTGAGGATGAAGCGGTTGCGCGCGAGGATGGAGCCTGTTAGCGAGGCAACGCCGACGTAGAGCAGGCCGGGTGTCAGCGGCTCGTCCGGCGCGATGATGGACTTGACGCGGTCTGCCACCAGGTGAGCTACGGAGCGGCTGTGAGCAGGGCTGGGCACGCACTCTCCACGGCATGTTCCACGCCAATCCATTTCGACACAACGCCCTGCACCTTCGCGTGTGCATCATTGAACACCCCCGTCGCTGCTCTCCGGGCCACGCCTATCTGCTTCTCGAGCTGGGAGGGTGTGTCCACCACGACGACATCGGGGTCGGGCTCAGGATAGATGGAGAGCTGTGTGCGCGTGAGCATGCACAGCGGGATGCATGGCTAGGTGCAAGCTCACTTTCTGTCGCGGGGGCTCCGGGAGGACAGCGGTGGCAGCTGCAGCTGCAAGCAGTGTCCGCCGAGGCTACAGAATGTCTGTTCAGCAGTCGGAGAGCACGCACGGGGCCAAGACTGACCAGAAGGCGGGACCACGACATGTTTTGGTGGGCGAGGACGTCGGACGGCCCCGCCGGCCATGGCCCCCTCGTCACGCTGTCACGTGCAGACCGTAACATCACAGGCAGGAAGCGCCGGACCGATATGGGCGTCTGCTCCACTCATCCACCGGCCTTCAATAGATCTTTCCGTCCACTCTTATCTTGGATCCTCCTGCAATGACACGGTCAACGCCCGACCAATGGATCGAGCAGCTTATGCGCTGCGAACATCTTCCAGAGGCCGACATGAAGGCCCTCTGCGACCGCGTCCGCGCAATCCTCATGGAGGAGTCCAACATCCAGCCCGTCTCCGCCCCCGTCACCATCTGCGGCGACATCCACGGCCAGTTCTGGGACCTCCTTGAGCTCCTCAGGAAGGGCGGGCCCGTTCCAGACACCAGCTACATCTTCATGGCACGTAGGTGTTCCTGCGCCGCGGCGATGATGGCGCTGAGGCTGAGGCTGCGCAGGGCGACTTCGTGGACCGCGGCCACTACAGCCTGGAGACTGTGTCGCTCCTGCTCGCGCTCAAGGCGAGGTGCGTGTGCAGCGGGCGGTCACAGGTCGGCTTGCTCATGCCCAGTCGTACCGCGCAGGTTCCCTGATAAGGTGACATTGCTGCGGGGCAACCACGAGAGCAGACAGATTACTCAGGTGTATGGTTTCTACGGTGCGTGCACCCTTATGTTTCATGTAGTGCATTGACTGAGCACCAATCCAGACGAGTGCCAGCAGAAATACGGCAGTGCGTCAGTATGGAAAGCGTGCTGTAGTGTCTTTGACTACCTAAACCTAGCAGCGGTGCGTATGTGCCTTCCTCCTCGGCCAACTCACTAACTTCCCTCCCACAGATCATAGACGGCCAGGTACTATGCGTACATGGTGGCCTATCGCCCGACATCCGCACACTAGACCAAATCCGCGTCCTGTCCCGAGCGCAGGAGATCCCCCACGAGGGCGCATTCTGCGGTACGCGCTCCACACCTACTTCCAAGCTCCCGTGCTCGCGCTCACGTCCGTGTCTACGCAGACCTGATGTGGTCAGACCCAGACGATGTAGACAACTGGGCTGTGAGCCCGCGTGGTGCTGGCTGGCTATTTGGCGGGAGCGTCACCCGCGAGGTACGGCCCAGCAACCCAACCCCCTTTCTCCTGCCTCTCTAACCCGCTCTGCGCCAGTTCAATCACGTCAACTCCCTCACACTCATCGCGCGCGCACATCAGCTCGTACAGGAAGGGTACAAGTACATGTTCGACGACAAGCTCGCGACGGTGTGGTCCGCGCCAAACTATTGCTACCGCTGCGGCAACATGGCGTCAATTCTGACCGTCCGCGAGGACGGCGAGCAGATCTTCACGGTGTACGGGCCCGCAGAGGAGAACGAGCGCGACGTGGGCATGCAGCGGACACGGAGAGTCGTGAGTGGTCTTTCCACTGCACGCACGAGTTTCGTTGCTCATTTGTCACCAGGGCAATATGCCATACTTTGTCTGATACATACACGACCTTCATCTATCTTATATCTCGCGCTAAGCGATATGTATTGGTGTCCGACGCGGAGTACTGTGTCAGATGTGTGCTTCGCCGAAGATCTGCTGTGCAGACGCAAGACATCCACTGAGCGCACTCCATCCGAATTTCCTCTACGCCTTGCAGCTTGCGGGACACCCTATATAAAGCCGCGCCCTTTGGGCGTATTGTGCAGGACAAATGACGGCGAGAAATATTTCCTAGTCTCCGCACGACCTTCGGGCGCATACGATGGTGATAATGAGAAATAGAGAAAGAAAAAGGAGAAAAGGTAATGCGTTCCGGTCTCCGTTACTATGATGTGCTCGCACGTCCTCACTTGAGTCGCATCGACGGCTTACTCTAGACCGATGACCAGCTGTATATTGTGACGAGCTGATAGACTGAGACTCTTGGAGGAGAGCTTGATGCACATATCACATGTTACACTCCCCACGTTGTGCATGACATTCAATGATATTCCCGTTTCCTACTTCAGACGTGGAGGCAAAGGCGAACCTGAAGCGAAGGAATCAAAAGGAGATCATCAATAGATAGCAGGCGGTACAGTAGAAGATGCCGGGCCGGCCGTACAGAGATAAGTCCGGTTGGCTTGTAGATCCGACTCATCTATCATAGACTCTTGAAAGCGCGCGGTGACTCGACTCTTCTTCTTCTGAACGTTTCACAACTGCTGCGCACATGATGATGATACAAATTCAGTCGGACGATTCCCAGCTTTCCTGCAAGCCAGATATACTCCCTCACGTCCCTCGGCCGCTGTCTTGACTTGACCGTATGATGTTGACAACCACTGTGGCCTTGCTCCTCTGCCTCGCAAGGGTGGGAGCAGAGCGTAACAAGATCTTCCAAGACCCAATCTCAGTATGGCCCGAGACACAGCTATATCCACCCTCGACGCCGGCATTCGCACCCGTTGGATCGCTCAGTGCGGTGGGATCCGACGCGTACACGACGTTGACGCACCCGCTCTTCACGCGTCACAGCGTGCGTATCAAGCAGACTACTGACTTCTGCGACACCACGGTCAAGTGCGCATAGGTGTTTTGTTTGCAGCCAGGGGCTCCCTAACCAACTCCAGGTTGTACACTGGTTACATCGACGTAGATGCGAAACACCTCTTCTTCTACTTTTTCGAGAGCAGGAACGACCCAGACAAAGATGACGTGCTCTTCTGGACGAATGGAGGTGCGTCTTTATGTGTCTATAGTCTGCTTTTGAGTCTGAACTGCCTGACAGGTCCCGGAGGATCTTCGCAGCTTGGTCTCTACATGGAGCTTGGTCCGTGGCCCTTCCCCCAATATCCATCCTTCGAACCCTCTCACACCCAGTGTGCAGGCCCGTGTAGAATTGTGAACGCGACAGAAGGCCCGAAATACCACCCGGAATCGTGGAACAACAACGCGAATGTCTTCTTCGTCGACCAGCCCGTTGGCGTTGGCTACTCATACGCTGAACATGGCATCACCGTCGTACGTGCAGGCACCCTCGTTACTACCTCCTTGGCTGGTTTGACCGTTATATACCAGGGCACGACGGAGGAAGCTGCCGATGACATTGCCGCTTTCATAGCAATATTCTTTGAACACTTCTCGTCGTTTAAGGGTAGATCCCTGCATCTGGCCGGCGAGTCTTACGGTGTTCGTCCTCTCCCGTGTCCATTGCGTGCGTTTCTGATGGCAAATTGTTCCAGGGCCGCTACATCCCTCTCTTCGCAGCCGCGGTTCACGACCAAAACGCGCTCCTCGTTGCTGCGGGCGCGACGCCCATTAACCTGACGTCTGCCATCATAGGTGCGCAGTGACAAGTGGTAAAGAGGGATGCAGCATCCGGCTGACCATGTCCAGGTAATGGCTTCACGGACCCTACCGCTATGTTCCCATCGTACCACACCATGACATGCACACCGGCATCCGTGCCCCCGGTTCTAAACATCAGGTAGGCAAAACTAATGTGCTCATCGCTGAAATTCAACTCAAACACCTTCTGGTTGCAGTACCTGCGTCCGCATGAAGAAAGCGGTATGTCTATTGCGATGTGTGCACCTAGCTTGACCTGATCTCCCAATCCCAGATGCCTCGCTGTCAGAAATGGTTCAAGGCCGCGTGCGTTGACCAGTTCGACGCAATAAGCTGTCGTGCT
Organism: Auriscalpium orientale; assembly: GCA_019915035.1. NCBI lineage: Eukaryota > Fungi > Basidiomycota > Agaricomycetes > Russulales > Auriscalpiaceae > Auriscalpium > Auriscalpium orientale. The sequence goes on along the minus strand of JAHLMH010000027.1, from coordinate 456,812 downwards.
GCCAACACATTCTGCGAAACCGAGCTTATCGTGCCGTTCCTGCTTACAGGTACGTGTGGAGCACTGGCCTGTGACCACAACGATGATGTTCTTGGCAGGCGGCAATGCCTACGATATCAGTAAGAGCTGTGAGGACCTTGACGCGCTGTGCTACCCCGTCACCAAGTGCGTTTGCGTCGAAGTCGACTTGCTTCTCAGCGTCTGACGAGCTCTGCTGCTACCAACATTTACGTTTCAGATCTATCGTCAAGTACCTCAATCGCCCTGACGTTCTTGACGCACTGGCAGTCGACCCGCACGTGCGGGAGTTCGCCTTCGTCTCGTACCCCGTTTTCAACGCGTTTTGGCAGTCCGGGGATGAGCTGCACACGTCCGTCGACCACGTCGAGGGCCTGCTCGAGCGGGGTATGTCCGTGCTCATCTACGTTGGCACTTACGACTTGGGCTGCAACTGGGTCGGGAACGAGAAATGGACGCTGGACATGGACTGGAGCGGGAAGGATGCGTTCGGGCGCGCGCCACTGCGCGCGTGGGAGGTCAACGGCACGGTTGCGGGCAAAACGCGCAGCGCGGCAGGGCTGACGTTTGCGACGGTGGATGCGGCTGGTCATATGGTGAGTTTCCCATTGTGGAGAGAGTTTGTTCTAACTACTGTTGATGTGCTAGGTGCCATATGATAAGCCGGTGGAGGCGTTGACGCTCATCAACAGGTGGTTGGCAAAGGAGTCTCTCTGAACTGACCTATTTATTATAAGCACGATGTACGCTCTATATTGAGCTTTGAAGTTGCCTCCTTATCCAATCTCCTCTCACACTTTGCTAACTTCTCGCAGAACCCGCTGTGTCTAGCACGCCCACCATCCACTGATACCTTCGGCATGTTCACCAGCACAGGGCGTCACTAGATGCACCTTTGCATGTCACCGCCAGTACCAGTTAGTTTGCTGTGCCGACCACCAAACTTCGACGTGAACATAAGGCCGTGCGTGAGGCAGACTAACGATTGGAGCCAAAGATCCCGGCCAGGCGACCTCTCCATTATCGTACATGAAAATGATACAGAAGCTGTGCCTCCCGGTCTTCGTTCGACCTTCGGGCGGATATCGCGCATATGTGGGGTATCGTATATTGTTCTGTGAAGCACCCTGAGCCACGCCTTCCGGTCTCCGCGCGACCTTCCGGCGTATAAGATAGTATGTATGAAAGAAAGAGGGAAAGAGAAAGAGATGCCTCCCGGTCTCCGCGCGACCTTCGGGTGTAGAATGAACAGAAATTAGGAAAAAGAAAGCAATGCCTTCCCGGTCTCCGTTCGACCTTCGGGCGTATCCTATAGTAAGAAAGAGAAAGAAATGATAGAAAGCAATGCCTCCCGGTCTCCGTTCGACCTTCGGGTGCGTATCCAAAATCCATTGGTGCAAAAACCATCCTTCATCATGGATGCTATTCTCGCGCGTCCGTTATTTGTCTTTGGCTGCTTCCTCAGCGTCGAGTAAGGCAGCCCATTGCGCCCACGACATAGGCGGAGCATCGATCAGCTCGCCGATCGGCACCGTCAGTGCAACTGGAATCACTGAAGGTCAGCAAAAACATGGTGACGAATGCAGTGGTTACTCACTCGGTGAGGCAGCGACGGGAAGCACGGGCGTGATGGGGACCTTGGGCTCGGTGATTGGCAGCGGCGGCGTACTCGGTACGGGGGGGTTGGTGGGAGCGGGCGAGGTGCTGATGCTGGCGAGGGGCGTGCTGGGAGAAGGTGAGCTGGCACTATGCAAGGTGCTGAGAACCGAGGACGTATCAGGCGCAGTCGCGCCACTCGCGTTCCGGCGTTTGAACTCCTGCTCGAGCTCCATATACTCCTTGGCCATGGACTCAACTATGAGCCAGTCGACCACAGGCGCGCGGGATGCAGAGAGCCTCGGATGCGGTGCTTTCAGCGAGATAGAGGCTAACGAACAGGTGGTCGGCGGCGGTGGATTGTCTTCGGACGGACATGTCGAAGCTTCGAGGCAGACGGGAGAGGCGGACGCCTTGGCTTCCAGTGTAGGGAGAGGATCGAAACACTCGGTGCTCACTAGGGAGCTGGACGAAGGCAAGGGCAGATCGAGCAAGCGATTTGAGGGCACCGTGTGCTCATAGCGCCTCAGGATCGACGTAATCGAGCCTATTGAAGAGGCGGCTAAATAACCAGACCCTGCATCCAGCAATCAGCGTCAGGCGTAAACCACGTTGAAGACTAAGAGACACTCACCGAGGGATGCGATCTCGCTATCGCGCCTTCATACCCTCCGTCTCAGCACGGCTTTCGTCCTTCCGACTGGCTTTCTGCGAGGCCCTCCGAACCTGGAACATCTGGAGTACAAGTTCTGGCAGGGCGAGTTCGCCGAGGTAACGGACGTCCTACAGAGGCCGAGCACATTACCGAACTTGAAAACGCTGGGCGTGTGGCAATTTGACAACGAGGGTGACAGCGTCGCGCTTGACAATAATCGTGAAGACTTGATGCAGCTCTGCGTTGGCCGAGGGCTTGTGCTGATTTCGTAGGGGGGCGGACGGGATTACTTTGGTGTATCGGTGTGTCCGGATGGTCCTTGCTTTGCAGGAGCGCGTACTCACGTCTCTCACAAGGCGTCTTAGCTAGTCCTGGTACGCTACTGCTGGTTACCACTGTTCACGCTCTCATGACTAACGAATATATACACTAGTTCAAATAATACAGAATAACAATATAAGAGTGCAAGGGAATATTATGGCCCGTTTGTATAACCAACGCGCTCATTCGAAGTAATAGCGGAGAAAGCATATAGCATGGTACCTTATGAACGCCGTTAATCATGAACGCATAACGCCTCTGGGCCTAGAGCATCTCCTCCGCTCCACACCTGGCTGTTTGAGAGCCCCGACAACATCATCGATCGTCCACCCCCACCTCTGTCGCAACTCTTCTCCGATTTGTGCCACAGAGAGTGCTGTCACCTCGCTGCCCGGGGAGACGTCATCAAGACTTGCTTGGAAGGGAAGCGAGTCCTGTGAACTCCAATCGCTGTCCTCCGCCGCAGTGTAAAAGCTGTCCCCGGTGGACTCAGGGCGCCGTGAAACTGGCCACACTTGGGGAGTGTCTGGGAAGCCGCTCGCGGCACCTGCTGCTGTCACTTTTCGAGGTCAGTCACTGTCATTCTTCCGTGCCATTGCCGACTACTCACTAATATCTGACCTTGATACGTAAGTCACTTTCAACTCGTGGCCGTCCTTCAGCGTTTCCAAGGAGGGCACGGGTTTCCTCTTTGTGCAAGCTGTCAGAGAGCCGCGTTACCAGCCAACAAGGATTGCCATACCTTAACACGGTACTCGTTCGCCTTCTTACTGGAAGCAGGTGTGAAACCAGCCAACACTCCGTCCTCGTACTCGTCGCGTGCTCTGACGCGCAACCAGTCCTGCATCGTCATACGCGTGTCTCGCCAATGGTGCTCCAAAATGGCCCGATTATCCCAGGAAACATCTTCAACGACTGTTCGAGGACCAGCCTCCAGAGCAACTTGGGCAGTCTTCACCTGGGGGGCCTTCACTGACGCACGCACGATGTCGGTTGGGTCGGTCCGCCGAGAGGACATCCATGTTCGGAGCCTGCGCCACAAATGCTGTGCGTCGAACATCGCGGAGCCGGAGGCGTAGTGTGGAAGAGGGAACATCATCACAGCCTCGGGAGAGTGGAAGGGAAAGGAAAGGGTTTGTGGAAGAGCGCCTCCCTACCTTGGGAAGGGTATAAAAGGCGATATGTTAAGCGGCTAACCAGGCGGAGCGAGGCACCCGGTCTCGCACAACGGAGTCCGCGAGCCACACGCATGTTCTCGCAGCAATGTCATAAGAACATTTTGAACCTCGTCCAGCTACCTGCTACCCTACTGCCCTGTTTGTGGAGCTACCCTGTGTGCTGGCACCGTCAATCGGGCGATGCTGGTCTCCGTGGCTGCGTCGCTGGATCGCCGCGGGATAATTACCGGAACTGTGCGCACAGAGTGGCAAAGGCAAGTCAACCTCGAGGATTCATTTCTCACCTCCAACGGCAAAAGGTACGAATTTCTTTTTGTTGGCCTGCAACGCACTTCTTCCGCGACGCAAGCAGCGCGATCACACATGACTTACCTCGGCTCTGCCTCCACCCTTCGGCATGTGTCGCCTTGGTCAAACGGGTACCGCTTGCGCGGTGCTGTTGCCATGTATACGTGTGTCGTCTTGCCCCATGGTCAAGGCTAGACTCGTTTGTTTTAAAAACATATGGGTGGTGGCCGGCGCAATGTGTATTCAGACCGCCACAGATGCTGCCTCGTTTACCACACGTTGAGATCGTGCTCTCCTGCAATTGGGACCCCGCAGCTGGCATGATGGGAACCGCATCGCGCTGCACGCAGCAAGGCAAACCGAGGAGGCGGCTGTGAATGCGAGAGTTGCGGCGCAACACATGGCACTGAAACGCTACTGGTGCGCGCTGTTCTTGTGATCCACGGGCCCACGCAGCCAATGTTACTGTTGGCATACAACATGGACGAAGAGTTTGACGGGTCCGGCCGTATTCCGTCGCCTATACCGTGAAGATGTGCCGGGCACATCGAGTGAGTCACTTGGAGAGTTATTCACCAATTGATGCGCAGTTTATCGCCCCTGATGACTGCAAAATCTGCCTCGAGCCTGGGGATCATTTTCGCTGTCACTGCCAGAGCTTGGAAGAATTTTGTTACATAAACTTTGAGACCATGAGCAGGGCGCTCGTGGCAACGGAGACGAGCGCTTATGGCAAATCTTGCAACTTCGGACCATCACGACCTACGACCCGGCGAACCAGTGCGTGATTTGCACTCATCCTTCCGGTACAGCTCAACAAGCACATAGGCGCAAATAATGGTCCCTCAACTGCCGATAGACGTGATCATTGAGATCCTCGAATGCTTCTATGACAATTTGGGTCCACGATCTTCGGGGTACAAGAAGCTGGCGTCCTGCTCCTTGGTATGCACGGCTTGGACAGCTCCCGCGCAGAAAATACTGTTCAGAACGCTTCAAGAGACCACGAACCAGACCTGGTTTTCCCTTGCCATTCGCTCGATCGAAAGCAATCCCGTGTTGGGATCATATGTCCGCTCGCTTGATGTGGCTGTCTACCACCATGAATTTACCTACCACATTCCGCTAGCTGCCTTCATTCGCATGCTCTCCGCGTGTCCTCGGGTGTTCAAGCTCTCCATGGCATTCCGGATCGATTGGCTGCACTCAACCGCGACGGAGGAGCTCGCACGGCTTTCCCACCTCGAGATCACCACTATTAAGTGGATCGGTAAATCGCCTGCGATCTACCAATTCATGAATCTCTGGCACAAGACTATCCGATTCGTGGCCCTCGACCAGTCGTTTGGTCTTCCCTTGCCATCCATACCACGCCAGCCATTTGCCCTCCACCAGTTGGTTCTTAACAGCGGCGTCACGGTGGCTCGTGAAGTTGTCTTGTGGTTCCTCCCCATTCCCTCCGAAGATATTACTTCGGAACGGAGACCGCTCCGTAGTTTGGAACTTTCTACGTACCTCCACGACCCATGGCGCATCATAGCAGCGCGGAACTCAGAGCTATATTCCCTCACCCTCAACTCCGGCGTTCCACCCAATCCAGAATCATACAACGTCTTGCAGGAGCTGATACTCCGGCAGCTTCCGCCCTCTCGTAGCGGCGCAATCGTGCTGCCCAAGAGCCTCACCCACTTCGGATTTCATCCCCGAAACGGTTCGCACGGACACGACTCCCTACGTGATGTCTTGATACCTGCTCTGCGCGCAATTCCCCACTTGCGCCGCATTACATTGAATCAATTTGTCTCTGAAAACAATGTGTCGGCCCTGGAGGATTTATGCCGGCGCAAGGGGGCTGCGCTCACCATATATCCTGGGTCATATGAACCTCCATTTCCGGTACGCACACCTTTCGCACGTCGACATCATTCACGCTGATCGAATTACAGAATTACAATGGCGTCTGAAAGATCGAGAACGCAACTTCAGCGTTTCTCAAATACGCTCGGAATTCCCCCTTTACACTCAAAGGTCTACGTGCAACGATACAGACACACCCCTTAGTACTCAACCCACTTGACGCTTGCCGGGGCCTTCACATCCCACACAGCCTCTAGAGTGAGCTCTTGGCCAGCCCCGATGGTGCCTACCCATTCAAACAAGCCCGCTTTCTTCCCGCCGCTCCCTTCCTTCACTGTACCCCAGCGGACCTTGTATTGTTGCTCCACGCCATTTTCGCCTGTGTCGTTGGCCTCTTTCTCCTCCCCGTCCTTCGCATCGATAAGGACCTCAGGCCGACGGAGTACAACATTGACGCGCTTGTCGTCGTCGGAGACTGGTAGAGCGTCGCGCACAATGAGGGTGGTGAGATCGAATGCATGTCGGTTGTGAATGGTAGCGCGACTCGTGTACGTCGTGGTGCTCAGCTGTTCGCTGAAAGGTCTGTCTGGCGCACTCGTCACCTTTGCAGTGCGACTGTAGCGGATGCGCGTCGCGGGGTCAGCACCTAGAGTGCACTCGAAGGTGTCCCCTGCTGTGATGTCGTTCTAAGAGAATTGTTAGGAAAGCAAAAGAATCGTGATGGAGATAAAGCTTGCCTTTATCGAGGTCTGCGATACGAAACTGTCGTCGACGAAAACATGAACTGGTCCAGGTAACAAACGGTAGTCGCTGGTGTTCTTCACATTGGCCTACATATGGTCATCAGAGAAATGCACATGGAGGTCAATGCTGTTGAATAACCTGAAGGAATGTCACGGCCTTGGCTTTCGGCACGGCGACATAAGCGACAACCGACTCGAATGTAAGGCATGCGACCGACACCTGGTGCGCCGTCGCGTCGCTGGCGATGGTCGATGCGCCGTCGACAGAGTAAGTCACAGACAGAGGGCTCTCCTTCACTATGGCCGCCGCAGGCGAGGCGAACGGTGCTGGCGTGAAGTCGTCCTCGGCGCCATCCCAATCTTCTTCCTCCTCGTCAGGTGCACTTGCTCCACCCGGACCAGTCCCGAATGCCGATGATTGGCGAGGGGCTACGTCGGAGTATCGATTTGACATTGGCACTGCAACCATTTTCTTCATTTTGTAGCTCGCCTGCCTCACCGGGGACAACGGTGGGCGTATACGGGTGGGGAACAGTTCAGGAATGGTTTGACTAGAGAGGTCCATTTCTGCCGTGCTCAGAGTAAGGCTGACGTTGTTCCAGTCTTCTCCTGTGCTCTGCGTGATTCGCGCACGATAATGCAGGGAGACGGTGGATGTGTGCTGGCCATCTTCTGTAGTCGCATGAAGTTCATACACAGGTGCCCAAGAGGCATTGTGCACGACTAAGGAAAGGTTAGAAACCAAAGACGCGCGACGAGACGGGGAGACGCACTATACGTGAGCTTCAATGCGATCTCCGTCTGCTCCTCTGTCATGATGACCGCTGTCACCTTCCCATTGGTACGCCCCTTTGGCACTGAATCCTCCGCCTGAAGCTTGCTTATTGTCCTAGATAGCTGCAGCATTTCTTCGTCGAGGTCCGCCTGTGCTTTGGCGATCTCTTCGGATCGATCGAGGTACTTGGAGACGAACTCGTGCGCTTGCTCAGGCGAAACGTGCTCCCCTTTGAGTGACTCTGAGTAGGTCTCCAAGGTCGTCGAGGCGGCCGTCAGCGCATCGCGCCGCTTGCTAAGCTGACGCTGCTTTGCGACTAGTAGCCGAACAACTTCTGCAGTGCTCTCGGGCGAGATATCTTCCGTATTTTTGTCGAGTGTGCAGACGACGTCGAACAGCTGAGCATTGCCGAGGCCAGTGACGCGGGCAGAATCGGTGTCGATTGAGCCAGGGAGGCGACGAATTTCAACCTTGTTCTGCCCTTGCTGTAGATATTGTTGGTAAGGGATCAATGGATCCCGAGGAAACGATGACGCACCTCGAGCGAAAGCTTGAACCTGCGCACAATCTCCGCTTTGGACGACTTGAAGACAGTGACGGAAGACACAGGGTACTCAGACGCATCGACGCGAGTAGTGCTGGACATCATGAAGGCGAAGGACAGAATAGTTGGAGAGGAGTGTCAGGCGGCGCCAACTATTTATTGAAGCCCAAGAGAGCGGAGCCTGTCGATATTGGACTGCGGATGTACCCTTTCCTCGGAGCTGCACCGCATAGAATGCAAGACTAGGTCTGACTCCTGTGCCGAGGATGCCATCGTGTCGCAAGAGTGTACATGTTGACGTCGGGTACATGGAGAGGCTGTGACTCGATTATTGGCGCGCTTGGCGCCGGCTACAAGTCGGAACCGATGGCACAGCCAATTTGCGGGACAGCTGCGTACAACTTGCAAGCAGCCAGAATACGTATGCAACTTCGGATAAGATAGACATGCAGTAGCCAAAATCAAGAATATACTCGTACACAGCTATTGATCGCCGTCTTCCGCATCGCCCTTTGTACAGACTTTGTACAGACATCATTTTGTAAGAACCTAGTAGAGCATCTGCAGCCATACTTACTTGGGATTCAAGGCAACCCGCGTCCAGCATTGATCGCGTTCGCTACCTGACTAGTATTCGGTCGGTTATAGGCGTACCTGAAGTTCTCGGATATCAGACGAAACGAGAAAAATGCCGAAAGAGTTTATATCCCGACCTTTCATAGCTGTCAATGTACAGGTCCTCCGTGCTGGTCGTTGCTTTGAACGCAGGGTGTGCGAACAATCTCTGTGTCCATGCCCTGAACTTCGGATCCTGGGGAAGCTCGAAGGCGCGGTAATGCAAGAGGACATTGGACGCGCGAAATATCCCTGTTCGGTACCTCTTTTCAATTTGAACAGTAAGCGTCAGACAAGATAACGCACATGGTGCCACCATAACGTCCAACCAGTTCAGCTCTCCGCTGTCACTCCACAAGCCAGAGCCTACTCCGGCGTCAATCTTCTGCTCAGCGTCCTTCAAGAGATGGATGAGCTGCTGAAGTGCAGCATCCAGCTCAGTCCTAGCCTCGGCCTGCTTGATCTCGTCGCCTTGCAGGAAGCGGTAAAACGCAGGGACAAGAGTACGGCTGACATGGTCGGCCTGTAGGCGGACGAGCGCACGGGCGTATGGGTCGGTATGTGAAGGAAGAAGCGTGCGGCCCGTGGTGTTTGCGGCCAGACTTGAGTCGTGTCGGCAATGACGACGAGTCGCGACGAATAGAAACACTCACTCTTCAAGATACTCCAGGATTACAGTGCTCTCGTTCAGAGGGCGTGGCGGATTGAAATAGTTCAGCTTGAGGCCAGGTACAAGACCCTTGGGAGAGACGTCAAGAAGGTCTTTCGGCTTCTTGTACGGGTCCACTTCATCTAGCAGACGTCATGAATATGAGTCGCATCCGGCGTAATCAGTGTTAGCAGCCATACAGTACTGCCAGTCAACAGCAAGTCAGTCTGCAAGACTATCCGAATGGACAGAGATATTACTCACTTTGTACGGGATTCCGAGGTACTCGAAGGCCACCCACACTCTCTGAATCATAAATCAGAATTTCGTATGGAGCCCTGACTCGGTTTCAGCGTGCCTGGACGAAGGGACAGAAGCAACTCCCGAACAAAGTGACATCCTGCTCGTCCGTGTGCTTGTTCACAGTCTCGAGAGCATCGCCCGTACAGCTGAGATGATATGATTTTCCCGAATCCTTTCCTGAAGACATCGTGGTGGTAGCAGAGAAAGTACTGTGGGAGCTTGTGTGGTCGGAGGGGCCAGGCTGGAGCTAGTACTGCCGGCCGCGGCGGCGGCCGGTGTAGTGCGCGCTTGAAGCTATGGCCGTCGGCTATGGCCCTTGCCTTCAATTGTACCACCGGCATGCAGTCGTCCTCAGGGAGGAACAACTCACGATCTTTGATTCATATTCCTCGAACGATTCGACGAAACATATGCATTCTAATGGCGACATGAAACGACACTCCGGCCAAGGCGACGTTCTATCTCGCGCTATAGCTATGACGTGCTCTCGCGCAACTAGGTCGGTTGATGATACAACCTACCCTCAGCGGCAGCAGCTCTTCGCAAGACTACATTGCTGATGACTCAGTCACTCTAGCTAATGCCTCGATCGAGCATTGGGAGATAGATAAATACCACCCGCGCAGTGGTTGTAATAACGCATTCACACTGACCTCACGTCTCCCGGGGACAATCATGTCCGCATCCACTGCGCCAGACCTTCCAAAGTGGAGGGCACCCGCACCCTCATCAGAGACGTTTGAATGGGCGGACATCTTGACGGTCGATCTCTCGCTCTATGATACCCAGCCCGCCGAGCTCGTCAAGACGGTCTCTACTGCTCTGCAGCGCGACGGATTCTTCTATGTAGTTGGGCATGGCATCCCGCAGGAAACGGTGCGCCCCAGTATCTCTGAGCCTTTCGTATGGAATAACCAAATGCGCTCAATACATACAGCTCGATCGTCAGTTCTCCATCGGACAGTTGACTTTCGACGGCGTCTCCCGCGAGGAGAAGGAGGCACACCGTGCTCCGATCGCCGAGGAGGGCTCGTTCATTGGGTACAAAGTGTGTATCATTATCTTTCACTATTTTACCTGCCTCACAAGTCAGCATCTCTGACAGCTGCAGAACTACTGGGAAATCAAGGACGGCGTTAGAGACAGAATTGAGCACTACAACTTCTACCTCAATCAGTAAGCCCACGCACACCTGCCTTGCATATACGCGACATTTAAACATTACGCAGTATAGACCCTGTGACGCGACATCCGAAGCCTCTGCAGCCATACGTAGACGACGTGAAAGCATTCCTTGAGGTAGGAGCACGGTGCACCTCTTACAATGCATTATATTGAACGAAATGCACAGGAAACGCGGCAAAAGGTCCTCCGCCGTGTTCTCAACCTCATCGACGCGGTCCTCGGCCTGCCTGATGGGCACCTATGGGGTCTTCACTCGGACAGCGAAGGACGCACCGGCGACGATGTGCGTCTGCACTCTTTATGCGCGAAGATCGACTGACAAATATCTTGATCAGTTGCTCCGGTATATGATTTATGATCCCCTTACGACCGACGAGGCTTCCAAGACCAACAACGTCATGCTCAATGGCCATACCGACTTCAACTCCATCAGCACTTTGGTATCTCAGCCCATCACGGCCCTCCAAATCCTCATGCCCGACGGGAAATGGCGATATGTGAAGGTTAGGATGCTCATCGACTCACTTTAAACCTCCCTTATCTGTGCTCCTAGCATCGCGATGGTGCCCTGGTCATCAACATAGGTGATCAGTTATCCTTTATGTCCGGAGGACTATTGAAAGGCACCATTCACCGAGGTCAGCGTCGACCTATCTTTTCATCGCTCCTACTGACCCTACTTCCCCTGCCCACAGTCGTGCAACCTCCGCAAGATCAGATACACTATCGCAGGCTCGGGGTCTTCCATTTCGCGCACTTCATCAATGGCGTCCCGCTCGAGATACTGCCTTCCAAGAAGGTTCAGCAGGAGGGTCGGAAGATCTTCGACGGCAAGGTACCAACATCTGACGAGTAAGTCGCAGCATGACCCATATTCCATGCTCATGTCTCTGAAAATGTCCATCGCCCGTAGATGGGAGGCAGCTCGCGTGAAGAGCTACGGCACAGCAAAACTCATCAAAGGCGAATACTACGATATCGAGTACATCGCCGGGTTGCAGGTTCGGCACTGGCATTGAACGTATGCAGCGTCCCCTTATGTACATGTACTCGATTGGTCCTCCATCTAACTTTTGCTTTTGCTGTCTCATTTTGCTCACGCAAGTAATGCATGGGTGGAACGATTGGCGCGGGCCATGCGGTTCGGAAGTTGCCGAGCTCACACCCGCCGCTCAAGCAAAATGCGTTCTTGCGCCTGAATACCTCCACGTTAGGCAAGTACCATCGCTCCCTTCGGGGATGCATACGAAAAAATTGGAACGATACAGAGAAGATTAGCATGGCCCCTGCACAAGGATGACACGCTGTTTCAGAGTGGTAGATCTACGGATCTCAATATTTATTTTGCTCTTGATCTGTTTGTTCTTTGGATCGGTCCTCTACATGCATCCATTCGTTTTGCGCGCGATTCGACATCATTCCCCTCAACTTACATAACAGGGAAGAGATGCGCGTTCATCATCTTCAATAGAGCTCCACATTGCGTGAAGACAAGAAAAAATGCACACCTTTGCCGCCGGTCCTTGCAATCGCCGCCGGTCCGAATCATCATCTAGTGCACGAGCGAAGGACCAAGGATGTCGGGTTCAAAGCCAGTGAGTGGTACGAGCGATTTGGCTTCGCATTCTCCTGCGCGCTCGCCGAGCATCTCGACTTCGTTGATTGGCCGGCCAGAGCCTCACAACGACTTGATGAATAATGATATCCGGGCGAATTGAACGGCTCGCATACACGATCAGCGCCAGACACCAACCAGGCGCATGCTGTTTTGCTTGCCCAACTCCATTAGTACTACTACTTCGTGTTCTCAACAACGAATATTCCAATTGCAAGGTCTACCACCAAGGCAAACGTATACAAAGAATGCAGCTCAAAGCTCTCCGGGGATCAATACCTACCGCGCAGGGTAGGGCCCAGGCGTACCAATAGTACTGGTTCATTGGCCTTGCATTTTATATATAATATATGATAAGAAAGAGGGGAAAGATAAAAATCCCTAATAGAAAGCAACTAGGCCCCACACAAAGCTCCGAGACAAATAAGCAAGACAAATAAGCGAGACAACTGAGCGATCTGATTGGCTGAAGGGCCAGCCGACGGCAACTGCCGACTGAGGGATTCCACGCTCACGTGCACAGGCAACCGCCGACATGATGTCCAACCAGGTGTTGGAGGAGCATGATTGGACTGTACTAAGCAAATGTATGTGTACATACAGGAGCTATACTTTCATTGATAGCTGGCATGAGAGGACTTAGAGTCGGGAGCAATGACTCTGAGGGGAAGCGGCAGCTGCCGCGCGACATGCCGGTCGCCGGTCCGGGCACCAGCAGTCATAGCATGGGCAGGGCAGGACCATGAAGTGACTGGCGCACGGGCAGGAGGCCCTTGGAGGAGGAAGTAATCGTAAGTCGTGATGCCGAGCACGGGTATCTTCAGAATTGGTTGCCAGTAACGAGAGTACAAGAATGGGGAGTATTTCCGGTGGTGCGCAGCGGAAATCGCGACTGGCACAGTGGCAGTCTAGCACAATAATCCCAGCACGGGGCCCAGAGTGCCGGGCGCCGCCCGGCACGGAGGGGCCCTAGAAAATGCCGAAAAACAACAACCTAAGATAATCTTGGAACCGTCTAAGCCTTGCAGGATAGTCTTTTCAGCATACAGACAGCTAAGAAGATCATTTAGTAGCTACAGAACCCGTGCGAATGCACGGGCAAGAGCTAGTACACAATAAGAGCGAAAGAAACAGTAGAGCTAGCAAAGTCAAAGAAATGAACGAAGAATACGAAGAGATGAAGGGATTCCCGCAGAGACGAAGGAGGCTACGAAGAGACGAAGGAAGATTAGGAAGAGACGAAGGTGAAGCATCGTAACACTAGCGTTAAGAGAGGCGTAGTACAAGAGCCTTGCAAACTTCGGCGTCAAGGGCAGCCGGCTTCTCGAGATCTGGGGTGGATGGCGCCGTAACCAAGGTCGCCTCGCTAGCGCTGGACTCGGGGGTAGAGGGTTCGTCGTGGAGGGTGGACGTTGCGTCGCCCATGGGCTGCGTGTCCTTGCTTGAGGTCGCCACGAGTTCGGTTTTGCATTTGTTGCATTGGCGGAGCAGTGTCTTGGTCTCCTGGAGCATGCGCGTGAACTCCCCTTCGCGCTGCTGCATGGCGACAGAGCGCTCCTTCTCCAGTAGCTCGATTGTCATCGTCTGCACTCGGATGAAGTTCCAGTTCGCTCGCAATGTGTCCCTGAGTGAAGCGATGTTCTCGAGAGCGCTGTCGAGATTGACAGGAAAAGGGGTAGCGGCGGACGGGGTCCAGTCTGGATTTTCCTCGTGAACGTGTGTCCCCTCCCATCCCATCCGCTTCCTGATCTCCTTTATGGTCCGTTCCAGAGCGTCATGGGTCACCTGGAATTCATGTATCTTCAAAAAAGCGGCACAATCAGTATCCGGTGTCGTGCAAGACTGGGCAAGACACTCTCACCTTCTTCGCATCCACCTGTCGCTGGTCCTTTTGTTGCTTTAGTTTGCGCGTCAAATTTTTTTTCACTCGGGCGTGGGTGGCCTACATGTCCAAAAGTAAGCATCGCAACTCGCCCCCTCAAAACGAAGAGTCATGCACACCTCAAGGTCGCCTACTAGAGCAGCGAACGCGTTCAGCTCGGCCACATACTCCCGACAGTCTGCTTCTCGGGCCGCGATCCAGCGCTTCCCTGTCGCAATAGTGCTCAAGGATTCACGATGCGCGTAGTAGAGGGCCCGATGATTTGACGAGACAGTGTCGTACAAGCGTTGTAGGCGTTGGAACTCGCCCTGGCGCGCGTCGAACAGGCTTTGGATGCGTTGAAACTCGCCCTCGCGGGTGTCCAACAGGCGTTGGAGGCGTTGAAGCTCGCCCTGGGTGGATACCGCCCTAGCAGCTGCGGAGTCGAGTTCACTAGAGCGCGCCGCATGGAGGACGAGGTCGTATGAACGGGCCTTCCGCAGTATATGGAGTTCCCGTCGGAGGTTGAAAAAGCCGATGACGAAGAGAAACAGGAGGAGTGCGAAGACAAGGAATATGCAAATGCCGAGGTTGCGGTGAAGAGTAGGGAGCGATGCCCACCAGACGGCGAATGTAGGGGGAATCGGGGGAGGTGGTTCGCATCTGGGCGGCGGAACCCAGAGGCGGGAGAACATTGTGATTTGGCGAGTGGGTGTGACTTGGCGGAAAGGGATGGAGTCTGCCAGACCCATGGCCAGACTTTTATACGCGACGACGAATAAAGGGAGAATGCTTTCCACATCGATGTGTTTTGCGGGCGCAGCTTTGACCAGTAGGTGGCGACGCAGACGCTGTAGCCACATTGTGTTTGCCGAGGGAGTGCAACCAATCAGAGCGCTCCATGGAGGTCAAAGCTCACCGAAGGGCAGCCACTTTACCTGCTTGTCGGAGCATGGTCCACGAGCGTGCGCGAGACACGAGAGCAAAGCGATGAAATCTAGAAGCATTTGTATATTGGGAGGAAAGGCAAAGCTGCGAAATGCCAGCATTGCGATCCTCAAGCGCCCCACCTTTCTAGAGGTACGATGGTCGCCGGGACCTTGCTTGCATGCGAATTGTAGGTCGACTTGGTGATGCGACTGGCATGCTTTAGAGACGGAAGTAAAGCAGCCTGGCCCGGGATGGGCGAGGCTACCCAGCCATGTGCGGTCAACAGTGAGACCACCTCCACGATCCAGTCTCTGCAATTCCATCCCTCAAACTTCGACGCTGGTGGGTGCCCGGTAATCACCTAGAAGTCAGTTGATGGCAGCCGTGTCAAAACCTGTTGGAAGAAGTCAAGCGAAGCGACGACTCGCCTCATGGAATTTGTGGAGGTCGCGCTTTGCAATTATCCCGAGCTCAACGCCGCCGAGACATTTTCTAGTCTCGTCCAGTGAGACACTTCGATCAAAATATGACTCCCAGACGAGGCCACGCTCATCGCTGTATTGCCGCGCAAAGACTTGGAAGGTCTTGCCGTGAATTTGGTTCGATTTGAGAAGAGCGAATGCCCAGTGGAGGTGCTCCTCAGTGCCGAGTCCATAGCCGTCGCGTTCGTATTGAAGAAGGATGATACGGTACGCTTTGCTGCTGAAAAGGCTGGGAAGTGAAGGCTTCCAAGAACTTGGAAGTGATACGGAGTCCATTGTCGACTCACCGCGGCCGGGGTGGTTGAGGCTGACCCGCGTCGCGCGTCCGCGTCAGGATAGTACTAGCCGCCTTCCTCAGGCCTCAAGGCTTTCGCCGGCTTGACTCGAACCATTGCACCTCAGGTGGACAAAAAGGTGAGCATTAATGGCTTGCTGTCTAGAAAAATCCTCATAGACACTTACCAGGCAGCTTGTACTTTGCGATGTCTTTCTTAGGTCTACGCGCAGAACGACAGGCTAAAGACGCTAAGTCTTTCGTGAAAGCCGACCCAAAGCAGCTCGATGAAGCTACAAGGACTATCGAAAAGGCCGCGTCATCCATGCCTGCCACCAACGCCGGTGAAGCTGAGGCAGCCGAGCCGCTGTACCATAGCATCCCTCCATCCATCCACATACGCATCTCCCCAGAACGTGGTCGCGGCATCTGGGCGACGCGCAATCTGAAAAGAGGTGAGCTCGGACTGCCATAATACTGAGAGGATGTCTGACGAATACCAGGTGAGATCATCTTCCGCGCCAAGCCGCATATCCATGTTCTCGCCACGAAGAACCTCGAGCATTATTGCTCCTCATGTGTTGCGCCTGCGCCCCAGGCTGGTTTAAAGCGCTGTACCCGATGTCGCGTACTCTGGTATTGCAACGCCGTGAGTGTCAGTTCATACAACAAACGTACAGAGCTCATGTAATGGTATTCTAGACTTGCCAAAACAACGACTGGGTGGCGCATAAGCAGGAGTGCACAGCGATGCAGAGATGGGCAGCCGGGGCACCATCTTCCGACGTTGCCATCCCTGCAGAGCCCATCAGGTGCATAGGTCGCCTGCTCTGGCGGAAGCAAAAGAAGGGCCAAAACAGTGTCTGGGTACGTACCTCGTCCCATTGCTTTCTGAACTTCCCTCATATTGCTCGCAGGCGAGAGAGGTCGATGCCATGCAGTCTCGTACGTCATTACTCATAGCCCTAGAAGCACCCTCATCATTTTGAAGACAGGACGAACCTGCTGCCCTCGGCCACCGAATCACATACCCACCTCGCGCACGCCGTCATCCGTTACCTCGGGCTCACTGCACCATCCGAGCTAGGCGCCTTCGGCATGCATTCCGCCGCCGACATCGTGGACGTGATCTCCCGCGTGCGTCTTTTTCTACCTATTAAGTCCTGTACGCTAAGCTGTATGGGTTTGTTTCAGTTCGCGACGAACTCCATCACGTTGACGTCGCCCTCGTTGACCCCGCTGGGGGTCTCTGTATCGCCTCCAGTGGCACTTATCAATCACTCGTGTGAGCCAAACGCCGTCGTCGTGTTCCCACGCACGTCTAGCACCCCCGAGAACGAGGAGCCTGCGATGCATGTCGTGGCGCTGCGGGATATAGCGCCCGACGAAGAGGTGCGCGGCGTGCGCATTGCACTTGCCAGTGGGAACTGAGTGTGGTTCCAGGTCTTCACCGCATACATCGATACCACGCTGCCCTATGCGCAAAGACAGGAAGCATTGTCTGCGACGTACAATTTCGCTTGCAAGTGTAGCCTCTGCTCGAAACATCCGAACGGCAGCGACCCTCGTGAGGCAATATGGTGCCCGAAGTCCTGCGGGGGCTCATGTCCCTTTCCGACTGAAGGTGCGAGGCTTTACCTTTTGTTTACATAGTCTTCTGACCTGCCGTGCAGAGGATCCGCTGACGAGATGCTCCAAATGTGGTTCTGCCGTGCCCTCCACTGATTCTGTCTTGGATGCCATTCGAATCGGCCAAGAAGCCTTCGAGAAGGCGACGGCAGTGCAACTGACCGGTACGTACCATACGGACCACTGCACTGCAGCGATTTGAACGCTTCTCAGACCTGCCCAAAGCCCTGCAACTGACCACAAATGTCGTCCCCATCTTAACCTCTCACAAGATCCTCCCTTCCGCGCATCCACTTCTTGCGCTGACACGTCTACACCAATCCCTCCTCCTTTCCTCCTTCCCCCCCGCGATCACTCAGGACGCCCTTGACAACATCGTCCGCGCAACCTCCGCGTCCGTCGCCGGCATCTCCGCCGTTCTCCCCGCCGGCCATCCCATCCGCGCCCTTGCGCTTGCGGAGCTGGGCAAGCTTTTGGCAGTCGACGAGCCTGCGCCAAAGAACGCCAGCACCGGTGCTCAAGACAGTGGTACGTTTCCGCCGTCGGGGCCCGCGCGCCTGCGGCTCGCGTACGACACACTTGTGCAGGCGAGGGCGGAGTTAAGGGTCGGGTTTGGGGAGCAGAACGAGGGCGGTGAGGTAGGTATAGAGATACGTGAAATGGCGGTGAGGGTGGAAAAGGAGCTCGCAGTATGGAAGCAAGGCGTTCGCAATGTCATCGAAGACACGCCGAAGCCTACGAAGAGCATCAAGTAGTAGACCTTCCGGGTCATAATCGCCTCGGACAACACTCATGATATGCATAATATTGCTCCAATAAAAATCGCGTATACCATAGTGAGAGTACAGTCAGGACGAATCGTACAACTCATGCTGCCGGCTCGTCGTTCGCCTCGAGGCCGTCTACCACCTTGGCCTCTGCCTCAGGCTCAACCTTCTCATCGTGCTCATCCGAATTGGCCTCCGTGACATCTTCCTCTTCCTCGTCTCCATGCTCTTCGAGCTCCTTTTTGGGTGCCGCCGGCGCAGGGACCGCGGACTCCTCCGCAGCGTCCGCGGCGGCAGGCTCTGGCTCCGCAGCTGCAGGCAGCCCTACTGCTGGCACGGGCGTCGGCTCCTCCGGACCAGCCGGCTCAACCTCAGCGCTGTCTGTAACGTCCCGCGATTCCTGTTCGTGCTCCTCATGCTCCGCCTCTTGCTCAATTTCCTCGAGTTCGTCTTCCGTGACATCCGCCGGGATGTCGTCCAGCGGCTCGACGAGGTCAGCGGGCGCAGCGTCCTCTTCTACGCCACCCGCGAGGATTGGGTCCACAGGAGAGAACTGCTCGTGCGCTGGTGCTGTATCTGTGTCATCGGCCGCGGCAGAGGGCGGGGGTTCCTGCTTGGTGGACTCTTCCTCGTGCACTGGCTCAGCAGCCGCGCTAGGGTCTGGAGTAGGTGTCGGCGGCTCAACGTTGATGGCGGGCTCCTCGGGGGCGGGCTCGACAGGCTGCTGCGCTGCAGACTCGTGGTCCTCGCCCTTGGCCAGCTCCTCCTGCATGATATACGCCTCGCTGAATACCATGGTGTCCGTCCTGTTGCGGCCCTTCCTAGGGCTCGGGTTGCGGTCCACGCCGCCCGGCGACGCACCAAGCCCGGCCTGCTCATATCGATGCTCCAAACCCCTGCCGCGCCCCTCGTCCTCCTGGGGCGGCGCGTGCGGGTCGATCGAGGCCGCGAGCAGGCGCGGCGGGGATACATCGCCGCCGCGCTCGTCTGCCGCACGACTGGGAATGACGAGGAATTCCGAGGGCACGAGGTCGAATTTGGAGGTGAGCGCAAGGAAGCGTGCATACAGGGAGGACTCGGCTTCGGCCTGCTCGAAGACCTCGCGGTGGTGGAAGTAGGCATGTGCGAATATCCGCCCGAGGCGGCGGGCGAGAGAGCTGAAATGCCGATGCGAGGTCGAGGGTATGGAAATCCTATTGGGACCTCAGTAAAACACATAAACAGATTGGTTCAAACGCACCTGGAAGGAAACGCTCGCGGAGAGTTGAGCAATGCCGTCGCACTGTCTACGGTGTGCAGGATATAGTCTATGGCACAACATTGCTACGGATGCATCTGGTTCAGGGGAGCACAACTCCCAAGAGCGTAATAACATACCTCCATTGAATTGTCGTTCCCGTGAGCAACGCACAAATACAGCCACTCGCCGGCTTTCATCTCAGGACACGTTTCTCGTGTACATTCTTGCTGCAACATAGTAATAAGAGGGTGAGAAAGATCCTGCGCCAGTCGTCTGATACCAAAGCATCAGCCATGTACATCCATGCATTCAGGCTAGGAAACGAGCCGAACCGTAATTGTTCATAGATCCAACATGCCTCGTCTACCGCGAACTCGGCCTTCGCGTCCCTCTCGGCCTCCGACTCCTCACCTGTAGAGGTGCTCGCTGCTTCTGTTTCCTCCTTTCCCTGCCGCGCCTCGGGGATAGAGACTATGGCCTCCACGTCATGGATATCCAGACGAATAACCAGGGAAATATATTCCTGCAACTGGAACGCGCTGTCAAGAGCAGCGAGCGAGGGCAGGTTTTTGACAGGATAGAAGGTCGAGATACGGGAGCCCTTGAGCGGACGTTGCAGAACGGTGGCCATTGGCGGGGGCGGGGTCGTCGGCGTCGTTGGTGAGGCGGACGCGCCTTGAGACGTTGAAAGCACCTTCCAAGTATGGCAACTAGCAGTTCTCGTCCTGCCAGTCACCTGCGCGCCGTTTTCCTGCCCAGCGCTCCCATGGCGTCTTCTCCATCTCCTTCACTTCCCACAGGTCGTGCAGGCTATGTTCTCCTACTTTGCCCACTGGCGCGCTTGGTGAGTTTTGTGTATCTTGGCTCACATATCGGTCTGACATCTTGTTCCCATCATGTCAGTCGCGCAAAGCAGCTCGAACGCGACGAAAGGATCAAGGCGCTTCCGCTCGAATATCACTCTGCTATCACCGCCAATGATACTGCTATTCTCCACCATTCGGTGGCAGTACTCGCCGACAGCGTTCGCTCCGGGGTCATGGACCCACATCACATCTTGGTAGCCTACGGCAAGAAGGCGCTACAGGCTCATGCGGCAACAAACTGCTTGTCTGAAATCATGATATCCAAGGCCGAAGTATGGGCCCAAGACTGTAATCAGCAGGGCCCGCTCGCTGGCGTCCCGGTCAGCATGAAGGACACAGTCGGTGTCGCCGGCTTCGACTCTTGCATCGGTTATTCCGCTTGGGTCGGGAAGCCTTTCCAACAAGATGCTGCGCTCGTACAGCTTCTCCGTGACGCAGGGGCTATTCCTTTTGTCAAGACCAACGTACCCACGACCCTCTTATCATTCGAGTCCGTGTCCGATGTCTGGGGGCGAACGACGAACCCCCATTCAAATCGTCACTCTCCGGGGGGGTCGACCGGTGGAGAGGCAGCTCTCCTTGCGTTTGGAGGTTCGCGACTAGGGGTTGGGACAGACGTCGCCGGTTCCGTTCGTGTGCCGGCGCATTATAGTGGCATCTTTACCATCAAGGCATCCATGTCGCGATTTTTGAAGGCAGGAAATGCGTCCGGAATGGTTGGGCAAGAGGGTGTCCCGCCGGTGTATTCTCCGATGACTCGAACGCTTGAGGACCTGGAGACTTTCTGGCGTGCTGTCATCAGCATGAAGCCATGGGATTATGACCCGTCGGTGCGTTTCATGGCCGCTCCCATCTCCATGCAGCGGGATGGTGATCGGGTTGGACGTAGTGTGCACCTATCCCGTGGCGATCTGTCGAACTGCCTCAGATTCTCAAGATCGGAGTCTTATGGGACGACGGTTAGCATGAAGGGCCGACTATCGCTCACTGCATGCTCATTTTGTGATGCAGGTGTCGTTCAGCCATCTCCTGCCTGCCGCCGGGCCCTAGAGCAAGTAGTCTCTCTTTTAAAGGCCGAAGGCCACAACGTGGTATCTATGTGCGCCCTCTCTCGTATGACTGCGCGTGATTTGGCTGACTTTTTGAGCACACCAGGGAGCCGCCCAGTCCATTCGAGGCGTTGAAAATTGGCTCGCAGCTTCTGGCCAATGCTTGTGAGTGCTTGACTGGGCTTCACTGGCACAGATCAGACTCTGCATTTACTAACCATGCAGCCAGGTATCGCGGCTACCTCGCACATCGGTTGGTGGGAAAGCAATGATCCAGGCATCGCTCGCGGTGTGTTCGCCCTCAGGCTTCCCCGCTCCCTCAACAAACTGCACGCATGGTTCCGCCGTTATGTCCTCCGGGATCCACTCTACGCCGAACTAATTGAAGGCTGGCATGTCCAGGATGGACAGGAGTTTTACGCGCTCATCGGAAAGCGCGAGGAGTATCGCGGACGCTGGTTCGAGTTTTGGCAAAAGGAAGGGTTTGATTTTGTTTTGACCGTACCAAACGCGTTGCCAGCAATGAAGCACCGCGATAGCAAATTGCAATGGATGTCTTGTGGATATACTTTCCTATTCAATGTCGTGAGTCACATTCTTTATTCCACCGTCCATCTGAGGTTCATGATATTGCCATTTCTCTCCAGTTGGACTACTCCGCCGGGGTGATGCCAATCACACACGTCGACCGCACGCTTGACGCTCTGTCTGCCACTTTTAAAGCAAGAAACGGCGTGGAAGCAGGCGCTTATGAAGGTTACGACGCCGATAACATGCACGGCTTACCCATCGGTGTACAACTGGTGGCCCGGCGCCTGGAGGAAGAGAAGGTGCTAGAGGGCCTGAAGATCATCCAGGGCTTGGCCCGAAAGAATGGGTCAGGATACGTACACACAGACTTTTAGACCACCTCTTCTCTCTCCAATGCTTGTGAGCTTCGAACGCATCACCGACCTGTCAATCCGGGGTCGAAGCCCACGCTGTCGCTATGCGTAGTCCTACTACCTTATGTAACGATGCTGAGCAGAAAGCTGTATATGACTTGATTGTCATGGCCTGCATCGCGAAGCTAAGGCGACGTCGATGGCAAATCAGATCCAGACAGAGCGGATAACGATGTAGTGTTGGATGTACTAATACAGTGCGTGTCGACGAACCGAACGTAACGATGAAAGTCCAAGATTGTTCTTGTGTAATGAAGTCACGGCAAAGAGCTGTGTCCTGGTAACTAATCGTACAAACTGAGGAATTGGATGTATGATGAAATGAACGTGCGAAGAACAGAACGGACACTTGAGTGATTGTCAGAGCGTGCCATGACAGCGAGCGAGAACGGAGACGCACAATAAAAATGAGACTTCAGCCGACAACACGCTTCGCGAAGACCGCGTCGGCAGCCTCGTCACCGCGACTTCAAGCCCCTCAACTGCGTGACGGCATGCTCGATGCCCTTTTTCTCCCACACATCGCTGCCTGCGTCGCGCGTCGTCACCACAACTTGATTTTCCTGAGCATCAGCCGATCGGGCGCGTGAGGACGAGGGGCTGCGGCCGCGTTGCTGATCCGACCCAGGAGGGCCCCACACCGACGGCGCGGACAGGCCAGCGACCTGCGGGCTCATCGTGAGCTGCCATTCCGCGCCCGTCATTGGCACGGTCTGCGAGAGCGATATAGGCGGCACGGGCAGCGCACGCGGCGGCTTGGGCAAATTGCGCACCTGAGCCGGCAGCTCATATGGCGCGCGCACAAACTGTGGGGAGCTCGAGGTGGAAACCGGGGTCGGCGCGTGGAGGTGGGTGGTAGATGATGACGGACCGTAGGGCAGCCGCGAAGGGCCTGCGATCGGTAGCGGGGGCGCGGTGTCTACTGATGGCAACTCAGCGTGCTTCCGGATGGGAGTGGTCGGTGCAGATTTGGTCTGCAGTTGATTCGAGGAGCCTGATGGACGCGAACGCGAAGACGACCCGGCTCTGGCACCATGTGCAGAGCGATTTCGTCTGGACGTATTTGGGAGAGCGGTAAGAGGGAGACGGGGAACCGGGGGATGCGAGTCAGCGTTGAATACCAGTGGCTTCGGGCTCGCCTTCATCTTGCCCTTCGCCTTTGCCGATGTATTTGATAATGTACGTGCCCGTTCGCGCGGTCTCGACGTTTCATGAGCAGAGGGGGCCGGGTTAGGCACAGGCTTCAACTTCCCCTGCAGCTTCTCAATCACGTTCGTCCCGTTCGACAATGTCCGCGCACGCTTGTGCTGCATCGACCCGGTGAAAGGAGCCATCACAAAGACGGGCTTCGCGCTGCCAGCGGAAGCCGACGTCTTGTAAGACTTTGCCGAGGATGTCGACAGCCGACGGAACGAGAATGTGCGGCTGCCATGGTCGCTGCCTGCGCTTTGGAATGTCCCGTTACGAGATTTTGCCGACGCAGGGGACGTGGCAACTGTTGCCGCTGTCCAATATCCTGAGGACGCTCTCGACGACGGGGATGGGCTCGTCGACGGCCGGCTGAAGCGTGACCACAAACTGGACGATGTCGTCGCGGACGTGCTGGAACTTGCCCGGCTCCTGTCATCTTCGTGAGACGCAGCTTGCTCGGGGTGGCCAAAGGACGCGATGACGCCTCGAGATGCCCACGACGGAAGGGGTTCATTTTCGTCCTTCCGGGCCCAGTCAATCGGGCGGTGTATTCGGGAGAGCCGGAGAGCCTTAATGCTCTCCTTCATAGGGTTGACGCTTGAGGGCTCTGCGGCGGTCGGGGTCGGTGGAAAGACAAGCTCTTGGGGTGCTTTGGATGCGACAGTGGGGAGTTCCGGGTCTGTGGTCGTTGGTACAGAAAGGGCCGGCAGGGTCGGTTTAGGTCTCCGTTTCGGCCCTGAGACATCGATGACGTGCTCCTCTGCCGACTCCCGCGGCGAAATAGAAAGTACGGGCGCCACCTCTTCGAGTACGATCGAGCTCTTGGAAGATTTAGGGCTGTCCGCCCCTGCCCTGCGATGCCGGCTGCTGAAGAGAGTCGACGCATCTTTGCTGAATATCCCGCCAAACATCTTCCGCCTTTTCGCAGAGGCATTTGGGGATTCGAAATCGGGTTCGGGAGGGGGAATATGGATAGTTTCCGGAAATGAGGAGACAGAGAGGGCCATGATAAAGGCTGCCGCTGTTGCAGGTCTGGTGAGAGGTTGGAGAGGATGTGAATGAGTGGAAGTACCGGGCCAAGGAGCGGAAGGGTTGCCTGGACGGCAGGGACGCAGAGGGCGGGGGCGGGATTCGCGACGTCGACGTCAGAGACACAGCTTGAGACTGGGAAATGAGCTTCCACACGAAGAGGATGGTTTGTTGAACGCACCTTAATGCTGTGTGATGAACAGCGTGTGCTCGTCGGGTTGCGCCGAACGTCCACGACCACCAAAGTGCGGCACGCCTGCGTGATTAAAGCACGCGTTGGTTGGGACGATGCGAATGTGATGGTCAGATGAGTACGAGATGATCATCATGTTGGGAGGCGACTCACCCGAAGCCTACGGCTCTTTAGATCTCGACAGCACAGCGTTACGGGCGAGGGTGCTGCCACGTCGACGAGGCTGCAGCGGTGTAGACGATGTGTGCGGCGGCGTGTAGACGGGGAAACGGCCTGCCCCAAAACTGGTGCGGATAAGATGAGGGAGTCCGAGGACCCTGCTCTTAGGAAATGACCAACGCACCTGCGCACCGAGTACTTAGTGCACTCACGGACACATAGGCTCTGGAGAGAGCGAGAACAAACAGTTCCTTCGGCGCGGACAAGCTGAACTTCAAGGTACCGCCCATGGGCGACCCTGGAGGCCTGACATGCTAGATCGCCGTTCGGCGGGGCCGCAGAGTGTGGGAGGGCGAGAGCCTGGCGAGATTGATGCAAACGCTGTAGCAACCGTCAGCTCAGATCACTGATCGTCGCGTATTTCCGTCGCGCCCGCCCAACGCTGGGACAACACTCATGACGGAATCCGTGGTTCTCTTGACTGATGTTCGCGCGCTCAACCGCCCGTAAAGATAGATTAACTGGCCACCGTCAGAACCTGAAGTGCTTCGCAGACACAGCACCCTCCCGGTCGCAAGATCAGAAACTCGGCGAAATGTGTGCGATGAAATCGCGCCTGGCCAATAAAAACATTCCCGCCCCTCTGCAGGCTCACTTTGAATTTATGCAGGGCCCGACGGCAGAGAGAGGTACAAATTCAAACAATAAGAATTTTGATGCGACGGGTCGGCTTCGGTACACGTACGCAAGCTCATGTGTTCAACCAGCACTGCCAGCAGGGGCGGCGCTGGGCGGCGGCGGCGAGGGTCAAGCGCATCGAACGACCCAGTTCTGTGTGATATGGGCGGGTGACGAAGGGCTGCAAGCGCGCTGCGCGAAGTTAGTAGTTATGTCCGGAGAAGTCACCTCGACATCATTGCACGCGCTATCCGCGGGGCACGGGCGGTGATGTGAGCAGACCTCGCTCAGCGGACGCGAAGCGCGAGCGCCGGCGGCGGCGACTGTGGACTTCCGCGAACATGTGCGCTCCTCCGGGCGTCGAGGATGGCGAGCGCAGGTTGAACGGGAATGCCTCGTACAGAACAAGGCATGAAGCCCGTGCTTTTGAAGCACCCCTCGTCTTGTTGCCGATATGTCGACGCCTTTGTGGCACACATTACAACACCTCCGCTTGTTGACGACGCGGTTGCCATCGACGAGGCTTTGAGTCTCCATTTGGCACCTTCTTCTGAGGAATCTCAACGCAATCAAATCAGACTTTTGACTTAACACAGGCGGTGGGATGCGGTGGGCCCATGTGGGTGGTACGGTCCATCACGAAGCAAATAGTCAAAGAGCTTCCTGTCCTGCTGGTTAGTAGATTAGGGCACACAAAGCGAAGCACTTACAGATCAATTGCGGCCTTGCAGAAGCGCGAGATCGCACGGTCTAATGCAAAGTCGGAGTTAAGTATACGATAGGGTAACGTGCGGTACTGGAGTAGCATAGCGAATGATGGTTCAGTGATAGTCCATGGTGAGAGCAGAAAAGAAAGCCGATCTAACGTGAAGTCCGTCCATGCATATATGTGTGTATCAGGCCCCGTCGCAACGACGCAGATGGAAGGTGAAGGATGACAGGATACGATGAAGACGCACAAGATAAATGAACGTTCATCAGCGACAGCCTCCGTCCCGCGCTTCACCCGCGTCTACGCCCGGGAGCCCCATCGTCCGTCTGACCGTCATGAGAATCCAGATGTCCATGTCAACCAATCCCAACCCTACACCCGATACGGCAAGCTGGGCACACCCAGCGCCACCAATGAAGCTCGAAAAGTCTCAGTCCAAGCCCCGCCGTATCAGCGCGAAGCCCGAGAGGAACATAACGAGAATTGTAGCGAAGATGCTGACGAATGCAGGATGCGTGGTGTATGCTGCCAGTGCGCCGTTACAGCCGCTGCATGTCCAACCTGTCAATGGACCGTAAGTCAGGATCACGCAAGAACGGCGTCATGTAAAATCGCAACAGATCGTCCGGGGCTTACCTGATGCTATAGGCGTATACGGCTGTGGGCTGTAAAGCGCAAAACGAAGAGCGCTGTTTGCCTGTAACAGCCCAGGCGCTCTCGCTGCTCCGGGTCCGCGTTGATCGTAGATTTCCAACGTGTATGTAGCCTGCGCGAGCGGACTCTCTGGGTTGTTCTGTTGCCACGAGTACACGTCCCACACCACGCTTGTTGCCGTGCCCTCTATAACGCCGTTCGTAGGGCCGACCGGGTAGGTGATGCCGTTGTCGCAGACGGCAGATACGGTGAGGGCCTGCGGAATGGAGAGGACATCTGTGAAGTTCCACGCGAATGTGATGGGCTGCGACGCGGCAATTTTGAAAAACGCTATGGTCGTTTGTGGGGGCTGAGTGATGGATAGTGCGCCTGCGGGCGCGGACTGGGGTATGTTGATCTGTGTTTGGGAAGCGCTCACGCTGCCGGATGGTTGGGAGCCTGAGGCCTGGCCGGTGGATGCTGGCTGGGTGGCCATGCTGCTGAAGAGGGCGAGAGTGGGGAGGTAAGGAAGGGACCGGGGACGGTGGCGAGGGAGCGGGAATGGCAGCAACAGCGAGCAGTCGACAACGCCGAAGACTTGATTCTGTGACCGCCAGTGACAGTGACACGGTGACGGTGAGCCGCGACATGCACGTGGAGTGTGCCGACCAACGCGTGACGAGCGCGACGCGGGACGCGCGTCGCCCGCGTTGCTTGAGGCTCTTTCTTATACGATAAAAAATACCGTCGCTCCGCTCCGAGCTCTCACAAGCATGTACAGCTCCAAGCCCAAAATATATTTATAAATCTGTGTGCTCGAGCATATACATGAAGAAGAGAATTGAAGTAGGAGGGGAGAGATACACTAGAGCTAGTCTCATATTCTGAACGACTATCTTCTGGCATCACAAGGAGACTAATTAATACAGGGCTAGGTATTGTGACACAAGTACTGTTCTTCTATACGTAGCTCGTGGCCATAACCAGTGAATTCGATCAATATAACGTGTCAACCGTATTGCAATTGCTGCTGCTGGCATGATTTAGTCAATGGAAGTATATTGTCCCTCTCCTTACGGTACTGCTTGCCCTCGTTGGATTATTAGAAGTCACTTCCGGAGGCTTGAAGGCAACTTGAAGGAAACTTCTCGCTGGCCTGGTCTTCTGTTCTGACTGCCCTGTACCGGCCAGTGCACAGGCGGATAATTGACCGGAGTAGGTGGGATTATCGCCGTATTCGTATTTACAGACTGATCGAAGGACCTACGCCAGGGCTGTCAGATTGCAGGGTATGGCGTCACTGGAGACCCGATCTCACCAGATTGTGTACTGATCGTTGTACGTGGATGGCATAGGCCATGTGTAGTTATTATCTTTATATATCTGAATAATTGGGACATGTGAAAGGGCAGTTCCCCCCTGAAGCCGCAGATATATGTGCGCACCTCATAAAGCTCTTTTGATGACAATATCTGGTAAGCGTACCACAGCTACTAGCATAGCTCGTAAGCTTCTGCTGCACCTCCGGCCCGATTCTGTCGAGACACACACCTTTTCAACAGAAAGGCGAAACCATTTGCCACTATTCTGGAGGAGCTCCGAGTCTGGGGCGAAGCAGGACGCTGCAAGTATATAAGCGTGAGCAGGCACTGATACGACGGGCTCTGGGGTGCACAAAGACTTAGAGATACCCACGCCATCGGTCTTTCATAGGGTCTATTGGAGTATTGCCATCTTCGCATTCTAGCTCGGAATCAATGTTCAAGACTTCGTGCGCGTGGCGTTGTACGCTGTTGAAGCAGGGCCAGAAGGAGGTAGGGTTGTGACGTACAGGAGGTGGAGAGCCCTTCGCAGAGTCAGAATTTCGGTCCATCTCAGCGAGCAGTTGCAAAGGATAGAACGCATGATTTGGGGAGACGCGCCTTATATACTAAATACTCCTCCAGTGTGGCACTGGTACACATGCCATTGTTCTCTTGCAGCGTTGTGCCTGCACATCCGAGGTCGCACAACGACGGTCTGTCGGCACACGTGTCTCAACGTGGTAAATCTACGGACAGTCCAAACAAGCTGAAGGCATCGAAGCTCGCCAGACTGCAGACACTGGCATGCTCAACGTTGCGCTGATCGCCGCCGCCGCTGAACACGTTGACGGCAGACTGGCGCTGGGCACGTGGTCGCAACGTCAAATCACTGCCCTTACATACAAGACGGACATTGTGCGCATGCCAGCCTGCAAGTGAGGGAGACTCGCTCTAGCTGTGTATTGACTTCTATTTTGCAGGACCCGGCCTCCGATACAAGACCTGTGGGGGCCGTCCATTAGGTCAATCGACCACATGCAGTCCGATCAAGCCGCCGAAACTCTTTCCGCCACCTCACTTGTTCCTTCGGACCCTTCATGGCAGCCTATCCTCCATGGGTTCAACCAAGTCGTTCTCTACAACCCTACATCCCACGCGCTCACCGTCTACCCCTCCAACTTCCCCTCAGACCCCCATTCCCCCTCCCTCAAGCCCCAAGGGCGTCGGCGGCTATGCCCCTACTGTTCCCAACCTCTCCCAAGCGAGGACCATGGCGATGATGACGGCGACTACAACGACCTAGATCGTTTTGAGGACGTTTCGCCAGACGCCCGCGCTGCAAACTACTTCCAACTGCTGGAGGTCGCGAACGAAACCGCGAGCAGGCCGCCGACCCCGCCAAACATCAAGTCGATGTCGGCCTCATCTTCGCGGGCGCCGTCGCCACCAGCTTCTCCCGCGCCTGAAAATGGCCGCGCTTTCCGACCGCAGTCCATGGCTGAGGGATACTTCCAGGCGTTTTTCCAGGAGGAGGTTCGCTTGGGTATGGGTGCGAATGGCAGTGTGTATCTGTGTCAGGTGTGCCCACTATCCGCACTAGCTCAGTTAACTCTTTAACGCTCGACTGAACTAGCATGTGCTCAACGGAAACCCTCTCGGTGAGTTCTTTGTATGCCATTGCTGTATGCCCTTGAATATGAACTTACTTCATCCACAGGACATTTTGCCGTCAAGAAGATCGCAGTTGGACAGTCTTCCAGCTATTTGCTACAAATATTGCGCGAAGTCAGGCTCCTGGAAACGCTTCGCCACCCCAATATCATCACGTACCATCATGCCTGGCTAGAGACTGCTCAATTCTCGAGTTTTGGGCCGAAGATTCCGACTCTCCAGTACGTCCGAGGTCCCATTATGCGCTATGACTGACTCAATATCACTCTTCCACGCTCAGCGTATTGATGCAATGGGCTGACGGCGGGTCTCTTGACGACTACATCGACGCACGGCTCGGGCGCGAGACCAACCTCCCGCATCCCGACTCGCACCACGACGATGAAGTCGCCACATCGCCAGACCCTGAAGTACCCTCACATTCCCGCTCGGCGCGAATCCGAGCTTTTCGTGCCCTGCAGCGTGCAACGCCGGAGCAGAAGTCTGCATTGCGCGCAAAGTACGGGTTCGACTCTAGGTCTGGAACGGGCGGCGAGTGGAAGGCGGTGCATTTGTTGAGTGCGGAGGAGGTCAGGAGTCTGTTTGGAGGTGTGGTTGCTGGTCTCGGATTCTTGGTGAGTGTATGGCTTGTTCAATACCCAATATTCTTACTGAAGTGCGACTGCAGCATGATAAGAGTATTTTGCATCTCGACTTGAAGCCCGGCAACGTGCTCCTCACATGGGACGAAGGCAACCTCATGTCCGTGAACCTTCTGCTTGGCACTGGATGAGGCCGACCAGCTAACATATTCTGAAGACCGCGCGCGATGCTTTCTGACTTCGGCACCTCCCGCGACATGCTTCATTCGTCCGGCGTGCGCACCGGTAACACGGGAACGTGCGTCCCTCTTAACCTGCATACATTCAGTGCTTTCCTCAAATGCACATAGGCTCGAGTACACGGCACCTGAGTCGTTACCAAAGCCGCCGAGCCATACCCTACCGCCCACTGACTCAAAAGCTGACATGTGGTCACTCGGCATGATTTTGCACAAACTGCTCTTCTTTCGGCTCCCATACCGCTGGGCAGCGCGTGGAGACCGTGCTGCTCCTGGCGGAAGCCAAGAATCAAGCGATGGCAATGATATGGAAAGACTGGAACGGGAGGTGTCGATGTACCCTGGGTATGTTACCTACGCGAGGAGTGCGAGCCATCACGTTGATAAACGGCATCTTTCCTGCAGCTTCAAAGCATCTCCAGGGATGGACACCGTGTTCACGTCCCGACGCCTGCCTCGGGCATACATCTACCTGCTCGAGAGCCTACTCAATATCACTGCTACCTCCCGCCCTTCTTGTGAAAAGGTATTAGCTGCCATTCAGTTGGGCAAGGTCAGTACAACGCACGCACCCTTCTTTTTTCCTTATTATTTATTCATGTGGTTTGCAAAGCTGGAACCGATACCATCGCCTTCGAATCGCACTAACAAGCATATACCCTCAACATCCGTCATGCCTGCATCTCTTATACCCGCGCCTCGTCGCCCACAATCATCATCTCCTCCTCCCACAGCCCAGCTTACCGATCTCACGTCACCATCAGCTTTGACAACCATTGACGACCCTGACCTCACGCCCAAGTCTGAGCCGGCCGAGCCGCGCTGGAGCAAGGGCGAAGAAGAGGATACGCGCGTTAGCGAGGCCCTTCCCTTGCCGGCGCCTGAGCAGCCATTTTCCTTTTGGGCGCACGTGCTGAGCGACCGTAAAAAATCAAAGACCCTGCGTCTCGTAAAATCATCAGTGTTGGTCATGAAGGTGCGTTCGCGCCGCTTTGTCTCTCATCTTCTTCTTTCTCACCGAGTTACTGCTGGTAGGTCGTCTCTATTATGTCTCATCATCATCCCCCGGGCTCGTGGACAGTCGGTTTGCTCTTATATCTCGGCGTTCAAGACACCCTGTCGGACAGTATACTAATTGGGCTTCTTCTTGGACTCCTGCATGTGCTCATTCTATACGCGGTGGGCGCGTGGGACTTGCGTGTATAGGCGGGCTGTTCTGTTGAGTTTACGGTTATGTCCTTCATTATTGCCAGTGGAGGCGAGTGGCGCACTTTGGATGGATGCTCAGTTCACATTACTTTCTGTACACGTTGTACTTGTTATACCGCATCGTAATGGCTCTGCATAGCTATTTCAGTTGCCGTTCGAGGAGATCTGAAGCTTGCAGGGCTCGGCCCTGGTCCGCCCAGCGCGGTGCACGTGCCTTTCAACGACGCGGCCACACCGCTGACTACGATGACGCTCTTGTGCTGCTCTTCATCCGTGGCAATCACTGCGGCCAATTCTGTCGACTGCGGGACTCAGTGAGGCCCGAGGGTCTGTCAAAAACCTAGACTATGTCCAGAATGGTATGGCATCCCGAACTATGCGACCTTGAATTGACCGCCTCTTAGCTGGATGGCGTTGAAGAAGAGGTACGATTCTGCCCGGTGCTACACAGCCATGACTTTTATACATAGTACGACAGGAGCGGAGTGGCGCGATCACGGCTCTTGTGGTATCTACTGTTCATGACCAGGACCCTGCGCAGGACCTCGCCAGTATAGCCCGCTCAGTCGTGAACGAGGGCTACCAAGACCACCTAGTACGTCGACTGTATCTCGATCAGCAAAGGTCTGACCTCTTTTCTTCAGGACGCGCTCACGCTCATCCCTCTTTTGCTTCCTTCTTCTCGCGAAGGGTCAGATCAGCTCTTAGAAACGATTGGACAGCAATGCAGCGCGAAAGAGATCGTAATAGCCGTGCAGGAGTCGAGTGAGAGAATTGGAGGGATTGTCGAAGAAAATCAAGCAGACGAAAGACATGTCTCGCTCGCCCTGCAGGTCGCTCGCATCATGGCATTGTATACCTCAGGTGAGTTGCCTACTCTGTCGGTATTCACGCCGTTACATGCATCGCAGCCATACCTCGGCTCAAACTTCGCGGTCTCCCGTCTGAAAAACTGCAAACAATATTTTCGGAGCTCGAAGACACCCTGAGCTCAGCCGCCGCTCAATCGTCTGTGCATGAGGGGCGGACGCTAGTCAGCAATGCCTCTCATCTCGTTCAAACAGCTGCTGCCTGGGCTTCGGAAAATGGAGGCGCAGACTCTCACGAGATTTCTAAATGCAATGTGTGTTTATGACCCCCAACGTGATATTTTGTTGTTGCTGACTTTTGTCGCAGGCCCTGCTCACGTCCTTCTTGGATATGACCTTGGAGGCATGTGCTGGCAAGATTGCCAGCTCCGTCGACCAAAGGACCTTTGAGGCTTGCTTCCCTCGATTTGTCTATCGCTCTGCAGTACGTCCAGACTGGGAAGAAGGCGCGAAGGCAGTTTTGAGTGCAGCGGTGAGGATGTCGCTTTGCTGTCGTCGGTACGCTCACGATCACCTTGTAGAAAGCGTCGAATGCGCTCAGCGGAACCTTTGATGTCCTTCATTCTCCACCGACAATTGCCTCACTGGTATTGCTTGCCCACAATCTTCCAGCCAACCGGCCGACAGTCGCGGGGCTTACCTCGATATTTCCTCTCATCATGACTTCTCTTCAAACAAATGCTGCTCTGGACTCGTCGCTTGCAATCTTACTTCAAGTTTTTTGCGACCCTTCATCTGGCTCCCCCACGGCCGAGGTATCAGCCGATATACTCATCCCGCTGGCGACTGTCTTTCCGGCCCTGTGCAGCGCCCATCCTGAGCCGGCCACGCGGCATCTCACGTTCCGTCTATTTGGACAGCTCTTGCGGCTCACGCCGCCGCCTCTACGCCTTCGGATCCTTGCCGATTTGATCGCGCCCGCAGAAGACGCGTTCCCGCAGATGCGGACAGCTGCAGTAGGCCTCGTGAAGGACGCCGTCCTGGAAGCGCTCGCTGTGCCACCAGATGCCATCAAGACAAGTGCCCTCGCGAGCGTCTTTGGGTCGCCACTCTTGCTGCAGAGCATAGGGCGCTTCGTCTTCCGATCGGACCCTGCAGATCTATTTTCATCACAGCCATCCATGGGCGAGTTCCAGGACAGTCCGGAGCCGGCCCGACTTGCTGAATGCCTGGGATTTTACTACGTGCTATTGCTGCGCGATACGAATAACCGGGTATGGGCAGACAATGGAAACTCATGCTATCACTGACTCAAAGACCCAGACCGGCATACGAGATCCAAGCTCGATAAAAAGTATCGAGGTGTCCTTCCTCGGCCCTCTCCGCTCGATGCTACGCGGGTGGCTCGAGGACGATGTGGTGTCGCGTACGTGTTCCTCCCGCCCGCGCCACCGCTCGCGCTAGCATTGTCTCATGGTTATCATCAGATGATCTGCACGACATTCTTCCCCTCGCTTCGCTGCAAACCAGCGTCGAGCGGATTGATGCCGCCATAGAAGGGATTTCTGCTTGATCCGTCTACTCGTCTCCGTTGATCTGGCCACGGGCTGGGCCGGCGCAGGTAGCAAAGACTACGTCTGTTTTTGGACCCTCGGATTCCCGAAAATACCAAAGACAGCTACGCTTCGTATGTTTGCAAGTCCTGCGGCGAGAAGCTTACGGTTCGATAGGTTCAATATAACGATAGAGCTCACTGGCAATTCGGCCATGAAAGTCTTCATGAGGTTAAATTGCCTCCCACCCACTGATCCTCACTGGTGTACGTTTCCTAGGATCGATATCTCGTGCGGTGTTGAGCGTCATATTGAGCCGCCAGAACTATTACTGCCTTCCTAGGATGACCGCTTTCGCGTCACCTGACCGCCCGTCCTCGTATTTCGTCTCATTTTTGGAGTCTATATAGAACCAATTGTCTCCTTGCGGCCTCGGAAACTCTCACGCTCTCCTCCGGACTGCCACTGTTCTCTGTACAAGTGAACGAGTCAGCTCATCTAGAATTTCCAGTGCAGCACCAGCGAAGCACCTCCAGCAGTCCCTGTATCTGGATGGCACGAACATGTCTGATAAATAGGGCAGGCAGACACCGACGCGTATCGGTTAAGCCCAAGTCCCATCCCCTCGAATCTCGTCATGGTCACTTCCATCGACTCTTGGGAGCGGCAGGACGCGTCCCTGGAGTCCATGAACCTGATGGGAACCATCCTCGCTGGCACAGCCTACGGTGAGAGCTCTCCATTGCATTCTTTGCTCCTGAGCTCAATTGTGACATGACTCAGGCATCGTCTTCAGTCTTTCCCTGCTCAGCGCCTCCTACCTTTCAACACCCTCTTGGAGAACTATTCTCCTTGCATTCTGGCTGTTTGCGCTAGCGACGGCCAGTATAGGGCTTCAAATTAAGTGGACGCTCGTTGGGTTCGTTGCGAATCGAGGCTATCCAGGCGGCCCGAACGCCTTTATCGGTCAGAATGTGGGGAATTGGCTCAACGTGTTGTTGAACGCGACGTGAGTTGCCCTCACCTTCTCATCGCTACTTCTTCCTGACACAGAGTTCCCAGCTTCGTGATCATGAGCTGGTCGTCTGATGTCATTCTTGTGCGTGCTCCGTTTTTGTCCTTGCTGTCCATGTCTGATGTCTATACGCAGCTTTATCGTTTCTCTATCATCTACAACACCTTCTTGCTGTACGTCATCCCGCCGCTCCTCATGTTCATCGCAACCCTTGGTTTGTGTCCATCTTGTTTATCACGACATGCATTGCTAACAGAACGAATAAGCAGCGCTTGGGTCAATATCCCTCTGGCAGCTTGCAATACCCGGAAGGACCTCTTCTTCCGACGCTCTGGCGGACTGGTCCATAGTCTACCGGACGGCGTCACTCGCCCTCAGTCTCGTCCTGACGACGCTGATAGTCGGTCGCATACTCTTCTACCGCCGGCGGCTGCGATTTCAAAGTCCCAGTTCTCGATCATTCAGCACCTTGCTGGGTGTTGCAGCCATGCTCATTGAGTCTGCCTCTCTCGAAACTGTCGCAGCTTTGATCTACATCATATCCGTTGGTGTCGATAGCCCCTTGCGAAACACGTTCCTCCCAATCCTCGCCCAAATACAGGTGAGGTTGAGTCTTGCTGATCAACATTTTTGCCGCATTCTGACACGCTGCTGTGCTGCCAGATCATTTCTCCTTTGCTCATCGTCTTCCGCGTCGCACGTGGGCGGGCATGGTCCAAACAGACCACGATGACGATGACGGGCAGTCTTTTGCCCAGTCACGTACGACGACCGTCCCTCCAGATCACTACGTGGACCTCTTGCCAGAGCCCTGTTGGGTTCATCTCGCCGTTAAAGTCACCATCCAGTACGCTGTTCAGGGATTTGACCTTCCCTCCAACATATTCGTCCTGTGAACGCAGCGGAATCGTCCCTCCTACTCCATCGTTCGACGACACTCCGATCACTCCTATCCCTCGGGCAGAGCACAAGCGAATGACGTGGTCATAGCCCAGGTGGTGGTATAGGCTGATAACAGTGTCCCGAATTTTGACATGTAGAGAGGACCGAAGTGCTCGCACCGTCAAAACGGGGCGGAGGCGAGCATTACCGACCATCGACCAGCGATAGCGCGGTGATGGTTTGTTTCCCGGAAGAGATTTAGCAATAACTGTAGTACTTACCCCAAATTGCATACCCAGATCGCTACCCTTCGCATTCCTTCAATAAACGTCTGCTGGCTAGAGCTTCATCATATCATCTCGGACTCTTGAAAAATGTATCCCTATGTCTTCATGTACCATAGTTTCGCTCTACTTTTCTGCTGTATATACTTGCGATACCGACAATTCAAACATCTTGCACGCGTCTGGCGGGAGCACCCGGCGAGTCTGGTCATATGTTGATTTGAGATCCCGAACTTTTCAAACTCCGCGCGGTGCGTTGATCGCTGACAGACTCGGGCGTCGCGTTTGCAAGCACCAGACGATGGCGTCGACGTCTGGTCCAGCTGCGATGAGCTACTTTCCAGAGCATGTCTTCCCGCAGCCTTCTCCCACCATCCAGCCTACTGTCCACCCGGACCCATCAACCTCAGAGCCCAGGCGATGCTCAGTCAAAGGATGCAGCAAGCCGCTGCCAAACGATTACACTCTCAAGATGTGCGAGACTTGTCGAGGTCGCCATCGTATCTACGCGACTACAAAGCGGGCGAAGCGCAAGATGGAGAAAGCCGCGGTCGGCCAGCAGAGGGCGCGCGAGGATGAACACGCCGTTACCTGGATGCCTCCTGATGATATGCTCGACATGACCTTTCGGGACGCGATTGTCGAGCCAGTAAGTTATTTATCTTAACATCTGCTTCGTCTTCCTCATGACTCGTTGCAGAATCTGCACCTCGTTTGGAGCCCACAAATACAAATTGATCCCCGATTATTCAACCCCACCTCGTCCGAGCTCGCGGGCGCGCTGACTCTGCCCCCCATCAATTCCTCCGCTAGCACGTCGACTGCTCCAGACGACTCGGAAGATGAGGGCGCTTCGCCAAGCTCCAATATGACGCTTCAGCCCAGGTATTGCTCGGTCAAAGGCTGCAAGAATGTCGTCGCAGGAGACTATTTGTTCAAGATGTGCGAGACGTGCCGAGATCGGTATCGACATTACGGGAATACTAAGCGTTCGAAATGGAAGCGCGAACGCGAGGCAAGCTTGGCGGGGCTGTCAAAGCACCGGGAGGAGGAGGATGCTCGCAGGGAGAGAGAGGGACTTCCAGTAAGTCGTTGTGATCTCACAATTTATCTCAAATTCAATGTGAGGACATGTGCAGCTCATTGCGGACCTTTCTGCCTCCGAGCGGCGCGCATGGGAAGGAACCGTGATGAACGACCTACCTCCTCCGTCGCCTTCCTCATACTCCTCTTCAACGCTTCCGGTTCGCATGTGTACAGTCTCCCACTGTCACGAGGTACTTCCCGCACAGTATCCTTACCGACGCTGCGAGCAGCACCGTCTGCAGAACCGGCACCATAGCAAACTCAAGCGGGTCCGGGACAAAGACATCAAGGCTATACCTTTCGCGAGTATGACTCCAGAAGGGAGCAAAGGGAAGGAACCGGAAAGTGAGCCACTGTACACCAGCGACCCGTTGGGCCTTGAGACAACGGAAGAGCAAGCTCACGATGACGAAGAGGACGCAGAGGAGGTGGTAAGCTTTTGACTTCCGACAGGCAAGGCGATTACTCATCATTCGACAGGTCGAACAAGTCATCCCCAGCCATCCGGCAGTTCCCCCACCCGCTCGCGGAATGCGCCGTACCATTCACGTCTGCTCTATCAAGGGGTGTCACAACATTCTCAATCCCAACTCGCCGTGGAAGATGTGCGACCCTCATAGAGAGAAGGACCGCGCTTCCCGGAAGCGCAAGAGTGAGCGAGAATCGGTGAAGAAATTAGCCGAAGAGTCGGGCGGAATGGTGTTCATGGCGCATGACGGCCAGAGCCGGGCCAGCATCGCCCAAATTGCAGTACTTCCCAATACACAGGCTGCCCTGGATGGTGAAATGGACGACCTGGAAGGGCTTCCCGATGGTCCTTCAGCTTCTGTGAACGCATCTGTGACGAACTCTGTAGCTATGTCTCCCATGCCGCTAGGGACAAGCAGACCTGCGACGATTCCAGTGGTGTTTATGGATCCACTGCTACCTCCAGAGCCGGAGGAGGCAAGCGATCGACCAACTCTTGCGTCAGGCAGTGACACACTGATACCGGGGTTCAATGGCGCCACCTCTAGTCCTCCTCTAGACCACGTCTCACCGCCCTCTGACAATAACCGTTCCTTTACGCCGTCGCATCCACCGAATCCAGCAGGCGCCGTTTCATCTCCAGCACCGGCGGCAGCCACGATAGCAACGTCGGTGGAAGCCGTGTCGACTGATAGCACTACTGGGAAGGCAGAACCACCGGCGAAGAAGAAGCGAGGGCCGTACAAGCGTAAATCTCAGGATTCAAACTCTACCGTCTGGAGAGTAGGAGCGGGTACTGAGACAGCCGGAGCAGGTTCGTCAGTGGCTTCGTCGTCAAGTGTCCCGGCGCCTTCCAGCTCTACGGCCAACATCGCAACCGCTGAAATGGCAGGCGTCGCTGCGCCTTCTGGTGCAGGACCTTCTTCCGCAGGTCCCGCGACCTCTTCTTCCGCTGCCAACGGTACGCCTACGCACATGCAACCGCAATTTCAGGTCCCGTACTATATGCCGCCACCTTTCTCTATGCCCTTCCAGACTGGACAGCCTCCTTACTACGTGCCTCTCCCCTATCCTCCGCGCGCGCCATACGCGGCCTATGGAGCACCTTTTCAATCATTTCAGCCCTTGCCTACTGTGCCCTTACCCGGCTCTCTGCAAGGTTATCCACCGCGGTATGGGTACCCTGCATGGGGACCATACGTCCCGCCTGCTCCAGATGCTAATACTCCTAACGTTCAAGCACAGCAGGTGCATATATAGACTCTTTTCAGCGAGCGACGACTAATGATAAATGCAGGCTGCACCAAAGAAGACGAGCAAGCGCAAACGAGATGCCAACGACGCCGACAAGGATGCTACCAAGCCTCCTGAAATTCGTTTCGTGACGGCTAAGCCGGCCGCCCAGAGAAAGCCGAGAAGGAAGGCGGTCATGACTTCGGCCGAAGCTGCCGCAGCTGTCGCCGCAGCCAAAGCTGCCCGAGAAGCCAGTACCACATCGACAACTGCAGCGCCATCACCGGCTCCGATGGGCAGCCTGGCTCCCGACCCAGTCTCGGCGGCAGAGCCCTCGATTGTAGCATCGCAGACGTCCTTACCCCCGCCCAGCGCAGTTTCCGCACCTCCTGCCAGTCTCAGTGTATCTCCTGACAGCACAGGTTCCCCGTCCGAAGAACCTGCACCTCTCGATGTCCAGTTGATAAAAGCCACGGTACGGCTCTGCGCCCATAGAATACGGCTCATGACTCATCAACACATATCTGTACAGCGTCCTTGCTCAAATTGCAGCCGTCGTATGCCGACGGATGCTCCCGGGACCAGGTGCGACCGTTGCCGACAGCGCATGAAGAAACATCAGGAGCGGACCAAGAAGCGACTTCGTCTGGAGCCTCGGAGATCTACGACTGGGAGCGCTACCCGACAACAGTCCATTGTACCGATCGTGGATGCCTCAGATATCGCTGTTTTATGATTTAATAATAATCTGTTGCTACGCTATCCGCTGTCGATCTTGAGCCTAAGTACTGCGAGTTCCACGAGCCACTTGCCATCTACTACCTCATGGTTGCCTCATGGCACACGCGTTTGCAAGTTGTTGAACAAGTCTTGACTGATCGAGTGATGCAATCATTTGACTAGCGCGTTCATAGCTGATCAGGTTAGTGACTCGGACTACCTGTTGACGAAGGCCACGAGGTTATGAGGCTTTGCCACTTACTTCCTCCCATGATCATGATGAACTTCATGCGACATGTACGCCTCTACAGTGCCTTTACTCATAGGAGCACCGTGCGGCCTTTGGGGGCCATATCCTCTAGCTGCAGACTCCGAGTCCACGTCGTTCGTAAATGTGTGTGTGCATCATTTCATCTGATCGTATGACATATCTATTTTTATCTTCATAGAGCCAGCCTTATCCCGACATATGTACCCGGACATACGGTCTCATACGGTCCACGCGGTTGATACTATGATAGGGGAGAAGCGGCCTGAGCCACGTCTGAGGTCCGTGCCGCGAAGTTTGCAGGGCTCATCGATGATATATTTTTATTCCGGGCCACTGACTCCACAGGTTCTCCTCGTTCCTTATCTTCCTCGCCGAAGGACTTTCCAGACCGCCGCAGGACGTTTCTTCGGTCTCTTATCCAGTCTGAAGCGACGCTCGAGCAACGAGGCGCGACATGGACAAGGGAGAAGAAAAGTACTCAAGCTCCGGGCCGTCCGACTCGCCAGTGCAAGACGATGTCGACTACAGCCTCCACCGTGATAGATTCTCTCGATACCCGCTGGTCTCGAAACTGCTGCACTGGGGTGTCGAGTATAGAGGTGCGTGGCCGTCGTCCAAACACCACTGTGAACTGAGTTGTCGACTCCCTTGCCTGCAGGAATACATCCGGTGCCCATTGAAGAGCGGATAGACACCCAGTTCAACAAAATCTTCTTCATCTGGCTGTCGGGGAATACAAACATCCTATCGTACGCTCATAAACTTTGCGATTGATGCATCCATAACACCTTTGCACTGGACAGGTTCTCCACGGGCACCCTTGGTCCTGTAGCATTTGGCCTCGGCCTCCGCGACTCATGTCTGGTCATCCTGTTCTTCAACTTGCTATGTGCGATACCGCCTGCGTACCTGTCCGTATCACGTTCTGTCAGACTATCCTCAGAATTTACAATTGGTGCGGCAGCTCGACATTCGGCGCGAAGCTGGGACTGCGACAAATGTGCTTCTCCCGCTACACATTTGGGTGTGTTTGAGTTCTAACTCATAAATTCTTTATGTTCTGAGTTTCACTCTGTACAGTTACTATGGTGTCATGGTGCCTAGCGTTTTAGCTCTCATGGGCGGATGTGGCTTCTGCATCCTGAATTGCATCCTTGGCGGCCAGGCCCTATCAAGTGTCTCCAACGGATCTCTTTCCTGGACGTGAGCATCCCAGCACTGGTGCAGAACTTCCAGGATTACTTATCGGCGTATCAGAGTCGGCATTGTCATCATTGGTGTCATGTCTCTCTTGGTACAGTTCATCTCCTCTCTTCGCCAATCAAACGCCTCGACTCACGAACGTTCAGATATCCTTTTGCGGCCTGAAGGCCCTCAGCTGGTCTGCACTTTCGTACATCCTGTCAGTGGCAGTATCGTTTGACGCCCTAGCCTACAGGTACGAG
Source organism: Auriscalpium orientale (assembly GCA_019915035.1). NCBI lineage: Eukaryota > Fungi > Basidiomycota > Agaricomycetes > Russulales > Auriscalpiaceae > Auriscalpium > Auriscalpium orientale. The sequence continues at coordinate 415,063 of JAHLMH010000027.1, read as the reverse complement.
CGACTGTCCTGGTTCCCGGCACTAGTGGTGTTCCTGGTCGCCACCGGCGTTGGTGGTAAACATTTCGTGAACCCTCCTCCCGCGGAACCAGCCACCGCAGCGGCTATCTTATCCTTCGGATCTGTTATGGCGGGTTTCACCATCACCTGGTCGACTTTCAGCGCGGACTACACGGCGTACTTTCACCCTTCCGTGTCTTCGTACGTCCATCATATAGCGCACGCCACCTGCGCCGACAGTTGTGTGCTAACTGACAGAACTTCCGCCTTCGATCAGGTGGCGCATATTTATCTACTCGTACCTCGGATTGATTCTTCCGATCGTGAGTTGTAGCCGAACTTCCCTGTGTTGCCTTCTTGATCGTATTTCTAGGTAACGCTTGAATGCCTGGGCGCCGCCGCTGCTATTAGCGCGCCATTTGTTCCCGACTGGAATGACGGCTACGCAGACGGCAACGTCGGCGGTCTCGTCGCGGCCATGCTCCACCCCGTGCACGGGTTCGGGAAATTCCTGACAGTCCTCCTCAGCTTGAGCGTGACGGCCAACAACGCGCCGACGATATACTCGATGTGCCTCGGTTTCCAAACATTTATCCCCCCTCTGGTTGTTGTGCCTCGATATGTCTTTTCGATCTTGACGACAGCCATGTGCGTCCGTTTCCACCTTTCCCGTCGGAGGGCACTGACTCCTGCGGGCCTACGCAGCGTGATCCCATTGGCAATTGTGGGGCAACACAAATTCTATTCTACCCTATCGGACTTCCTAGGTATCATCGGATACTGGGCAGGTGAGCCACATCCAGATTCATATTTAGTTGCATGCTTAGCATAGTTGACCAGCTGCATATGTGACTGCCCTGATCCTCGAGCACCTTGTCATCCGGCGCGGAGACTTCTCGTCATACGACCTCAGGCAATGGAATGTGCCGTCTAAGTTGCCTCTCGGAGCCGCTGGGCTGGGCGCAGGTATTCTATCGTTCGCGCTCGTCGTGCCGAGCATGGACCAAGTTTGGTATGTTGGTCCCATTGCAAAAACCACTGGCGATCTAGGCTTCGAGTTTGCGGCAGCCGTCACCGCATTGCTCTACATACCATTCCGAGTACTGGAAAAGAGGCGGTGGGGTCATTGAGGCCCACGCCGTCACAGAGAAATGTTTTCTCCACGATCTACCACACGATTCCGTACACGAGGACAACCAAGAGAAACTATATGCGATACGTGAATAAACTTAACCTCAGGAAAGCCAAAGGCAGGAGTAGACCTAGCGAAAGAACAAGACGAGGAACTTACGCTACAGAGAAATACATGGAAATGACGACATGGCCAGCTTGACGACGCTCCCGTACACCACAAGAACGTTTCGATATGCTTCGATCCCCGCCAATCAATCCGGGTATAGCACACGACGCCTACCGTGCTCATAAATATGCATAAGTAGGACTGTGCGGGGCCCTACACGCAAATAAACAGACCCCCGAAGGACCACATCAACACCTCTCAAGGCCAATGACATATAACAGAAACATCGCACCGGTCAAAGGCAGGCTCGACGCACACGACATCGTCGATGCGCGTCTTGAGCCATGCAACCACGTCTTGGCCCAGCGTCGAGCAGTCGTACATCTCCAGCTGCCGTAGCTTCACGGGTACCGTCCCCGCGGACGTCGGCGCGGGCGCGCCGCCCTCGGGGTTGCGCATCTCGACCATCTGCACGAGTTTGAGGATGCCCTCTGAGTGCGATGGGCAGCTGCGCAGCGCGAGGTGCTCGAGGTTCGGACACAGCCACCCAGGAACGTCCTCCTCTGGCGCGCCGAGCATGGAGAAGAGCGGGTCGAGCGGCGTGCTGCCGACCTGCAGCGTCCGCAGGTGCGTCAGCTCGTTGAGGAAGCCCCACGACGCGACGAGCCCCGCCCCACTGTAGTAGTAGGGGAGGCCACCGTTGCCATACGCGATGGACAGCAGAGAGACGGGAGGGTGATTTGAGCGGGACAGGAGGTTCGTGATGCTGTCCTCAATGGGGTCGCGCGCCTCGATGTCGAGTGTGAGAGACTCGAGTGCGGGAATGATGAGGGAGTCAACCAGCGACGCCATGTAGTAGTGTCCGCCAATGCTGAGCTCCTTGAGATCGGGCAGTGTCGTCGGCGCCAACGGTAAGACGTAGTTGAGCACGTTGCTGAAGTGTAATGACAGCTCCTCCAGTCCTCGATTATTTGAGATGATGTGGAGAATGCGATCGACAGGGATGTTGGTAGTTGGCAGAGAGCGCAGATTTAACGATCGCAAGTTCATCTTGAGCATGGGTGATGACCACTTGAACGGCGTATATTGCAGGGTTAGGGACTTGAGTTCGGGCAGCACAACTTGGGTATTTGGGCTCGCACTTGGCAGCCAAGGCCACTCGCCGTAGTAAACCGGCTCGGCGCATGAAACCTCGAACTCCTTCAGCAGCGGTGCAGGACCTGTACGTATTATATGTCAGAGTGGGCGTGACTGAGAACGCATGTCACGCACCAGAAATCGACTTCAGCGCGTGCCATGAGGCAAACTGCTTGTCGAATCGAAACACAAATCGCTCCCACCGATGCATTTGCTCCACAAGATAGAAGATAGCGATATGTCCCCAATGTGAGCTCGCCCGCGATTGCGAGGGCGGTGTCATGGCTGGCAGCGACGCGGCGACGGGTGGCGGTGACCCGAAGATCACGTCATGATGAGGGGGAGATGGGGGTAACACGATGGTGGGGTTGGCTGTGGGGATGATCTGGATCGACGTGCTTGGTGGCACGGCGCCCGGAATCTGCACGTAGTGCGTGGTGGCGGTGGGAGGGTTGGAGAGGTAAGGCCACGGCGAGGGCGATCGGGCGCGGGGCCGCGAGGTCGCAGTTGATGCACCTGGAGCCTGGACTTGGAGGAAGATCTCGATATCCAGGGGTATTCTGCTGCCAGAGCGCTCTAACCACAGGCGAATGGTGTCGGCAGAGGCATTGGGTGATGTTACAAGGCGAATCTGGGGGTCAGAAGCGGTCAGCGATGTATTGGGTGTATGGAAATCGAGTAAAATTAATGCCAAATAATGGCGGCTATAAGAATTCGTTGCGTGCGATGGTGTGAAATCGAAGCGGCACGAAACATGTGCACGCAGGGGTCGCGAGTGTGGCTGCTTGGTCTTCAGCCAGGAACAGGCCCCGCAAGTTTCGCGTGTGCTGGCCCGCCCAAAAGCGTGCCGTAAGGCGGGGAGTAGACGGAGGAACCTAGCAAGGCGGAAAATAGGACATGGAATGGCCAGGCGTAAACGCCTTCTCCCACGAGCAAGCGACGCGAAAGTAAACTGGGACGAAACAGAGGGGAACGCACCTTGGACCAAATTTTGGGCATGGAAAGCGCCAGACGACGCCATTGCGAGCACACCGCCGCGAGGATCCATGCACAGCAAGGGTACTCGTCGAAGTTCAAGGAGAAGATAAGGCGGAGGAGCTCGCTGGGGAGTCTGCGTATGGGGGAGATGTAGGCGCGTGTGCGCGCGACCTTGTCCTCGAGGGCGGCACGCTCGCGCTGCAGCTCGCTTATTGCGCAACGCGACTCTGCGAGGATCTGGGCGAGCTGTGCCTCTGCGGCCTCGATGCGCTTCTGGACGTCGGAGAGGGACCTGTTGCTCTCGTCGAGGTCACTGCGGGCGGCGGCGAGCGAGGCGGAGGTGGGAGGTTCTGGGAGGTCCATGGGGAGAGCGAAGAGGGGCGGGCGGGTGACAGGTGGGCGAAGGGAGTGTAGGCAGGGCAGATGACCCGCGTGAGATTCGTTTCGGCCTCCGCGAGGAAATTCAAAAAGCAGGCGAGCGCTTTTTGTTGCATTATTATTCCAACGCCTTTTATCCTCCTTTTGCTGCCATCTCTGCCGCACGTTTCCGCGGCGTACTCGGATCCAAATACAGCAGTCGCGCGCAAAGTCACACAGCCGGGACGCGCGCCTCGCCACGCTGACAAGGAGAGCATCCATTATAGCACAAGAGGTAGAGAAACTCGAACGTATGAGTAGGACGTATGAGTACAAGGCCGGGCATGAGCTGCAAACGCGCCGGAAACGTGTCTATTTCTTCCCAGCTTCTATGGCGTCTCCATTCTTACATGCTATGATCTTGATCTTGGTCGCAGTCACCATCTCATTCGACTCCATTTTGAATGAAGGGTTCTTGACGATGAATGTCCACACGTCGTCGCACAGACGGTAAGTGCGAAGGTGGCCCTACATTACATGATAGGTGGGGTAAGTATGGCGGGTGCGCAAGTCGGCATACCTTCAGCGTCGTCTTGGTCTTCACCTGTTTGACCATGGTGTCTGCGAGGGACTTGTCAAACTGCCTCGTGTCAGTCAGAGAACACAGCTGACAGGAAAAGCTGTTCTGTACCTGCTGCAGTACCTTCATAGCAAGCTGAGGGGTAATTGCGCCACTGGTGATGAGTTCGTCCAGCGAATCGGTGAGGGCCATTCCGATGCTATGCCACTCGCGAGTTTACTCCAGGTCGAGAGGGGGCAAGCGGAGCACGTACGAAGAGCCGCGGTAGAACTCATAGTATGCAGAGGCCATGCCCAGATGCTCAGGTAAGTAGGATGAAAACGAGGGGACCGCACGGTGACGGCGAGTAGAGAGCAGCGAGCGGCTACGCCGGCCATTCTGACCAAGGGGTGGCTGTGCAGATGGCCAGGCGTGACCGGTAGGTGACTCTGCGTGACGTTGACCGTTGACTCTGCGTGACTCGCGCCCTCTGTGACTAATCGCGATCCGCGTCAAATACTTACCTCTGGCTTAGCTGCGTCCCTCAACCACCTTTCCCCTGCTCGTGCATGTCGTCTGCAGTCCACCTAGCCCCAGACACTAGTACCACTGCCATACACGAAGACAGCCGCACGAGACCCCGACCCCGTCGAAATCCAGATGACGGTCGTCCACCGAGCCCTCGCAGCCGCTCGCATTCAGCATTGAGGCCCGACTCCCAGGATGCTGCTGCGTCCGGGGCGGGCCGTTCGAGGGGAGGTGAACGTAAAGGCAAAGGCCAGCGCGATCGGAGGCCTCCAGCTGGAGAACAGGGCGGCAGGCCCCGTCCACACGACTCGCGGCCGCCCCCTCCCCACTTTGGGCCCTCAGTTCCCCACCACGGCGACGGCGGCCTCGTCCCTTCCGCAGATGGCGTGAGGCCACCTCCCCGCTCGAATCGCCAGCGCTACGCCTCCAGGCCCGCGGACACCGCTTACAATTCCTCTGATTCTGCGCACGCGGGCGATGCGAGGGCAGGGCCTTCCAATCCTCCTCGCCATCCGAAACGTGCCGCCCGCTTCAACGGGAAGCTGAGTGAAACGAAGGCCCTTGCTCCTTCGTCTGCTGCCAGTTCATATCCCACGCAGGCGTACAGTGCCCCGACGCCGAAGGATGACCTTACCTCGAACCTCATACATGAGCTGTCCACGCCTCCTTATCTGGACTGCGCTATCTGCTTCAACTCAATTCATCCTGCGCAGCCCTCGTGGTCGTGCTCCCCTCTCATACCCGCCGCTCGCTCTCCTGCCGACTCGGCTTCGAACGACAGAGAACCTGCGCAGTATTGCTGGACAACTTTCCATCTCAAGTGCATCAAGTCCTGGGCAGCCAAGAGTGTGAAGGATGTCGAGGAAGCGTGGAGGGCCCGAGGCGAAGAGAAGAAGGGCGAATGGAGGTGTCCAGGCTGTCAACTCAAGAGGGAAGCCGTCCCGCGGGCATACTGGTGAGCCGCCCTCGAGCTTCTGGCACGCATATGGGTGCTTATATGCGCGTAATCAGGTGCTTCTGTGGACACAGCACAGACCCGAAGCCTACTCGTCTCGCGACACCGCACTCTTGCGGGAACACCTGTTCCCGCGCGAAAGAATGTGGTCACCCGTGTCCTCTATCCTGCCACCCTGGCCCATGCCCGCCCTGCATGATCACGACACAGACGCCATGCTATTGCGGGAAGCACAGTATCTCCGCGCTCTGCTCGCGTATGTCTTCGCGTAAAAATGGCAAAGCGGCACCCCCGAACCTATCCTGTGGAAGCGGATGCGGGAAGGTGCTCTCGTGTGCGAATCATACATGCCAGGATGTGTGTCATCCCGGTGAGTGCACGCCCTGTCTTGTAAGGGAGATTGTCAGTTGTTGGTGCGGGAAGGAAGAGAAGGAGCTAGCCTGCGGCGAGGGCGAAGTAAAGGAAAGCGTACTGCTGGATGACGGAGTGGAGAAGAGGTGGTCGGGAAGGTTCGCATGTGACAACCCTTGCGACAGGTGCGTTTTTTTGAGCATCGCATCATCCTAGTCTCTGACCCCAGTTCGCAAAGGCCGTTTGATTGCGGTGTGCACAGATGCTCTCAGTCATGCCATCCACCATCCCGAACTCCTCCGGTCTGTCCGCGTTCAGTCTCTGTTGTCACCCACTGCCCGTGTGGTAAACACGCCCTCGCCGACCCGGCTTCTGCACCATTCTTTACCCCACGCACCCGGCTCATCCGCACGGCCTGCACGGATCCCATCCCCACCTGCACCTCCCTCTGCCTCAAACCGCTGGACGGCTGCGACCACGTCTGCTCAGTGCCCTGCCACACCGGTCCCTGTCCGCCCTGCACGATTCCTCTCGTTCGCCCGTGCCGCTGCGGATCAACGACACGCGAAATCTCGTGCAGCGCGTCACGTACTGGCGAGGAGGAGACCGAGATTCTGTGCGACAGGCCGTGCGGCGCATTGCGCGCATGCGGACGTCACCAGTGCAATCGCATATGCTGCCCGCTCGCAGCGCTGGCAGGCGCTGGTAAAGGCAAGAAGCGTCGGACTGCTCCCGGGAGCAACGCACATCAGGACATGGTGGACGAGGCGGGATGGCATGAATGCGAGTTGGTCTGCGGAAAGATGCTCTCTTGCGGCAACCACCGGTGCGAGCTCCGAGACCACAAGGGCCCCTGCCCGTCCTGTTTGCAGAGCTCGTTCGAGGAGGTACGTCGTCAATGCCTACCGCATTTCATTCACTAGAGCAGCTCCGCCCTCTTCTAGATGATCTGCCACTGCGGGCGCACAGTGCTGGACCCGCCCATCCCGTGTGGCACGCGCATTGAGTGCTCGTACCCCTGTTCGCGCGCTCCCCCGCCGTGCGGGCACCCAAAGGCGCCTCACGCATGTCACGAGGACCCAGCGTCGTGTCCGCCGTGCGTGTTTCTCACGAGCAAGCGCTGCGCGTGCGGCAAGAAGGAGGTCGAGAACGTGCGCTGCTCGCAGGAGCGTGTCTCGTGCGGCACCCCCTGTGGAAAGCTCCTGGGCTGCGGCGGGCACCGCTGCGAGCGGCTTTGCCACGGCGACGTGTGCGGGCCGTGTACAGCTGCTTGCGGCAAGCCGCGCAAACTGTGGTAAGTGCAGACATGATCCCATGCATACGAACCCATTTGCTGAGCATTGTCAAATAGCGGACCTGCACAACACCCCTGCACACAGCCCTGTCACGCCCCCTCTGTCTGCCCGGAGTTTGAGCCGTGCCTCGCCGTCATCACCATCACCTGTCAATGTGGGCGGATTCGCCAGCCTGTCCCGTGCGGCCGCAGCACAGGCAACCCTGCCGGGCGCGAGGGCGCGCAGCAGCTCAAATGCACGCCTGACTGCGCAATTGCGAAGCGCAATGCGAGACTCGCAGAAGCGCTGGGTATCAATCCAGATGCGCAGAACGACAAACATGTAGTATGGAGCGACGAGCTGGTCGCTTTTGCGCGCTCAGACGTAAAGTTCTTGGGGCTAGTGGAGAAGACCTTTGCAGAGTGCGTAATCATTTTACTCAGTAATATTCGCGGTCTGACTGGCAAATGGCAGTTTCGCCACGTCGGACAAGAAAGTACAAGTCCTCCCGCACATGCCTGAGGCCCGGCGCAAGTTCGTCCATGATGTGCGTCCACCTCCCTCATCCCAATCTCACATACATGCTCACCGTCTATCACAGCTCGCCGCCGTCTACCGCATGGACACGCAAATGGTTGACCAGGAGCCGTACCGCAGCGTGCAGCTCATCCGGCGCATCGACACGCGCATCCCGAGCCCGCTCCTCTCCGCCTCGCTCCCGTCCACGCCATCTAACGGGCTCGGCAAGCTGGCGGACCTGCGCGCACCGCCGAGTCAGTGGCCGCGCATACAGTCGCAGTCGCCGGGCCCTGTGGCAGCGGGAAAAGCCCGCGGGTGGACGGCGGTCGTCGCGCGCCCGGCGGGGACGAAGACGCCTCCAGTTGCACCTGCGCCAGTTGCAGCTGCGTCATGGAGGAGCGCCGGCGCGTCTTCTGCGAGAACGGTTGCGGCGCCTGCGCCCGCTGCTGCTGTGAGTGTCGCAACGGTGTCGAGGAGAGCGACGCCGCCCGTGGTTCCTGCGCGTGTGCATGAGCCTGCGCCTGTTGCGGAGTTGGCGGTCACGTCGGTGGTGCCAGATAATTGGGAAGATGATATATAAATGAGGGACATGATGAAGCTTGCACTCCGTAGTACCATCCTGCACGTAGAATTCAAGAAGTATCGAACAACAACAGAACGGAGCGCGAACGATAGGAAGTGGAGAGCATAGGTAGTTTCTTCAAGGGCGTTAGCTCGTCTTATATATAGCGTCGAATTCTGCGCATAATCTAGCAAGATAGGTCTGCGAAGTCAGAACATAACCTAACTTCCTTTGAAAGCGCCTCATATTTCTGACGCCAGTGATGCGCATCTGCCAGCGCGGCTTCTTCCCGCTCACGGGCCTCCCTCTGGCGCCGGTACATGGTCTCGACGGCGGCCCTTTCGCCGCGGCGTGCCCGCGCCGCCTGCTGCTCAAGGTCAGCCAGTGTCTCCTTGGTGCTCTCCAGCAACCGCAGAATCTCAACTAGCTCCGGTTTTAACGCCTCGATAGAGTCGTCGGCGACAGTGCCTACAACATACCCCGCGCAACTGAGTAGTGAGCGAACAGAACGTTTGGCGAGATGACGCACTGTCAGGGAGCGACTTCGACTTGATATGCACGGACGGCAGAACGGCAACACCGTCCATAGTGGGAACGAGCGGTGACGTGCGCTGTGAGCGAACCGTTGGACGAGGTGGTGGGCGACAACTACGAGTGGGAAAAAGCTGGGGAGTGCGTTCTTTGAGGATGTGAAGAGTTTGGATGTTCATATGGCTGGTCATTTTGAGCACGACGCCAGGCTTCACGCCGTCCAAAGAGTTCGAGGGGATATGACAGGGTGGCAGGATATGGACGAGCTTTATAGGGCGGCGGGCTGCGTACGTACTTTGTCGCGCAAATCTGACAAGCAAGAGTTGCAATGAGAACACTCGATGGAGGCCCTGCGCTGCGCCGCAATGGAGAAAGTCAGAAGATGCTATCGCAGGCGTACCACGAGCACCGCGTGTGGGAGGCCTATACAGGTCACGCACACGATGCAGAAGTCCTGGTCCCAGGAGAACTTCGCGGCATGACTGCGCAATTGTGTGCATACTACTTCGCTCGCTCAGAGCACTCGACTCAGCCTGTGCACGGGATGACACTGTCAGTATGAAATGTGCGCGTGAAACTCCAGTGAGCGAAGAGAGGATGGCGTCGGTTGCTGGCAAAGGATGCGGACTTCCGGGATCCGCCGCGCCGTTGGTAACACTTCTTGTACATAGCCCTCCACCTGCAAGGACGAGATGATCCTTAGCTCGCGACAACTTGGTCTTAATTCTTTCTTCACCTCTGTCTCTGGAACATTTCCTCGTTCTGGCCGTCCCCGTCTCTCGAGAGGCCGCCTCAGCTCCAGGCCCATCTCTTCCGACCACATAGCCGCCATGTCACTTCCCCAATTCCTTCTCATCAGCTCCTCAACGCAGAAGCCCACGCTTCACGAGAAATGGCAACAAGCAATACACGATCACTACGGCGGCGACGCACACCCGTTTACACTCCTTCAGGGCCGCTTCGGTGACCTCCCAGCGGAAGAGACTAGGTGCGATTGCATCGTTTCTCCTGCCAATTCTTTCGGAATCATGGACGGCGGGTACGCATAACCCACTTGCATCAGATCGCTGCGTTCTCATGCTATACCTTGAGACAGGTTTGACATGGTGCTCTCCGAAGTGTTCGGTGACAAGCCAGGAGACGTATATGCGCTCACAGACCATTGTCAAGCATACATTCGCAAAACGTGGAACGGATTCATTCCTCCAGGATCGTGCTCCATCGTACCTCTTCCCAGTAGCGTGGCAGGACCCTCAAATAAGTGGGGCACGCGTACTATCGCGATATTGCCCACAATGCGTACGCCGCAGGACGTCAGCTGGCATCGCGACCTGGTCTACAACTGCATGTGGTCTTTACTTGTCGCTCTCCAACGATGGAACGAGGCGCACGGGCCAGCAGAGCGCATCCGAAGCGTTTTGATGACGGGGCTTGCCACCGGGACAGGGCGCATAGTTGCGGACGTTTGTGCACAGCAGATGGTGCTTGCAGTGAAGCACTTCCAACAGGGCCTGCCGGATCACCCGCGGTGGCCAGACGTCTTGCCGCGCTCCAGGGAGGTGGACAGAACTACTCCGCCCCATTGAGTGCGTTCGAAACCTCCCGCAATCGTGGCGCGCGCGACCTGCGAACTGCAATGGATTTTGACTTGGACTCCGCCTTCAAGCTTGCCCTCGCGGAATGTCCTCTTTGATCGTTGGTCCTGGTACATCCTCCCCATTATGTGAGCCACGTCGGAACGGACATTGTATGTGCTCTAGACCACTATGCTTGAGATGCGGCTTACATGATGAATTTCAGAGTTCTCGATTTGGTGCATGCCAGCCGCATATCAAGTGTCAGGCCTGCCCCCATCGTTCCCTCATCCATTCACCCAACCCATCTTCACCATGTTCACTCTTGTGCTTCTCACAATCACCGCAGCTGTCATCGACTGCGGCGTTCAGCTCGCCCGCTTCGCACGCGGCACTGCAGTGCTCCTCATCCCCAGCGGGCGCCGTTCGCGCCGCCCTTGGCCATGGAGGACGCCGACCATCCCCGCCCCGCCTGTGCAGGCTAAGATAGACAGTCCGAGCTCCCCATCGGATGCCCCGCAAGTCCTCAAGACGACCAAGTCTTCCAGCGGGCCGATCGCGGACGTCGTTCCATCGGCTGACCCAACGACGTCGATGACAGGATTGCAGCTACTCCCGCTGCCTTCCACAGTCTCACCGACGCTCACGGTCCCGCGCCTTGCGGACCTGCAGCTCTATTCATCGCGACCGCACCCGGAAGCATCCCCGCTGATCTCAATCGCCGGCGTCCTCCTCCTCGCTTTGGTCGCCACGCCCCTTGCGGTGTCCTCCAAGCGCAATTTCAAGGGTCGCCCGGTCTCGCAATGGACAAGCGTCGTTCTCATAGCCCTCGCAGGCGTAACAACTGACCCTGAGCGTATGGGGCCTGCGTGCACGCTCACCAAAGTTGCGGCGGGCTTCGGCAGGGTACTGTCCTGTTCACCAATTGGAGCGACAACTTTGGTGAGATTCTATCATCTCTTACTCTGAGCTTCCCTCACGACGCTCTTAGATATGGTTGGCCGTCGCTGGTTTTGTGTTGCTCGTTCTAGGTCAGATGGCGTTTTGCTATGTGCGCGGGTGCCAACTTGTAAGCTTTCTCACCATATATCTTCATCGTCTCGCTAACTTTTCATTCGCAGCTGCGGGTCAAGGACAGCCAGGCCAAGCACGCGACGCTGTCAATGGAACGGATCGAAATCCTGCCGAGCACCAAAGCTTCCCTCACAAACATCTCGTGCATTCAGCACGAACTACAATTTCCACACGAGAAACGTGAAGCGGATCCCGCGAAAGAGGCAACCAGGGCGCAGACGTGGAAGAGGGCGACGCTCCACCACCGCAGCATCGAGCAAGCTAAGATTATCCGCGCGCAATTGGCGGAGATCGAGAACCTGGAGGCTAGTCAGGCGGCGCTGGTGCTCTTGTGCGACGAGAAGGACACCGCCGCGCGCGCTACGGAGCAGGTCAAGGATGCTCAGCAACGGGAGGTGGATGACCTGAAGACGAGGATCGCCGCCATCTGTGCGGAGTGCGAGGCTACGCAGACGAATCTTCGTCTGCAGATCACTTCGGCAAAGCAGGATGCGTACGACTTGCGCAAAGTCAAGATGGAGCAGACGGAGCAACTGGAGCAGGCGAAGGCTGAGAACGCGATACTGGTCGCGGCCATCGAGGAGGAGCGGAAGAGCGGCGAGATTCGGACGGACCGTTTGGAAGCCGACGTCGCACGCCTGCGCGTCGAGCTGGCGACCAAAAATCAAACAATGGCGAGGCTTTGCGAAGAGGTAGAAGCGAGCACACGACGGGCAGACGCAGCGGATGTCAAGATGGTTCGGGCCATTGCGCAGGCGGAGAAGACGACGGACGAGGCGGCTCTCCAGGAGAAGAATAGCGCCATCGACGTGCTCAAGTCGCGCATCGAAGAGCTTTTGCGATCTTCTGGCGATGCGCAAGCAGCTATCGCGGAGAAGAACTCCAACCTGGAGTTGAATCAAACGCGCATCAACCTTACTGAGCGCCTCAAAGCGTCACAGGAAATCAACGTGGCCATGTCCGAGAAGAACTCTCTTCTCGAGACAGAAGCGGACAAGCTGAAGGGCGAACTGAAGAGTTCTCGTGCACAAATCGCAGAGCTAACGACGACAATTGAAGCAGCGGCACAGGACGCAGAGGCCGCGCAGCGGGTTCAGCATAGGTTGGACTCAACCGCCCGCGGATATGCCTCTCATACCAAGCTTCTCATTGTCGAGCTTGCGAAGACACGCACGGAATTACATGACGCCCAGCAGCAGAGCCGCATATCATGGCCCGACGACTTCCCCGACGCGATGGCGTTTCTGAAGGAGAAGGCACGCGAACTGATTCAGCTCCGGGAAGAGAAGGAGGACCTGGAGTTCAAGCGCTCTCAGGCGATTCTGCTTGCAGAGGGCTGGAAGGACCGGGCCTGCACTCTGGAGGAGCAGCTGCGCGACGAGCGCTGCTCTATCATGGATGCCTCGCGCTCAGGCCAGCGCCTTCTTGACGGTGATAGCGAGATCGCATCGCTCGGTGAGTGTCTCTTAGTCTTCAACGTGGTTTACGCCTGACGCTCATTGCTGGATGCAGGGTCTGGTTATTTAGCCGCCTCTTCAATAGGCTCGATTACGTCGATCCTGAGGCGCTATGAGCACACGGTGCCCTCAAATCGCTTGCTCGATCTGCCCTTGCCTTCGTCCAGCTCCCTAGTGAGCATCGAGTGTTTCGATCCTCTCCCTACACTGGAAGCCAAGGCGTCCGCCTCTCCCGTCTGCCTCGAAGCTTCGACATGTCCGTCCGAAGACAATCCACCGCCGCCGACCACCTGTACGTTGGCCTCTATCTCGCTGAAAGCACCGCATCCGAGGCCCTCGGCATCCCGCGCGCCTGTGGTCGACTGGTTCATAGTTGAGTCCATGGCCAAGGAGTATATGGAGCTCGAGCAGGAGTTCAAACGCCGGAGCGCGAGTAGCGCGATCGCGCCTGATACATCCTCGGTTCTCAGCACCTTGCCTAGTGCCTGCTCACCTTCTCCCAGCGCGCCCCTCGCCAGCATCAGCACCTCGCCCGCTCCCACCGGCCCGCCCGTACTCAGCACGCCGCCGCTGCCAATCACCGAGCCCAAGGTCCTCGTCACGCCCGTGCTTCCCGTCGCTACATCACCGAGTGAGTAACCACTGCATTCGTCACCATGTTCTTGCTGACCTTCAGTGATTCCAGTTGCACTGACGGTGCCGATCGGCGAGCTGATCGATGCTCCGCCTATGTCGTGGGCGCAATGGGCTGCCTTACTCGACGCTGAAGAAGCGGCCAAAGACAAGTAACGGACGCGTGAAGAATAGCATCCATGATGAAGGATGGTTTTTGCACGAATGGACTTTGGATACGCACCCGAAGGTCGAACGGAGACCGGGAGGCATTGCTTTCTATTATTTCTTTCTCTTTCTTACTATAGGATACGCCCGAAGGTCGAACGGAGACCGGGAGGCATCGATTTATTTTCCTAATTTCTGTTCATTCTACACCCGAAGGTCGCGCGGAGGCCGGGAGACATCTCTTTCTCTTTCCCTCTTTCTTTCATACATACTATCTCATACGCCGGAAGGTCGCGCGGAGACCGGAAGGCGTGGCTCAGGGTGCTTCACAGAACACTATACGATACCCTACATGTGCGCGATATCCGCCCGAAGGTCGAACGGAGACCGGGAGGCACAGCTTGTGTATTATTTTCATGTACGATAATGGAGAGGTCGCTTGGCCGTTTGGCTTCAAACATTAGTCTGCCTCAACGCACGCGGCCATTCGGAGGCCTTATTGGCGACACTCTGCAGCTCGTGTCGAAGTTATGGGGTTGGCACAGCAAACAGTAGTCAGAACAAACTCTGCACAATTAGAAACTCACCATATGACCATCCGCATCCACCGTCGCAAACGCTCAAAGCGCTGCCGTGCTGAGCGTTCTGCCCGCAACCACTCCGCAACCGTGCCGTTAGCCTCCCACGCGCGCAGCGGCGTGCGCCCGAACGCATCCTTCCCGCTCCAGTCCATGTCCAGCATCCATCGCTCGTTCCCGACCCAGTTGCAGACTAAGTTTGTACGTGCCAATGTAGATGAGCACAGACATGCCCCGCGTGAGCAGGCCCTCGACGTAGTCGACGGACAGCCGCAGCACATCCGCGGACTGCATGATGATGAAGCCTACGCGTTGAAAACGGACCACGAGACGAAGGCGAACCCCGGCACGGCCCACGGGCGGGTCGACTCCCAGGGCGTCACGAACGTCAGGGCGGTTGAGGTACTCGACGATAGACCTGAAACGCAGATGTTGGTAGCGGAACTTGTCAGACGATGAATGCCGGCGTCGATGGTGGTGTCTCGGGCCATATTGAAGGAATTGGGTCTTCAACAATCTTGCTGCGTGCCGCTCCCACCCCGGCGAGGCAGATGAGCAGGACCATGGCTGCCACCATCATCATGTCAAGTCAACTGTTCAGGACAGCGACAATGGGAAGCGAGGGAATGCCAGGCTTGTGGGAGGAAAGCTGGCAATCGGAGTCTGCGCAGCGCGCAGTACATAGCCATTGTGGTTGGCACTGACACTACAGATCTAGATGACCTACTTACAAGCTCAATCTCTCTTACCTACTTACCTTCACTGTCAGTGCACATCCTCCGCCTCCACGATTTCCGTATAAATTCCCGCCGGGGTGCGTCCTCATATTCTCATCGCCGAGTCTCATGCAGATGGTGAATTCAAGCAGCCAGTCACTCAAATCAAGTCACTCAAATCAGTGTGTCTCACAAAATCTGGGATCGACGGGATCTACTCAATCATTTGCCAGGCCAGCTCAATTCCTCGACAGGAGTTAGTTGTCGCGGCCTGTCAACGGCCTGTGCTCCGGCGAGCTATACGCTATACCACTGGCGGGCTTTACTGACACACCGAACGCAAGGTTGATTTATCTTTTGGCTTGCGCACGCGTTTCGTCCTCCCACGGCTTGGGTCGCTCGACTAAACAGGCCTTGAGATTCCTCCGACTCAAACCGCACGACCCCCCAATCCTTACCTCAAACAAACAATGCCGTCGTGCCGATGGCTTTTCCCCTTTTTATAACGCCAGCGTGTTGAAGGTGGCATGTACACCAACTGCTCTCCACTCGCCGACCTTCGAAGGTGCCGCAACCTTGAACCAACTATGTCCGCTTGCACCTCTCTGTCTCTCAGCGGCCTGGTAGGCCTTGCGCTTAAGCTTGAAGCTTGAAGCCTTGTAGCTTGTCTTTCGCCCGCCGACCATCCGCATAAGGCAAGCTGCTGTGACTCCCCTTCGTGCCTAGCGCTGTTCCCCACTCCTGCGTCCTCTCCAAACCGCATCATCCGATCGGCCTGTCTTCTAAGGGCGCCATTCTCGCCTAACCGGGCTTTGTCAACCAGCTCTGTCATAACCGCTCGTCGTCTATAAGTAGTCGTCTCAATGACTCGATCTTAGTGTGCCATACAGTATGCCGTCCCCCGTCGAACAGCCCCCACTCTTCCGCGACATATTTCTCCCAGACGAACACACGCCCGCATACTCTCCAGAGGCTCACGAAACGGAGCGTGTCTTGCAGACATGGTCCGAGCCTGCGGTCGACATCGACCCAGCGCCATACGACCACCAGCCCGAGTCGTCGACACACTACTTCATATACAACACCGAATACATGCACGTCAACTTGGGCCCTCGACTTTGGGGTCCGCGCCAACCTACCTACGGCTTCAACGGCATTGTGCAGGGCACCGTGAAACTGACCAAGAAGTGCAGTCATGTCTTTCGCCTCCAAGTCTCGGTTAGGAACGCCTCTCCTGCATGATTTCAGTCACGTACTCATCCAGCTTGTGTATTGACAGCTCCTGGGCAAAGCCAAGGTGTCTGCTACCTCGCGCGGGATGCTGTCGGATATGCTGGACATGCAGCTGGTGTCCAGCACCACCACACTTTTCGACGCGACGCCCGAGGTGACCTTCTGTCCCACCGAACATGTATTCACCTTTTCTATCCCGTTCCCGACGTTTGTTAGCGGTGGGATGAGCCCGCTTCCGCCGTCTCACATAGCATGGTCGCCAGGACTCTCCGTTGAAACGACGTATACCCTGAAACTGGACGTCTTCAGGAAGGGACTACGTCGTCACGAGAAGTAAGCTCACGCAGCAGCTCCCTGAGCTTGGCCTCACCTCATGTCAGTAAATATATTCCTCTGTTGTACCTGCCCAAGACATGGCCCCCCGGCCCTCCACCACGGCGGGATAGCATGCACCGGCGGCAGCCCAGCGGATTCAAGACGATATCTCTCGCCCCCATCTGGCCCAGCGATGCCTGCCCACGCTACAAAGCGCGCGCCACTGTCCCAACCGTCGAGGTCCGGCTGTCTCCTGCTGCTCTCGCCCTGTCGTGTCTTCCCTTACATTCACCCGCAGCTCTTCATTCCCGCCCACGCAATGTTCTCATCCGGCAGCACGATACCCTTGAAGATGAACTTCAGCTGCACGCAGTCACCCGCGATCGCGAAGCTTCTGACGCCAAGCACGGAAGTACAGCTCCTCAAGCGGACGCTCGCGCGCGTGCAGGGCGTCAGTTGCGGCACCGGCGCCGTGATCGGCGGGCGCGAGCTCATTGTTGCGACAGGGGTGCTCATTGAGGCCGATACTTCGCAAGAGGGTGTCGCAGTCGCGTATTTTGATCTGCAGGCCGGGCTAAGCGGCAAGGAGCAGTCTTGGTGCATCGATAGCGTGCTTGAGGTCGCGGTGAGCACGTCAGTGGCATCTCGCATGCGCATCGCGGGTCTGACGTGGGGGTTTAGTACTTTATCCGCGTGTCCGTCCGCTCGTCTGGCGGCACGACAGATTATATGCCAACCTTCAGCCACGACGAGCTGGTGCAGATTTCCACTGAGCCGTGGGGTACATGCGACCGCGAGGCGCTGCAGGGTGGAGCGTCGACGCCTGCCATTGGCATGCGCATGAGCAACCCACGCATGGAGCTCCGCCCGACGCACAGCCTGGCCTGGTGAACGACGCCATTTCCTTTCCCCATGCATGTATAGATGAATAATTCACTACGTACAATGGTCCAATATTGCGTCATATACATTGATTGGTACCTGTGGTACCTTCGCAGTCAGCCGCGCAGGGCTTCAAAGTCGCCGCGCGTTTGCTTCAACTCCCCACTGTTTGTCCTTTGCAGCCTTTCCACAGTTACCGGCGCGCCCTTGAGCTTGCCCAGTAGATATTTCATCCGCCCATCCGTGGCCGCGCACGACTCCCCAAACATGAGCTGCAGCTACCCGTTCCTGCATCTGCGGCACTCAGGGAGCGAGCGACTGTGCTTACAAAAAGCAATTGAGGGCCGGCCTTTTGCCGTTGCGGGCCTGTACTCGCGCCGCGGGCCTGAGTCCTCACCACCTCCTCTCATGCTTGTTTGCTGTTCGAATTCGTCTCGAGACGTATCATTCCCATCCTGACACCGTATCACTTGTACCTAAGTGCCGACTTGGGGCGGCCCAATGGATTCGACACTTCGGTGGCGACCAGGGTGCTTCCCAGACTGGGTGTCATGTATGTGTTATGCCGTCCTCGGAGTTTTCAAGCGCATTCTTCTGTGCTTCCCTATATCATCTGCCACCTTATCCTGCTCAAAAAACGATGCGCTGTTCAACCACAGGACATCCTCGATGGCCTGCCTGACAGGTGAGTATTATCTACAGTCTCCATGAGCTACCTCTATATTGACGGCGCTGCCTCTGATCAGCGCATACTCCTCCCTCGACGACCTCTGCCACAGCCTCCAAGCCGTCTACACCGTCACCGCGCTCGCAACAGCGCCCGCGACGTGCCGCGTAGGACCGCCACGTCACCGCGCTCACAACAGCGCGCTCGACGACGTGCCGCGAACGACCACCGCGTCACCGCGCTCGCAACAGCGCCAGCGACGTGCCGCGAACGACCACCGCGTCACCGCGCTCGCAACAGCGCGCTCGACGACGTGCCGCGAACGACCGCCACGTCACCGCGCTCGCAACAGCGCCAGCGACGACGACCGCCACGGCACCGCGCTCGTAACAGCGCCCGCGACGACGACGACCACGGCACCGCGCTCGCAAGAGCGCCAGCGACGTGCCGCGAACGACCACCGCGTCACCGCGCTCGCAACAGCGCCAGCGCCGACGACCGCCCGTCATCGCGCTCGCAACAGCGCCAGCGACGACGACCACCACGTCACCGCGCTCGCAACAGCGCCAGCGACGACGACGACCACGGCACCGCGCTCGCAACAGCGCCAGCGACGTGCCGCGAACGACCACCGCGTCACCGCGCTCGCAACAGCGCGCTCGACGACGTGCCGCGAACGACCGCCACGTCACCGCGCTCGCAACAGCGCCAGCGACGACGACCGCCACGGCACCGCGCTCGTAACAGCGCCCGCGACGACGACGACCACGGCACCGCGCTCGCAAGAGCGCCAGCGACGTGCCGCGTACGACCGCCACGTCACCGCGCTCGCAACAGCGCCAGCGCCGACGACCGCCCGTCATCGCGCTCGCAACAGCGCCAGCGCCGACGACCGCCCGTCATCGCGCTCGCAACAGCGCCAGCGACGACGACGACCACGGCACCGCGCTCGCAACAGCGCCAGCGACGTGCCGCGTACGACCGCCACGTCACCGCGCTCGCAACAGCGCAAGCGCATCGCAACGCGCTCGACGACGTGCCGGCCATGGCTCGAGGCCAGTCTCGCACTCGCGGCCGCATCTTCACGGGGCGCTCTCTCCCCCTCCTCACCGACCTCCTTGCGCTCGCGAGCATCCCGACGACAATCGCCGTGCGCGCGAGGTACGACGAGTGGTCGCAGAACCGCGAGGCTCGGCGCCTTGGTGCGCGCCCGATCCCGCGTGTGCAGTGCCGGTGGCCGGGCAACTTCGACATCATGCTCAAGATCGTCAAGTCCTTCAGGCTTCGAGAGCGGATACGTGCTGCAGGGCTTTGCAGACTTATTCGAGGAGTACCAGTGCACGACGCTGAACACGCGCTTTTTCTGGGGCGACCAGGTGCGTAGTCATGCATTCACTCGCTGCCGCATGCACAGGCAGCACACCATCACACATACTCATGGGGAAATCGGGCTTCTTAGATCGTTTGTATGGACGAAGATGTGGTCAAGTTTGTCGCAAGGGAGCGCACAGCCCGCGAGGACGCAGAGGCCGGTTTCCGCAGCCTCGTCGACGTCTGGACAGACCTCGACTTGGTCCTTTGCAACACAGAGGGCCGCGTCGAGCCAAACCACCAGCTGGCCGCGCCCTACCCCCTTCACTCCACCCTCCCGCGTGTCCATGCTGTGCAGCCTCGCGGCTGCCGCCCGTCGCGCTCCCCGTCACTGTCCTCACTGCGTTCGCGATCGCGCAGCTCTAGCATCGCTAGACGAGATCCTCCTGCACGTCGCGACCGACGTCTCGCGCTCAGAATGCCGCCCGCCGCCCGCGCGGCCGGATCCTTCACACAGCGGCATCAGCGCATCCCTCGCCCTCTCTCAAGCAAGTATGTCCGAGGCGACACTATTGAACATGCCTCCACAGCCGCGACGACGATGATCAGAAGCCATCCTCGGGTGCGTTCATCCTGCTCCTCCCACTCGACAACCCCTCTCACACTGCGTTCACCCAGCCGTCCACGAGACGACTACGTCCGGACCATTCCCTCGCCGGCGGAGCGTGTACACGTATGCATGAGCTGGCGCGCCGTCGCCATCGCATCTCCCCTCCTCTGGACCCACGTCGACTTCCGCTCGTACGAGTGGGCGCGGGAGTTCCTCCGATGATCACAATCCGCGCCGCTATACGTTCACACACAAGACCACCTCCCAAAGCCCGCCGGTGATCTTGCATCCCATCGCCGCGAACGCGCCCGACACGGATATCGGCGTCGACATGCTCTACGCGCCGGACAGCATCCTCGAGGGCCACGGGCCTGTGTCGGCGCGCCAGAACACCTCCCGACCCGCGGTCGTACGCCGACAGTCGCTGTCGTGGCTTCCCCGTCAGTACCTGGCGCCGCCATCGGTGGGAGCGTGTCGCCGGGGGAGCGCTCGTACTCGCGCGATCGTGAAGACCGTGGACGGTGCGTCACGCGCACGGCGTCATTCTCGGACCGCGAGCGGTCCGCATCTTTCCGCATCGCGCTCAAGCGTTGTCGGCTCAGGGTCACCGCTCGGCAGCGTCAGCCCGACATCAAGTAGCCTTGGGTTTGACGGCGGCAACATGACGGAGACGATGCTGCACGAGGGCAGTCATCGACCAAGTCACAGCGAGCTGAGGCTGCTCGAGGAACAAGGCGATGAGGCGCTTCCGGCGTTCAAGGAGGCCGATTTGCAGCCGCAGGTCGTGGACAACGGAGGTACGTGGTTGCGCAACATATGCGCTTAATTTCCTCTTACAATGTCGTTCAGACGTCGTGCTCGACATGGGCGGGTACCATCTACAACAGCCCCGCCACTCCTCCGGCTCGCGCGACCGCACGCCCTCACGCCCCTCCCCGCCCCCGCCCCCACGCTCGCCGAGCCTACCGTCCAGCCTCCGTCGTCGGGCTCCTCCCCCAACCGCCCTATTCCCTTCCCCAGCCTCCGCGCACCGTCTGCACCCCCTCAGGCCCTCCACCCGCCCCAAACTTCGTCTCCGCAGTCACCGCCGCGAGCTTCCCGCCGACCACCAGCGACCCGACGTTCGCCCGCACAAACCCAGAACCTGCGCCCTTCCCACCGTACGCGTCATCTCGCCGTCGGGGAGCTCGCCCATGAGCCGTTCGAGCAGGTGCTGCTCGGAGATCGACCACGCCTGCTTGTACGTGTCCGGCCGCGGCTTCGCGCGTTTGCCCGACCTGTTCTTCGGGACGAGTGCCGGGCATGGTTGAAGGGAAAGCTGAAGTGTCCTAAAGCGAAGAAGGGTCGTGCATAAAGGTTTCTTTGATTTCGATCTTTGGATTCGGTGTCTCCGGCTTCATTCGTTTTTCACATGTTTCTTCAATCATATTTCTCTCTTTCCTGAAATCATTCAGTCTTCTGGCACTGTCTTCGCCGGTACATACCCTCATAGCCCAGAAACTCAATACAATGTTTCCATGTCAAATCTTGATTGCTTGAGGGAGTGTGAAGGAAGGCCCTCTCACAGCACATTTATTTATCGCAGGGGCACATCGTAAATTTCATTCAATCAACGTAAGTGATGATAGCGCATCACAGTACAACAAAATAGACAGAGACAAAGGTGTTATCTTACACAGGAACAAAAAAGCGAGAATGACAGACACCTTGCATGAAACAGGTAAATAACTGCGTAGGGCCGCTTTGCGGCAGGGCCCGCTACCTGGCTCCTTCTCCCTATGCGCACAAGCCTGCACTTGATACGAAGCCCTCCGCCTCCGTGCCCGCCTGGCTGCGACAGTTGTCGCACTGTTCCTCGGTGCGGTGCCCGAGGACCCCGCGCAGTGGCGCTCGTGCGCGGGGTTCGTCGGCGCGCACTACGCGTTCGTGAACAGCGCGGCGGACCAGTAGCACGGTGAAGCTCGCGCCGAGCTCGTACTTCTTGACAATGATGCGTTCGTGGGTCCACTGAGCGAGTGACTCGGAGGTTAAGCCCTGTAAGCGGTGCCCCCGTGACGCGCGTGACGGGTGACGGGTGACGGGTGACGTGTTGTGTGGCAACTTGCGCTCCCCAGACTCAGAGAGTATACATACGGCCACCACGACTCGACATGGCCTCCAACGACGGCTTCCCCGCCGAACCAAATACTATAGTTTTGCAACCGGTTGCGGAAGACTCTTCCGACTTCCTAGGCGCCTTCTCCTCCGAGGGCAAACTCTTCGCCTTTCTCTCCTTCGCGGTTGACACGCCTACTCTCAACATATACGACACCACCACCGGCAAGAGCATCGCGCAGTGCATCGTCGATGCCGCACCCGTCACAACCAAGTTAATGTGGACGTATATGGATCTGTTGGATGCCCCTACCGCAGAAACCGACCCTTCGGAGGGGGCATCTCAGGCGGAGGCAGAGGTACAGCCGGCAGAGGTGGTCGTGCTGGGGTTGTCAAACGGCTCGGTGCTGGTATACTCACCGTCCCATGGCCTTGTTGCACGCATACTTTCCCACCCGTCCAGCACGGCATCCATCCTGGCCATCGACGTCGTGCCCTCCAGGACATCTCCGAACGTAGACCGGCTCTACACCTCCGGTGCGGATGGGTGCATACGCGTCTGGGATGCACATACGGGCGAGCACCTCTCCTGCACGAGGATAGACGACCGCGAACCTGGCACGTCGCTGAGAGTCTGCCCGCGAAAACCCTCGTCGGATGACGAGGAGGTCACTTTCCTCCTTGCGCACCAAAACATCAATATTTTTGCAACCCATTCTGCCGAGACACCAAAGCCGAAGTTGATGTCCACGTTTACGGGGCACGCTTCCAAAATCCTATCATTACAGTGGCAACCCTCTGAGGCCACTCTTCCGACCCGGTTTGCCTCTCTAGCAGAAGCGGACCGCCGTGTGTGCCTCTGGGACGTCCCAGAGCCCTCATTCGCAGAAGGCAAGCTTGTAGCATCTGTGCAGCTCGACTCCGATGCACGGCAAATGTCATTCTCCCCAACTCCCAGCAACCCTGTTCTTCTTGTTCTCGCAGTTTCTGGTCGTCTCGCAATCTTCGCACCCTCCGCTGACCTCGCCACCGCTCCGCCTACGAAACTGATTGCGCGCACAACGATCAGCATCCCGCAGATTATCGCTCCTGTCAAGATCATAGCGGCGTCATTTGTGCGAGATGAGCAGGGGTCGTTACGCGTCGCGCTGCTCGCGGGCGGCTTGAATCCCGTGTTCGATGTCATTGTAGGTTGCTTCTTTGTCTTCCTCGTGACACGCACTATACCTTCTTCTGCAGAACTTTCTGGACCCGTCGGGCGAGTACATCACAGAGGTGGATCTAATATACAAGGAAGCATGGGGAAGCCTTGCGGACAACGGCAAGTCCGTACCGGTAACGTAGCTTGCCCTTCGCCGGATATAAGTCTTCTCACCAAACGCTTGCCTCCCAGGGTGCACCAACCGTATTTTACACTGCAGTTCCTCCCGAAAGTGATGGCATCATCTATCTATCTGCTCTCCCTGCCGACCAAGATGTACGACCGTCAGCTAAACTCATAACGTCGACATTGGAATCCATTGTCAAATCACAACGCATGCGAGCCGAATTCCATGCCGTTCTCCATGAAATTTACCGGGGTCACCTGAATGAAAATCATGCTGTAGTGGATTGGTATGAGGTGCATTGGGAGAACTGGCTTGCCGATCCACAGACACCGCTGCAAGTCCACTTGAACTATAGGCTGGAAAACGGTGAACTTGCACATATGAGCCGGACAAAGGGGGCTGGCCGCCAATTTTCTATCCTTTGGGACTTAGCATTGGCAGCGTCGGTATGTGCTCTTAATTTGTCACTCAACCTTCCAGACCTGTTTCTGATTATTGATTATTGCATGGCTTAGCGTGGTGTGCCACCTCCTTCCCTCCCTCCGCCGTCGCCCCTCTTCAACATCATTTCTATATTCCATGCTCCGTATCCTTTCGCTGTGCCACTTCCAAACATCTATATCAACTTTCTTCTCGCCGTCGTGACTATACACGAAGTGTTCCACTTGGTCAACTTTCATGTTTTCCCTCAATTTGGCACACCGACAACTGAAATCCTCCCGCATGGAGAAGGTGGCACAGCTATCGAGATACAGCTCTTCGCAGGACGCATCGTACTTGAATGGTATGAAGGCCACAAGGGCAACTTCAGTTATTTATGTGGGTTATATGTTCTCACACGTGACGGACATGTGGCAATCAGTGAGTGTCTCCTGCTTTTCCTTTCTTTTCTAGTGCTAATCTTGATCATGTGCACAGGTGAGG
Organism: Auriscalpium orientale; assembly: GCA_019915035.1. Lineage (NCBI taxonomy): Eukaryota > Fungi > Basidiomycota > Agaricomycetes > Russulales > Auriscalpiaceae > Auriscalpium > Auriscalpium orientale. The sequence continues at coordinate 390,530 of JAHLMH010000027.1, read as the reverse complement.
AAGATATTGGTGTCTTCATGGCCGAGCTCCTCAAAGGGACGGCGACCAAATTCTCATGGAAAATGGCTAAGCGTGCAACTTATTCGACCGCTGAGCGCGGGAAAGTCAGAACCTTTGGTTTCAAGGGCGAACCAATCCCAAAGAAGGTGGCACCACTTCAACCAGTTTACGGGCTCTTCCCGGGTAAAGTCCGGAAGTCAATGCTGGAAGGATGCCATGACTAGAGGAGAGCGGGGACACCAATGGCGGCATGGGCAGGGGTGCAGATGACGGCGCCACAGATTTTTTGGTGTAGCTCCCAGAACATCCACTCTCGCCCTATCCTGTCTCTACCCTCGCTCCTGCGACACTGCCTCATCCCATCGCATCTTTCACTGCCTATGATTATACTGGCACTATCATCAATGCCTGCCAACCATCCACCGCCTGGTCTTTACTCTCTGACTTGCCTCTGCTGCCTACAACCCCTGGACGCATCAAGCTGCGCTTTTTCGTGATCTGCCTCCTGGAGCCCGCCTTGCTCCAGCTCGCCACCCTCCATGCCGCGCTGTTGAGAATCGCCTGCTGTATCGGCCAGTCACCCCCTCGTCTTATCTGACTCCTGTCCTCGCCGTCCACCTCCGTCACTCCCGACTTGGCCCAGGGATGTCGTGCCCTCCGGCGTGTACGTACCAGCATACTGTCGGCATCTGTCCACATTCGACGCCTTCATCATCTTGCCAGCGATGATTCACCCTTCTGCACGTGCCTGTGGCTGCCCTCTTTTATTTGGTTGCGCTTCCCACTTTACTCTACATATCCGTATCCCATCATTGAACCTGAATGCAACCACGGCATCTCCTGATTGAATGCGAGATGTGTCCAAGCTGAAATTTGTTAATGAATGTTGCCCTGAGCGATGCTGCGCACGGAGCCTGTTATGAATCTCGTGAGTTGGGTTGGGTGTCGCGTTCGAGGTCCCCTGAGAAAGGCTGCCACAATATTGCAACCTGGAGCAGCTGACTGACCGCGGCGGCCGATGACAGTCGAAACTAACAGAGTCTGTAATTATTGACTGATGTTACGTCGATCAGCACTGACAAGATGTCTCACAGTGCGGTTGATCTCATTTGTGTAACCTGAGGTTGTCATTGAGTGGGACTGCCAAATCATTGAACTGTCACGGTATTGAGCCCAGAATATCGCCATCCTGAACACGCGGGACAGCAAGAGGGTCGAAGACGAGACCCAGGTTGAATAAACCCTATCTCGATTCACTCTGCAATATGCCAAGCGCCCTCGTATCTGCCAAGTTGATATCGAGCAGCCGAAGTCGAGGACAAAGCAGTTTTTGCGCCTCTCTGGCTTCTTCGGCCGTGTGCGTCAAATCCTTACTCCGCAGACCTCGCGCTCGCCTGTCTCGTCGGCGGAGTCCCTTCCTGAAGACGCGAGTCCGGACAAGCCCGTGAAGGCCGGGGCTGCGTCTTCTGTGTCATTATCTTCAGCTGCGCCGCGCAGGGTGTCTGTTCTTCGGGACGAGGGCATAGTTGAAGGGAAACTTCTGAAGTTTCCTAAAGCGAAGAAGGGTCTTGCATGAAGGTTTCTTTGGTTTCGATCTTTGGATTCTCCGGCTTCATTCGTTTCTTCACATGTTTCTTCATTCATATTTCTTCATATTTTCTCTCTTACCTGGAATCATTCGGTCTTCTGGCGCTGTCTTCGCCGCTCATAGCCCAGAAACTCAAAGCAATGTTTCCATCTCAAATCTTGATTGCTTGAGGGAGTGTGAAGGAAGGCCCTCGCATAGCACATTTATTCATCGCAGGGGCACATCGTAAATCAACGTAAGCCATGATAGCCCATCACAGTACAACAAATTAGACGCAGACAACAGGGTTATCTTACACGGGAACAAACGCGAGAATGACAGACACCTTGCACGAGGCAGGCAAATAGACACGCTAGACAACCCTTCAGGCAGCAGCAGCCCGCGAGCCACCCTCGCGGCCGTGGGTGATGTGGTTGTGATAGTACGGCTCGCCATACGTGGGGAAGTCCGCACCCGGCTCGACGGAGACCGGGGTCGCGCTGACCGTGACCTCGAGGGACGGCAGCTCCGTGAGCGCAACGGCACTCTTATCCACCTAAAAACAAAACAACGGGTCAACAAAGATGTCAAATAGCAGCGCATTTCCCCTTACCTTCTGCACGCGCCAGTGCAGATCGCGCTGCAAGTACGGCGAGACGACGCTCGGCTCATACGAGTTCAAGCCCGAGTGCTTCGAGATGCCGTAGTTGAGGTGCACGAAGCCCTCCGCCTCCGTGTCCGCCTGGCTGCGGCAGTTGTCGCACTGGTCCGCCGCGCTGTTCACGAACGCGTAGTGCGCGCCGACGAACCCCGCGCACGAGCGCCACTGCGCGGGGTCCTCGGGCACCGCGCCGAGGAACAGCAGCACGGTGAAGCTCGCGCCGAGCTCGTACTTCTTGACGCGGATGCGCGCGGTCCAGTCGTAGTAGTTCGGCGGGAGCGGCGCGGGCGCGGGCGGGCCGGGCGGCGCGGGCGCGGTGTAGTGGCTCTGGCCGTGCCCCGCAGGCGGCGCAGGGGGCGCGGGGTGGCTGGGGGCGGGGCCGGACCCGCCGCCGCGCGCGAGGAAGCTGACGGGCGCGGCGGCCGAGGCGGTCGAGGCGTCGTCGCTCGAGTCGTCGAGAGGGTGGAAGACGATGCCGCCGTAGAGCTGGTTCACGGTCTTGGCGATCGCGGTCTTCACGGCGGCAGGATTGCCGAGGTCGAGGCCGTTGAACTCGGGGTACGAGTACTCGAACTTGTTGGTCGAGGTCGTCTGCGCAGAGCTCCAGTAGCCGTTCTGCGTCTCCCAGAATGGCGTCAGGGCTACATGTATGCAATCAGCATGTGGACTATTGCGCAACGGTCGGGTTCAACTGCTTACGGGTGTTGGAGTCGATCGTTGCGTTGGGCGGGATAGTGAAGGTGCCGCCTTCGGCAGGCCCTTTCCCGACCCAGACCTTGGGGTTGAGAGCCGCCCACAGCGAGAGGAAGCGGTCCACATTCGTGTGGTGGAGGAAGAAGATCGGGTCGAAGCCCGCCACAGCAGGGTCGCCCATATGCCCACCGATGACACCGTGCACCTCGTCGTGGATCGCCTCCAAGGAGTTGCTGCTGCTGCCACCGTCGCCGGGCGTGTGGTTGCTGAACGCGGGCCAAGTGTGCACCCGGGTGAGCAGGTTGTAGATGCTCGTCGTAAGGTCGCTCTGGACAGACTGGAGGTCGCTGTTCATTCATCGGTGAGCTTCGGCAGCAATTTGAAAATGCGCGCAGGACGACAAACCTGATCAACCCGTTGACGTCCGTGGTCGCGTTGGCGCCGTTGCTCGTGGGGTTGCGGAGCGTGGTCTTCCAGTTGCTGTACGGAAGCGGGAAGGACGGGTCGATGGGGTGGAACGTGTACCGGATGAGCGGGTTCGGCACGCTCGTCTTCTTGCCGTCCGGGGTGGTAATCGTCACATTGGCGAGCGAGACAACCTCAGCCGGGGGCACGGAGTTGCGCGCCCAGTCCCAGAACGGCGAGCGCAGGTTCGCCGCGGCGCTCAGCCAGCGGTCGCGATCGTGGGTGTACTGCGATGCGATGCCTTTGGCCTGGCGCTGAAGGATTTGCTGTGAAGAGTTCAGTATGTGGATTCTGACGCGAGTGGATGATATGTATGCTGACCTCGAACAACGCAACGTAGGGCCGGTGCCAAGTAGGGAATAGGATGGAGCCGTGGGTGCAGTAGCCTCCCCACGATCCTTGGACAGGCTGCGTGCCTCCAGAGCCGTCCCACTGAACATAAGGGAGACCGTGGATGCCGCCGATCTGGAAAAACGAGATGAGGTCCTGCTGCGTGGTGTTGCACATCGCAGCTGAGACGATCGCCGTGAGTCTCGAATACTTGGCGAGAAGCCAGAAGAACTCACTGAGGGCCTGGATGTACAGCGAGAACTGATAGTCGTCCTTGATGAGATCGTGGATCTCGCGGCGGTTCGACGCGCCGTCGCTCTGCGTGTTGCCGGGAGTCGGGCCAGTGATGACGATGTGAGACATGTCGATGAGAGAGTGAAGTTGTGTTCTGGTTGGGTGTGTAGTTCCTCGAGAGGAGCTGGGGACCAAGAACTGCGAAACTAACCCTCCTTTATACGTCAAAAACGCACCGCCTGATCCCCGCGGCGCTCGCTAGCACTGCTGTAAGATGTCACAGAGTGTCGCAACTCGCCGCCTCCGGCCATTCAATCGCGCCCGATGACCAGTCGTAGCCAGCTGGAATGAAGCACAAGCGCCGTGTCAAGGATCACGGCGTCTCGTCCGCAAAACGGCCTCAATAGCCGTTGCTCCTCACCGTGGCGCCTGTGAGTGCGTCCAGAGTAGCACCTGCAACATAAGTGTCCAAGCGCCGCGGGCCGAGAGACGGATCACAGCAGAAACTGCGTGGAGCGTGCAAGCTTTTAGCAGGGTGAAACGATGCGCAGCATCGCGAGAAATCTCGAAGACGCGCTGCGTCGGAACATGCGATGTGGGGGAATTTGTCGCCTGGTGACACCGCGAAATGAATTTCATGGAACAGAGTATGGCTAGCATCTGCGCCGGGAGGCGCGAGTCAATGCAGGTCGACGGTGGCTGGATTCGCCGCATAAAAAGATACCACGAAAGGTAAGAGAGAGTACGATTGACAGACCTGTAGCCTGTCAAATGCAAGCGATGTATAGCCAAGACTCTGCCCTCCCCTGCCTCTCATATCGCCCATGATCAGAATATCTTCAGGGACTGCGCGCGCGCTGCATTGACCGCTTTTCATTAGAGCGAGGTGCGGATGGTCTTCCAGCGGATTCAAAGGCGCAACATGGTAACTGCGCTCACCACCGCAGGCGCACGGAGTAGTGCCAGAGTTAGCCACGCATCGAGGAGCAGGACAAAGCGACTTGGCAGGGCCAGTGCATCTTGTAGTACGCAAGCAGTGCGAATATGGCTCATTGTCGCGGTGAAGAAATAAGGTTTTTGAATTCGAGTTCCGGTGATTTTGCCTGGATCTGAGGAAAACAGACGCCGCTCCCTTCGCCTCCCCCACACAGTTGACTCGACCCGCATGACCACCGCTCCAGAACCGAGTAGAGCTGAGAGCGCGCTCTGCCACGTAATTGCGCTCTGGACAGCTGGTGACCTGGTCAGCCGATGATAGGGTCTCCGTCAGACAGGGCTTTCCCGACGCCGGACTGGCGACATGTCATGTTGTCTCCGCTGCTGTGCAGGCTGCTGCGGGGTAGATCGGCCTTTCGAAGTCTTAGGAAGAGCCAGCGGGTCTGCTATCCTCATCTGAACTCGCGATGCTTGCTGGCGATTCCAAACGAAGGTGTCGTCTCCGGCCGTGCAGAGACTTTTCTGCTGCATGTTGGGATTTCCAGATTCACTCTGGCGCGCAGAGCATATGAAACTCAATCCGTGCATTCACTGGGAGACGTCCGGACGCCACTGATCACCACTGCTGCGCGCTGTACTAGTACTCCTCACTATAAGGCGCCACATTCTACGGTCGTCGACTGGGGATATAGATCGAGGCTGTCAACTCAGGCAATGCAAACTCTCTTTGCCTAGGCTACTCGGGTGCTGCACAACGGCCTGCGCGCGGCAATTATGGAACAATAGCCTTAGGCACTCGGAGCGAGCAACGCTGACCACGTCGATGTCTTGCAAGCAAACAAGTGGAGGGACATACGTAGGTGCACCGCGCACGCGTTGCGAACGTGTCTAATAATTATCTCCGTGATATTTTGGGTAATCACCACTCTACGCCGGCGTTACCGTGCCATCAAGTCATCACGAAGGCACCAGCCGTACAGTCACGGCGAATGTCAAATATACCCAAGACACGCTGATGAACAGAGGAGCGGTTTTATGCCTGCATCGACAACTGCCAAGGCTCGGGCCCGTGTGGGCGACGTGATCGCCGTGCTGCGCGAAGAACGAGCGACTTGGCAAGCGCTGGTTGACGGGGCCAAGGCGTGCTAAGAAGCGATGGACGACGGGAAGCCTAGCGTCGCCAAGCGAGGCTGGACAAGTGCCAGAGGATAGAGCGCTGTCGGGATGGTCGGGGTGAGGCCGAGAGCTGCAGGGCGGAGGAGGGGATCCGAAAACCGACGCCGACGGAGTCAGAGGACGGGGACGGGGATGACTGGCGGAGGGCCGCTGACCGATAGGACCTTACAAGGCCCTTATACCCCGCAGTCGTCGCTTGCGATAAGCTTGCATGGCGTAATTACAAGCGCTTATCTACCGTTCGCTTCTTCCCCGCATCGCGAGACGCATGCCCAGAGTCCCAGTCCGGCCCTGCGCCGGTGGGCTGCAGGGCGAGGTCATGCGGCGAGGGACGTGGCCGACGAAGACGAGGGTATCGACGAGGATGATGCGAGGCCTGGTGGTCACTGATGGACTGCGTAGAGCCACGTTCGTAGGGTTACGCGGCGGCGAAGGACAACAACATGGTCGCAAACAGTGGCAAATAGCAGTGGCCGTGCGGACGCGCCCTCCGCCGGACCTTTCGTGATAAGTGCCTGCCTCACTATTTATTCAACTCTCTCCTTCCTCCCATCACCCCTGCCCATACCCTGCCCGCTCCCCTCCCCTGCCCGCTGTCCCTTCCAAAACTCACCCACCAGTCACCCTGACAGTTCCTTCGCCTCCATCCGCAGGGGTGCCGCGACATGCTCCATGACGGTCAAATAGTCACAGACGGACTTGCCCACAAATCTCTCAACGGCCCTTCCAACAGCACCCCTGTCATTCCCGCCATGATCCCCGACGACCCAGCCAAGCGATCTCCCGCTCTCGAATGGGACTGGGACATCGAGCACGCTGATCGCAAGAAGGAGGCCAAGGCAGACGCCGCCATCCACCACTCGCAGCCCTTCCTGGTTGACCGCTCGCTGCTCAGAGACGTGGTGAAGGAAAAGATGGAGTGTCCCGTGGTCAGAATCACATTCCTCAGCTCCGGTGCGTCTCCACACACTGTCCGCGCTCCCCATCATCTCACCGCCCGTCCCCCGCTTGTAGGCACATTTCACAAAGTGAGTTCCTATTTATGTTACCTCACCACCGTTATCGATTGTGGTTTCAGGCGTACTCGGTCGCATTAGCCGATGGTCGCGACGTCATTGCCCGCGTTGCCCGCCGGTTTATGCCTCGTCTCAAAACCGAATCTGAAGTCGCCACAATGGCATACATCCGCACATACACATCTATACCCGTCCCCACAGTATACTTCTACGACTCTAATCCCTTCAACCGCCTTGGCGGAGAGTATATCATCATGTCCAAAGTAAGCCGTCCTCATCTCGTCCTCAGTCACGTGATCTAATCACCGGTGCAGGCGCCAGGCGTCCCGCTCTCCAGTGTGTTCCAAACCATGTCCCACAACAAACTCGTCGCTCTTCTCGATAATCTTGCCGCACTTCTGATACCCCTCTTTGCTCACCGTTTCTCGCATATTGGCTCCCTCTACTTTGGCCCAGCGCCCGACGCGCCTATCGCGGACCCGACGTCTCCGTCTGTGTGGGAGTCCCCTATCCCCACGCCCACGATCGCATCCGCGAGGCTCAGCTTCATGACGCCGCACACGCCGATGACAACGGCGCCTACGCCCAAACCCCGCTCATCATTTTTCCCCTTGTTCAGAGCCTACACAGCACCAACGGAGTTCCACGTTGGGCCAATCATCTCCTGGCCGTTCTTCGGCTCGAATCGGGGCGACATGACGCATCCCACGGAGATTGACCGGGGACCTTGGTCTGCCACACGCGCCTACCTCGTCGCGTGTGCAGAGCGCGAGATACAGGGCGTCATCCGCGAGAACGAAGGCAAGTCGGCGCCTCACCGGCTACATTTGGATCCGGACGAGATTCAGTCTTCGAGGCACCACCGCCTGAAGGCCGTTCCCGGGGATAGCAGCGACGACAGCGACGAGTGGGACATCGAGGAGAGCGAGGAGGAGTGGGACGGCCCGGGCGACACGATGTATCGCGACTACCGTCGCATGCAGCGCTGCACGTTCCTGGTTGCGCATCTGACCGAGCGGGAGACCATCGTGCGCCAGGAGATGGACAGGTGGATGCGAATCATGCAGAACTTGGGCGTCGGCACCGAAGATCCGGGCGGGAAGCCAGAGGAGTTTGGAATGGACTGCCATGACTGGAACCTGGAGAACATCTTCGTAGACCCCGAAGACATCTCCAAGATTGTGAGCTTCCTCATCCGCTCTTTATCTGCCGCGTTCCTGACTGTACATTTTAGACCTGCATCATAGATTGGGAGTCCACGACAATCCGCCCCCTCTGGCAGTGCGCCCACCTCCCGGCCTTCCTCCAATCCAGCCCCTTTACCGCGCGGCTCTTCCGCAACGCCGTCGCACGCCTTGCCGAGCACGATCACGCACACGGGCACCCGCACTCCAACAGGGCCGCGGCGCACCCGCATCTGCACCAGATGATGAAATCGCCACACCAGGACCTGGCCGCGCTCGCGGGCGAGTGGCTCTACTTCGAGGCGGCCGGCGCGTACCTGCGGCAGGCGCACCGGTGTGCCGAGTGGGATGGGTGGGAGGAGGGCCTCGTCACGAGCATCCTCGGGCCCGAAGACTCCGAGGACGAGTGGGTGCGCGAGGCGAAGGGCGAGACGGAGCGCGCCGTGCGGGCCCTCCGCGCGCGCTGGCACGCGGACGTGCTCACGGGCGACGACGGCTCGGACGATGACGATGCGGAGTACGCCGGCGACGGGCTGCTCAGCGTCGACGACATCCTGAAGCCGAACGGCGTGCGCCGCAAGCGCCGCAAAGTTGGGTCCCTGCATTCGACGAAGGAGGAGAAGGAGAAGGAGCGCCTGCTCGCGGCGACCGGGGACGAGTGCGGCGGGCGCGGCGGCGAGCTTGGGCGCCGCCTGGAGGCGATCCTGAGCGTGCACGCGGACGACGACGGGGTCGTCAAGCGCGGGGCGGACTGGGACGACGAGAAGAACTACGAGGCAGAGGCGGAGTAGTCGCCCGTGTACATGGTGGATGACGGGGGACTAGCAGAGCAAAATGGGAAGTTATGTTACTATAGTCCTGGTTGATTCGGTTTAATACTTCGGTGTACGTATATCTCCAGCCTTTGCACTGTATTTCTACCTACATGCTTTGATGTTCATGCATTTAAATTATTACATTTTGGTTTTGAGGAGTGTTCGCGGCAGTGCAGTGGGAAACATATCGCTTGTCATTTCTGTAAGTACCCTCCCCGAACCCGAAGCGTGTATAGCGGGAGCTAGTGGGCGGACAACGAACAGAAAGCGTAGCCAAAGACAGACAAGAAGAGAAATAGATAAAAATTAAAGGGTGGTAGAACGAATCATATACTGCGACTGAAGAGGGAACTGCCTCTTCAGACCTTCGCCTTCGCCTTCTGGAACTTTTTCTTAAGCCACGCGCGGCACTCAGAGCGGAGTGCAGACACCCGGCGAGGAGCGGAAGAAGAGAGGGACGCGGCCGAGTCGGCCAGTGTGGGCGCGACCGGGCTTGCGGGGAGCGTCGACGCCGACAGTGCTTCCTTAGATAAGACGGGAGAGATATGGAGCGACTCTGCCGACGAGACAGGCGAGCGCGACGTCTGCGGGGTAAGGATCTGGCGCACGCGGCCGAAGAAGCCAGACAGGCGCGGGGAGAGGCGCGAGAAGCCGGAGCCAGATGAGACACTGCTTGCGATCGAGAGCGCGGGGGTGCTGGGCGCAGATGGGAGGGCCGGGGTGGCAGAGACGGCCAGGGCAGGCGGGCGCGACACAGAGAAGTCGGGCGCAGTGAATGTGTAGAACGGGAATGGATCGACGCTGTAGTTGTCGCCGCCGACGAGCTGGAAAGCATCGCCGTGCGCCTTGGCGTCGCGCACCTCCTCGAACAGGTCGAACTGGCCGGGCACCCACGGCGCATCGATCTGCCTTGCTGCGAGCTTCGCCCAATCACTGCGCAGTCGGATGATCAGCGCTCAGATCCCATCGAGGTCGATGCGGACTTACATCCCGCGGAAGCACGGGTGGGCCTTCATGCCCTCCACGCCAGGACGCAGCACCGCGTCCTTCTGGAGCAGGAGCAGCACGAACAGCTGCACCACGATGTCGACGCCGTCCTTGACGTCGAACTTCACCTCGTCCTCGCGCACGCTGCGGCAGACCTCGTCAAAGTCGTCCGTGTCATTGAATGGCGTGCGGCCCGTGAGGAGCTCGTACATCGTCACGCCGAGCGACCAGAAGTCGACGCCGACACCGTACGGCGTGCCCTGGAAGACCTCGGGCGCGGCATATGTCGGCGTGCCGCATTGCGCGCGCGTCGTGAAGGGCGCGGGAGGCATGTCGGCCTCATATGGAGCGAGCGCGGACCAGTATGGGTTGGTCTCGCGACGGATCTCGCCAGGGAACGTCTCCCACTGCTTGCTGATTCCGAGATCACCGAGCACGACGTGACCGTACGTGTCGAGGAAGATGTTGTCGGGCTTGATGTCTCGATGCACAATGCCAAGTGAGTGGAGGATCTGGAGCGCGAGGATCTAGGAATCATTGTGAGCGGCTGACAGGGTGAGACCAACAGTGTGAGCGACGTACAGCCTCGGCGATGTAGAAGATTGTCATTGACACAGGCAGCTTGCCAGCCTCGTTGAGCCTGGCGCGCAGATCGCCGCCCGGTAGGAATGCCTGAATGGCCGAGTCAGACAAGATAGCGCGCGAAGATAATGGATGCTCACCGTGACGAGGAAAAAGTTGTCCGAGTCATGGAAACTAGCATCGAGCTGAAGGACGCCCTGAGCACCGCGAGCCTTGCGCAGAGCCCGCTGCTCGTTCAGCAGCGCAGCGGCATTCTCAGGCTCGAGAAACTCCTTCTCCATCTTCTTGATAGCGTGGAGACGGCGCGAGGTCTTGTGCTCCGCGAGATACACGGTGCCACTGGCGCCCGAGCCGACCTTCTTGATGATGGCAAAGTCGCGCACACCGACGGCTTTGGCGAGCGAAATTGCGGAGACGGGCTTGACAGCCGTCGCAGTTGTGGAGGCGGAGGCGATGATCTTAGAGAACTTCACGAAGTGCTCTGGATCGACAAAGTCCTGTAGAACTGCGTTAGCATTGATTCTGAGAATACGAGCAGGGATCAGCTTACAACGAGGGACAGTTGGGTCGAGCGAAGAGGGATGAGGCTCCTGCGGCGCACGTTAAGAACTGACGGGTCGTACGCGGCGTCGAAGAGCGCATCGAGATGCTGGCGCTCCGTGTCGACGCAGGATACCGCGAGCTGTCCATGGTCAGCCTTCGATTTCACGGATAGGATAGAGCTAGATAACATACCTGAACGACTGGGGGCTTCTCTTGAGGCGTGGCTGGCAAGGCCTTGGGGCTTCGAGCGAGGAAGGATGGGAAGGTAAGATTGAACATGTTGCTGAGGTCTTGACCTTGAGGGGCGTTTGAATGCCCAGGGAATGGGTTTCAAGATGGGGGCGAAAGAGAAACCTGGGGAAGGCGGCATGTCGATGTAGACGAGTTGAAGACCTAGGGATTGTAGACCAGACTGACAGTGCGGCTGGCAGGGTGAGACTTGGTCGAATTTGCAAGATGTCGGCGCGTATAGCACACTTCAGTTTGTCATCAAAACTCTGCATAGACGGGAGAGCTATCAGCTACCGCGAAGCAGTATGTCCTATAGGACTGGTGTCCAGGCCATGTCGAACTGGTCATACCAGTTAGTCGAGCAGTACACAGCTAGATGCGGGGCAGATTTCAGACCGGTTGGCGTCCGGGATGCGTGTCTTCGTCGCCGCTTCTTTTTGTGGGTTTCGACCAAGCAGAAGACTTGAGCCTCGCGGAAACTGCCCCAGATCAAAATGGTGCAAAAATCCTGCGGAGCGCAAGCGATGCTGAGTCCGAGTCGACAAGGCCACGTCCCGACGTTCAAAGAAGCAGTTTATTGCGTTGAGTATGAGGATATCAAAAGCGCACGTCAAACCCACAGAGGCCCAAGAAGTAATTTGCCTGCGCGCGATATTGGGTCGGCCGCCTTCCCTGAACGTGTTGCTATGAGGTCGGCCATGCGTACTTGAGCCAGCACCGCAAACTCGCATCGACGGGCTGCTGGACTTTGTCGAATCGGTCGACGAGCCTCGAAGAACCGGGGGAATGACATGTCGATCGATGTCGAGACGAGTCTTAGTATGCCCGCTCTGAGTCGGCGCTCGGCGCTGAAGACGCGTGGGATGGTCACGTGGTCTCCGCGTTGTCTCCCGGGCCGAGTCCCCTTCAAGTTCAAGTTGTCTCCCGCTCTTGAGCTTGAGGACGTTGTCACAACTCTTCCCCAGCCATGCGCCCCGCCCTTGCTCCGCACCTCACTACGCATTTTACTTCCGGAGTCAAGCCCGTCACATTAATTATCATGAAGACATTCGTTTGATTTAATGTGGCCCTCGAACCTCCCCAAACCCGCACCCAAATACTTGTACTACGCAGACCGCCTCGTTGGTACTGAGCGTGGCTTTAGAGTGACGCTAGAACCGCGACGGATTATGATTAACTACAATCCGGCGCATTACGAAGACACCCATTTGATCCAATGTGGCCATCGCTTCTCCCATACTGAGAGCGGTGGCCACTTCTCGAGCGCGATGCTTAAACAGTACAATTATAATTAATTAAAATAATGATAACAACATGATGGCAGTACAACAGGCACAGTTCTACGATTTTTGGCCTCGCGACAGCCTTGGCTTCTTCGATTTCGACTGTTGTGCACCGTCCTCGCCCCCAGCACCGCGTTTCCTGGGATCCAGATCCTTCAGGGCCATGACCGGAATGTCGCCCAGGTCCTTCAAGTGTTCATCATCCCCTATCTTCTCCAACATCCCCAGCAGTACCTTCTCCATGTCCGCGTAGGGCTTCTCTGTGAAGTTTTCCGTCTTCCATCGCCGCGGTACTCCCTTCTCCTCAAGCGGCGTTGTCTTCTCGAGGACCGTGTAAGCCGATGTAAGGCAGCCCAGGATTTTCAGTGACAGTATTAGCGGGAGTGCCGGGGAGTAGAATGATTTGAGACTATGAAGGATCTTCGACGTGTGATTCTTTTGCACGAGCAAACATCGTTCGCCGTTCCCGCTGACATCACAGTTGATGTACTTGTCGGCGGAGGTGCAGACTTTGTTGAAGTGGTCTTTCAGCTCTTCCGGTGGACGATTGTCGCGCAGGGCTCGAGGAGGACGACAGTGGAGGAACCAAAAAAGGATCCAGTACAGGGATTCGAGATCGTGATAGAAGTTGAAGCTAAAGAACTCCGAATTGGCCGGCAGCTGCCATATGTCCGACTCGGACGGTGAGACGGCTTCTCCGAAGAGGTGGCTCCTTGTCTGATATTCTGCAGCCATGAACGCTGGCGTACCCTATCGGATGTCATTTTGAGAGTGCTACAGTGAAGATGCCTGCGTACCGTCCTAGGGTCATGAATCGTCATCGCGTCATACGGCCTCGCATGCTCTAGATCCGATAGTATGCCCCTGCCACCATCCTCAGGGAACCACAAGCAATTGCCAGCACTAACATCACGATGGACGTAGCCCGCAAGCCGCATGTATCTCAAGGCTGAAGTGAACTAACATGTTAGAGACAAAACACAGGCATTGACGAACTCGCACCTTTAACTTGGTCTAGAAGACAGCGAAACAGCGTCTTGTAGTCGCTGACCTCATACACGCTCTGGCATTTTTTGTCAAATACTGCCCGAGCGTGCGCGCGACGATGAAGGTGCGAAGAAGGGAGCTCGGTAAAGGCACCATCCCATGATTTACCGGCAACCGCAGCGGTTATATCGCGCCCGCCCGTGATCATGACCCACTCGTCGTGCAGGAAGTCCAAGAGATGAGCCTTCGCCTCAGAACGGTAGTCCGTGGGTACGCCTGCAGCAGCATTGCGATCGTCGAGCACCGTGAGGTTGTCCAAGATCTTGCGGTGAATTTCATGCTCAAGCTTCGCGCCGTCGTGAAGCCAAACATCCTTGAGAACACGGATTGGGCCTATAAGACTATAGCCAACACCGTCGTCATGGTATACCATCTGTCGCACAGCCCAGACCCGTGTGGCGGGAGACACTATCTCGCAGGCGGCGTCGTCTGAGATCGGAGGGCCCTGGGTGAGGTAGTGGATACCCCCTACATCATATTCATATGCCGTATGTTCCTTTTCACCTTCGCTGACCATGCGGCGCCGAACGGTGTCGTCAAACCCTAGGTCGGAGCGAGGGGCGAAAAGGACATAGAGCAGGAAACGAATAAAATGAAGCGGTTCCTAAAAAACGAGTCAGAATTGGCCAGGTCATGAGAGCTCGTCTTACGGTGTGGTAATTGAACGCTTCAGAGACGCCGACGTGTGCTCGGCAGAAAAACCAAAGACGCATCTTGTGGTCTTTCTCGACAGTGAAGCCGACCAGAAAGCGACGGCAAGGATCATTGTACATGATTTGTTGGGCGCTGCTGAGGATTTGCCACTCATTCTGTGAAAGTCGTTCGGTATGGGGCACGCATACATAGCGTACAGGAACTCACCTCGTTGCTGTATGCCTGGAACTCCCCTATGACAACGTTGTCGGAGATGTTCTCCAAGGGAGGATACTCGTGACGGCCATTGACAGCACCGCTAGAGAGCGAACAGTCAGGAGATGTGAGTTTGTCATATGGGTAAGAAGAGCCTGAGGTGGCTCGAGCATCAGGCAGAAAGACGACTCGAATGCTTTTCAGCGTCCGTGACAGCCGGATAGTCTGGACGACAGTCGTAGGTTCGAGGCCTGGACGGCGCTTCTTGACTGCGACGCCCACCGCATCAGCGATGCGGGGAATGAGAGCGGCCGATGTGTCCTCGTTGTTTTGAGTAGCAGTCCAGCCTTCGCCTCCCAGCAGTTTGCTCCCCCGCAGCTCGCTGGCAACATCGTTGAGAAAATGCTCCGTATCTTCGCCTCTGTCGTTCCACGACAGACTCGACGGGGTGTATGCGTTGAGCCATACGTCCGGGGAGCAGAGAATGGGGCGTGCCATTGCCATGATATGCATTGTGATGCAGATGAGCAGATGAACGTTTGCGTTTGAACTCGCGGAAGTACTAGATGTGGCGTGGGCAAGCGCGGCCCTGCGCGGCAGGCGGGCGCTTAAAATACCTTCACCCCGACAAACGCGGAGGCCAGTAGAAGGCCAGCAGACGCTGGCAACGGGTACCCTGAGCCAGCAATTGCAAGTACCCTGGTTGTCTGATTTATGACGGCCGAGCTGATGCTTTACGTGCGGTGAAACTTCGAGTTCGCAAAGAAGTCACTAATCATTGCTCAACAGCAGAGCAGATTCAGGCGGCGGACTCCAATCATCGCAGGAACTCTAGCCCACAGCTTCCGAGTCTCTTGGCACAGATATGATCTTGGGCCCAACTGCCTCAACTCTGGACTTGCCACAAGGCCGCAGCAGACCGCAGCCTGGGCGCCATCAGTCACCGCACCTCTCGATCACCGGCAACCCTTGGCATTGGCAACCTCGACCGGGTCTCCCGGCGTTTTATCCTCCTAAAGGCTAATAGATTCTAATAGACTCTAATAGACTTGCCAAGCTCCCCAGGGTCGGCAGGAGTCGGCAGGTCGCAGATCTACCCCGAGATCAAGAGTGAGTCACAATGATAATCCCTGCGAAATCGGGACTTTTTGCTGACTTGTTCGACGGCGGCAACAGGTCACTGACGCATTGCTGCGGTCTGTCGCTTCTGTCTGGCTGCCGATGGCGCCGTCGAGGACGGTCCTTCGACTTCCTTGGTGCCTTCCCAGGCTGTCCAACAGTCCAGTGTGCGTAAAACAGATCTAGGGCCTCATCAGCTCCGATGAGCCTCTTCCTCCCCTTCGGATTTCTGCAAGTCCTCTGGTAATGTGCAGCTCACTCCGCCCTCACCCGACCTTTGAAGGTCTCGTTTCGCGCACGGGATCATCCATGGACTCAGTTGAGATGCGCGTGTGTGCGATCGGCACTGCGTTCCCATCTCCAAGACATTCAATTTCCAGCGCTTCGCAGGTTGCAGGGATGGGAAAGCGAGGCTTCTGTGCCTTAAGGACTAGATAAGGGCCACGAGAAGACGCTGAATATCCGCACGGTGGCCTATTCTCCCCCTCCTCCGAAAGTCCTCTGTCCATCTCGTCTGGATGGGCCGTCGTCCTCGGCCCACGTCCTCCCCTGCAAAGCACGGTCCCGTAGATTGATATTCCCGCGCAAGTATGTACGCAGTGCTCCCCATCTTCCTTTTAGCTTACTGACTTTAAGGTTTGGCAGGTATTTGACGGGAATTCCTCGCCTAGGCCGCCACAAAAGCTGGCCTGGGAGCGCGTTCAGCTTGCTCCATGTCAATTCCAGCGGCCACATTTGATGCCTCAAAGTTGGGCACCCAAACGTGCGTGCTCAGTAGTGCTGTGCTATTCTGGCGCGGAATGCCCATGTGCTTACAACTCCCAGAACTATCTCCAATGCTTTGAGCATAATGCCCCTCGGTAAGTTCATCCTCTGACGCCCATCAAGCTTCTGCCGCTTGACAAGCCGTGAAATCCAGCCATCTTGTACTACGACTGGCTGCTCATTCTGGACCTCGAAGTCGCGTATTATTGGCCTCCGACGCACAAACTCGGATGGGTGTCTGTGTTCTACCTCCTAAATCGGTACATATGTCTGCTCGGTTACACCCCCTTCATCAGAGATATCTTCACGTACGGGAACGCAAATGTGAGTGACTATAGCGTGCTATAGCTATGCACATTAATTAACCCATCGTCGTGGATCTGCTCCTTAGTAGTGAGTAAATGATTTCCAGAGCTTCATCTGTTCATTCTGACTCCGGTGAACGGTCAGTTGCCACATTTTGACCGCGTACCATCAGTACTTCCAAGTCACACTCCAGATGCTAGTCGGCGGTGCGTCTTGACTTCAGCCACTGATACGCCCGCCTGATGCTCGCCACGTTGTTCGCTGGTCAGTCCTCTGTATTATGCGCATGTACGCCTTATACAATCGAAGCCAATATGTGCTCGGCTTCCTCATAGCTGTAGCCATCCTCGGCATCGCGGTCGGCGTCGTAAGTCTTCATTCTACTTTTTCATCGCATTACTGATGGTGTCTGGGTTGACTCCTTTGCTCCGAATGTAGTGGGTCGTATCGAGATATCAAAATCAAAACGTCCAGGTCATCGCAAGCAGTATTCCAGGCTGCAACCAGTTGTTGAGCAACGCAGAGTTCGTGTTTCGGCTATATGATACAAAGTAATTGAGCTCAGTCCTCCCTTCTAGTGGCCGACGTAAGCTCTTTACACAGCGCAGGAAGCACTTTCAGGCGAATCCTGACTCCTCGTTGGTCTTCAGATCTCGCCACCGCTTGGAGCGGAGTGCTTGTCTTCGACACGATCGTATTTATACTCACCGCATACAAGGGATTCAAGCTCGGCCTTAGCGTGAAAGGAGGACTGCTGCGCGTGCTTATCAGAGACGGTGAGCAACCCCGTTGAGACCGAAGTGCACCGCCAGGGTCGCTAACCCTCCCTCCGGTACTGCCAGGTACCGTGTACTTCACGTACGTCCAACCTAAAATACGAGTCATTAGCTAGCCGCTGACACAATATCAGGGTCCTCTTTCTTGTCAATCTTGGGAACATCTTGATGCTGTTGGTACGCGATACACTTCGTCATATCATTGAGCTATGCGTTAATGTGGTGTGTAACGGAACAGCTGGGCCCGGTAATATTTCAGACCATGCCTACAGCTGCTGTCTCTGACCAGCACCCAGCCAGTGCTGAAGGGCTGGGCCACGACGTTCACGAACATGTTCGTCTTCCACCTCATCTTCCCGGACCTGCCAGAAGTTCACGCCGTACAGACTGTCCTCAACACTAATATCCCGAGTTATGCTCAACTTACGATCCGCTCCCATTACACCCGGCCCTTCCACGGCGACCTACGACTCGGATTACGCCGATGTGGGAGTCCCACTGACCACTACGTTCGACATCGCTGAGTCCCGCGGTTCGTTCGGCCGCGAGCGCGAGCGCTATTTGCCGGGCGACATTGAACTGGTTGCGCGGTCGAAGGACGAGAGCTAAGAATACAGACGTTGGTTATACCCATATTTGCTGACCATGTCGTTGATGACTCCAAAAGTCGAGTATTGTATAGTGTAGTTATTTGAAGGAACGAGAGCGCGCGTCTGAGACAAAGCTCAGGGCCCGATAGTGTGCCTTAATGTACGGCGTTGATGAGCGCGCTTGAGTTGCGGCCAGTGTGCGGCCAGGCCAGGGCCGGGCAAAGCACCGAACCGCCGCCTCGTTGCGGATTTCTGTCTTCTTCCCTCGACCATCTCGAGCTCGTCTGGATGTGCGCCCGTTCTCGCTCACGTGCAGAGCTCTGTCCCGTAGCTTGAGGTCCACACGTATGCTCGTCCTCATGTGCTTCCCGTTCAATGCGTCGTTGACTCTGAGCGCCCGCAGGTAATCGACGCTAAATCGTCGCGTAGCTGAGTGGGCTCGGGGATAGAATCATCCTATCCATGCCATTTTCAGTGTCCGCAAGCGTCATTATTCAAGGTGTCGACATCCCGGACGTAGGCACTCAAATGTGCGTGCTCAGCCGCTTGGCCCGGACGCACTCACATCCCGCTATGTAGCATTGTCTCCTGCGCTTTGAACGTTCTCCCTCTCGGTAAGCCCACTTCAAGGCTTACAAATATTGATATCTCACAAGCCGCTGAAACTCAGCGATACTGTACTACGACTGGCTGCTCGTTCTGGACCGCGAAGTCGCTCTTTTCTGGCCTCCAAAGAATAAACTCGGATGGGTGTCTGTGTTTTACCTCCTCAACCGATACATCTCCGTACTCGGGTACATACCCATCATCAGAGACATCTTCACGTACGGAGGCGCGTCCGTGAGTGGCCAGTACATATGCAATTCTCCAACAACCTGACCCACTCGTCACGTGGATCTTCTTGCAGTAGTGAGTCGCAGTCACCGAAATGGTGCACTGGATAGCTGTCGCTAACGAGGTTCCAGCTGCGAGGGCCTGAATACCTATACTCAATACCAACAAGTGGTCCTCCAGATGCTAGTCGGCGGTGCGCCGGACCCCCCGTTGTCCATCAATCTCGTCTAATCTTTACTTGTTGGACAGTGCTCTCCCTCATACGCATCTACGCTCTGTACAACAGAAGTCGCTATGTGCTTGGCCTTCTCGTCGTCGTGGGTGCTGCATGCGTGGCTGTTGCCGTCGTATGTCGTCCACTCACTGACATCCTCTGCTGCGCTCATTACCCTCTGGCTCGCTCGTAGTGGGTTATCGCGACGGATAAAACTGAATCCATTCAGGTCATCTCCAGCGTTCTGATGGGATGCAGAGACTTTGTATCGGATGCCCAGTCAGTGGCCCATGCTTTCAGAAAGAACGTCTGATCCGACCATTTACTTTCAGGGGCCGCAGTAAGTCAGGTCTTCTCCACTACGGTCCCCCAACCTCATCAGTGACCCAGGTCTTGCCGCTGCCTGGAGCGGGGCCATGGTCTTCGATACGGTTATCTTTCTCCTCACTGCATTCAAGGGCTTCAAGCTCGGGCTCAGCTCGGGAGGGCAGCTTTTGTACGTGCTGGTCAGAGACGGTGAGTATACCGGGTCGAGACACAGTGCCAGCATTGCTAACCTTAGGCTCTGCCAGGTACTCTGTATTTCACGTACGTTCGCAGACTTTCATGAAATGGATGTTTGGCGGTTGCTGATGCTCCACAGAGTGCTGTTTCTTGTCAACCTCTGGAATATCTTGATGTTATTGCACGCGCCGGTAAATTTCCAGTGTATGTACCCTATACACTCTAACAAGCACACAGCCGCTACTGAAAGACTCCACCACGACTCTCACGAATGTGTTCGTCTGTCCACCTCTGCATGAATTTGAGCTCATACCCTACACAGAATGTCCTCGACGCTGATATCCCGTGTTATGCTCAACCTACGAGCTACTACCCCCATCGCGCGGAGGTCGTCGGGACCTTCAACGACGACCTACGATCCATCTGACGTGGGACCGGCATTGACTACGACGTTCGACATCGAACTCGGAATGGGACGCTCGCGCGGTTCGTCTTCCGGCCCATCCAGTGGCGACCGGGAGCCCTATTCCCCAGGCGACATTGAATTGGTGGAGCGTTCAACAGTTCAGAGCTGATGATTGACATGCTATCCTATACGCTGGACATACCCCGGAACCCCGCATACCCCTTCCCGTTTGTTGTGCATGACACCGCTGGATGTAGTATTACATTGTATTGGATTTACAAGGGAATGGAGCACAGCAAGAAGACACCAGTACTAGGACGAACTTGTGCTCGCTCAACTCATCTCCACATCGCCATCAATGGCAGCGCCTGAACCCACCTCGTCCTCCATGTCACTCAAGCTGAAGATATCATCCGCCACCGCTTCGAGATCTTCCCAATATGCCGCATCTTCAGCGTAGGCAGCAAGTTCTTCCTCGTCAAACTCCGAAGGTGGACGAACATCGTCGTCGTATTCAGGAATCGACGGATCCTCTGTTCAGGAATGAGTTTATTGAATTGATGACATACCGCAGGACTGACCCAGCAACTCATGCTCTATCTCCGCGATGTCCTGCAAGTCGGGATCGAGGGACGAGCCGACGTCAAGCTCGTACGAAACGCGATATGAATGCCGCTGCTTTTGGTTGGCGCTCGCAATAAGCCGTCGAAACAACTGTGTGACACACTCATTTCACCGAACAGATGCATAGGAACACACACTGCTCACCTCGTCATTGAGCATGAAGTCTTCATCCTCATCTTCGTCGTCGAGCATGTCCATATCCCCGTCATCACTGCTCGTCATGGCCCGACGCTTCCCGGCTATCTTGTCCTTGCGCGCGCGCACCGCGCGGTCAATGCAGCGCTGCTTGAAGCGCTCACGCTGAGCATTCCGGTACGAAGCGCTCCCATCCGTAGAGGCCGACGTAAACAGATTGCCACCTCCATGTGACATCCGCTGACGCGACTTGTAGGCATACGACGGACCCTGGGAAGAAGACGAGGCCTTTGGCAGGGCGGGTGCGGTGGACTTGTACTCTGCGCGACGGTTGCCCGATGTCTTGCGAGCGGTGGGCGACGGCGACGAAGGCGCCGACGATGCAAGCGGAGAGGATGTGTGCGGCGTGTGAGCGAAACTGACGTGTCTCCGCGGTGTGAACGGAGGCGGCGACGAGAACGAAAGCATTGTTGGATAGCGGAAAGTCAGTGCTTGTGGTCGCAGACGGAGAGGTGCTGTGACTTTGTGACCGAACGTGCCGCAATACACAGTCACGCGTCACGCGTCGATTTCCACATCACGGCGACGCGTCAGTCACGTAACGGTCACGGTGCGGTCGTCGCGGCCGAGCTTCAGACTTCGATACTTGCTACAGTCTGCACTACTTACTTGGTCGACTCCGTTATTGGCGTCAATCAAGCCGAAGGAGGTGGGTGAAGCACTGACAAGCGCGTACGGTAGGTTTCGCCGGAGGCCGCTGTCGTTAACGTCCGTATTTTCGCCGAAGGCCATCGTCAACGTCTGCTGCTCCCTCGATCTCGCCCATCCTCAGGGCTCACCAAAACCCAGGATGGTGGGTATTCAAATTTCCCAACGCCATTAGGAATCGCTCTAATTGGCCGTGTATGAAATTGAACCCCAAGTGCAGCGCCTTGGAGATGCCCTCTTCAATTGCAGTGACGCCCATCCTCGCATATGCTTTCTCGTTGACAACCGCCGTTTCCCATGCTCCGGGGCGCGCTTTTCAATATCATCGGGTATCCGTTATTTCTCGAGCTTGCTCTACGTGTACGAGAAAAGCCAACCTCCATACTTGGTAAGATTTGGACATGTTATTGAGTCTATGAACTCATAAACAAAACAGATCTCGAGATGCCCTACCAGCCCCGCTTGGATAGCATCTAAAGAGAGATTCTTGATTGGAAGTCAGACAAATTCTAAGTTCTCATCGTTGGGCAAGTCTATACTCGAGACAAGCAACTTTCCCTTACGAGACGTTCTACAGTAACCGGAGCGTGCCTCACAGTGCCACTGAAGTCTACTTGCCGCTTGGCTATGTAAAACGATTCCGGGGCTTGCGTATCTTCGCTCTTCCGCTTTGGCACTAGCGCTGTTTCTGCATACATATATGATCTGACAGTGAGATGGGACTGTCGTCATCCACTTCTTTCCCTCCTGAACACCACATTCCCTGACGGCAAGTTTGCGACATTCGCTGGTCTTGATCTCTGGCGCGTCGAGTCGGCTGTCTAGTTCGCAACTGCCCAAGATGGCTTCTGACACGTGGGCACCTGAAGCCTCGCCGCTCGTCGCACCCGCTCATCGTCGGTATAGATTTATTCCAGCCATCGTCTCTCAATTGGCAACCGGCTGTGATTAATTCCTCAGCAGAGCCCTGCGTGCACGACGGGATGATCAGCCTTTACAGGTCTTCTGTATTACGACTACACGTTGACCTTGTCAGAAGAGGTCGAACGGTATTGGCAGTTGAATTCGCTGAGTTTTGCCTCAATCACGTTCTTTCTCAATCGCTATATTGCGCTGTTTGGACATGTCCCTGTCATGTACCAGACCATTGTTGCCGTTGTGGGAGCCGGAAACCTCACGGTCCGTCTTGCTTTTCATGTTAGTTTGATTGGACCTCACCAAATTGCATTCACTGTTCATAGCCAGCAGCGTGAGCACCAACTTTCTCTCTCTGACTCGTATTGATCTGACGGCGATGCAGAGATGAGGCGCTAACTATCTACCACTCCATCCTCATCATGATCCTGCAAATTTTGACGGCAGGTAGTCAATTTTCTGTCCTCCAACGCAAGTCACGTAAAACTGATCTCACCGCAGCTCTTCTCATTTTACGAACCTATGCCATCTACCAGAAGAATCGCTGCATCCTTTGTGTCATGATGGTTCAGTGTGTTGTGAGTGTGGGGTTGGGAGTGGTTAGTGAACCCCCCATTTCATGTCGCTATCTGGGCCTCACACCACTGCCCCCGAGCAGTGGGTCATCTATGTCGTGACCTCTCCGCAAAACCCTACTGTTAGCGAGAGGTGCGTCATGACCAGGATCTTCGAGCCACAGCAGCTAATATTGTCCTCAGGAGTCCAACAAGTTAGTCCTCGCTGTATTCTCCATGTCTAGCTTCCTTATCATCGCAGTGCTGGCCATTCCATTTGGAGGATTGTTTGTCTTCGATGTAACGGTGTTCTTGCTCACAATGTCCCGCACCCTTTCCCTGCGCCGGCAGTACCGTGCGCCGCTGGTAGAGGCCTTGTTCATCGACGGTAAGGCATACCTCTGCATTTCCACGGAATCCGCTGAACATTAATCTGGAGGAATGATTTACTATGGGTAGGCTCTCTTTGCTCGTACGACACGTCCACCATGAACCAGATCCACCAGGGTACTCCTTACAGTCAATGTCGCCAACATCATTGTATTACTGGTGCGCTGCCCTCTGCCCTCTGAAAATGCTCCGCACTGATTGATTGTTACCACTCCCCTAGTTCGCTCCGGTAGGTGCCATCGTGCGCCCACTATTGACGGCCAATAACATGATCAACTGCAGGTGTTACTGAAGACCGTAGCATACATGCCCACGAACGTGTGCGCATATTTCCTCAGTCATTTCACTCCGTTCCAACACTGAATCATGACCAGCCTCTCAGTGGTCCTGGTATCACGTCTCATGCTCCACGTGCGGGATCCAGCGCTCGTCGCGGCCTACGCCCAGGACACAACGGAGCTACAGGTATCCACGTTGATCGTGGTCACAGGCATTTATCCCGGCGCCGCGGCAGGCACCCGCAGCTCGACGCGTTCGTCCGGGCGCACTGGGGACGGGATGGAAATCGAAGGAGGTGTGTTCTCACCGGCCCCCGCGTGCGAGTCTTACCGAATTGCTGACTGGACTACAAAGCACAAGCGATCATGCTTACACCGCTCAGATCCGATTCGACGCTTGCGGTTAAGCCCCGCCTCCCCTAAGCAGTTCGGAACGAGTCGGTCCCATCCATGGAAGCCGTCGTAGAGAATTTGCAACTCCCTTGTGACGTCTGCTAGCGCGACTAGTACGCATGCGACCGGCCCTGAGAGGAGGACGAGGCGTTTGGCAGGGCGGGCGTGGTACTCTGCGCGACGTTTACTCGACGTCTTGTGGGCGACGGGCGACGGCGACGAAGGCGCCGACGATGCAAGCCGAGAGGATGTGTGCGGCGTGTGAGTGAGACTGACGTGTCTCCGCGGTGTGAGATGGGGCGGCGACGAGAACTAGAGCATTGTTGGATAGGAAAGTCAGTGCTTGTGGTCCCAGACGGACTCGAGAGGTCTTGCGACTCCTTTCTGACCGGCCGTGTCGCAATCCACAGTCACGCGTCGAGTTCCACATCGCGCGACGCGTCAGTCACGTAGTCAAGGTGCGGTCACCGTCGTCACCGTGACCGTCCTCGTCGCCGACTTCGATACCTTGATACTTGCTGCAGCTGCACTTACTTTGTCGACTCCGTTATTGGCGTCAATCAAACCGCAGGAGGTGTGTGGTTTTGTCGGAGGCCATCGCCAACGTGCGTACTAGGTCACTCTGCTCCCTCAATCTTGCCTATCCTCAGCGCTCACCAAAATCCGGCTCTCTGCTAGGGTAGTAGATATTCAAAGTTGCAAATTTGTCATGAGGGATTGCTTTAGTTCGCCGTGTATGAACTCGAACCCAACTACCCCCAAGTGCAACGCCATGGAGATGCCCTCTCGACGCCCATGGTCGCATACTTAAGCTGGCAGTGGCTCGTTGTCAACGACAGTTACCCATGTTCCGGAGCGCCCTGACCGATATACTATGGTATTTGCAATTTCTTGAGCTTACTCTATATTTACGAGAAAGCGGCAAGATGATGGGCCACATACCTCCATACTTGGTAAGATCGAGAAAGCAGGTCTCGGCTTGCCCTACGAACCCCGCTTGGATAGCATCTAAAGAGAACCTCGATTGAGTGGCAGTCCAAATTTCTTCCCATCACTGGACGAGTCTATACTCAAGCAGTGGACGACCAACTTTCCCTCACGAGATCTGATACAGTAGCCGGCGCGTGCCTCGTGGCAGGTGCCACTGAAGGCGAGCCTACCGACTCATGGGACTCGCTAATGACGCCCTCGGCTATGAGTCTGACTGAAACGATTTCGGGGCTTGCGCATTTTTGCGCTTCCGCTTTCGCCGGGCCTCGCTGCGCTGACAACGGCTCACTAGCACTATTCAGCATACATATATGATCAGAAGTGAGACTGTCGTCAGCCACTCCTTTCCCTCCTGAACAGCTCATTCCCTGGCTGCAAGTGCGCGACATTCACCCATCCGTTGGCGGCGCTGTTCATAATCTCTTGCGGGCCGAGTTCGCTGCCTACTGCGCAAGATGGCTTCTGAAACGTGGGTGCCTGAAGCCTCGCTCGTCGGCAAGCCTCTCGCTCATCGCTGTTATAGAATCATTCCAGCCATAGTCTCACAACTGGCAACGGGCTGTGATTAGTCCCTCAACAGAGCCCTGCGTACGCGAGGGGCTGATCAGCCTTTCTTCACAGGTCTTCTGTATTACGACTACATGTTGACCCTGTCACAAGAGGTCGAACGGTATTGGCAGTTGGATTCTCTGAGTTTTGCCTCAGTCACGTTCCTACTCAATCGCTATATTGCGCTGTTTGGGCATGTCGCTGTCATGTACCAGTCCATCGTCGCCGTTGGGGGAGCCGGAAACCTCACGGTTCGTCTTGCTTCCAATGCAGCTTGATTAAGCCTGACCAAATTGCATCCAATGTTCATAGCAAGCAGCGTGAGCACCGATTCTCTCTCTGACTCGTGTTGATCTGATGGCGATGCAGAGCCGGGCCGCTAACTCTCTTCCACTCTATCCTCATCGTCATCCTGCAAATTTTGACGGCAGGTAGTCGATTTTCTGTCCTGCGATACAAGTCATTCAGAACCGGTCTCACCGCAGCTCTTCTCATGTTAAGAACATATGCCATCTACCAGAAGAATCGCTGCATCCTCTGCGTCATGATGCTCGAGTGTGTGGTGAGTGTGGGGTTGGGCGTGGTGAGTGATCTTCTCATTTCCGTCGCTATCTGAGCCTCAAACCTCTGCTACCGCGCAGTGGGTCATCTATGTCATGAGCATTCCGGACAACCGTAAAGTGTCTCCCGTTTTACTGAGCAAGAGGTTCGTCCATGGCCAGGACCTTACAGTCACACCAGCTAATACTATTCTCAGGAGTCCATCATGTCAGTCTTCCGCTGTATTCTCAACGTCTATCTTCCCTTATCGTCGCAGTGCTGGCCATTCCATTCGGAGGATTGCTTGTCTTCGATGTCACGGTGTTCCTCCTCACAATGTTACGCACCCTCTCACTACGCCGGCAATATCGTGCACCGCTAGTTGAAGCCTTGTTCATCGACGGTGAGGCATACCTCTGGAGTCTGAAGTTCCTTGGAATCCGCTGATTTTGATCAACCTGAAGGAATGCTTTACTATGGGTAGGCTCTCTTTGCTCGTACGACACGGCCACCATGAACCAGATACACCAGGGTACTCCTTACAGTCAATGTCGCCAACATTATTGTATTATTGGTGTGTTTCCCTCTGCCCTCTGCAACTCCTACTGCACTGATTGATTGTAAACACTTCCCCAGTTCGCTCCGGTCGGTTCCTTCGTGCGTTCACTATTGACGCCAATAACATGACCCACTGCAGGTGTCATTGAAGGCCGTAGCATACATGCCCACGAACGTGTGCGCATATTCCCTATGAGTCCTTTCACTCCGTTCCAACACTGAATCACGATCAGCCTCTCAGTGGTCTTGGTATCACGTCTCATGCTCCATGTGCGGGATCCAGCGCTCGTCGCGGCCTGCGCCCAGGACACAACGGAGCTCCAGGACACAACGGAACTTCCGACTCTATCCACGTTGATCGTGGTCACAGGCATCTATCCCGGCGCCTCGGCAGGTACCCGCAGCCCGATGCGTTCGTCCGGGCGCACTGGGGACGGGATGGAAATCGAAGGAGGTGTGTTCTCACCTCCCGCGCGCCAGTCTTACCGAATTGCTGACTGAACTACAAAGCACAAGCGATCATGCTTACACCGCTTAGGTCTGACTCGACGCTGCGGCTAAGCCCCGCCTCCCAGAAGCAGTCCGAAACGAGTCGGTCCCATCCATGGAAGCCGTCGTAAAAAGATTGCCACTCCCATGTGACGTCTGCTAGCGCGACTTGTACGCATGCGACCGACCCTGAGAGGAAGACGAGGCGTTTGGCAGGGCGGGCGCTACTCTGCGCGACGGTTACCCGACGACTTGTGGGCGACGGGCGACGGCGACGAAGGCACCGAGAAGATGTGCGGCGTGTGATTGAGACTGACGTGTCTCCGCGGTGCGATCGGGGGAGGCGACGAGATCGAGAGCAATATTGTTGGATATCGGAAAGTCAGTGGTTGTGGTTTGGTTGTGGTCGCGCAGACTCCTCGTGATAGTGACAGTCATCGGGCCACAGTCACGGCGACGCGTCAGTCACGGTCACCTGCGGTCGTTGCTTTCGACGCCGACTCAGGCTTGGACTTGCTTTGATACTTGCTTCACGCTGCTTGCACGCTTCACTGACTTGGTCGACCCCGTTTTTGGCGTCAATCAACCCGCAGGATGTGGGTGACCTTATTCAATAGTACTGACAAGCGCTTGAAGCTCGACGTGCCTGAGTGCCGTATGGTCTCAGCCTCTCAGGTTGCTCCCTCAATCTCGCACATCATTCGCGCTCAGCAGGATACGGCTCTCTATGAGGATGGTGGGTATTCAAAATTGCAAACGCCATGGAGGATTGCTTCAGCTGGCTGTGCCCAGGTGCAACGCCATGGAGATGACCTCTTGACGCCCATGGTCGCATATCGGATATCTTTGCTCGTTGTCAACGGCACTTTCCCATGCTCCGAGCCGCCCTGATCATTACGAACTGGGCTTTGCTATTTCTTTCGCTTGCTCTACGTTTACGAGGAAGCGGTGAAGTTGTGGCCCACATTTCGTGGCAACCTTCATACTTGGTAAGATGAGAGTCTTCGTACAGAGTTTTTAGACTCACAACACAAAGCAGATCTCGGCTTACGCCAACCCTCCTCTCGGACGGCATCAGAAGTGGGATTCAATTGAGTGGCAGTCCA
Organism: Auriscalpium orientale; assembly: GCA_019915035.1. Lineage (NCBI taxonomy): Eukaryota > Fungi > Basidiomycota > Agaricomycetes > Russulales > Auriscalpiaceae > Auriscalpium > Auriscalpium orientale. Next base: position 362,188 of record JAHLMH010000027.1, on the reverse strand, counting down.
ACAAACTTCTCAATACTGGAGGAGTCTAAACTCGAGGGGCGGGGCAACCAACTTTCCCTCACAAGACCTGATAGCCGGCGCGTGCCTCGCAGGTGCCACTGAACTGAAGCCTTAAGCCTACCAACTCGAGCGACTCGCTAACGACGCCCTCGGCTATGACTGAAACGACCTCGGGGTTTGCACGTTCTCGCGCTTCCGCTTTGGCCGGGCCCCGCTGCGGTGACAACGGCTCAATAGCACTATCTGTGCATACATATGATAAGAAATAGGACCGTCGGTATCCACTCCTTTCCCTCCTCAATAGCACATTCCCTGGCGGCAAGTTTGCGACAGTTGGCGGCGCTGTTCACATTCTCTTGGGGGTCGATTCGGCTGCCTCGTGCGCAAGATGGCTTCTGGAACGTGAGTAAATGAAGCCTCAAACGTCGCGCACAAGCATCCCGCTCATCGTTGTTATAGATTCATCCCAGTCATCGTCTCTCAATTGGCAACTGGCTGTGATTACTCCCTCAACAGAGCTCTGCGTACGCGAGGGGCTGATCAGCCTTTCTATACAGGTCTTCTGTATTACGACTACACCTTGACCTTATCGCAAGAGGTCGAACGGTATTGGCAGTCAGAATCTCTGAGTTTTGCCTCAGTCATATTCTTTCTCAATCGCTACGTTGCGCTGTTTGGACATGTCCCTGTCATGTACCAGACCATCGTCGCCGTTGTGGGAGCCGGGAAACTCACGGTTCGTTTTCCTTTGATGCCAGCTTAAGCCTAAACGTCCACTGTTTTTAGCAAGCAGCGTGAGCAACAACTCTTTCTTCTCTCTCTCTCTCTATCTGATCCGGGTTTACTTGATGGCCCTACAGAGCTGGGCCGATAATTCTGTACCACTCCGTCCTCCTCGTTATCCTGCAGATGTTGACGGCAGGTAGTCCATTTTCTTCTCTCCGACACTGCGACACAACTCACTCAAAACCCCTCGTAGCTCTTCTCATGTTACGAACATTTGCCATCTACCAGAGGAGTCGCTGGATCCTCTATCTCATGTTGCTGGAGTCCGTCATTACTGTGGGTTTGGAAGTGGTTGGTGTTTCCACGTCTCACATCGCTTCCTGAGCCTTACACTGCTGCCGAGCAGTGGGTCATCTGGATCTTGGGGCTTCCAGAGCACCGTGACGTCCCATCGCTTAGCTTTGAAAGGAGGTGTGTTCATGGCCAAGACCTTTCAGTCGCAAGCTAATACTTTCCTTCTTGAGTCCGTCATGTTAGTCCCTCACTGTATGTTCAGTATCTTTTTTCTTATCCTCCCAGTGCTGGCCATTCCCTTTGGAGGAATGCTCTTCTTTGATATAACGGTGTTCTTCCTCACCATGTTCCGCACCCTCTCATTACGCCGGCAATACCGTGCGCCGCTAGTCGAAGTCTTGTTCATTGACGGTAAGGCATTCATTCGCTTGTCACGGACACTGCTGAGTGCTATCAACCTGCAGGAGTGATGTACTACGGGTCAGCTTTCTTCCTTCTCGAACGACGCGGTGAACATGAACCATGTCTACCAGGGTCCTTCTTACGGTCAACGTTGCCAACATCATTGTATTATTGGTTTGTTTCCCTCGGCAGCCGCTTCTGCTCCCCGTTGATTAACTGTTACCGTTTCCCTAGTTCGCTCCGGTAGGTTCCATCGTACCCCCAACAACGACGCCCCATGACGGATCCACTACAGGTGTCACTGAAGCCCGTAGCATACATGCCCACGAACGTGTGCGTATGCTTTCTCTATGCCCTTTCACTCCGTTCCAACACTAATTCATGACCAGCCTCTCGGTGGTCCTGGTATCACGTCTCATGCTACACGTGCGGGATCCAGCGCTCGTCGCGGCCGCCGCCCAGGACACAACGGAGCCGCCGACCCTATCCACGGTGATCTTGGTCACAGGCATCTATCCCGGCGCCGCGGCACATACCCGCAGCCCGACGTGTTCATCGTGGCGCACTAGGGACGGGGTGGAAATCGAAGGAGGTGTGTGCTCACCTGCCCGCCCGCGCCAGTCCTGCCGACTTGCAGTCGACTTGCTGACTGGACTACCACGCACAAGCGATCATGCTTACGCCGCTCAGGTCCGATTCAACGCTGCGGCTAGGACCCGCCGCTTCGTGAGCGGGCCCCGCATTTGAGCGCCTTCGGACGTCGTCAAGGGCGAAGCGAAACCACCCATCAGCCCAATTGCATCGGGCTGCCGAGCATACCCAGGCAGATTTTGTATTCCCCGGAGAGCGCGCCAGAAGCCAGCACTGCACCTCCCGGCACCTCATATCGGACGTACAAACTACTGCATACCACGCGCAGCGGAGAAGGTGTCTGAGATAGTCCAAATAATGTACGAGTCGGACGGGTGCGGCAGGTCGACCGCGCCGGTGAACGGAGCCCCGCGATGAGGCGACGATGGGCTGGGTGCACTACGAATTTGGAACACCTCCCGACAATGATGCCTACGCTGGTTTTTCATGCTCCTTTCTATTACGTGCGAGATTAATGTACAACTTCGGTACGCGTCTACAGCCTCGTCGTGACTATGGAACGGCTCCTGCTCATCGTCCTCTGCCGGCGCATAACCATCGCCCGCACCCGCCCCGCTCTCATAGATCCTCGCGGTAATCAGATTCACGACCGCCTGCACCTCCGCGAGCTTCTCCTCCAGCTCCTCCGCGGTGGCACCAGCGCCGGACGCGTCGATCCAGTCCGTCGTCTCCTTCGTGAGCGCGAGCAGCGTCTTCTTGTCCGAGTCGACGATCTTGCCGCCGAGGCCCTCCTGGTCGCCTAGTTGCGTCTTGAGCCCGTAGATGAAGGACGAGAGCGCGTTGAGAGCCTCGATGCGGCGGCGCTGCGCGTCGTCCTCTGACGCGAACTCCTCCGCCTCGCGGATCATGCGGTCGATGTCGTCCTTCGTCAGGCGGCCCTTTTCGTTCGTGATCGTGATGCGCTCGCTCTTCCCGCTGAAGACGTTCCAGTCAGGAAACCGGGTCGCGTCGAGAGGCAGGATGAGGACACTCGTTCCCTTGTCAGTGGCAGACACCTTCATGATGCCGTTGGCGTCGATCTCGAAGGTGACCTCAATCTGGGGCACGCCACGTGGCACCGGGGGGATGCCGGTAAGCTCGAACTTGCCGAGGTGGTTGTTGTCCTTCGTCAACGAGCGCTCGCCCTCGTACACCTGGATCAGGACGGTGGGCTGGTTGTCGGCGGCAGTCGAGAAGCTATTCGCAGAAAGTCAGCACCAAGCAATGGAACACAAGCCTAAGCACTCACATCTGCGACTCGCGCGTGGGGATGACGGTGTTGCGGCCGATGAGCTTTGTGAAGACACCGCCGGTGGTCTCAATGCCGAGCGTGAGAGGGTTGACGTCGACGAGGACGACGTCCTCAGTGCCCGCCTCGCCAGAGAGGATACCGCCTGGGACAGCTGCGCCGTAGGCGACAGCCTCATCGCGGTTGATACCCTTCGAGGGCTCCTTTCCGAAGTACTCCTTCAAGAGCTGCTGGACTTTCGGGATACGGGTGGAGCCACCGACGAGCACGACCTACGTGTCACAGCAGTCAATACCTGTCTCAATGTCTCAGAAGCGCGAGAAAAGGATGCTCACCTCATCGATAGCATCCTTCTTGACACCGGCATCCTTCAGCACCTGCTCGACAGGGCGCATCGTCTTGCGGAACAAGTCGATGTTGAGCTCCTCGAACTTGGCGCGGGTGAGCACCTCGCTGAAGTCGTTGCCGCCCTCGAAGGACTCGATCTCGAGGCGCGTCGACTGCTGGGAGGAGAGCGTGCGCTTGGCCTTCTCGAACTCGCGCTTCAGCTTGCCGAGCGCGCGGAGGTTCTGGGAGACGTCGGTGCCCGTCTTCTTCTTGTACAGCTTGATGAAGTGCTCCGTGATGCGGTTGTCGAAGTCCTCACCACCGAGATGGGTGTCACCGGCCTACATTATGATTTAAAGGGCATCGGAGCCATAGGGCTCGTCACTCGCGGCAACTGCAAGAGCCACGCTCGGCCACGTCGCTGCCACGTACAGGCCGGCCCGCTCGGACATAACGGGCCCGTCCACAGTCCGGCCATTTGCCGACAGCTCGCCAACAAGCCCGGCATCGTCGATTGAGTGAACACTCACGCTGGGCATGTAGGAGCTGAACTCAAGATACTCGTACACAGCTATTGATCGCCGTCTTTAGCATCGCCGCTTGTGCAGCATCCACATAATTCTGAGCCTAGAGCATCCGCAACCAACCTTTGGAATCCAAGGCAAGCCGCGTCCAGCATTGATCGCGTTCGCGACCTGGCTAGTAGTATTCAGTCGATTATAAGCGCAAGTATCTGACATTCTCGGGTACTAGAAGAAAACGAAAAAAGACAGGAAGACGATTATATGCCGACCTTTCATATCTATCAATATACAGGTCCTCCATGCTGGTCGTGGCTTTGAACGCAGGATGCCGCTGTGTTCATGACCTTGAGGAAGCTCGAAGGCACGAGGACATATATGGACGTGCGAGGATCAACTTTTATTTCGACAGCACATAAAACATCCCAAAGTATTACGAAACGTGCATGCGCATCGTCCCAGAGAAAAAATACCATAAAAATATGTTCTCAGCAGATCTCTACACCCAAACAAGCGTCAGCACACCGCCCTCCGCAGAACTGCTAAACGACGCACCCAGAACAGAACAAGGACAGCGGCCGCCGACCTAAACCTAAAAGAAAACAAATAACTGTAGTACACATGCTTGCGCGTCTCGTCGTGTATGGATACGTGTACAATACAGTACAAAGCGTAGCGTGCGTGGGGTTCATGCGAAGGGCGGAGTAATGACAGGAGTAATGGTCTAGAAGCTGGGCGCTGAGCTGTCCGCGATGAATGGTGGCGCTTTTTTGTTGGCCGAGGGCGGTGCGGGCGCAGGGGGTATAGAAGGATAGTGGCGCCTTTTGTGTGCAAGAGCGTAGTACTGGGCGTGAAGATATAGCAATTAGAAATACAGAAATTCGTGAGTGCGAGATTAAAAGATTTATATCGTAGCGTAGTTGTATTGTAGATCGGTGCAGTGGGCCGGCATTGTGAATATTGTTCGCGTGCTGGGCCTTGCTGGCGGCTCGACTAGTGTCGTCCGCGTAAGGTCGGCAACGGACCGTACCTCTGATCCGGGGACGTAGAGGGCGCTCCACATCATATCGCCCGCGGCCCCATGGTGTCGACAGATTCTACAGGCGACGTCGGCCTGCGCAAATGCTCGTGCTGCAACGCTCGCACCGCCGCGAGTTCCTCCGGCGTCAGCCCAGCGTCCGTGCTCTGACTCGTCGTCGTCCCAATCGTCGCCTGGCTGTACATCCGCTGTCGCAGCCAATTCAGCCCCCGTCAGCCTACGCACGAGATGGTTATCCGAACGCAACACGTACCACTGCCAACGGCCGGGAGTAGTCGACCTCGTCACGCAGGCTCAGCGTGCCGACGCTGCGCCCCGCCAAACCACCCGCGAGGCGCGGATGCAGCAAGCCCACCGGCGCGCTGTCCTCCTCCTCCTCCTCCTCGGCATCCACGTGCGCCGGCTCCGGCTCCGGCAGCGGCACACTGACCTGCGGCAGCGGCGCAGGCGGCGGGCGGCCCGAACTGCTCGGGCCCGCGAAGAACGTCGACATTGGGATGCCGCTCCCACTCGCGCTCCCGGCGGACGCCTCGATGTCGCTGCTGCTCCCACTTGACGGACCGCCACCGCGCAGCCGCCATTTGAGGCTGCGCCGGAGGAACGCGCGCCCGCTGCGCCGCTCGGACTGCGTGCGGTCGAGTTGTGGGGGCGGCCCGAAGAACGCGGACGGCGGCGGCGGCGCGGGGCTCCCGACGGTCGACGCGCGCGCGCGCGTCGGTACCGGCGGGGGCGGGGACGAGTGCCCGTCGTACGAGTGCACGCCGAGCGCGAGCGAGCCGCCCTCCGACTCAGGCGAGATGAGGCCGGACGGGATCCCGCCGTACAGCGACGAGCGCGCGGACAGGCGGTGCACATTGGAGTGGGACTGGGACGGCGAGGACGCGTCGTGCCCGGCGGAGGAGGCCTGATAGCCGTGGCCCGCGGAGGAGGACGTGCGGCGGGGGTCTAGCGCGCCGAGGGGCATCGGCACCATGCCGTGCCCCGCGCTCGTGCCCATCGGCTGGCCGAGCGAGAGCGCGGATTCTCCGCTGGAGGGCCCCGCGTGGAAGCCTGGCCCGTGGCCGTCCTCCGAGAGCAGACCGTCGCCGCTACGCGCCTCGTAGTACTCGTACGGCTGGGTGACTGTGGGGGCACGGCCAAGTCCAGGGCCCATCTCCTCCATCTCATCGGCTGCAAGCGGAACGCGGCTTATGACGGCCGCCCCCTCGAGCTTGCGCGTGAGCCGGCGCTTGTAGAAGAGATAGCCGAGGAGGATAGACGTCAAGAGAGCCAGTGATAACCCCACAATCAGGCCGGCAAGTGCGCCGGGGTTATGCGACAGGCTGAGGTGCATTTAGTATGATCCGACTGTAGGTTATGGAACGCACCCATCGCCGGAACTACCACCTGGTACAAGCGTGCCGGTCGTAAATGTGGTAGTAACGACTGTCGCCGTGCCGCCGGGCCCTGTGGTGGTATACTCGATGGTAGTCGTGTAGATCGAGGTTGAGAGGCTTCTGCTAGGGCTGGAGGAGTGCGTCGAGCTGCCAGGTGGAAGACTGGAGATAGTGGACGGAAGAGCAATCCGAGGGACGGATGTAATGTCCGAAACAGAAGATGTAGGTATAGACGAAGGTCCAATCGTCGGAGTCGTAACAAGTTCGGGAGTCGTAGAGGAAAAAGTCGAGAGCAGCAATGAAGATGATATCGATACAGACGCGGACGAAACGGCAACAGACAAACCAGATGTGGGCAAGGAAAGCGAGGACGTCGGGTCCGAAAAAGGCGAGATCGACACAGGCACCGAAGACGAAGAAGACGTGCCGGTCACAGCCGAAAACGGAGAGATAGGAAACGAAGACACCCTACAGAAGCATCGGATTAGCAACGTGGGTGGCCAGAACAGCAGCAACTCACGAGGCAGAGGTTGAGACGCCGGATGATGCAGGCGGTAACGGCGTTGACGGATTCAGCGGTGAGGCGCGCGATGTCGACAACGGTGCGATTCGTGATGAAGTGGCGTTCGACGGGCCAGAGGGCGCAGGGGCGGATGGGGTTGCGGTGGAGAACGTGGTCGTGACAGGTGTCGAAAGGAACGGCAACGAGGTTGAGGAGGAAGGCGCCGGCCGAACCGAGGAGGTTGCGGGGGAAGAAATAGAAGATTCGCTATTTGTGAGCTATGAGCGTCAGATGATGATGGGACAATGGCGGCTTACGATTCAGAGGTGGGCGATAGCGAGGACGTGATGGACGTGGACCGTTCAGACGACGCGGAAGTGAGCGGAAATGATGATGGAGAGGTAGAGGATGAAGACAGAGGTGATGAAGAGGACAGGGATGAGGTTAGGGCGGAGGATGAGGACAGAGGTAACGATGACGAAGGAGGTGATGCAGATGAGATAGACGATGAGAGCACGGACGAGGCAACAGAAGATGAAGGGACGGACGACGTAGGGGCAGACGAAGACCCGGGGACCGAAGACGACACGAAAAGCGACGATGATACATGCGTGGACGATTGATCAGACGTTGACACGGACGCGGACGAGGATAGCGGAGCAGACGAAAACGCAGACGAGGATGGAGGGGGAGAGAGAAAGCTGTCCGTAAGCACTATGAGCGCGGGAAGGAGAAATCAAAATATGCACGCACGAAGAAGACGGTGCCGAGGACGTAAGGACACTTGAAGAGGGCGGAGGTGAGGAGGATGGTGGAGGGCTGGAGCTAATAGGAGCAGAGGATGATGGCGGAGGTGAGGACGACGATGATGGTGGGGGTGAAGAGGACGGTGCTGAAGAGGGCGGGGGTGAGGAGGACGGTGCTGAAGAGGAAGGGGGCGCAGAGGAGGAGGATGCGGGTGCGGAAGAAGAGGGGGCGGAGGAAGAGGGCTCGGAGGAAGAGGCTGGAACCGAGCTCGTCGGCGGTGAGCTGGACGGCGGTGGTGACGAAGACTGGGGCTGAGAAGACGATGGCGGGGCAGAGGAGGGGGGAGCAGAGGTTGTGGGAGGGGCAGAGGAGGGCGTGGAGGACGTCGTCGGGGGTATACTCGTCGCGGACGGAGATGTAGAGCTGCTGCGAGGATGTTGAGGGTAAGACGATGGCTGTGACAAAGATGGGACTCACGAGTCTGAGGACGTAGAGACAGAGGGGGCGGAGGCTTGGGGCGGTTGGGTGGAGGGAAGCAGGGACGACATGAGGGGAAAAGGAGCGACTGGGGTCAGGATATGAGCATGGACGTGGTGGGGCGGAGAAAGGAACGGCGGAGGGAAAATCGAGAAATAGAGTTGGTCTTGTTTTGGACGGCCGTTGCGAAGAATCGGGGTCGACAGCCTGGCAACGAGTGTCCCTGCGCCTGCGCATGTGCCAGACACCCTCAGCAGCCTGTGCGATGTGCTGGCAGTCTTTGACAAGGCGAACAAAGCCAGCCTGTGCGCCTTGTCGCTGCATACGGCTCGCCCATTCCTGCTGTCGTCGCTGCCCTGCGCCGTCCTCTCGGCCGCCGTCCCAAGTGGCGGTGCACAGAAGCCCATCACGTGGCCGTGTCGCGTCGACTCCTGCCTCGCGTTGGGCACGCCCTGCACCGCCCAGCAGCTGCGCGACCTAATCGCTGTCGTCATGTCCCCGCCCGTCGTCGCTCGCTCGCTTGCTCGTCGCTCCCCACTGGACCACCCTGGCTCCTCAGCGCCGCGCTTAGCGCTATCGGAGGCCGCAAAATCATGCGTTTCTGATCGCCATCCGCATCCGACGACACACGCTATCTCCTCCCCTATCCACAAAAAAGGGGTCGGTTAGAGCACTGGTAGACGTTAACACGTTAGAGAACGTTAATCCGTGGAACCCTCCCTGACAGTGGCAGTGACATCATGCTGCACGAAGAGTTAAAAATAAATATTGAGACCCGTAGGTCTACCACTCTGAAACAGCGTGTCATCCTTGTGCAGGGGCCATGCTAATCTTCTCTGTATCGTTCCAATTTTTTCGTATGCATCCCCGAAGGGAGCAATGGTCTCTGCGCGAGTCGACGCGCGTCGTGCGCAAGTCTGACTTTGATTGGGGCGGCGGGTGCTCGCGTAGGCGCGTGCGGGCGGTGGGTGCTCGCGTAGGCGCGTGTGGGCGGTGGGTGCTCGCGTAGGCGCGTGTACACGTCTTGAAGCGCGAAGCGATGTCAAAAAGAATACAATGCGGGAGATCAGCTGGCTGGTATACAAAATATGCGATGAGCGCGACAACACCACTACAACACCCCTCCCCGAAAAATATGCATCCACACCTCCTATCCGATGTGTTTGCTCCTCCGCGACTTGTTCACCGTGCCTGTCCTCTCCAGCGTCGACTTCAACCCCTTGATCGTCTGCACGATCTCATCTGCATCCGCGTCGATCAATCAGCACGCGCGCGGCCAGTTCAGCCGGAAAGAACACGCACTCGCGACCTTGGCACTCTCCGCCTCAAACTCGTAGCGCTTGTTCCCGCCGTCGCGCGACACGCGGTGCACCACGAACCGGAACGACGACGACGACTTGGCCGACTGCTGGCACGACACGACGCTGTTGATGTGATACGACGACGTCTTCCCGTTGTCGAACACCACCTTCGCCTTGTTCGACGACGGCATGATCTGTTTGAGCGTGATCGCGGTCAGGACGGCCCCTGCGGAACGGGCGCGCGAGAGCACGCACATGCACATACGGCCCGTCGATGGCGAGGACGCGCTCGTGCCTCCCGACGAGCATCGGCATCTTGCGGAACACCGTGTATTTCTGCCCAGCAATCAGCACCCGCACCCCGCAAGGCGCACGCACGTATTTTCGCACCTTGTACGCCGCCGTGAAGTCCTTCGCGGAACTATAATGCGCCTCCGGCGTCTCCGACATCCGCTTGAAGATCGACGCTGTCCCACAGCGAGTCAGCTATCCCCGTGTCAGCGCGAGAGTGATCGACGCACCGTTCGGGTCCGTAGAGCGCGCGGCGGGGCGCCCGACGTCGACGCCGAGCGTCGGAAGCATGGAGCGTTTGACGAGCATAAGATCCGACTTGCCCTGAAGTGATGCGACGGTGCGGTCGAGGGGGATGAGGATGCTCATGTCGCCGAGTAAAAGTGCGTAGTCTTTCGGTGGCAGCTTGCGTTTGCGGCACACCATCTCGAGCGCCTCCTGCATGTACATCGTCGCAGATCTACGACCCAGGTCAGCGCATATGCTGTAAGCAGTGCAGTAGAGCTATACGTACACGGGGATGGTGGTGGAGATGTGCACGGCGTCGGCTGTGTCCTGCACACGAATGCGCAGGAACATTTGCGGGCCGTAGCTCGACGCGTTGAACGAAGACGGGATGAGCGAAGTGGGAAGCGTGGACGGCAACGCGATGCTTGCGCTCAGGCCAGGTGTGACGTTCGATACGTTGAGCGACGTGTTGGACGAGTCGGGCTTGCGCGTCTTGGCCACGCGCGACGGGCTCCGTTGGATCTTGCTCTCGAGGATCTTGTTCTGTTGTACTGTCAAATCACCACATCTTCAGCGCACGACTCTGTCCAAGGAATGTAGACAAATTACTTTGAGTTGCAGAGGCCTCCAGTACAGCGTACGCGTCGAAATTGAACTTCTGGATCTTGCCCGTCCTGTCGGGCGCTGCAGCCCACATGAGCACCATTCCGCAGAGTTCACACAAACCACTCACGCGGAAAGTCCTCGTCCACCTCTCCATCGTCCTCCGCGATCCTCAGCACCCAACCCACCGTGCTCAGCTTCTCCTCCGGCACATCCCCGCCTTCATCCAGCCTCGGCTCCCAGCCCTCCTCCCAATACGTCCACAGCGCAAACCCGAGCACCTCCTCGACCGTCGCGTCCTTGCGCACGCTCAGCACCATCGGCTTGCCTGCCGGCCGGCGCGCGGACGGCACAAACACCGTCACCTCCATCGCCGCGGCCGCCGGCACGCCGCGCCCCGCGATCGCCGAGTACAAGTCCGAGAACGGGTTCGACGACGTCCCCGCGGCGAGCATGCTGCTCAGCGCGGAGCGCTGCGTGCGCGGCGGGCCGACCTTCACGCGCGCGAACAGCCCGTCCTCCTCCTTCTTCGCGTTGAGCGCCGGCGCGCTGCCCGTGCGCCGCGGGCGCGCCGAGCGCGGCGGCGCGGCCGCGTCGGACGACTTGGGCGGCGGCGGCGTGACCATCTCGAAGCCAGCGGTGTCGGACGCGGCGGTGCCCGGCACGGCCACGTCCTCGGGGTGCCGGCCCTCGTTGACGGGACTGAGGCGTGCGCGGCGCGGCGCGGCGAGGACGGGGAGCGAGGAGGGGTTGTTGGACGAGTTGGAGGTCGACATTGCGGAGGCGGAGATGCTCGCGCTGAGCATGGACAGTCCGTCCGAGACGCTGTCTGCGGTTACGCCCATGCTTGGCCCGGCGAAGTCGCTGTGAACGGGCAATCAGTAACAGGACGAGAATGAGGCAGTCGCTGCGCACCCATCGAACTCATCGCCATCCATATCCATGCTCCCGTCCGGCACATCGTCGAAGTCGTCCTCATCGTCCGCCGGCGACGAATCATCCTCCTCCTCGCTCGAGGAATCCATATCGCGTATTTGCACCTTCGCAGGCGACCCAGCCGCGCGCGCCCCGTTCACAGCCTGCGCGGCGCCCCGCCGCGCCTGCATGCGCAGCCGCCTGCGCTCGTCCATCTCCGCCGCCCCCTTGAACTTCGGCACGAACTGGAACTGCGCGACCTCCGCGCCGCGCGCCTCCTCCTGCGACGCGTCCTCGAGCGGCGACGCGGCGACGATGCCCGCGCCGGACTTGTCGTCCCCGCGCGCGCCGTCCTGCGGCGGCGTGGACGGCGCGCCGCTCGCCTGCTGCAGGCGCGACGGGCGGCGCACGGATGCGCGCCGGCGCCCGTTCACGCCGAGCCCCATGGCTCCCGTGCGCGATGGCCCGAGGATCGTCTGGCTGTACTTGAGACCTGACGCGCCGGGGAAGCCGGAGACGCTGCGCGGCCGGCTGGCGTCGTCGGCTTCGTCCTGGGACAGTGGCGGGCTCGAGGGTGCGGCGAGCTCGGGCCAGCGGTCGACATCGGCGAAGCCGGAGAGGCTGATGTATGGGTCGGAGGAGAAGGAGGGGTTGAAGGAGATGAGGCGCGCGCCGTAGGGGTCGTCGACGTTGCGTAGGTAGTTGAGGCGCAGGCTGTGGATGAGAAGACTGCGGGGCGGGACGTTTGGTGTGAGGGAGAGAGGATGTTCGAGTGTCACTTACTCGGGATCACTCAAAAGCGACATTGGCTATGCAGACGACCCTTATGTTTGAGCAGATCGAGACAGGCCTGAGACGATGATGGCTGCGCCGACGAAGGCGGATCCCAGCGCTGTACCAATTGCTGATTGCGATTTATGCTTCCTCGGCGAAAGGAAATGGTATCGATGGTCGCAACGGACTGCTTGGGATAGCGAGGTGGGCAGGAGAACAGAGCAAGAGCAGGTTATTAGTAAAATACCTTTTAGATAGTAATGTGTAGTAGATAACAGCTCCCGGAGATTGCCGCGCTACGTTTCTCGTTGAAGGCGCGACTCCGCCGCCTTAACCTTTTGACTCCTCTAATATCCTCTCACCAGTAAATGTCACTGCCATACAACTCTGGTATTCGAGTGGCACATGGGCCACAGCTTGAAGATACTCCAAGCTTTTGCGCATCAGTGGCTGACAACGATGCCGTCTTGCTGGAGAAGCCAATTTTCCCGACAGCAGCAGCCTCAGTTCACATGGCGCTGCTGACTGCTGAATTCCCCAGATATACTAAAGAAGGATTGCCCCAGCGACTAGCGAGGTTGCGTTGGAATGTAAAAGTCATGTTGTCCGACCCCTCCACCTCAGTGCGTCCCACGCGTTTATATCCTGCGTTGAACTCAGATTAACTCAGCAACGGACAGTCCATCATCACTTACGCCATCGCCAGCCGCCGACTTTCTCTCAGGAGAATTTATCCGTGGACCGCGCGGAGCATAGGATGAATATCGCAGCCATCGACAAAACGAAATGAGCAGCGAACATCGCGCTAGCTGACTCCTTGGACAAGCACAGCAGCGTGGTAATAATTGGACTCGGGACACACCGCATGGTTTGTGCTTCCCGGCATGCTCACATAACGGTGTATTTACTGAAGCACTTACTCCCCTAGCGGCCCATAGAGTCCCATAATATCTCGAGTCATTCGAGGCTTTACCTCACCTCAAATCTAGCCGCCGACGAAGGTTCACGCCATCTGCAGCGATTCGGAGGTCTCGTGTCCTGGCCCCGGGAACGGAGGCGCCCCGGGTGAGAAAACTTGTCCCCGCATCTGAGCAGCCCTGCTCGTTGATTGCTCTTATCGCTTCATGATCCCGCCCTCTCTATGCCCGGAAATCGAACGGTGCTTCTAATGAAGTACAGAGACAGCGTCTATCGCTGTCCAGGGCACCGCGACGCCCCCGCGGCCATCGTCTCACGCAGCTTATATAGCCTCCCCGGGCTCAGTGAAATTCTTCTCCTGCCCTCCAGCCCCTCTTTGATCCTGTTCCCTTGTCAATCTCTCTTCCCGACGATATGGCGTATAACAGTATGTTCTTCTCATCTCCTGCCACGACAACAAAATCTCATAGGTTTACTAAGATGGGTACGCCCCGTATAGTGGCTCCAATGGCGGTCCCTACGGAAGTTTCCCTGGGCCACAATCATCTGCAAATACCTGTGAGTGTCCTATAGTGTGCCCCGCCGTCATCCCCAACAGCCTGCGTAGATCCACCTCCGGAAGGCTATGATCCCAGGCGGACCATGACGATGCCCGTCGCAGAACCGCATTCGGCACCAGGCTTCCCCGCCCCGTCCCCGTACGAGCCCTCAAGGACTGCGCCTCCTCAACCAAATTACTTCCAACAGAATCCAGCCCCGGGCATGCAGCCTTCGATGTCCATGCCATTCCCTGGAATGCCAAACTCGCCACCTTATATCGCTCCGGCGCCATATCCACCTCAGCCGCAGTATAGCCAGTCTTTCTCGAGCGCGCCAGCCGAATATGCAAATGGACCAGCGTATGCAACCCCGGGCAATCAGCCCCCATCCTGTACGCCGTCCTCACTGTAGCTCATCAAGGCTTGGGACCCTCACGTTTATTGCGGCGCACCATTGTAGATCCAGCCCCTGGCCCCTCATATGAGGGTTCTGCCAATGGGAACAAGCCGTATCGCGCCGCACGCGCCCCGAACGCTAAAGCCGCGCGTGGAGCTCCACCTGCTCCGGGGACGGGCGGCGCGCCGCCAAACTGTCTGTATCCAGGCTGCACATACTTTCAGGCAGCAGACGCTTCAGGCTGGGGAACCACAGGGTATTCAGGTTTCTGCTCAGATCGCCACGCACAGTAAGCATCTTTGGACCTGGTTGAGACTCGAGATTTATGGGGGGTTTCAGAGATGCAGTCAAATTCAAAATTCCCGGCGTCGTTGCTTGCGTTGTGTGCACTTTCCGACCCGCACTTTACAACATGTGTTGCAGCCGCTCGTGCGATGCGGCAAGGCAGTAGGAGAGTCTATTGTGGACTGGCGCTGCCACGCCAGCCCGGATATATCGCTTCAAGGTCGGGACGGGTGCATGTTCTTGGTTATGTATGTATGCTTGCTGGCTGCTCATGTTCTTATGGTGCCTCCAACACTCCCGAAGTCAAGGCCGCGGCAACTATTCGTCTATAAACTTAAAGTACTTTTCTTGGTGTAGTAGCTAGTTTAGCCTTCGAACCATCAAGGCTATTTTTACCTGGGCGATCTGTGCGATGGTATTGCTTTCATCTATGTACATTGTATGTACGTCAACGCATTAAACTCCAGTCCTCGATCTCGCGCCGGTCACTCTGTGTACCTAGTACTATGATCTACATTTTGATTAGGGAATCATATCATGTCCATGATCTATAGACTATGAGATTTCAGCCTGACGCATTGGAAAGTTAACGCCTGAAAGGAAGCGGCCTCAAACGCTCCCAGCCTCTACTCCCCCTTCGGAACCTTCTTGAACACGCTCCTCGACACCCCGTCCTCCTGCAGCTCATGATGCCGCTCCAGGGAATACTTCCCATAGTGCGGCAGCACGCGCGCCCAAAATATCCAGTACACGCCGCCCAGACTGAACACGCCGAGCGAGACGACGACGTGCAGCCAGTACGGGAGGCTTTTGTACGGGCTCATGCCGGGCGCGGGCTTGATGAGCGGCGCCACGGAGAGGAAGATGTTCGAGAGGAAGAAGAAGAACACGACGGGCCACGTCGCGCGGAAGGGTGGCGACCAGTCGAATCCCTTGCGCTTCGAGTAGGGCGTGTAGAGGAAGAGCAGGCCGCCGGAGATGAAGGCGTTGATGATCGCGAGGGGGTAAGAGACGACTGGAAGCAGTCAACGAGAGCGGGAGGAGTGACTCAAAGGGTGCTTACGATTGAGGATGAAGTTGAAGACGTCGCCTGGCGGTGGGCCGAGGATGACGATGACGCACATGGTTGCCTGGAGTGCCAGACCAGCAGCGGGCGCGCCGAAGGGCTTGTTGGACGCCCAGAACTTGGAGAACGGGAGGACGCCGATGCGGCCAAGCTCCTGGTTGACTGGAAGGAAGGCGATCAGCAGGCTGCAGAGACGTTGAAAACAAGGACGTACTTCGACCCTGCGCGAATAAGACTGCGAGGACATTCCCGAGGGCGCTGAGCGCGACGAACACACTCAAGGCTTTCTCTGCGTTGTGGCCGAACATATTCCGGAAGTAGAGTGCGCTAAACAGATGGTGAGTGGCTGAGAGATCCCAAGAATCAAAAATCGCATACGCGACTGTCCTCCCAGAAGTCAGGATATCCGCCTTCGGCACCGCTGCGAAGTACGCGACGTTGACGAGGATATAAACGACTGTTACAGATGCCATGGCGATCGGCCCAGCCCGTTTGAGCGTGCGGACGGGATTCCGTACTTCCGACAATGCATAGTTGACATTCGAGTACCCGATGAACGACCTATCCACGCGTACATCAGCCTATCTCTCTCACCAGTCAACTCAGCCCCACTCACCAAATGACATTATAAAGTCCCGACACAAATGCATTGGCATTGCCGGTCGTGCCCTCAAACGCGTGGTGGAAATTGTGTGGCTTCTGGTCCTCCGGGAGCTTGATTGCGCCCGCAAGCGCGGCGAAGCCCGAGATGGCGATGAGCAGCAGGATGGCGAGTTTGAACACGCCGAGCACGTTCTGGAGGCGCAAGCCCCACTTGAGGAACCTGCTGTGCATGATGAACGCGAACGCGATGCACCCGATGGCGATGCCACGCTGGTTCCACCGCGTCACTTCCTTTCCTGCCGCGTTCAGAATATCTGGACGAAGAAGAGAGCGCTGTTCAGCGAGGCAGACGAGTGTGCATGGACACGCATACATTCGCCGAAAACGGTCGCGTTGCCAGCGGGCCACGGCATGCTCACCGCGTACGCGGCATACATGGCAATGGCGAGGTATCGTGGGCGCGTGTAGAGGTAGCTCAGGTACGTGAGCTCGCCGCCAGAGCGCGGCAGGCCGGTGCCGTACTCGATGTACACCGTCAAGCCTGCGGAGGCGATGAGCGCACCGATGACCCACATGAACATGGCGAGGCCGACAGAGCCGGCCGTCTGCAAGATCGACGAAGGGGTCGCGAAGATGCTGTGTCCTCGAGTCAGTGCGCCATCACACCATGAAGGAGAGACGGTACGCACCCGGTGCCAATGATGCGGTTGAAGATGAGGAAAATGGCAGAGTAGAAGCCTATTGTCCGCTTCTCGCTGGGCACATCGTCGAAGGACTCACCACCGCGAGCTGGGAGACGGTCAGCACGACGCGCATCGTCCGAAGATTGAACATGCAGCTAACAGAGTGCGTCGTCTCTGGTCAAGGCGGCACCATCAACGGGGTCGAGAATGACTGAGGGGGCAAAGCCTTCCTCTGAGTTGCCATCGTTGAATTTTGCACGATGAAGCGACTCTAACGACATCGAGCGCCTGTATGTAGGTCACCTTGCGTCAGCCAGAGTTAAGGCTGTCGGAAAGCCGCTCGAAAACTCGTACCAGTCACGTCAAGAGGATGCGCAACCAAAAGCACAGGAGGATGAGAAAAAGTAGTCCTGAGGCCTGAAGGTTTCTCGTAGCAAACGAGTGATTTTTTAAAGGCAATTGGTTCTCGAGCAGATGACGCCATCAGGAGCATGGATGAGCTGCAGCAGGATCCGAAAAATATTCTGGTGTGGAGAGCTTTGACCTAGAATGCTTCTTGGGCCGTCCTGGACGCGGAAATGGTACAAACATCAGCCACGGAGGCGAAGGTTGCGAGGCGGATGGCTGGTATTGCGCAACGAAATTTGCCTCCGCTACATAGCAGACCGAGACACGTGATGCGGGTGCTCGCGTAAAATTGCCGAAACTTGGAGCAAACTTGAAGTTAGTGACGTTGTTCATCTTCCTCCATGCCCACGGCCGTACATACGACCGCGCCAACGCTAGCGTCTGAGCATCCGCCTGCGTCAGATCTCGAGCCAGCCTGGCCCTTCCATTCCATACGTCCAGGAATCCTTTGCGTCGACGTCTCTTGCCGCTCGCGTGTTTGCATGTGTGGATGCTATTTGTTCAGCTGACGGCGGTCGCCTGGGTGGTCTGGATGCTTCATCTGCTTGTTGACTGTGCCGGGCTGCACGGGTACTGCATGGCCATCCTATAATACACGGACTGGCAGCCTGGGACGACTCGGAGCTTGGAGCTGACGTACATAGCATCGATGCTGCGGCCCATCCCTGACAGATGCGGTGAGGATCTCGTACCGCGATCGCCTGCAGCCCCTCAGCGCCTCAGCCTGTGCTCCTCTCGCGTAGCGTGCCCGGGATCCCCGTCCGCGCTGGAAAGTGACCTGATCCTCTGGCCGACAGATCGATTCTCGAACCCCCGGTCTGGCCGCGATGGACGGCCGTGTGTCCCTCTACTTGGTCGTGTGCTGCAGCTGCAAGCCTTGCACGACGTTCAAATGTAAGTTTTATTTTGTGCCGCAGTGTCCGTGGAAGGTGGGGACCAATCGGCGTGCAGCCGAACTGGGAAGCGGTCGCCCGAGATGGCCGGGGCAGCGGATGACGCGCGCGATCGTCTTCAATGAATTCCAGTCCGCATTCGCTCTGCTCGAAACGGCCGCGCTATGCGTCCAGCAGCTCTGGCGGGCTATAAAGCCCAAGCCATCCGCCGCTTCCCTTTTCCTTGGTTGTTCTTCGACTTCCACCATCTCCAATCTACGTCCTCAAGGCCTCAACCAGTTCCACTCCTTTAGCTCCCGACTCTTGCTCTCACAATGAAGTTCACCTCCGCATTCCTCTCCCTCGCCCTCTTCGTCGCGTCCGCCGTCGGCTCCCCCGTTCGTCGCGACGCCGCCGTCACAGGTTCGTGCCCGCCGGCCTTCCCGCCGTGTCTTCAGCTCACCTAGCTCCGTCATCGTCAGACACCGACATTCTCAACTTTGCTCTGACCCTCGAGCACCTTGAGAACGCCTTCTACAACGAGGGCCTGAAGAAGTATACCAAGGACGACTTCGTCAACGCTGGCCTGCAAGACTGGGTCTACGGTCGCATCCAGCAGATCTCCTCGCACGAGGCAACGCACGTCACCTTCCTGGAGTCCGCCCTTGGGTCTGCCGCCGTGCAGCCATGCGAGTACAGCTTGTCAGCAACCTTTGCTTGCTCGCTGCATCCGTCCCTGACCTTACTTGATACTTAGCCCGTACACGGACCCGAAGTCCTTCATCACGATCTCGCACGCTCTGGAGACCGTCGGTGAGTTTTCACATCGCTGTATTGTTCGACGTCAGACCATCCTCATCGTTCTTGTAGGGACGTCCGCGTATACTGGTGCCGCCAAGTTCATCCAGAACAAGGTTTGTGACCTTCTCGACCGCCCCAACGGTGTTCTCATTTGTACCCAGGACTATCTCCTCGCTGCTGCGACTATCCTGTCGACTGAGGCTCGTCAATCGGCGTGGGTTGAGTCTGCTGTTCGTAAGGGCGCCGCGTGGAGTGGTCCTTTCGAGGTAAGACCTAACGCGCTTTTCCTCACGATTTTGCTCATCGTATGCACGTGTAGACTCCTCTGGACCTCAATCAAGTCTTCACCCTGGCATCTGGCTTCATCACCAGATGCCCCGATTCCAACCCCAAGCTGCCGGTCTCCGCCTTCGCGCAACTCTCAGTCTCCAATCCCAAGGCGCTGCCCGGCGACGATATCTCCCTCTCGTACATCGTCCCCGATGGCTTCGACAAGTCAAAGCCTCTGTTCGCCGCTTTCCTCAGCGGGCAGAACGCGTACATCGTGCCCCTCAAGGATGGGAACTCGGTCAAGATCCCCGACGAGCTCCGCGGAACGGTCTATGTGCTGATCTCGACCGACGCCGACGCCGTGTCCGACGCGGCGACCGTCGCTGGCCCCGCGATGCTCGACTTCCCTTTCAACGCGGAGGGTCAGCCGGAGCAGTTGCCATTCTGAGGATTGGCTGGTGGTTAACGTATTTATTTCGGTTTCCATGTATCGTTTTATATTGTAGCCTCTGCGCCGTCCTCGGGGGTGCATATATTACAATCGGACTTTTTCTGTTGGTGTTGGCGAGCGGTAGTCGGACTCGTGTACTTCATTTGTTTACTTATGATAAAATGACGCAAGTCAAATCCTTTCTTTGAACAGGATTCAATTGCGCACCAATATTTCAGAGACGAGGGACGAGAGGTTTGAAAGTGGCAAGGCAACGACTGGCAGGGGGTCTTTTCTTTCGTGCTGGGGTCCTGCCTACCGTCACGGTGACGTTGCGCCGACAACTAGTTATACACCGCCCACCACTTCCTAATTTGTAGCATTGCAGAGCTCAAAGGTCGGTGATTATTTGCGTCAAACGTTGAGAAGGTTTAAGCTTGCGTGGCCAGTGTATTGCATCGGATGATAACGCTGATCTGGCCCCAAGACTTCCCCAGGACTAGCAGACTGCTGGCGCTCGGCCCTCTGGTGCCCGCGCCAGTCCACGAGCATCCTACGAAAGGGCCAGAAATATCTCTATATACTGGGCTAAATCGGTGGAAGAGTCTCTGAACTTTCTCCGTGCTTTCACCGTCGCGTCGACGGGCTGGGCAACATGTCGACAGCTAGCGTGTCTTCGCCGCTGGATCTCCGATTTCTCTCGCCGGGAGCGCATAGACTCGACCCTGTTACTTTCCTTTGTCACGCACTACCCTGAGGTGGCTAAGGAGCTAGAATCAATCTCGGGATGCGGACCAGGATGAGCTTCGCCGTGAACCCGCGCCGACCGTGCCGCGACATTGTTCGAGGTTTGCATGCCCGGATTAGCTGGTGGGACAAATGCAGTCGTGCTGTGCTTGGTAACAGTTTCCATCAAATTTTCCTCCACAAGAAGTCTACCGGAAATTAATTATGTGGCTTTCTTGGATAGCGCCCGACCTCCGTCCCGCGTGCTGCTTCGCCGCTGTGCCCTGGCCCTGGCTGGCCGGCCTATTTGGGCCAACAGCATTGTTCATTGTTTGCGTGGGAAGTGGATTAATCGCGCGCCCATGCTTGGGGGACCCATTGTTTTCATCAAGCGCGCGTGGACTCACTGATCAACAAATCCGGACAGCCAGAATTCTTTCCGTTCTCAGTTCGGCTATCTCTTTGGCACGGGCGTGCTTCTTTGGAACCGGAGTAGAAACCATAGCGGGTCCAACGGTTCAACGGGACGGAGGGCGAGGGCGAGGTACTTAAAATGCGCGCAGCAAGTTGACTAGAACTAGCCCTTCGCCGCTGCTCCCACTCCCGCTCCCGACTCCGGTCGACCTTGACCCCCTCTCTAGACTCTACATTGCGTCATCAATATTGCAAGATGGCCTCAGCCCTTCGACCTCCCACTCCGGAGTTTTCTCCTCTAGGGTCGCCACTGCATGAAGACGTCGACGATTTCGAGGACGAATGGCGGGATTTTGACTTGCTCATGGCCGGTGTCAATTCGAAGGAGGACTACGAGGCGTCACTTCGCGGGCCGGTCTACGACGGCCGTTCATCTTCACCATCCCCCATTCTCGACGGCGAGTCCCTGTTCGGTGACACCGAGGAACACGACGAGACGGCGTTCTCTCAACCTACTCCCTTCCAGTTTCCCTCGCTGCCATACCCCCACGACTCGGACTTCCCGGACGCGGAAACCCCACCGTTGCCACATCCCCTGTCCCCTGCGCCCGAGCTCAAGCAGCCGCTTGACGCTCCCATCCCGGTGGCCATGGAGGAACCAATACACGACGCATCCCAAGTGCCCAGCGCCGAGCCGCAGCCTCTTTCTGAAGCAGCATTGCGCGCTCTCCAAGAAGTTCTCCTTACCTTGTTGACGCCTGACGTACTACCGTCGCCGTCGGCATCGACTGCAGAAATCCGCCGTCTCGTGGATGCTGGAGAAATCGTGTTCACCCCTCAAACACCGTCGCCGTCGCCATCGGGGCATAGTCACACGAGTGGACAGGCTGCCAGTGCGTCCAGCACCGAGGACACCTCGAAAAGAGTCAGGCCCGGGGGTACGAGCCGTGGCGACAGCAAATACCTGGTGAGAAATCTCCGCATATTCCACCCGCCCCGCTCACGCCTCCGGTTGCCCAGGTGCACCTCTCGCCAGCTGCATTCAAACAGATCAATCAGCTGTACCCGCTAAAATGCTGTGGCTCTAAATGGGCTAACGGCGGAGAAGGCTGGATCCGGCACGCGATGACCATACCTCATGTCTGGAATCTGGAGCCTGCACTCCGCGATGAGGTCCTACTACCTGCGTGCCCTCGTTACTTTGACGAGCAGTGCTCGGGCATGTACGTCGCTTCAATGTTCTTTGCACAGGCTCTGATTTCCCTGACCCACCATCTTTCCAGGGGAACCTATCGCATGGACGTCATGCCGAATCACCTCAGAATCTGCCCTGCGCTTCAGTCAGAGCGCGCTGCTGGTAAAACGCACGAGCCCGCATTGGTCAGTTTTGGAGACCTTCGCCGCGCGAAAGAGCGCTTCGGCAAGTGGGACCCGGAGAGGGTCGTGCGCGCGGCGGCCGCGAGGATCGAGAAGAAACTGGAGCAGGAGGCGCGAGAAGCTGCTGCGGCCGCCGCCGAGGCGCACGCGTCTGCTCCGGCCGCTGGATCGTCGCGCCGCGCCGCGCAGAAGGCCAAACGCGCCGCGCCCTCGGCCACCACTTCCGCCGCCCCTCCCACCAACGCAGGCGGTCCTACGCGTCGTGGCCGGACCAACGCTCGCAGCGCCCCCTACACGGTCATGGGTGCCCCCGCTCCGCTAGAGAACGCTGTCGCTGGGCCGTCCGGCTCCCAGCCTTTCTCTCTGCCGCCCACTCATGCCGGCGGTCAGGCGGCGGCGTACAACGCACCCTCTACGAGCATGGCGCCTCAGATGGACAACACCTTTGCGGTCCGTCAGCCTGCCACAGTTCCTGACGAGAATGTCTTTTTCCCGGGGCCAGGGTACGGCTCCTGGCAGCTGCCGCCAGACTTCTTGCAGGAGGCGTACGAACTCCAGCGGGAGTATGCCGGTGGCGCCCCGGCTTTCGTGCCTCAGCAGGCCTTTGTGCCTCAGCAGGTGTTCGCACCTCAGCAGGTGTACGCACCTCAGCAGGTGTTTGCGCCTCAGCAGGTCTTCGCGCCTCAGCAGGCCCTTGTGCCTCAGCAGGCCTTTGCGCCTCAGCAGGCCTTTGCGCCTCAGCATGTCTTCGCGCCTCAGCAGGCCTTCGCGCATCAGCAGGCTTTTGTACCTCAACAGGTCTTTGTGCCTCAGCAGGCCTTCGCACCTCGGCAGGTCTTCGCACCTCGGCAGGCCTTCGCGCCTCAGCAGGCCTTCGCACCTCAGCAGGCCTTCGGCTCTCACCAGGCCTTCGGCTTCCCGCATGGGCATCCCTTCGGAGGTCCTCCCCCTGCCCAATGACGGACATCTTTACATCTTAGATCACGGATTCATCTGCACTGTACATTGATATCACATACTCGCTCCATCATATACCAGGCATCACTTTCACATGTAAGTTCTCCATACCCAATATGTCTCTTCACCGCGACCATCTGTACTTTTACCTTATGAAACACGACTCTGACACCTCTGCACTTGAAATACCTTTACATAACTTTATCTACTCATCCATGTATTTCACATCGATACCTATATTCTCCACTGGCGAGAGGCACTCCGTACTTACTACAATATGCATATCTCAATTCGCTCTGCACTGTGCAGCCGACCTTGGCGTCCGCGCATCATAATCATGTCTCGTAAAATTGTACAACATATGTCCTCCCGTTAAATTGTGTGCTCACAGTATGTACCTGTACCCACTCCACTCATCGCCCTTCTCCCGCTTCGCATCCGCAACGCTAGCAAAGCGCCCATTGAGGCGGGCGCGCTCCTCGCGCTGCTCCGGCGACTCCTTGCGCTCCTCTCCATCGATGACCTCGTCACGCTCGCCGCGGTCACGGCGGGCGTTCTCGCGGCGCAGCAGGAGGTAGAACGTGGATGAGGCGACGAGCCCGATGCCGATGTACAGGAGGACGATGCCATGCCCGAGGTGGTACCATGGCTTATCCCGCGCGCGGTACTAAGTCGAGTCCGTGAGGTGCCGTCAGATGGGCTTGGATGAGAGGTACTCACGACGTTCGAGCTGACAGCGCCGTTGATATTGCCGCTGTGATACCATCTAGGATAATTCCAAAGGAGCTATGATTGAGGACGTACAGACTGATAACCATGGCGAGGGTGACACTGCGCTTGTACGATCCCTCAACATTGTTCGATACCCAAGCTCTTGGGACAGATGAGGTTATGGGATCAGTCACGAAGTGAGACCACTTACACGGTGTTAGCTGCCAAGTTTTTTGAAAGGTGAACATTGTTAAACTCCGCTGTATCGAAAGGCATGAAGCTTACGAATCAACGGATATATGCCACTTTTCATAAGTCAGTATAGCTTTTACCAACAGCATGCGTGCTACGCACCAAGTCGCGAGATATACAGCAACGTAAGAGAGAGCTGCATTTTTCGACGCAATCAGAATGATGTAGCCCGTCGCTCCTATTAATATGATCAGCCGACCTGTCTCACAGAGACTCACACTAAGTGACAAGGCGCACCTAAACATAGCAGCGCGCTACCCAACCCACACAATCGCCGTCAGCGTTCCACGAAGAATATTGTAAGTTCTGGTGGAGCCTCACTAACATGTTGAAGAGCCCTCTCCGGCCCAGCCTATCCGCGAGAAATCCTACCACGCATGTCATAATACATGCGAATGTGTATACAGGCACGGTGAGGAGATTCGCCGGAGTGGCCTTGAAGCCTAGCGCCAAGTTGTCTTGTCAGCCAGCCGAAGTATGGCCTGAGAAGATATCTACGTACCAAGCTATGAATCGCCCAATAGACACGCACCACTCTCAGGATGCCGATGCCGATGCGGGAGCAAGGTGACGCGCACGTACCTGGTTGATAATGCTCGGGAGAAACAGCGAGAAGGCATATAGCGGCATGTCGCTGCCCACGTACACGAACACTGCGCGAAGGGTCAGCACAGGCCCCGTGCGAGGCACATCCACTCCCTCCCTAGATTGATTGGGCACGCACTTCCTATCCATGTCTTCCAGTCAGTAAGACTCTTCCAGATGTTCCTGACTTTCAAGTTCTCGCCGGCAGCAGAGAACTGGTCGTCTTGCTGGAGGCGGCGGATTACCACGGTGCGCTCCGGTTTCGAGAGGAAGTGAGCTGTATCCGGAAAGTCCTGGATAACGAAGAACGAGACTGCACCCGCGATGACAGTCGCGAGGCCCTCGAGGATGAATATCCACGCCCACGCAGGCTTGCCACCCACACCGTCCATATTGGCGATGGCCGCCTGACACAATGCGGAAGTGATCAGACGCACGGAGCAATATCAGACAGATGGTGAACTCCAACGCACTGCAAGCAAGCCACCGAAGGCACCGGAAACGGAGGCCGCTGAGAAGAAGATAGCGGCTCGGATGCCGAACTCGGAGCGTTTGTACCAGCTGCAACGTGTGGACCGTCAGATGACACATGACGGCACGCGCATATTTACTTACCAGGAGAGATAATAGTTCACCCCAGGAAATAGACCGGCCTCCATTGTGCCGAGCATCCAGCGCATCCCTGCTCGACAGTCAGCGTAAGTCGCCTCAAAATGTAATGTCGAATCGCATCACCGAGGAGACCTCCATAATTGTGGACCAGTCCTTGGACGGTCTGCGCCGTATCAGCGCTCAGTGGCCAGGAATAGTGACTGGCATGTCAATCGCACCATCATGACGCCCCAAAGGAGCATTAAGCCCGACAACCATATGGACGGGCGCAAACGCTTGAGAAAGATGTTGGAAGGCACCTGATAGACGACAGAGTCAGCGTTCCTGCTTCTCCTCGGTAGTCGAGGGAGACTTCGCACCTCGAACAGTGCGTAGGGAAAGAAAAATATAGTGAGGGTTATGAGATATTGATTATCCGTCATATGAAGGTCTTCTTCCAACCCGTAGAGCTACGCGCATTCAACGTCAGGCGGGGATAGGTGACGTACACACGCTGAGCAGCACACTCACCTTCGCATTCCCAATGCTCGTCCTGTCCAGGAAGCTCAGAAGATATAAGAGTGAGAGCCACGGGATGAGGCGCATGTCGATCTTCCGCATCAACTTGCGTTCGTCTACATGGGACGTATCGACCTCCGCATTGTAGACGTCTGGACCTTCCTTCTCCTGTTGCTCTGTTGCGCCTTTCTCAACCGACTCGTCTAGGTGCGTGGAAGAAGCTGGGGAAGGCTGAGATCTCGCAGGGTGGGACATGGCGACGGGTCGTGGAAGCTCGAGCTCGAGCAACGCGAACGATACCTCTTCCCTTTTATTGGATGGGAGGTCATATGAAGGGTGCCGAGAAAGGAAAGCTGGATGGGGTTTCCGAGCGCGCGACAGGGCCAAGAAGACGATTTGGACGGCAGCAATCAGTCAGAAGGTTGGAGCAGGGTTCTCCTTCCCACCTGCAAAGTCCTGAGCCCACGGTGACGCAGTCGAGATGGGGTGGACTACCAGTCCATGACCACGCATCATGTGCGAAACCGCACATGAGACTTTGTGAAAAAGCTTTGACATCGAAAGACGCTTCCCGAAGTCGATGACGGCGCAGGCTCGGACGGTGAAGGCTTGCGGAACTGACGTGGCTTGAATCATTAGATAGTGGCACAAGGTAATGAAGTAAACAATCTCTGAATGAATAGCACCTGGTCCACAAGGGAGAGTTGAGGAAGGGGGAAGAGAGCACGGACCAGGGGCGGGCGCTTGTCGATTTGTTTGGCGCTCCGAATGCCGGGCCGTGGCCGGCTACGGTAGAGTAGACAGCTTCACAGGGGGCGTCCAGTCGGCGATTTTTTGACCGCAGCCCTTCTCGTTTGAGCGGCAGGACCCCGTACACCAAAGTGGGTACCACCACAGATAAGATGGCGATAGCACGAGATCCGCGTCAAGCTCACACAGTCGCGGTGTTCTGTCCTGCCCTACGACCACCATCCGCTTGTATTTATACACTGTAACACTCTATATACGACATTCTACATGCCCTAGTGCCTTTTGCTTTTCGCAGCCCGCCTCTCCGTCTGGCCTGAGCTCTCTGCTCGACTACGCTTCAAGGTTTCACGCGCTTCCTCGACTGCGTCGCTGTCGGGTATCGCATGGAGCTCTCTCCAGTCGGCAGTCGCGATATCTGCTACCCCCATGGCATGTTCCTCCTCGGATGTGACGAATAAATCAACCAGAAGCTCTGGTGGGATGCAGGGATATTCATTGTCCTCGGAGAGGTGCTCAGCAGCAAGGTGGTAAGTCGCGTTGTACTTCCATATCGTGCGTGGGTGACCTGACGGATTTCTAGGGCAAATTGGACAGTGTATCGGCACATTTGTGCACGGGCGGCTTTTGGCGAATTTGGTGGCTGCGCCGTACACCATTGTGGTGTAGTGGTAGCGGCAACTCGACGATATTACCGTTGATGTCCCCTTCTTGACCATCTGGGTGATGCACGCAGCGTCTCGTCCACACCAGCCGCAGGGATCGGGTCCAACCTGTGTAGGCACCATTCAGACATGTACGTGATTCAGCAGCGGCACTTACATCCACATTGAGCTTCTTCGGGTCAGGTGTTTGCCGCAATGCAAGTAAGATGTGATGACCGACATGGTTCCGCATCTTCGACAGAATCATGGTCTCGCCACATAGATAGCACGGGACGTTGTCGGCTCCTGCAGGTTTCTCAACAGACAGATGCGCGGGCATGTCCGTTACAGTCAGCGCGTTGTCGCCTGCCGTTCCAACTCGTGAGTAAACTCCCGGTCTATCACAGACGTGACCAACTCACCGCTGTAGGTTTTGTATGGTAGCTCCGCAGTGTTCACAACCGGCAACGCCTCTACATTACCAATGATATCCTCCGTCTCGGGACTGAGAGCATCCCATGCACACTGAAGGACATCCTCGAGCTGCGTGCCAGGTAGTGACCACGTT
Source organism: Auriscalpium orientale (assembly GCA_019915035.1). Taxonomy (NCBI): domain Eukaryota; kingdom Fungi; phylum Basidiomycota; class Agaricomycetes; order Russulales; family Auriscalpiaceae; genus Auriscalpium; species Auriscalpium orientale. The sequence continues at coordinate 334,423 of JAHLMH010000027.1, read as the reverse complement.
GTCGTAGGCTGATCAGATGTCGCAGTGCCGTCAAGCATAATGGAAGGTCCGAGAGGATGGACCAGAAAGCCGGGGACAGACAGAACGAAGTTCTTCCGCGTATTACGGACCTCGGTGTGAGTTGATGATTTTGTGGGTTCCGCGCGAACATACTGATGCGTCCACTTCCATGCGCAAGCACTCGGGCTGTGGCGCATCTCGGTAATTTGTGCGATGACTGTGATAGCTGACTTTCGCTCTTCTAGCTCCTCTATGTCAACCGCCGTCAGGCACCTTCCACTTGCTTTCTCTTCAGCCCTTTGAAAGCCAAGAATCTCGAGAACGGCAAGACAAATATCACCGTGGACCCGAACCAGCACGGCCACCAGGTCTCCGGACTTCACCGCGCTCTCGCCGCCATCGTCATTCATATGCCACTCCTCAGGCTTTCGAAGGTCTTCTATAGTGACACCGCGCGCACGCAATGTGCGCATTGTGACCTTACGAGACCTATTTGAGGTAAGCAGAGATGTTACAACAGAGCTCTTGAGGTATTTCTTCTTCTCGACCTCGTTGTACTGTGTCAAGTTCTCCGCTACTGTTCCAGTGTCAATTTCGCCGACCGTGTTTGGTAGGAAATCATCAAGATCCAGACCCTCCGGCATGTCGTCAAATGCTGCAGACTCTACTGCGGCAGTTGCTGCGTCCGCGTCATCCACATTCGCATCCGCATCGTCCGAGGACAGGATCTGTTGGGCTGGGAGTGAAGGTGTCGACATGTGTAGTCCGTTGTTGGCTGCTGCGTCTGTCCCCGGTGAGTCGGCACGGACATTGACCGGGACATCTTCGGTGTCATCTTCGTCGGCCTCCAGGACTGTCCTTTCTTCGCGGCGTTCTGTTCGATCATCGTCACGAGCCTGACTGACACCAACATAGTGACCAGATGGACGGAGCAGGTCGCAATTGCCCTCGAACCGCGCGGCAAAGTCAACTCGAGCGCTCGGCCCAAAGTAACTGACCAATACAACGTTGGCGTCTTCGGCACCGAGCAACCATTCCGCTTCAACTTCCACGTCACCGACCCGTACGTTTCCCAGCCATGATTTTGGGTTGATGTGATCGAGACCCATCGCGTCTTTAAGACTCAGTCGTCGATGGCCACGGTCCAGGTCAGGGTTCCGCTCGAAAATCACCTGAATAAGAGCGCTGACGCTCAGCTTCTCGCTCAGCTGCAGAACATCAAAGTTCCGGCTGTGGTCCTGTGTCCTGCAGTCTCCAAATAGGTTTTCCAAGCGGTCCGTGCCCTCCATAATGATGAAGAATCGGTGATTCTCATTGATATCTTTCAGCCGAAGAATTGTGTAGATGATAGACTTGACGATAGCCTGGGAATCCGCATACAAGGCCCCGGTCATGAACGCTGTTCCGTGTTTGATGTGCATAGCTGCCGCAAGATGGGCATAAGTTGCAAGGGAACGGACTTGCTCTGAAAGAGACATGGTGATAGTAATGAAGGCATTGTTGAAGTAAGAGACAGTCTTCGCGAAGAATCCGGTCATGCGCCGACGATGTGCCTCTGCGGGTAGTAGGACGGTGACTGGGATATCATGATGTACCAGCTTGATCAATTCCTGAAATAGCTTGACAGCCTTAGGAACATTCTGTTTGTCGGTAGGGTCGAGAAGCTGTCGCGCCGCAATGAATGTCATCCCGGGAAGGCTGCTAAGATTTCGCAAAATGTCTTGCGCTGTGATATGCGTGTCATTGATCATGACACCTTGCGGATTGCGCGCTAATGTAGCGAAACCTGAACGGTGTTAATCTCAGAGGCGACTAAATGGAGTCGAGCTGTGGTACGCTTACGCTTCATGACATGCTTAGGGTCACATGTCCCAACGAGGCCATCCTTTCCTGTCTTGCTGTTCAAGCCTGGCATCGCGCTGAAAGCTTGTCCAATTCGTGTTGCTGGATCTATGCTCTCGAGCATACAGAGTATAAAGCGTGCAGCACGGAACAGCGCATCTCCGTCGCTTGCAATCGACCATATCTTCCCATGAAGCCGTTCACCGTGCACGTGATTCCTCCACGCTTCAAGCAGAACCGCTAACCACGATGCGAATTTCTCCGCAGTCTCCATTTTACATGTGGGCGAGACAAGAATAGGGGTTGGGCTGTAGTGGTCATCGCGGCGCAATGGCAGCGACAGTGGCCTCCTGGGCATAGCAGCAGAATGCCTGTCCAGGTTCGTGCGGGGTTTCATGAAGGGCCTTTTCGATCGCTTGAACACTGGCAAGGTCGGTTACTTGTGTCAAGACGTTGACAACATGCTGACGACAGAGACCGAGCACAGCGTTTCTCTTCGAGCAATATCGGCAGCGAGGGTCAATTGCGAGCCCGTCAAACTGCAGCGTGACCCCTGGAAGCATGTCGGAAGGATAGAGTGGTGTGGGACAGATCATGATCTCGGGTGAAAAGAATGCGGATATATTTGTGTCAATCTCGAGCCGCGTCGGGATGCCTACGCATGGCATTAACCTAGGAATTACTTGGTCCCGTTTGATTGTCGAAATGGATGGCAAGCCGTTAGATTTAGACACAGCAAACAAGAGCCGAGGGCCGCCCAAAGCCTTTGTAAGGAACGCTGTATCCATCTCCCTCAATGAATAGCCGCCTCGAGGGGTGTAAACCTTGTCAATAGAAGCCTGAATCCGGGAGATAATGACTTTCGTCCCAGCGCCGCGACGCAATGCGACAGATAGGAGCCGATTCAGGCTGGGAATTTGATTGTTGGAGAGAAGGTGAGTCATCCGGGTGTGATCATTCAATTTGCGATGCGTTGTTGAGAGCTTGCGATCCATATTGCGTTGCTACGAGTCAGAAAGACATTACATGGTGCGGAAGCGATACTCAGAAATTGTGTCGTACCTTCAAGACTAATTTGCGATAGCGGCCGGTATTGCGAACAAGGAGAGTCATCAACTGTCGCTGAGACAGATAGGCCCATGGGGTATTCTCCTTTGCACTTGTTGCGCGGGCAATGAACTTCAGATATACGGGCAAGTCGGGTATGCGGCGACATTCGTCGCAACAAAGGTCCACCTTGCTTGCCCACAAGCTGCAGTTGCAGGCACGGAGCCTGAGCCATCGATCATTCTCGAAACCTATCGGCTCCCAAGGGTATTTTCGTTCCGTGTGTTGCTGGAAAGGATACGAGTCCCACACGGACCCGGCGGTCCACTCGACAAGCACCCCAGTACACTCGGTGCCCGCTGGCAGGTTGATCACCCCTTCTATGGGAGACTGTACCTCCACATCGGATATGCTCCTGCACAGGTCATCCACGTCCGATACATTCAACGGGCTGCGATGTTCAATGCGTGCAGGGACGGAGTCTTCACCCGGACGAGTCGGAACGAGGAAAGGCTGCGGACTCGGACTCGGCGTGCGCAGCGGACGCAAAGTAGGGTCGATGAGATGAAGGGAAATTGTAGATGGTGCAGTGGATGGTGCTCGGGAGGTATCAGCCGACTCGGAGAAAGACCATCCGGCGCCGGCTGGAGAGCTGGGCTCGCTATGACCGGCTTGCACATGACTGAAGCCAACAGCTTCAGGTAACCTCGCTCTAGCTGCATGAGGGGGTTGCATGGAAGCTGAGGTAGCCGCTGCATTAATTGCGAGAGTGTCGCGCGGGGGACCCGAGCGTGATGAGGTCTCCGGGATGGGTACCATAGATGCGAGAATGTGACTGTTTGCTGCCTTCGCGTCTCGACGCTCCCTGGCGTTCTTCGCGCGTGTGCAGCTCTTTGCAAAGCGATGGGTTCTGATAGGATGGTACTGAAGGCGCTCCTGGAGGCCGATTTCCAGCCCGCAGATGTCGCACACAACATGGAAGCGTCCGGTATGAGGGTTAACGTGCACCTCAAAGACGGTACCGTCAGGCAAAAGAACTGGCCCGGGAGACATGACTAGCGTCGGCAATTGTGAGAGGGTGCAGTGGAGAAGGACTGGCAGAGAAGTCGGGCGGAGAGGTGGGGACAGCAGAGCTTGAGCCTCGAGAGTCGAGACATGCGGCAAACGGCCGACTTCCAGATAAAATCAACCCTCTCCATAGCTCCGAGGCCTCGCTGCATGAATGTCTTCAACAACACTTGGCATGGGCCCGGGCACGTCGAACGAGCAGTGAGTACATAGAGGTAAGTAGAGAGATGAAGGCCGCGTCCGGATTTGGGAAGATCACCGTGCAGTGCTCGCGCGACAGTGAAGAGAAAATCTTACAACTTCTGCTCAACAGAGCGAAAATCGGATTCTTTCTGAGGCATTTGTGTACTCTGTATATACTAGATCTCTATTCTCAAGCTTATCAACAGCTGTTCTAGGTGGCGAAGCAAGACTTTCGCGGAAACGACGTTGTGGTTTGGGGGCAGGACCCCGTACACCAATTTGGATGCCACCACCACCAGGGTTGTAGTCGCGCCGCGCTATCGTGGACGCCCCCTGCAGCTTCAACACTTCAAGTTCGCGAGGAGTCAGGATCAGCTGTCTGCTGTCAGCCCTAGGAATCGTGCTCATCTTGTCCGTGTCGCAATCTGCTACAGTAAATTGAGGCTTTTTCGGTCGTACAAGCTCACTGTCGTAACGTACGTTTCTCTGTGCACTCCTCCGAACCAATCAAAATATACTCCCAGATAATAACCGCGAACGCCCTGTATTTAACTTTTCTCATCCCGGTCGCCCTCCAAGCTCTTCCCGCTTCGCTCCAGTGTCTCCACGCTGTCTGCCTCGCCAATCGTCGCCACCGGGCCATGGAACCAGTGTTTGCCGCCGTACTTCGGAAAATAGAAGTACACGAGCGCTAGAGCGATTGTCCCGCCGAAAACAACAATCGTGTAGTTCATGTCCGTCGCTATCGGTTGCGGTGTCGACGGGAAGAAGAAAACAACGAGGATGAACGTCATCCATGCCACAGCGATCGCCGCAACCGGCTTACTCTGCGCCCACAAAGCCAGCGTTCATCTTTGCGGTCAGTATTTCAGGCATAAAAAGGCACACTGCACGCACCGCCCAGCCCAAGGTAAACACACCCGGTTTAAAGTCATTCTGACCAAGGAAGCGCGCGCTGATCGGGATCGAGTACGCGGTGAACTGCCCGGCTACAGCGAGCGAGAAGATTGCGCCGATCGCGACCGCGCCCGCGAACGCGAGCAGGCCCAGCAGCAGCGAGATGAATGCGCAGAACCACACCGCGTGCGTCGGCACACCCGTGCGCGGGCTCACGCGGCGCAGGTAGCGCGAGAAGGGCATCCCGCCGTCGCGCGCGAAGGCGAAAATTTGGCGCGAACAAACTGTGACCTGTTTGTGATGAGAAACGGTGTAGGGCTCAATGTACATGCAAGCGTACGATTCCCATGCCCATCATGAATCTACAACGGCGCGTGTGAGAATGCGAACGAACCAGGGCAGCCAGGACTAGAGACACTTACTGGACGACCACAACAACGGCCCAAACGGCCAGTGTCCCTCTTTTGCCGAAGCTGTTGAACAGAATCTAATGGCGTATGAGCTGCAGCTCAGTTTATGAATCCCATAGGTTGCGTACTGCGGCCATGGGCTGACCAATAGGGCTCGCGAGTATGTCTTCGAGACCCGTGCCCATGTTGAACGCGATCGCAACGTTGATGCCTTACAAGAGAGTTCAGGAATTGCACCTCGCAGTAAAAGCACGACCGACCCCAGCCGAGAACGCATGAGAAAAAAATGGCGCTGAGCAGCGCCCACGGTACCGCGACGCTCGCGTTTGTCGCCTCTTCGCTGATGTGAACGCTGGCATCGAATCCACCTGTCCAAGCTTAGAAAAGAAAATGTCTCGCGCATTTATCTTTGCCCTTACCAACAGTCCACAATGGAGACAGGAAGCTCAAGATGAAGGCGAAGCCGTTGTTCCACCCGTAGACTGCAGCGAGAGAACGAGTCAATGAGTCAACGAGATACTGTGGTCGAGAAGATACGCACAATTCTGGAAGTCACCAAAAGCGTACTTCGGGCTGTTCTTGAACTCGTCCGGTGTCGCAGCGGGAAGGCCTATAATGATAGCAAGACAAAGACTAAACAAAACAGTCCGGTAAACAAATGCTCATGATACGGAGAAACTGCCCTGTATACGAACCATACGTTCAAGACAATGAATAAATTTTGCAACCGGGCGATGTACTTCGCCGCGGCGCTGCAGATGATTGCGTGTGCGAGAAGGACCGCCGTGAACACTCCGCTGCACGCCGATTAGCCTAAAATCCGCATCAACTTCTGGAAGCTCCTTACTACGTCTGCCCTGTAGTCGGCACAAACGTCATATCGGAGCCGATGCTGACGGCCGCCATGAGTTGCACTGCAAAGCCCCAGTCCACCGACGCCACGCCAGCGAGGTTGCCCACCGTGTTCGAGTCTTTAGCAGCACCAAGTCAGCATGTTGTCAACACGTGCTGAGAGCCATCGGCGTGCTTACACCCAACAATCCACGACAGCACATTCTTGTAGCGGGGAGAGGAGAAACGGTGAGTCCAGTAGTACAGTCCCCCAGACGTCGGTGCCGCCGAACCGAGCTCAGCGAGCGCGAGCGCAATGAACATGAGGAACACTGCGCAGACGAGCCACTGCGATCATTCTGTAAGCGGAAGATACCCGGCGCACCGGGCAACGTGTTCTTACCCCCCAGACAAGCGCGACGCTACCGCCGTTGGGCAGCGCATATACCAGGACAGAACTACAGTGAGTGTGCTTAAACACACCAAGCGCTTATAGATGAACACAGAGGGAACCACGCACGCCATTGAAGGGAAGAGCCCGATGATGCTGAAGCCGACGCCGAACAGCTCGAGTGGGGTGAACGTCCGGCGCAGCTCCTGCTTGTATCCCAGCGTCCGCAGGAGCGCCTCATCCCCGCGACGCATCTTCGTCTCTACGGTGTTGGCGTTGAAGTCTGCTTCAGCGTCATCCTTGGCCATCGCGCAGGAAGACAAGCTACAGAGGGTGTTGGGAGAGGTTGAAGTTCAAGACGGTGGATGTCTGGGGGCTTATCGTGAATCCACCGCAAAGCCCCAGACATGGAAATTGCAAGCGCCTCGAGTCCCAAGTCTGGAGGCTTCTGCACACGGCGGGAAGGAAGAACTGAACGCATTGCCGGCTCGGCATAGATAAGAACTCTGCAGCTTATCACAGGCTCGTTCGGCAGCCCACACAAGTCAAGAAAGTTCAAAGCGTTTACTGGCCTTTGTGAAGGAAGACCCAGGGAAGATAGTACCAGTTAATGGTAGAGAGAGTGATGCGCGCCCGATCGAGGCGATCCAATGTTCTGGTTGATCATACCGGTCTCGACCCTCCCACATTATTGCTGCTGCCGGCGCTGCCCAAGCATACTCGGAGCTGCTGTCGCCTGAGCCGACCGAGTTATTGCGCGCGCGTGGCAAGGGCACGTTTGCTGCTATGGTTCTGGTTAATTATGTAATCGTGTAGTTGTGTTGAGACCCTGAGCCAAGTTCAGCCCAGGGTCGCCTTGAGAGACCCGGTGGGCGACATGAGTAGACTTGAGTCGCGAAATCCAGTTGACTCGGCGATGACGGTAGTAGTTGCACGTAAGAAAGTCGAGCGGCCTCCGACGGGGCGCATCAATAAGCACTGCCACCATGTAAAGCAAGGATGAGGCGCCGCCGCGACTCGGACAGCACTCGGTACAGTAAATATTTACCGGCACGGAGGAGTCGGTGCCATTCCATTTTGACTTGACTTCAACTCAGCCTGACTTGCTCAATTGCTCTAGTTTCAGGATATCAGAGCTACCTCAGGCCTTACTTGCTGGAAGTTGCCACGCGAATATTTTGCGGCAACCGCCCCTCTTCAAGTTGTCGCGCGATCCTCGTCGGCAAAAGCCCTGAGGCGCTTCGTTCTAACCTCACCGATGCGGAGCTCAGGCAACCTTGCTTCCGACCACCGGTCATCGTCCACGGCGAGCAGCCCAGCACCCTGCTTTTCACCCGGCCTCATCGTCTTCGTCGTTTTATCAAAGTCCAAGTGGATTCGAAGTGACTGCGCAGCCTACCAGCCCCCATGTCTGAGCCCCCTACCGCCGCCCCTGGCGTGCTCTACACGCCCGCCATGGCAAAGGTGCCCACCTTTGGCCACGTTGGTATCGCGAAATTGGTCGAGCGCGGCATCCGCTACATCCGCTTCCAGTGGAACGACTACACCAACACAACGCGCTACCGAGTCATTCCCATCAATGCCTTTGGCGACGTCCTCGCAGCCGCTCGCCCTGGCGTGGGCATCACCAAAGCCGTCTTTGGGCTCATAGGCAGTGGGCTCGCGCCAGGCTTCAGCGGAACGGGCGAGTATCTCTATGTGCCCGACATGGCTTCGCTGCGCCCGTGTGGGTACGCGCCGACGCACGCGAGTGTGATGGGCTGGTTTGAGGAGAAGGCGCCGGTCAACGGTGGCGCGCTGCCCGCCGTGTACTCGACGCCGCTGTGTCCGCGCACGCTTCTCAAAGGCATCGTCGAGTGCGTAGCTGCACCGTCCACCACTCGCTCATACTCACGTTTTCTGCTTATGTGCAGCAAGGCGCGTGCAGCCGGGGTCGAGTTCCTCGTGGGCATCGAGACCGAGTTCATCCTCCTCGAGTCCACCGACCCCATGAAGGCCGTCAACGACTACGCGTGGTCGACGTCTGCCGCGCTCCCGTCCGGTAGCGACGTCACCGCGTGCCTCGAGGAGATCGCCGAGATGCTCCAGCTCGCGGGCATCGACCTGCTCATGTACCACGCCGAAGCCGCGCCCGGTCAGGTCAGTCCGCGCCGTCAGAGTCACTCCCGGCGCTCGCGCTCACCGTTTGAGCGTCGCAGTACGAGGTCGTGACAGGCCCGCTCCCGCCCCTCGAGGCCGCCGATGCGCTCATCGCCACGCGCGAGACAATCTATAACATCGCTGCCAAGTACGGCTTCCGCGCGACGCTCGCGCCGCGGGTCTACGCCGACAATTGTGCGTATGCTCGCTTATTCACCATCCAGCCCCATATTGACTCTGGCCCCGGGTCTACAGGCGGCAGCGGCGCGCACGCACACATCTCCGTGCACCGGACCGCGTTTCCTGCGACGCACCCACCCCCACCAAATCCCGACACCAACCACGCCACGACCATGACGCCGCTCGAGCGCTCCTTCCTGCAAGCGCTGCTCGCGCACCTGCCCGCGCTCGCTGCAGTCACACTCCCGACGCGCTCGTCGTACGCGCGCGTGCAGGACGGCGTGTGGTCCGGCGGGACGTTCGCGTGCTGGGGCACGGAGAACCGCGAGGCGCTCGTGCGCCTCACGGGCACGCCGGGGCACCACCACTTTGAGGTGCGCGCGCTCGACGGGACGGCGAGCCCGTACCTCGCGCTTGCTGGGATTTTGGGCGCGGGGCTGCAAGGTGTGCTCGACGGCGCGGAGCTTGCGGTGCTGGAGACGGAGGGCCCGGCGATCGAGCTGAGCGAGGACGAGCGGAAGAAGAGGGGCATCGTGGGGCGGATGCCGCGCTCGTTGCCGGATGCGCGGGAGTTGTTGCGCCAGGACGCGGCGCTGCATGAGGTGCTCGGGCAGGACTTCGTCGAGAAGTACTTGGCTGTCAGCGAGGTGAGCGGTACTCGGTGGCTTGTGTGCGCGATTGTTTGGAAACTGAACGGTGTGTCTTCGATTGTGCAGACTATGGAGAAACACCTGAGCGCGGAGACTGCGGAGGAGGAATTGGAGAAGATCGTATTGAACTACTGAGTTGTGTCATCATGGAACCTTGTAGATGTGGCCCTGCATCACAGTGTGCATGGTATGTTGTCACCTTCAAGTCGGGAAGCTATGTTATGCATCAGGCTTTGTCGCTGTACTTGCTTTGTAGTCTGTAGATGTCTGTACATTTTTTGTAGATGTCCGCACCTTGTTAGTGTGGAACAGTATTCCGTGTCGCAGGAGCAGACTGAGGCGCTCTTATGTAGTCTCCCTGAGGCAGAGTAGCTAGATTCAACCTTCGCAGGCTCAGGATCATACTCTTATTGTAGCTCGCTCGGCACGCGCTCGGCAAGCGCGCCTGCCTCCATGGTCGCCTTCATCGCATGATCCTGCAAGACCACCTCATCTTTCGAAACTCCCACTGCTACTTGCCCAAGGGCCTATAACAGCACAAAGGCGACACGATCTCTCATCGGAGAGCGGTCACCACAGCAGTAGCACCCACACTTGCCTCACGTTTTGCACCAGCATGAGCGCGTTTTCAGACCGCAAGGTCTCCTACAAGCAGCCCCCGCGAAGCGTTCTCGACCGCACGCTCTCGCAGGAGACCCGCCGCAAGCAGGTGCGCCCAACAAGCCTCCCAATTCACGCTGTCTCTGACCCCCATTGTCAGGCTCTCGACGAGCAGAAACGCGTACGCATCCCCGGCCCCGCACGCGCTCTGCCGTCTCATCTCGCCTCTCCGTGATCCCTAGAGACGCGCCAAGCGCATCGACAGCGAGCGCCACATCGATCTCTTCGCGGGCTTGCGCCTGGGCGACTCGGACGACGACGATGGCGGCAACGCGGACGCGGAGATCGTGCGCTCGGGCGTCGCCCCGCTCGCCGCCATGCTGCATGCAGGCCCATCCGGCCCTCCATCCGCCGAAGCCGAGGACCTTGAGCTGCCTACAGCCTTTCAACCAAAGCGCAAGGGCCGGCGGAAGAAGGCGCCCACCGCGAGCAAGAAGCCGAAGCCGAACAAGTGGGCGGAGAAAATCATGTACGCGGAGTTGCTCGAGATGCCCGAGACGGACCCGTGGACCGGGACGCCTGCCTTCGACCCAGACGCGGAAGCCCCACTCGACGGCCTGCCGCCAGATCTCCAGACGAACTGGGTCGCCGTCGCCCCCGTCCCCACGGGCAAGCGCTGTCTGGCGATCTCGCACCAAGGGAGCGGGGCGATCGGAGTCGGTGCGTCTCTTCTACGCCTCTGGGCTGACGGGAGCGCTGACCACTTGCGTGCATAGTGCCGAACACGGTGCTGCGCTCGCGTCTCCTGGGCAAGCCGCTGATGCCCCGCTTCCCCTCGCCGCTGCCCTCAGACACGATCCTGGACTGCATCCTGGACCAAAACTGGCAGGACAACGGCATACTGCATGTGCTCGACGTGCTGAAATGGAAGGGCCAGGATGTCGCCGATTGCGAGTCCTCATTCCGGTGAGCCCTGCCTGCAGTGCAGGATTTCCTCTGGTGCATACATGTTGATACGCATATTGAGGTTCTGGTGGCGCGACACCCGTCTCTGCGAACTGCCCCCGCCGCGCCCGCCGACAAGCTCCGCGCCCGTCTCCCTCCGCCCCAACCTCGCCTCGCCCACCGCCACCCCTCCCGCTCCGACAAGCTACAAATTTCCCTACCCCACCACGTTCCATCCCATTGCCTACCACACCGACACGACCCTCCCGCACCTGCTTGCGCGCATCATCCCGCTCGCACGGTCGACGTACACTGTCCCTGTATCCGTGCCCGTGCTGCCGGAAGATGGGGAGGCCGCGATGGACATCGAGCAGCCGATGCTCGCGCAGACGGTGCGGCCAGCGCAAGTGGACCTGCAGTCAGACGGGCTGCTACTCTACGTTGCGCAGGCGATCTACGAGCCCGGGACGAACCCGCTGAGCAGCTGGGTGCCGCGTATCGCCCTGGCTGCACCTGGCGCTCCTGCGAAAGCGTCTTCGAGTCTGAGTCCCCTGGACACGTTCGAGAGGTATACCGTGCTGTTACTTGCGTATGCGACGTTGCTGACTAGTTGTGGTCTCAGTCTAGTGAAGCGTCGCTTGGCAAGAGAGCACAGTGCAGGACATCATGTCATTGACGAAGCTATGCAGTCGTAGTCAATGAGGTTCTCGTATTTGCCCAGTACAAGAAGACCTCACTCATATATACCAAAAATAACATGCGAAATGTTTTTGGCGCGTGCCATGAAGGTATATGTAGAAGTACAGACGGCAGATATTATACAGAAGGTACGTACCACTCGAACGCAAGTATCAGTTACACGAAGCTCGCATTGGCCCAGCGTTAATGTCAACCCATGTATGTCAGTTACAAGGCAACTCCAGAAATCAACTATCTTTTCCGGCGATTATCACCAAATCCCCTCCTCCGAAATGTGCGATCAGAGAGAGAAGCGATCCTGTGCCGCCCACACATCAGATCAACGCCCAAAAGAACTCGCAGAAGCAAACTCACCCGCAGCGCGCGTCCCTTGAGCTGAAGCGCTGGCACGATCAGAAGGAAGAGCCCCGTCACAATGCTACACCAAACCTTCAGCTCCCGCGGAAGACCGAATGACGCGCAAGATATAGAACTCACGCAGCCTCGACGCCGAATGTCTGCAAGGCGCCGTTTTTCGTTGCCCATGGCACTTGGAAATACGCCACGCTGAAACCGCCGAGCGTCCGTGAGAGGTTGATCAGGGCACTGATTTCGCCCTGGTTCTTCGGGAAAGCATCGTTGCAATACGCATCTGCGTTCCTCGGTCAGCTCCCTAGTGTCAGCTCTTAGACGCCAATGAGGACGCACAAACAGCGACGGTGTTGATCATGACCGCAACTTCCGCGATGCCCCATCCCATGACCAGCGCGCCGGTCGAAAGGTGCTTCTGGAACGACGCGCCGAGGAGCACAAAGCCGCAGATGTACAGCGGAATTGCGATGTAGCATGCCCTAACACGCATGTGAGTCATGCACTAGAAATCAAGTACCGTTCTCACCATAAACGACTTTCAGCCTCGAACACGCCGTGATTGCGGCGAATAGAGATGTTCATGATCATATCGTTCACAAAATGGCCCACAAGTTCGCCGATTAGGACAGCCACCTGAGGATTTGAATCCCGTCAGTCAGGCGCGGGTCACTAAGACTTGGCGGAGACTCACGATGGGAGTGCCGTATGCACCGGCAATCGCGTCAGGGCTGAACCCAAAGCCCACCGGCGGAGGTGTGCCCAAGAACACGGCATTCGTCACCTGTCAGAAGCCAGCCTCAGCCCCCATTTCATAATCTCAACACGAGGACACAACGGAGCGCACATTGATTCCAATGCTAAAGCCGAACAAAAGAGCCTGTGATTCATCGGAATAAGCACGGTGATGACCGGGCAGCAGAATTAAGCTGACCTCGAATAACAGGATGCCCAGCAGGTGCGGCCGCCATATGATGTTGAGAGGGGCCATGATGCTCGCCGTCCACGTAGACCGATACTTCGCCATCTTAAGGCCCGTGAGACCGAACAGGGTCTCGATACGGTAACGCAGGCCATTCGTCGGGCGTGGTGGGATTGGCTTGTGTGTGCGGTCATACATACTGCGAAGAATGTGAGGACGTAACGTCTCGGACTGTGACGGGGGAACGTACGTCTCCTCGCCGAAGAATACGATGAGAGCCAGGACGACCGCGCCGTAGATGCTACCGATACCGTACGCCCATCGCCAGCTGTGCACGAGCAGCAGGTCAGTTTTACTGACAACGCAGGTCGCTGTGTGCTCACCTCTGTCGTGCGACCAAGAAGCCAAAAGCGAAAGGCGAAAGGAAGGGAGAAATGATGAAGCCCATGGTCCAGAAGTTGAGCTGCGAAGTTATCCATGAGAATGTACCCCGTGGATGACGCAGCAGGTTGATTCTTACCTTCCGAGCCTGCATGTGGAAGGGGTACATGTCGGTGACTATGTACAAGCCCTGAATGAGAAGCCGCCTGGTCAGAAGCAATCCCCGCCAGAAACCAGGGCCTGCGTACTGTCACTTGGGGGCATGTCCTGCACCGCCACGTCAGTGCCGAAACACGACCCGGAAACATGGGGCACGCACCCGAAGAATGCAGTCAAGCAGCGCATGGCTGAGAGGAAAAACCGCCATTGAGAGAGGCGCGCGAGACAAGGCTGCCCGACGCACCAGTGAACGTGTTCAGATTTGGCGCGAAGGTGCATCCAATGAGGAAGCCCAACGCCAGAAGCTGGGGTGATAGATCAGCGTGGGTGATGGGGAAGTCGCAGTCCGAAGACCCCACCTGTGACCAGAATAGCACCGGGAGACGTCCATAACGACGCATGAGCATCACGGCGAAGATACTGCCCCATCCTGGAGTCATGTGAGCCCCACATCTGCATCGATGCAATGTGCCCGCTCACCGAGAAGGAAAATGCTCCAGCTGGTCAGGTTACCGATCAGCAATGCATTCAGCGGAGACAACAACAGACAGCGCACTTGGATGTGAGGTTGTTGATCACGCCCGGCGTCGTGTTGTACTGCTTCGCCAGGGCAAAGATCGCGGCAATGCCTAGAATGGACGTCAGCACGACTTTTCGAGCTTGACAACTGCCACCGCACCAATGCCGGAGTCAAAGTCCGGAACGATGGCGGCCAAGGTGATGATGAATAGCTGGAGAGCCTTCCGGCGCGACGACCACTAGAACGCCACGAGCATGTTAATATTGACTCCAGCCAACAGACGACAGCAGCACGCACATTCTGGGGGTCCTCCGGATCCTCCGTGGGCTGCGGCCACAAAACCTTGGTCCTATCGCGCGTCAACTTCAAACGCGACGCGACTTTGTCGCCGAACTCGATGCGCGCCTCTCTAAAAAAAGACAGTCAATGTCAACGCGGGTCTGCAGGATGTGGGGGGACGCACTCTGGGTCGACGACGAGCCGTCCGGCGCGGTGCTCATGGTAAGAGAGCAGGTCGATGTCGTCGTCGGACACGACCTCCACGGCGGACGTGGCTGCCTTCTCAGGCTCGTCGTTGGTGGAGCCGCGGGAGCGCGAGCTGGCGGAGTCCTTTTCTGCGGGGCGGTGGGACATGGTTGCGGGGGCGGGGGGCGTGGGGGAACCTGGGGCGGGGTGGATAAATCATATTGAAAGGGATACTTATAAGATCCAGGACGAGGCCGCTATACGACATCTCCATCTCACCTCCGACTTCGCGGGTCCCACAGTCTTGTGACAGACGCGCGGGGCGGACCAATCGCCGCGCGACGAGCTGACTCAGCTTAGCGTCCTTCTCTGCCCAGTCTGAGTCTCTGCCCACGGCTTACCAACCGTCCTATGCATCTCAGGCCTCACGCAACGCTTCTCATCGCAAGCGGCTGTGAGCTCTCACAGTCCTCTCACCCGTTCCCTTTCACTGCTGTTCTCTGCCTCACGCTCGCTCGACAGCCCCCACTTGTGGCCAGGGGCTCGCTCGGAGGCCGCTTGCCGAATAAGCTCTGGCAAAGTGGGTCATGGGATTGTGACGCATCCTAGCGCCAAGCTCCCACCGGGCTCAACCACCAAAGCTGCCCTAGCACGTGTCGGTGGACGGGACATCCTTCTGGCGTAGACATCACTCAGTGAGCACGTCGACGTCGTGATCGTCGATCGTATCCACGTCCTTGGCCTCGTGAGCGAGTGTCTTAGTCCTTATACTTACAAGTTATCATGTCTACTCGTCTAGAGGGAGAAGCGACTCTGTAGATGCTGCTGTCAGTCACCAATTTCATGCCTCGGGATCGAGAGCACTGACCCGCAGATGCCTCCCGTACACCTGGATTGCAGGCACGACCAGGACAAATAGCGCGGCCACAATCCTATGTGCCAAGAAGCACTAGTGTCAGCGAGCTGTATAGAATGCTGACATTGCATTAGCACGTACGCGGCCTCTACCCCGAACGTCTGCAGCGCTCCATGCTTGCTCGCCCACGGAATTTGGAAGTAAGCGACAGAGAACCCCCCGATGGTCCTCGCGAGATTGATCAACGCGCTCACTTCGCCCTGATATGGGGAGCCATTAACCGGCGTCAACATTTCCGAAGTCCGGAGTATTGGTAACTGACCTGATGTTTAGGAAACGCATCGTTACAGTACGCGTCTACTCAGTTGTGAGTGATAAAACCAAATGCGACAATGAGCATACTCACAGACCGCGACCGTGTTAATCATAATAGCCACTTCCGCAAGACCCCAGCCCATCACCAGCGCTCCCGGCGAGAGGTGCTTCTGAAGCGAAGCTCCGAGAACAAGGAAGCCACATATGTACACCGGTACGGCAATGTAACATGCCCTGCGTGAAGTCACCATCAACCCTTGGCGGCGCATAGCGGCACATCAGGTAAATTCCGGAGTCGAGACGTACCACAAGCGCGTCTCCGCTTCGAAAACCCCGTGATTCCGCCTGATGCTGGTGTTCATGATTTTGTCGTTTACAAAATGCCCGATAACCTCGCCCACCAGCACGGCGACCTGTACGCCGACGAGGAAACCATCAGGTACCACATCTCAGGGACTTGTCAGGGACAGCGGAAAGTTTGCCTTACAATTGGTGTCCCGTACGCGCCCGCGATGGCGTATTCGCTGAACCCATACCCTCCAGGCTTTGACAGTCCCAGGAAAACGGCGTTGGTGACCTAGTGGAAGGCACAGAGAAGCAGTACGTTCGGATCAGTATGTTCTGCACTAGACACGCGGATGCCTGCGGATGCCCGCACTTACATTGATCCCAATGCCGAAACCAAACAGCAACGCCTGCACGAGATAAGCACCCTACCCACTATCGCCGAACGGGGGTATCTCACCTCGAAGATGAGTAGTCCCAGGATATGCGGGCGCCATACGATAGCCAGCGATGCCAGGCAGGCTTCCGACCATGCTGCGCGGTGCTTCGCCATCTTCGCGCCTGTGACACCGAGGAGCGTCTCGACGCGATAACGGAGGCCGTGCGTGGGGCGTGGCGGTATCGGCCTCACCGTTCGGTCGTACATTCTGCACACATGCGTGCGTGAGCGGTGATCCACGATCAAAAGATGTAATAGGCGAAGTACTTACGTTTCTTCGGCGAGGAAGACGATGAGCAACAGGACAATGGCGCCGTAGATGCTGCCGATGCCGTACGCCCATCGCCAGCTATACGTCAGATGTATCAATGACTGTATGACAGGTTCATGCAGGGAGAACGTTACTCTGCGCGTGCAACCAGAAATCCGAAAGCGAATGGCGATAGAAACGGAGAAACGATGAAGCCCATCGTCCATATATTCAGCTTACACCCTCGTCAATACAGACTTACCTCAACCAATGCAAATGCTCACCTTCCGCGCCTGGAGGTGGAAGGGGTACATATCCGTTACGGCATACAATCCCTGTTGCCTTGGTGAGCTGACGGCGCTCGAAATGCCGGAGTAAAGTTAAAGTCACCGTGACTTGGGGAGTGGTCCTGAATAAGTCAACAATATCATTCCGCAGCACTTTCAGACCTTGCACGCGATCTAGACGCACCCGAAAAAACCCGTCAAGCACCGCATCGCTGTATCGTCGAAATCGAAGTCAGTGAATGCTAGGCACAGGCTGTCAACGTTGTCAACGCTTGCGCTAGTGCGTACCTGCAAACGTCTTGAGGTTGGGGGCGAATGTGCAGCCGACGAGGAAACCGAGAGCTAGAAGCTGGGACCAGAATAGAACAGGCAGTCGGCCATAGCGACGGATCAGCATGACGGAGAAGATACCGCCCCATCCTAACGTCACGCAACCGAGAGTCAATATTCCCCACAGTCGGGCGGAGCGAGGGCTGGCTTGCTCACCTACGAGAAAAATGCTCCAACTGCACATACATAGTGAGTAACTGAATAGCGCATACACTCACATACCATGTGAACACGAAACACTTACTTTGAGGTCAGGTTATTTATAACGCCCGGCGTCGTCTTGTACTGTTTCGCCAATGCAAAAATGGCGGCAATGCCTGCACACTTGTCATCAGCCTCCAGCACCCAACGATAGAGCGCATAAGCACATACCAATTCCAGAGTCAAAGTCTGGCACGATAGCAGCCAATGTTATGATGATGAGTTGCAGGGTCTTCCTCCGCGCGCTCCACTGCGATCCCCGTAAGTCCGGCGCGCCCAACTCCGAACACGAGGGTCAAATCACACACATTCTGGGGGTCCTCGGGCGAGTCGGTGGGCTGCGGCCAGAGCACCTTCGTCCCGTCCTCTGTGAGCTTCAGCCGTGCAGCCAACTTTTCCCCAAACTCGATCCGCGCTTCCCTAATATGTAGACGCACTGATTCAGCCATCGCACCAAATTCATCGGATGCGACGCGACGTACTCTGGGTCGACGACGAGACGGCCTGCACGCTCGTCATGGTAGGACGTGAAGTCTATGCTGAGCGCAGACGCGCTGTCCCCGTCGGCGGCCTTCTCGAGGACCTCGGGCGCCTTCTTCTCGATGTCTGAGGCGCGCGAGCTGGACGAGTCGTGTGCGAGCGGCGAACGGGGTGCCATGTCAGAGTCGGCTGAGCCACAGAGTAGCCCAGCCTACCTTTATATCCTTTCCATGAGCGCAGCGCACCACCTTCGGTATTCCCGTTTCCAAGAGGGTGAGACAAGGCGTTCGGCGCAATGGCTGCTTTTAGCGGGCGACCCGCGCAATAGTCCGCACAGTTGCCTTTCCCATCCGACGCGCTCGTCTTGTCGCCCAATCGAGCGCCGACACCATGTCAAGATGTCAATGTCAATATGTCAGCGTTCAGCCTCTATCACAGCGACGAGATAGCAGGACGACGGGGACTTCCCCGGAGGAGACAGCCAGCAGTTCGCAAGGACGCACCCACCTACAAAACCGAATTTATCACCGAATTTCCCAATTCCACAGTACTTACTTCAAAGAAGTCCGCCTCGTGCGCTCGATGCCCGCACGGCGACGGCGACAAGCCTCGCCGTGTGGCGAAGCTGGCATCATTCTACCATATCAGCCGCTCGCGCGGCGTTATCATCAAACACAACCGTATGCATACTCCTTCCTTTTCCCCTACGCCGGCGTCTCCGCATCAAAGCGGACATGTTTGTCTGCTGCGAGCCTCTTCTGCACCTTATCCAGCTCATGCGCCCAGTCCGTCACAAGACAGAGGTACACCCCTACGACCGCGCTGTACACCAGCGACACCGTCAGCCCAACCCACAGCCCGTGCAGCTCCATTCCCCGGTTAAACGCCAGCCAGACGCCGAACGGGATGCCTAGAATAAAAGAAGCATTATTGGCTGTTGTGGGGCGGCCAAAGTTGAGAAAAGAACTACCTATAACGTAGTATGCGCTGCATGGAAGGGCCAGATATTAGAGTTGGTACGCAACCGTAAACCCGCAATCGAATGGCGTACCTTAAGTTCAGCAACGCGCCTGTGAACTGAAAGCCATCAAGTACATGTCAGCGCGTCAGCTTCGGACACGAATAGTGCAAAACGCGCACCTGCTTTCCCCTTGCGCGCAGAATGCCGCCACTGACGGCACTCAGAGCATCAAATACCTGGAACAGCGCTACCAACGGCATAATGGACGCAACCAGCGTGACGACACCTGGGAGAGCATTGAACATCCATCGGGCGCGGGACGCCGCCAAGTGAGAACGTACTCGGATCGTCATTGAAGAGAAGCCCCCACTTCGCGCGGAACGTGAGAAACAAGGCACTATTGAGCGGAACAGTCGCCCGAGCGAGAACTTAAGTCCCATGCGCGGAGCCAAAAACCACCTTAAGAACGCACCTGCAGAGTCCGGCAATGCCCAGCGCCATCAGCATGGCGACTCTCGATGACACGCCTGCGCGGAAGGCGTTCTGCTCGCCAAGAAGGTTTCCAATTCTATTCGGAGGCGATAGAATAGGGTGAACAACGGTCTGAGAACGAATGGGTGATCATATTTACCGGACGGATGTGGCGACGCTGAGAGCGAAGGGGGCCTGGTAAGTCGTGGAGGCCGAGACCAGGAGGACCGATTGAGTGGCGAGAGAAACTGGCCCCAACCTTATCGCTAGCTATCAGATACAGCCTGGGAGGTATATTCCCGACTCACAAACTGGCGGCGACTGTGATACAACTGGTGAGATAAACGTTGCTTGAAAGCCAAGGACGACTCACGGCCAACCAACTCCCATGACCACCACTCGGAAGCAGTCTGACCTATTGAGACACTTGCTCAGAATACATCGAAAAGGCCCGCACCCAGATTGAGACGCACCGACGCCTGCAAGACCAAGTTGGACAAGAACACCTAGACTGGTGAAGGTCCGCCTGGACAACGGATGCCACGCAGTCTTCGGAACAAAGAAGATTCCGTACACGATGGACGCCAACGACACCAAGTTGTATGATATCGACGTCGCAATGGGAGCGCCGATGAATCCGAGTGCAATAGGTTTTGGTCCCCATACTGCGTGCTAGTCAGCTATCAAGAAATGAAACGGATGGGCCGGCGTACCAAGGAGCCAGTTCAATACAGCGTTGATAGGAGCAATGATCACGATGATCTGCGTCGGCACAGTAAACAGACCTGCGAGAAAGCGCATAAGTTTATTGTCATATAAATATCGGACAGGCTTGCCTTGAGACTGGAAATATCGACTTCAAATGAAATAAAACCCAATGTCAGGAATGTCAGGTTTGGTTGAGAAAATAGAGCTTACCGAGATATAGAATTGAAAGTATATGCAGGGAGAGACATGGACAAATACTTGAGATACAGTCCAGCAAGTTGTGCCACTTCCGGTTCCTGGTGTAGAAAGAGAAGGATGGATTCTGCATTGAACCAAATGACGAAGACAGGCTGCGAGTGCATTAGAGCTGGGCATCAACAGGGGCGCGAAGACGATGCTCATACAATGAGGGCGACCGACATCACCACGGCTGCCAAGGAGTTAGAAAATCAACTGTATATCGAGCGCATACAACGACTGACCCATTCTCTGTGCCCACAGCCCGACAAGCTGCGGCTGCGAGGAAGTCCAAGCACTCGGCAGCATCGTATCAAGCGTGCTCGCAAAGCCCTGGATGATGCTGAAGCCTGATACGCTCGCCGTCATAGAACCTAAAGTAGCCGCGGCGAGCGCGTTCGTTGATAGGTGTCCGATGGCAACGACCGAGGCCACAACGAGTGAATATTCAAGTACATGTGTCCTGAATCGCGTCACATTTCAGCGGTGAGACGCGACTACGAAGAAGTGTATGCGCACCCAAAAACCGGAAGAGTATACTTCATCAGGATGCGCAGTTCGTCTTTGTATAGTTTGAGGAGGCTACCGGGCTCAGGGGTGTCGCTGTGGTCCGCCTCTTCTTCGATGCGAGGCACGAGCAGCGGTGTAAATTCGTCCGCGACCGAGCGTTTAGAGGACAAAACCTCCGGGAGCTTGGGGTTGGGTGGGCGGATGTACGGTGTCGGAAAGCTGCTGCGTCGCTGTATCGGCCGGTACCTATGTGCCGGAGGGGCGTCGTCTTCGTCTTCGGGGAGGTCGTCGCGGTCTTCGTCATCGTGAGAGGTCGTAGAGGCGTCATCAGGGTGGTCTGCTCCGCGCGCGGCGGCATAGCGAGATAAGAGCGCATAGTCCGACGGCAGGGAAGACGGGGTAGAATAGTGCATATATGTCGCCGACATGGCTCCAAGGCAAGAAAGACCGCGTTTAGGACGGAAAAAAACCAAGCGGGTGACGGAGGAAAGAGAGAGAGAGACGTCGGAGTGTCGGCGCGTCTGTGCAGGCTTGGATTTGACTCCAATGCACGGGGTTCAGATGCACGGGCGCTTGTTTCGGCGCGACATGCCCGGCGTTTGTGGCGCGACGATCCGAACCCCCGCCGCCAGGTTAGTCGGTCCAGACCCCCGATCGCCCGCCCCGTTTCCAGCTGCGGCCTCCAGTACATCGGTCGTCTTGCAACTCGCTGTGTACAACTGCAGGCAGTCGACTGCCGCACTCATTGGGAACACACGTTCGGGCTGCAGAGGATCGGTCCCAGGTCAGTTTTTTGATGTCGCGATCGACGTGTCCTGACCAACGACGGCGCACTCACCGGGCCTCGTCAACAGCCAGCACAGCTCTTCCCGGAGAAGGACACCCACAGAGCCTGTACCCGCGGGCCTCAACCAACGTTGCGCGCACCATGGACGACACCCTTCTCCAACAGCCCGCTCGCATTGCCGCCGTCCGCGTCGACGGCGCGAAACACACCCGCCGCGCCTTCCTCGAGTCCCTCATCAACCCGCACCTCGCGTCCGCGTCCGCGCACGGTCCACATACCACCTTCGAGGGCGTCCTGCGCACGACGCGTGACATCGGGCACTACCTCCGCGAGGCCGACGTCTTCTCCACCGTCACCGCGCGCCTCGAGCCCAGCCGCGAGCCATCTGCGAAACAGGGCGATGTGGACGTAGTCTTCACCGCGCGTGAGAGGGGGCGGTTCTACTTGAAGACTGCTACTGAGGTCGGGAACAGCGAGGGCAATGCGGTGCGCACGTGCGTTCATTTGGGCCTCGCTCGTGGCTGATGGGTTCCCGGTACGGCTTGCAGAGTGCAACTGGCCATATACGGAACGTATTCGGAGGTGCAGAGACGCTCGAGGCGAACGTGTCTGTTGGTACGAAGACGCGGCGCTCCTTCCACGGCTCGTTCTCGGCAC
Source organism: Auriscalpium orientale (assembly GCA_019915035.1). Taxonomy (NCBI): domain Eukaryota; kingdom Fungi; phylum Basidiomycota; class Agaricomycetes; order Russulales; family Auriscalpiaceae; genus Auriscalpium; species Auriscalpium orientale. Next base: position 311,972 of record JAHLMH010000027.1, on the reverse strand, counting down.
CTCTCACTGCGACGCTCGATACGCGCGGAGAAATTTCTGTGTTTGCGTTGGACAGGGACAACTCGTTTTATTTGAGCTCGACGGAGGCACTTCGAGGCGTCAAAGCAGTCGTCCGAGTGAGTGAATCCTCTACTGCGGACGCGTTTGTATGCTGAAGATCCTCGAAGCGCGGTACGACGCGTACCGGGCAACATGAAATGGGCTATGAGGCCGTCCTGCGGCACATAGGCAGTCTGACACCCACGGCGTCCATCAGGTAAACCGCCCATCCATATTCTCCACTTATAGCCTTTAACACGACTGTCCAGCGTGCGTGAAGCCGCCGGACATAGTGTGAAGTCCTCCATCTTCCACACATGGACGCGCGATACACGCGACAACACGATCACAGGCACGCGAGGCGGCTTCGCGAAGTTGCGGCACGAGTTTGCAGGTCTCGGCGGCGACGCGGTGTACTACAAGGCAGAGGCGGAGGGCTGCGCGACGCGCGCAATCTTCCCTGGTGTCGTCAGTCCCCTTTCAGCGCTAGATTCCCGGCCAGCCTGATCTCACGCGCAGACCTCCGTTATGCTTTTCTTGGGATGACTTGACAGCATCTATCTGTCGGAGCACGCGCCGGAGTGCTAAACAGCCTGCTGGGACCGTCGCTCTTATCTGACCGGTTCCAGCTGGGTGGTCCAACAAGTGTGCGGATGTTCCGTGCAAACAGCCTCGGACCAAGAGATGGCTGTACGTCACTCTCTATCGGTGAAGACTAGTGCTGACCATCGTACCAGCTGACTTCGTCGGAGGCGACATGTACTGGGCGACCGGCGTTAGCCTCATATCTGACCTCCCCCGGAAACCGCACTGGCCCATCAAGACCCACCTATTCTTCAACGCCGGCCAACTCGAGGCTGCAGATTCCAGTCCGTTCCTACCATCACCTTGGCATTCCCTTATGTTGCGTGCTGACTCTCGTCTCTTGCCACAGCAAAAAATTTCCGCGACAACATCGCAGCCGCCGTTTCGCGCCCGTCAATATCCGCCGGCGTGGGACTAATATACACCTTCGACCCCATCCGACTCGAGGTGAACTTCGGCGTGCCGCTCGCCGCCAAAAAGTCGGACGGATTCAGACGGGGTTTCCAGGCGGGCATGGGTCTAGAGTTCTTATGATATTGCTCATTTATTAGACCGACCACACCACACTTCAGAGAGCACCTGATACCCTGTCTGCGTCGGCTGAAGGACCGTCAACGCCTACACGTACAGCTCTCCCTGGAACACCTTCCTCACATTCCCGGCGACCTTCACTCTGCTCTCCGCACCGTCCAACCCTATTTGTAAATATCCCCCGCGCTCGCTGACCTGCTTCGCTAGGAACGCAGGACTGAGCGCATCCTTTGCCTTCCAATATGGGGCCAGCAGTGCGTGCGCGGTGCCGCATACCGCGTCCTCGTGGGTCTGGGTGGTACCGTGGTAGAACATGCGCGACTCAAAAGCAACACCAGGCTCGGTGGAGCGCGCGGTGAGCACATGCACGATGAATTTCGTGTCGAGCTGCACATCCTATCAGCTAGGGCCGTCGGCGACGCGAAGGAAGACTGACCAGTGCGGGCAAGTTGAGCTCCAGCTCCCCCAGGTGCAGCGTATCGACCTCGACGAGCACGTAATTTCCGTACGGTGCGTCCGCCTTGCCCATATACACGACCGGTGTATCCCCCAGCGCACGTGCGAGGACCGCGCGCAGCTCGTCCGCCTCCGCGCCCTCGAGCTCCGTCAGCGCGGCCTGCACCAGCGCGATCTCCACGCGCCCCTCCGGCGCACGCGTCGCGACGAGCGCGTCGCCGCGCGGCGTCTCGAAGCGCAGCGCCTGCACGCCCGCCGGCACAAGCGCACTGTCCGCGAACAGCGCGCCCGCGCTCGCGAGCGTCGCGTGCCCGCACAGCGGGAACTCCCACATCGGAGTAAAGTAGCGAATGCTAAACGTCTGCGAGGACGCGCTGGCGCTGAGGGGCGCGATGAAGGCCGTCATTGGCTGGTTGAGGTTCGACGCGATTGTCTGGAGCGTCGCGCCGGGGATGGAGGCGAACAGCGCGGGGGTGAGGAGCACGCAGGCGGCGGGGTTGCCGCCCGCGAGCTCGTCGGTGAAGGCGTTGAGGAGCGTCACGGGGAGTATGTTCTGTGTATCCGCAGACATTTTGGGAATGAGCGGTTGAGCTACCAGGTGCATATTCGCCGTTTATAAAGGTGACTCGACGAGGCCAATGACTCCACCTCGCTTCTTGTTTGCTGAGAAAGCACTTGTAGGAGGCGCTGGCTTGCGCAATGGGGATGTGACATGCTTACTGACGGAATGACGGTCTCCCGCGCATGCATATGAAGGTCGACGTCACCCATGTAGCTCCCAAGACCCACTGGCAGGATAAGGGTGGGGCTTGGGCAGCATGCGTACTTGGTGTGATAGTTCTCTATGGAGATCTGTACTTTTACTAGTTGTGTTGAGTGGAAACTGTGCTGTCTGGGGTCTGCTCTTTTCGGATTGCGATTAACATGTGTGCGAGCCCGTGTTGGTTTTGTGCTGCTTCGGATGTACCCTAGAAAACAAATCCACCTTGGTATCAATTTCGGACTCAACATGCATCACTCTATGAATTTTTCGGGGGGCCTAGTATTGACGCTACATAGCGGACAAGTAGAAAAGCAACACAGCACGAACAAAATAAATATTGAGATCCGTAGATCTACCACTCTGAAACAGCGTGTCATCCTTGTGCAGGGGCCATGCTAATCTTCTCTGTATCGTTCCAATTTTTTCGTATGCATCCCCGAAGGGAGCGATGATACTTGCACGGAGACAGGGCCGTTGCGCACATATTTGACTTTTGTCTGGGCGGCGGGTGTGTGGCGCGCATGTCCTGAAGCATAATGTCGGGTGTTGCGGAAGGGCCCTGTTGACTGCGCGGATGCTTTGACGGTTGTTGGCCGAAGTAACTTCGTTCACGCATGCTCCCAGCGGGGGAGACTGAGATAAGACATATGGCATGACATCTCCGAGACTGGCCTGGGCCCTGCATTTGGCTGTGTTAGGATCTAAAGCACTTGGACAACAGAAGCAAACAACGAGCCGCCACTCGGCTATGCACTGACCTCCTCTTTCTATGACTCGGGTTAGAACGGCCATCTTCTCTGTCAAGGTCAGCCACGAAGACTAGACTCGGGTATGTAATCCTGCCAGTGGACGACCTTGTTGGCAATCCTATCTCGTTCTATCCACCTCTGCGGTCGGCGACAGCGCCAGCCTATGCATCCGTCTCATATCGCACGATAGCGCCATAACTTAGCACAGGTCGGACCACAAGTTCTCGCTTTGGCTAAGTATTAGAATTGATTGCACGATCGAAGATTGACACACCTGCCCCTTACTGCACTCAAGAGTGCGTGGTACTACCAAGGGTCGAGGGTCTTTGATCTTCCAAAGTTCGGCATACCTTCCGACTCGCTCGGAGCACGGCATCCTAGTCTGTCTGCGCTTCCAAGGTAACACACTATTGCCGCACGGTACCTTGTGGGCCAGCGCATGGCACATGCTACCGCGCCGTCCGAGTCCGAACACCAGCGACGAGATATCGGCTCCTACTATTCACCCGATGTGTAGAGTGACGGTGATAAAGAGAGCAAGGTGCGCGAGACCAGCGACCAGTGAGCTCATCGTCCCACCGTGATGCTGTACCTCTTCGCCGCGCTCCTCGCTGCCGCGCCCCTCGCGCAGTGCATCCGCCGCGGCGCAACATCCCCGCTCCCCATACCTCCACGGCTCTCCGCGAGCAATGGCGCGCGTCTTCACGCGCAGTCAGGCGAGGAGCTGCCGCTGCTCAAAACGATATACACGTTCGACCAGCTCATCGACCACAATAACCCCGGCCTGGGCACGTTCCAGCAGCGCTACTGGTCAACCTGGGAGTTCTACCAGCCCGGTGGGTCTCTACGTCTGCGTTTTGTAGAGGAGGGGACACTGATGGGGATGGTCAGGCGGCGTCATCGTCCTCATGACACCCGGCGAAGGCAACGCGGCGTATGGTATGTCACTGCGCTCCCCCACATTCACATTGGATCTCACCCTAGCGTCGTCAGGATATTCGGGCTACCTCACGAACGCTACCATTAATGGGCAGATCGCGCAGGCTCACAACGGCGCCACGATCATTCTCGAGCACCGCTTCTTCGGGCTGTCGAACCCCTTGCCTGACCTAAGTGTCGAGAGTCTGCGCCTGCTCACGATTCAGCAGGCCATCGATGACCTGGAGTACTTCGCGAAAAATGTGAAGCTACCATTCCCCGGGGGCGACCAGGTTGGTCCGGATAAGGCGCCGTGGGTGCTGGTTGGTGGAAGCTATGCCGGTATGTCAGCTACATCATATAGCAGAAGGGGTTTGTTTTGGTTTACGAAAATGTATTCGCAGGTGCTTTGACGGCATTTACCAATGTCAAGTGAGTGGGCCAGTCATAGGCGCAGAAACGACTCTGAGCTTTTCGATTCAGTAAACCTGGCCTGTTTGCCGCCTCTTACGCTTCATCCGCCGTTGTCGAGAGCATCACGTAGGCCGGCCAGTCATTCCTCTTACCCAACGACGGGCTGACTCCGTGGCAGTGACTTCTGGGCGTACTTTGAGCCCGTCCGGCAACACATGCCCCGGAACTGCTCGCTCGACTCGCAGGCCGCCATCACCCGCCTCGACAGCATCTTGATGGGAGCCAACCAGACCGCCATCGATGAGGTCAAAGCTTCTTTCGGCATGGGAGATATTGTGCACCCGGACGACTTCGCCGGCGCGTGTAAGTGCCTCTCCTTCCTGTCTGCTGGAGGATACATGCTGACACCGAAGCACAGTGAAGAACAATTTCTATGATTGGCAATCATTGGGCCCCGGCGAAGACGCATCGGTATTTTACGATTTCTGCGACGCTTTGGAGGTCGTAGATGGGGTGAACGCGGGCCCGGAAGGCCGTGGCGGTGAGCACGCCCTCGCGGCGTGGGGCAAATACTGGACAGATGGCTACTACGCGGGCCGTAAGTACCACCATGTCAAAACCACGATGACCCGCGCTAACGCCAGCCAAAAGTATGCGGGGATTTGGATGCGGAGTAGGTGTCGGTGGCCATGATCCTGCACATGCGTTGACCTTGCCTTGTTGCCAGATCGTGCCTTGGAAGTTACGATGCAGGCGACTCGTCCTGGACAAGCACAGATGTCGACAACGCCGAACGCTCGTGGATGTGGATTGTGTAGGTGCTCTCTCGGCTATGGTCGCCCTCGCTGACGCCTGCGGTCCCGGTGTCAGCTGCAACGAGATGGGCTTCTTTCAGGAATCCGCGCCCAGTCCGCACCCGACGATCGTATCTCGCGTGATGCAAATCTCCACCGATGAGGTGCGCGTGCCCATCCCGTAACTTGCACCTTTGGCACTAACTCTGCGGCACAGCGACTTTGCCAGCAGTACTTCCCGAGTGCGTTCCCGAAGCCGACCGCGCCGCAGGTAGAGCGCACGAATCTGGCCTACGAGGGGTGGAACGTGCACACCGAGCATCTCTACTTCGGCACCGGACAGCGTGAGCACCACTCTTCCCCATCCATGCCCATTGTTTCATTGGCATGATACAGGCGACCCCTGGCTGTATGCGACCGTCTCCTCGCCGTTCACATATGTGCCGGACACGCCGGAGCAGTCGATCGGTCTGAGCGCAGGTGGCTTCCACTGCTCCGACATGGTTACTTGGTACGGTGAAGAAGACGCATCGGTCCTCGCAGTGCAGGAGAAGGGCCTCGCTGCGATCACGAGGTACTTGGCGGAGTGGAAGCCTGCGAGGCTGCGTGCATAAAACCACTGGAGTCTTACTCCTAAAGCAAGGTCCCGCTCTCATGGTGCGCACAACTATGGGTGATAGGCTTGGCACCGCTGCATAATGTTACTTTCATACACCCATGCGATAAGAGAACCACGCGCGCTGCCGATGCCCTAGTGTGGGCGACGATCCCGCCTTCCAACAGAGTTCGATGCAGCACAGGGTATTAAAAAGGGTCCTCTAGGGCCCCGATAACTCCACCCTTTTCTTCGTTATTATAACCTCTTCCATCGACGAGCTGAAAATATTCGCAGATGTATTGCTGCGCGTCGCGCCAACTCGTGCTCACGGTGAGTATAATAGCAACGTTACTTATTCCTCTATTTTCTCGCTGAGCGAGTTCGCGCGCGAGTTGCATTACATTGCTGGCGATCGCATCTCCTCGTATTTACGTCCTTACATGTTTCAAATTAGGTACTACTCCTTCACCACCAGAACACGGCAGGTCCCGGAATGGTGTAGTTCGTCGTGGTCGCCTGCGAGTAGATGTCGATTCCGACACCAGGGTCAGACCTGAAACACCCATCAGTTTAGCTCACTCAGAGAATGAGTGAGTACGCGCACATTTTATACGCGCCAGGGAACTGCACGAGGTAGCTGCCCGAGGCCACACCGGTGCCGTTACCAGTGACGACGAGCTGTGCACACTCCGGGTAGAACTGTGGCTCGTTTGCCGCGTGGATAGCAAGGAGCTCATGGCGGATGATGTAGTTGCCCTTTGCGAGCCCCGGCGGGATCGTCGACGTCCACGAATTGTTGTTCGCCACGAGCTCGCCCATGCCCCATGTTCCGTTCACGAGGTCGCCGTAGATTAGTCCGGCTTGATTAATCTTAAACTGTTTCCGGAATAGCGTGAGCAAAGGACAGGCAGCGGAGGTCATGGAAAATACCCTTACCCACTTCAGAGACGACGTGGAGGCAGAGGTGCAGTTGCCACCGCAGTTGGCCATGTAGACCATGACGGGCCCGATGGTGTGCGGCCAAGTGCTGCCCGCATTGTGAGCTTCCTTGTAAGCGCATGCGGCGTGCGGAGCAGGACTTACTTCCAGTATGCCGTCACGGAGGATCCAGCTGTTTGTTGATGTTCAGGGTTAAGTGCATACAGATCCCGACGGAAGCTTACCAGCGACGGTGGCGGACTGCTGTCCGGAGCCAAGGGATGCGCCATTAGTGTTGCAGGAGAGAGACGACGATGTCGGGTCCGTGATAGGGTTGTATGTGTCCCACTGGTCAAGGGTTCAGCAGTGTATGACGGTCAACCTCCTGGCGTGACTGACCTCGCGCTGGATAGAGACCTGGCCGGTCGCCGAGTTGTACGCCTTGAAGCTGACGCCACGAAATTAGCCACGATGCGGCACATCACCATCGAGGTACCCACCCGCCATAGTATGTGCCGGCGATGCTGTACCCGAGGACGCCACCGTGTGCAGCAGCCTGCGGAACAGCCAACGCGAGGGCGGTAAGAGCAGCAGAGACGAGCATGTTGAAAGAGGGATTGCACCGCAGTCAAGTTGAAGAAACGCACTCCCAGTAGACGCCTTTTATACTCGCAAAAGTGAAACACACCAAAGCCAGAGACCCTGCGTACTCAGTGGAGAAAGCTTTGCGATGAGACCTCTGGGATAAATCTCGGCTCGCTACCCACCAAGAAACGACTTCCTTCAGTCTTCCTTCCTGACGCCGGGAGTTATTGTGGCATGTGCGTGCGATAATGGCTCTGCAGCAGCCAATGAGATCAGTATGCGATAAGTCAAGCATTGCAAAGCAAATGCAGGGAGATGCTTCGCCGCACGCGTGCATTTGACACGAGACCCGCGGACACGCGGACGGAAGGTGCGACTTAGCACAGGATGCTCTGCGGCAAGTGTAAGCAAATTCGAAGTCGAGACCCCAAAAAGCCTGAGCGCGGAGACAACCCCGATCAATTTTGAACCGGCCGCACTAGTACTGCCTGCACTACTAGTACTGGGCACTAAGTAGTGTTTCTGACGTAATACTTTAGATAACTATTTCTGGTAGAATAAGAATAACCCTTTTACCGTAAATTCCACACTATTTCTGATGACAGCGCAGGCAGTGCCGGAGGTCCACCTCGATCTGTTTTGCGGAGAGTACAGTAATCAGAACACAGAAAAAAATGGAGTCGGGGGAATTAGAACACAGGCAGCTTACATGTCGTGTGCACGGCTGTGAAGCCAGGCGAGGGTGCTCCTACGCGCCGTGCTATGGGGGCGAGCGATTTGCGGGAGAACCGTCAGACTTGATTGCATGCATAAAAAGATCATACGGTTAACGATCCAGTCAGATCGCGTTTTGAAGAGGGCCGTCGATGTACAAACACGCAAGCCACCTGCGGAGTCGTAGCGGAAAATTGGCAGCGGCAGGGAAAAACTGAGAAGTTGGGACATAAGTGGCGGGCGCGGCGGTAGGGCACACAAACGTACCTGAAATGTCACGATCCGGTGAGTAGTCAGTCGTCCTCGTGGATGACAATCTTGGAGCCGTCAACGAGGCGGTGTTTGCACCAGGTCTTCAGCCGGAGGCTCCTCTACGGGTTCTTGGGGTCCGACGGCGTCCTGCTCGACTTCATCCTCGTCGCTGTCTTCCCCAGGACGTTTGAATACCAATTATCTTGCCGCTGACTTGTCGCTTCTTCTTCAGGATGACCTCTGGCCTGGCGGACGAGCCCTCGCCCGCGGGCTCGTCGTGAGCTCGAGTGCAGTGGCAAGGACGAGACACGCTACCGTTTGCGATGTGTCGCTGAGAAGCTTGAGCCGCTCTATTCTCTCCGTCTGCTGGCCTTGAACACATGGGACTCGCCACTGCCGGCACCCACACTGGAGCCCTGCACGTTCTTCATCATCTCGCGCGCTGGGCGAATGGTCTTTTCCTTTGCTGGTTCTGGGACGAAGGCAGACTTCGTGGGGTCTTTGAGAAGACGTTCGAGATGCATACATTGATGGTCGACGACGGTGATGGCATGGCGGGCGGTCGTCGTGGCCTCTGTCGACGTGGGATGCGGTGACGGTGAACGGGACATGGTAGAGCAGGCCGGGGTTGTAGTGTGGATAGAGCGGTGGGGCAGGGTACTGGTATGAGCAATAGCAAGGCGGGCATCGTCCTCAGATGCGTTGGGTCTGTATGATCCCAGGATACGCTGTGGGCGACAGACGGGGTCTTGCGAAGGCGTGCTCTGGTGAGGCTAGGCGTGCCCGCGGTGCAGACGGCCTGACCTTCGTCGAGTACCCTTTCGTGGTTGAAGCCCTTCAAGTCGAATGCGGCTGTCATGACGCACAGAAAGATCAGGCGCCCGGTCAGTGAAGAGCGAACGAAAAGTGACTACCGACACTCGCCTAATATCGTAGTAGTAGATAAGTCCCTAGCCGAGCATTATCTATTACTACCCGACGGCTTGAGATGCGTCGATCTATCATCTGTTTGTGACACTCATGTCCACATTCTCCCTCGACGAAGAGGCGCGCCTTTACACGACAAATGCCGAGCGCGAGAAGTACGAGTCGCTCGCCACGCTCTACGGTATCATCGTCGCGCTCGACTACCTCGAGCGCGCTTATGTACGGGACTCCGTCACCGCCGCCGAGTGCGTGTGCACACCCTCGCATCCATTCCAGATCTGATCCTCGAGACATAGGTACTCACCCGCATGTACCCGGCTGCTCTCGCAGTACAAGACGATGTTGAAGCTCGTCGCGGAGGACGTGCCGAGCGTTGACGATTTCATGGCCCGATACCGGGTGCGTCGTCGCCCACCTGTGTAATTTCATGGATTCTGATGCCTGTGAAAGTAGATGGACCATCCAGCAGCGCTCCACAGGTTAAAGGTCGGCGTCCCTGCAACCGTCGAGCATTCCAGCGAAGCGGGCCCAGAGACGGGCAAGTGGGTCGCGGAAACGACGCAGGTGTGTGTCCTATGTCTCTCATCGCCGGTGCTCTAATGCAACTATCTTTGTAGAGTTTCATTACATTTATGGACGCGCTCAAGTTGCGACTGCGCGCGAAAGACCAACTGCACCCGATCTTGCAGGAGCTCGTCACTGGCTATGCGCGATTCAAAGGCAGCAAGGACTGGGAGGGTCGGAGTAAGATGGTTGGCTGGTGAGCGACGCCCAGCCTACGGCGAGCGAGGCCATTGACGTGCGCACCAGGTTGATAACATTGAATGGGATGAAGGCATCGGAAGAGATCTCGGAGGAGCAATCGAGGCAGGTGCGCAAACACGCTGTTGCGAGGGAATGTGTTTCTGAGGACCGCGGCAGCTCCTCTTTGATGTAGACCATGCATACGCGGAGTTCTTCAGGAGCCTGAGCGGCAAGGGAGACTCATAATCCCCGGCCGGTTTCCCAGGCGTGCGCAGAAGTCAAAATATACGAGGTGGACGACAGGTTAGTGACCCAGTCAAGCGACAGACAACGACTCCTAGCCAACTCAAGAATCCCGATCACACCTAACGTTCCTCAGCACCCTCAATTTTATTGAAGGCCTCCCCGCGTTTCACGTGCTCCGGGCCATCTAAGGCAAGAAAACCGGTTATAAACCTGGGCGCGTCTCAGTGGGCCGAAGCCTCTTGCCACCTTCAGGTGTACGGGCGTCGGTCCCCCGGACGCCCGTCAGAACTCCCCGGCCTCTGGAGCACGCTGCCCGCCTATCTATACATGATGGGAGAGCAACAGGATTGTCGGCGGTACATGTGGGAGAGCAACAGGATTGCCGGCGGTACATGCGTGAGAGCAACAGGATTGTCGGCGGTACGGTACGAGAGAGAGCAGAAAGATCACCTGCGGGGGAAAGGGGGGTGAGCGGGCGTGCTGGGGGGGAAGAGAGAGAGACGGGCGGGCGCACCTAGTTCACACGTCGGACCGCGGGTCTTCGGCCTTGTCGTTGATACGCGAGCTGTTTCCCTTGACCGCGAGCTCGGCCTTCAGACCTTCATGGCTGAGAGCAGAGCGTCAGCTGCCTGCGCGACACAGGTGAGCGCAGCGCCACACACCTCGTTGTAGCCGCCGTTGATGGTCTTGAGTCTTCGTCTTGAAGTTTTCCGCTTCGGTCTTCGTCTCGCGAGCTGCAGAGAAACCGCGACGCATCAGCGACCGCCGCCCGAGTCAACAAGACGAAAACGCGCACCATTCTTCCTCAAGCTCGGTCACAGACTGTCCACCCCACAACCATCAGCGCCCGCCCGCCCGCCACACAAACAAGCACACGCCACGCACCTCCCTCGGGTCTTGACGCTTGACGACATTCTGCTGAAAGGCAAAATACGCACATGGCGGAGTAAAGACACGGCCCGGCAGCAGGGTCCTGGCTCCGTCCTACTGCCGCTGCAGAGGCACCGGTAGAGACGCATGGCGTGCAGCGGGGTCGGGGGCTGACGACCCTCTGGTGAAACGGGAGCGAAGTGTGCCTGAGTAGACTACCTGCCCCGGGGGGAGCAGGGCCGACTGGAGAGTAGAGGCGGGGGCGTGCTGTATTTATACGTTTGGGACTTGGCCACCGAGTAAGGTTTGGCGGGATCTTCAGACTCCGAGTTGAATTCCTTTAAACAAGGCGGGGAGGCGCGTCGTGGAGGGGCGCCCGACGCGACGGGGAGGATTTGAAACGGTTGGAGGTGTGTGGTAGGTGGGTCTGAGTGCACTGGACGCGTCGGGAGGGGAAAGGTCGAGTGGTTCGCCCGGCGGGATGGAAGGGCGCCTGCTGCGCGAAGGGGGCACGTGATCTGGCGGCCCGCGGTGGCGTTTCCGTTTCGAGCCAAGCAGAGACAAATACTCTCCTCGCCTCACCTGGTAGTCCCTATAAACGGAGCTAGTAAGCTATGGGATGGTGATGGGGATCTGTAAGCTAGTTACCTAGCTTTGCCTTGTTTTCAGTGCCCCGCCGCGGGCCCCGCCGTGGCCCTCCAAATCGGGAAACCTCGGCTGATGAGATCCAGCGAGATCCCGCCCGTCCCTCCGCCCCGCGCGGCATCCCCGGCATTGCGCTCCCGTCCCGAGCGCCGGACTTCCGCAGCCGGCGGCAACGCTGCCCGATGTCCCTGACGTCGAGCTCGCTGTCTCCGACGACGACGACGACTTCCCCGTCCCCCCTGCCCCCTACCCCCGACATATGTATATCAATGGACTCGTATTCACAGCGCGAACTCGTTTATGTACCTTCCCTTTGTATTTGCCTTACTTTGTCCGTGTCTTTGCAGGTTTTTGCAGGCCAAGTCGTGTATTTTAAGCTCAAAGGCAACGGGCCTTACATTGTACGCTAATGCTAGCTAGATACGAGACTCTGGGAATAAATATACACATCACACCCACCTAAGAGCGGATGTTGAGGCAGAGGAGGAGCTGGAGGAGGCATCCAACGTGACAGCAGGAGCCCAAGAGATGGGGGAGTCCTCGAGCAACGACGGCGTAGTACCATAGGGCGTGAATTCGCCGTTGGACGGCGTTCCAAACGGCATGCTGTTGGGAAGGGTGAGCGCGCCCTCAGGGAGCCCTTGGCCTCCGAAGAAGGACGGGCCAACGCCGTCGACGTTGAAGTTGAAGTTGTTGTTGTCCATATGGGCGAGGGCCTCGAGGGCGGCGGCCTCTGCGGCGGTAGGGGGCGCGATCTCGAATGTGAAAGCGGGCGTGGTAGCGGTAACCGGCGTGGTGGAGGTGGAGGGCGTCGGCTCCAGGCTCAGTGGGGCTGGGGAGGGGTTGGCAAGCTGCTGGAGACGAACACGCAGCTCGTCGTCCGTCAGCTTCTCCCAGCGGCACCTCCCGTCCTTGAGAGCGTCGATCACCAAGTTAAGATTCTTCCTGGTGAGTTTGGCGATGTCGTTGACTCTGTCCTCGAGCGGCCAGCCGTGAAGCTCGATGCCGAACTTCTTGACAATTTTCTCCGGGTAGTTCTTATATTCCATCTTGACCTTCTCGCCTCGAGAAATGAGCCTTGCGTCGACAAGGAATGAGACTGTGGGGTGGGTCAGAAAGGTCAGAAAGCGCACAGGCTGCAATACGACTCTGTTACTCACCCAAGCTCTCGGAAATCCTCTCTCTAACCCACCCGACGTGATCATTGATCTTATTTCCTACAATTGTGAACTCTCCTGCAGCAAATAAGTCAGCTTCGCCGCGTCCCACGTCAAAACGGCCAGGCTCACCGCTTGCGATGTTGCCAACGACGAAGGCCTCGAAGTGGAGAGCCAAGTCCGGCAGGGACAGCTTGAACTTGAAGGATATCCACGACTTCGCGCGAGGGCTGGCGTAGACGATGGGCCTGGCTGTGTGCATCGTGTCGCCGCGAACGGCGAGGATTATGATCTCGCAGCGCGTTCGCTCCTGCACGGCCACCGCCTGTGAACCGTCAGTAGTGGATGCGAAGTCGTCGACGCGTTACTCACCTCTTGGATCAAGCTGCCAAAAGTCGCGTCGAAGTCCTTCTGCCGCCCTGCCTCCGTCTGGCAACCTGCGGTCTCCTTGTTCTTCCGGGACTTGGCGCCTTCCTCTCGCAGCTCTTCCAGATCCTCTTCTGCCATCTCTTTGTACTCTGCCTTGATCTCCGCCATGATCTCTGCGGGTATTGACGAAACCTTGAGGCGATCTCCCGTCTTTCGTTCTTTGCGCCATCGTCAGCGCGGCGCCCTTCGACTCACCGGAGAAGACTGCTTACTCGAATTGAGGGTCTGAAGCTTCTGAGCTAGAAACGCGGTCCACGCGCTGGGCCCTCGCCTCGAGCGTAAGAGCTTTCCCCCCATGAGAAGTCGGCCGGTCACGTAGGGTAGGCTTCTATTCAAACAATAACTTAGTCGACATACGTGCGGAGCAGAGAACGGGCTTACTTGGTATGGTCTGTGGCAATTTTCTTTGCCCAGCCCAAGAGGAGGCTTTGCGCCGCCGATATGTCCCTCGTCAGGGCATCCGCCTTGACTCTTCGCTGCTTCTTCTGAGCAGGGGTAGGCTGCGCTCGCTTGCCTCGCTTGTGGGACGTCATTGGGAGATGGAGGTTGTGTGCGGAAGGGACAACAGTGCGGGGGTGCGGGCGAGGGACGTCGCAGCCCGGAAGACCTGGTTCAAGTCGCGCTCGATGTTTACAGAAATAAACAAAACAAACCATCGAGATCCACGCGTCGCGACGCGATCGAGCATGAGTCGGAGAAATTAAGCCAGCCGCCGGAAGCCGGCCCCGTGTCGGAGTTGAAGGTGAAGAGCTCGTTATTACTGCTACATGAAAGACAGAGGGTCAGCTGCTGGCGGTTGTACCCTACGGAAGCCCCTCCTCCATCCTTCTCTCCCACTCCATCAACTTTTCTCGGTCCTCTGCAAGCTCAGACAGCTTGGAGAGGCGGTCGAGCTGAGCCTCCCAGCGGCCGGCGTCCAGGGACGTCCGCTGTGCCTTGGACAGGCTGCCCGCCGGCCGACAGCCGTGCCGAACCCATCGAATGACGTCTCCCCCGCAGAACTGCGTGAAGGAGTAGCGACGCTCACCAGCCTGAATGTCGGCGTTGCCGTGGCGAAGACCTGCGGACGGCAGCAGGATCGTGGAGCCGGAGGGGAATCGAATTTTGATCCTGAGGTCGGCGAGGTACAAGTGGCCGCCCTTGTCTGCGTCGAAGCAGCCGAGCGCTGTGATGACGCAGGGGAGGCTGGGATAATTCTTCAAGTCGTTGTGCTCGAAGGTCACGGTCTCGGGGCCCATGTTGAAGCAGGCCATGGGGTACGCGCTGTTGTCGAAGTTAGCCCGGAGCTCCGGCTGCGTCTCATACAGCACAGCCAGGGCTTCACACATGTCTTGATACGCCTTGGGGAAGTATGCCGCGAGGGCAGCTGTACAAAGAATCAGAAGTCTCGCGGTGCAGCAGCGCAGCTGGCACTCACCGCTACCAAAGCCCGCAATCCTCTGCACATCTGCGCTGCTTAATAGGATCCTCTTGAGCTCCTCAAACTCTGGAGTTCCGACGCCGTAGTTGTGCGGCTTCTGCGTGAGGGGTAAGCAGCAAGCAAGGCGCCGCGCTGCAAGCTGCGCACCTTCGGACCTCCGCCGTGGGAGATGCCCACATTCACGGCTGCGTACTTGCCGCGCCTATGCTCGACGACCGGGAAGTGCTTGGGGTTGTCGGACCTCACGCGTTCGAAGAGGTCTGCGGCTCGGACGTTTGAGGCCTCCCATCGGTCATCCTCTGCGCGATCCGACGACTCGACAGGCCGGCCGACTAGCACCACGATGATCCTGTCCTTGTCGTCCAGGATCACGTAGGGCGTTCTGTTCGCATGGGGTCAGCGTCACGCTCTGCAGGCTACGGCGGGTAACGCACCGTCCGTCCCACTCAAAACTCTGGAACCCTCGCTCGTCGAGGTCCTCTGAAGCCCACCGCACCTTCTCCCAGGTGTCCATTCTGCGCACGGAGTAGCCTCCCAACTTCGTCGCGCCGATGCCCTCGGTGTTGAAGTTTGAGATTGCCTCCTGAACGATCGAAGTGTTGAGATCCTCTGCGTAGAGACGGAGGATGGCAGGGGCCTGGGTGGAGCCCTGGTGAGTTCCAGAGGACCGGGCCCTGCGAGACGCGCGATCTTCGCGGTCCTTCCTTCTTCGCACCCTGCGGGCCTCCGTGGTCTTGGCCTTGCTCGCGGCCTTCTTCTCCTCCGTCTTCGGCTTGCGAGCCCTCTTTTTCTTTGAAGCTGTTCCTTCGGCGACTTCATTCGCAGACTTGTGAGGACGCGAAGCAGTCGGGCTCTGCACAGAGAGCCGTTTGTTGACCGCGCAAAGGTCCAAGCGTTCAACGCGAGGCCTGCAGGCCCCGCGGCCGGGAGTAGCTGCGCCCGAGGGCATCGTGGAGGTGGAGAGGCTTGAGAGCGGTGACTCGGTGAGGGGGCTGAGGGAGGTCGGAGACCAGTCGACTGTCTCCGACGCGTGTCTATGGTCCGCCGCAAAGTCAACGGCCTTGGCCATTTGGTCCTCCTTCTCGACCGCCCTCTGAAGCAGCGTGCTGTAACGCAGCCTTGTCCGAAGAGGGGCCGGCGGCGCGAACGCGCCATAGTCGCGTCCAGAGCGGGTCTGGCAGAAAGCGGCGGTTAGCAAGGGGCGGGCAGGGTTAGCGAAATGCATGTACCTTCATGCCTACTGGCCTGGAGCGAACTAAGTCAAGTCAGCGAAGGAACGGGCAGGGTTGAGGGGAAAGGGAGCAAGAAGTAGCAAAAGACCCCGCCGCTCGCCAGTTCCTGGGCTAGAAACGTCCGTGGCGGCGGGAAAGAATCTATAGTACAGCAATGAAACGCGCCGGGGAAGAGCTCACCGCAGAGAGGCAGGTGGACCGGTGGTTGAGGACGAGAGTCAGTGCAGCAGGGCCGGCCTCAGCTTCACGTCTTTTGTAGAGCGCGCGTGTGGCCGTTCGAGAGCGTCAGCGTGCTTGGTGCCGCGACGCGTGTGTGGCGGGTCTCCGGCAGTTGCCGGAGCGCGACTTGCAATTCTCGCACAGCAAGCAGCAAAGCACAGACTCTAGCATTACCGGCGCAACGTAATGAAAGTAACTACGACAAACGATCATGAAGCTATTTACCACGCCTACCAGCCGTATACCTGCCTGAAGTGCGAGCGGTTCACCCTGGCACGACACATGAGCTTTGGTGAAGGGCAGAGGGGAAGACTAACTCACATGTAGCCCTCGAATATGAGCACACGGTCCTCCTGCGCAGCCTGAAACGCACCCGCGCCCTGCTGAAAGAGGTCCAAGAGCTGGTGGAAGCCTGCGACGCGACGGCGGTGGACGTGCAAGGCGGTCTTGAAGCGGTTGTCGGCGCGCCGACCCTGAGCCTCACGCCGGAAGGCAGATGCGTTGCGGAGGGAGACCTCGAGCTGGGCCTCTAAGTCCTCCAAAAGGCGCTCAAGCCCCGACCCGCCCTCTTCGAGCTCTTCCTTGAGCTCGACGCACTTCAGAAGTGCGAAGTCTTCGTCGTCGCGGTCGTCTCCGCGGATGTCATCATCGAAGGGACTTCTGATGCCGACACGGTGAGCCCGGCCCATCGGACTGTAGTAAGAGCTGCGAAATATTGCATCTATCAGCTTGCGGCATTGGAGAGCCTGGGATCACTCACGATCTCTCCCCATCCAACACGCTAAACCTCCTTGCCATGGTGACCACCCTATCAACTCCCGAAAGCTTGCGGCCGCCTTTGCGAAGACCTTTTCGAAGGTGGTACTGGTGTCGTTTCTTCTCCGCTAGCTTCTCTTTGTTCCTAGTAAATAGTTTATGAGCATACTTGAGAGAACGAACATCGGGTCAGGCGCACTTGGCGCGGTACCGTTGCTGAGCGGCCTTTCGCTTCTCGACTGACGGGATTTCGACCATCCAGGAGTGTGAATGTAGTGGAAAGTTCGTGATGATGAAGGCGGCAGAGACGAACCATCGGGCCTGAGGCGCTCTTGGTGCCAGCGAAGGTCACGTGTACACTAGTCTCGAGAACGAAGTTCACCTAGCTTTATGAGATCGACAAGACCTGTCAGCGCATGAATACATACGACGGAAGGCCACAGACCGCCCCAGCTCAGATCTCTACTTACATTTTGTCCAGAATTCTGTCTTGGGATGTAAGGTCTTTGACGTTGGTTCATGGGGTCTGAGAGCCAGTGTAACGAGTGTCCGACTCTTGGCTCACAAATTTTCTGAAGCTGCCCAATTATTGTAGAGAGGCTCGGACTTCATCATATATAGACATTGAAGCATATATATATATTCTGTACAGAGGATACATATGTAAATAAATTCAATGTGCTACATGGACATGGCCCCGAGCCCGCGCGTGTCTGAGTTCTGTGCGAGCGGCCGATAGCGTCCTGTAGCTACAGTGTACGGCGCAACTGACGCGGTGAACCTGATCCTTCGCCTCTGGCCTGCACTGGTGTCATCTGGGTTCGTATGTCTGCAGAAGAAGTCCACTCACCAGCTCCCATAGATGCCGGGCTGGCGACCGACGAAGACTACATACCACGGCCCCGGGTCAGACTCCCTTGCGCGGCCGAGGACAGGTTCCACCTGTGGCTTGCTCGCGGTCGAGCGTCCAGGGGCGGTTGATGTGCTTGCGCGACTCGAGGCGCTCACGCTTGATACGCTCGAGATGCTCGAGGCAGAAGACGTCGGAGGATGTCCGGAAGCGGCGGCAGCGACAGGCGGCAAGACGGTCCACACCCCACCGTAGGATTCCGCTGCGGAGCGGAACTGCTGCTGTCGCTGTTTGCCAGCGTAAGCAGCGGGCTGTCTGAAAATCAGAGCGGGGCGTACCTGAATGTAGGAGTGTTCTCCCAGAGCCTCCACCCGTCCGTCCTTCAGGGCCTGTCGAAAGAAGTCCGCCGCTTCAAAGGACGAGTCGAACTCGGTCCATTCGGCGTCGCTAAAGAAAGCGACCTGAAGGAGGGCGTCTTGGCTGAGAAGTCGCATCAGCGCGCAGGCTCGTGGCAATGTGAACCGACTCACCGATTGTACAGGCCTGGAACAAAGCCCCGAGTGACAGCTGCGGTCAGCCCTGCAGGAAGAAGCGTCTGTCCTTGGCGACGCAGCAGGAGGTGTCTCTGCGAAAGACGGCTGTGTGAGTGAGCTGCCCACATCGGAAAGGGAGCGCGCGCACCTCCTTGGCGCCGCTGGTGCCCGAGGCAATCACTATGCCTCTATGGTACGCTTCCCGCATCTTATCGGCCAACGCCCAGCTGGGCACGCTCTTGAACGAGTTTGGGTACAGCCCGAAGACGTGGGGCTCTGCCGCCGCCCTGTGGAAGGCATCAGAGAGGTCCAAGCCGTAGACGTAGCTACTCACCAGTCTGGGTAGATGCCCGGCACAAAACCCCGGCGCACGACGAAGGACGTGGGCGCATCTTGACGGCGGGTCTCAACGGGGCTTGGCCCGGAGGCCTTCTTCGACGCTCCAGCTGGGGAGCTCAGCCCGGAGGCCAGCACGGTAGGCTTGAATGCCTTCACCGCAGTTCCCGGTACTCCTTGCGTGCGGGCTGCAGCTTCGTACCTGTCGTTCGCAATCACTGTGAGCATATGCCTTGCTATGATGAATGACCACGCACCAAGGACCAACAATCGACACCTCTCCTGCCTCCCGGACGCGGTAGTTATGGCCGTTCCTCTGCGCTGATCGAGCAGGGGCAGCGGTCTCGTTTTCTAGCTCTGTTGTCGTGAGTTCAACTTTGCAGAGGTGCTGAAGTCACTCACTGCGCAGATCCGACAGGTCCAAGGACGCGATCAACTCCGAGAGGTCGTCATCTGCGTCGATGGAGGCCTCCAGCTCGAGGTCTTCCAGGTCGATGTCGATGACGCACGAGAGGTCGATGGGCATGTTCGGAGTGGGGGATGGTGGTTGCAGAACAAACCACGTGTTTGTTATCTCTCGGAGGCTTATCGCTAAATCTTGCGTGCACTGGTCTCACGACTCGGCTCTATCTTTTCACTACGCAAACACTACAGTACGGACATCCTATGTACAATATCGCCCAGCTGCAGAACCTCTTCGTTGACCTCGTCGTCGTCCTCTATTTCTGCCACGTCGTCCTCGCCCTCGCCCTCATCATCATCGTCCACCCGCCGCGCGACTCTGTAGCTGATGGCGGGCGTTGGGCCGGTATACCCCTTGAGTGAATAGATTTGCGCGAGCCGGCGCCTGTGAGCGTCATTGACTTTAGCGCGCGCCGCCTGCAGCTCTGACATGTGTGAGGAGAGGAGAGGTTGGCTGGCCTCAAGATTGCGTGCCCGAGCGGCGAGGTGTTCATCCTCGTAGTCGACCCAGGCTTGCAGTCGGGAGGCTTCGACGTTGAGCCGGATGAGCTCCTCTCGGGCGCGCTCAACCTTGAAGTGCTTCATAGCCGCCTCTCGATTGGCCGGTTTCGACCACGGCCTGTCCAGGATGTCCGACCGCGATTCCTTCAGAAGGTCAAAATCCGCTACCCAACTGTAGTCTGCGACCTCGGAATAATTCAGGACGGGCCGCGGCGGAGTCTGGAGAGGGGCCAGCGTGTTGTAGTGCTCCAGCGCAGTGCGGACGGCGCCCGACCGACGAGTTATCGCATGCGAGATGTGCTTGCGAAGTTTGTAACCTGTAGGTAGTTGAGCAGGTAGCATAGAGAGGGAATAGAGACGCTCACCAGTTCCTGAGATGTTCGCCTTGGCAAGCTCGAAGAGTCTTTGCACCACAAGGCCCTCGAGAGCCTCCACCGCACGAATGAATTTTGATTTGTCGATGTGCCGTTGCACGGCGACGAACTCGGGTGAGTCGGACGTCCAGCGCTCCTCGACGGCCAGTCGGCGCTCCAAGTCGTCAACCACGTTCTGGGCGAGGACGAGCTGGCGGTGTGCGGTTCGGCGTTCGAGCTCCTTGGCCTTCACAGTGGCACTCCGTAGCACCGAGGGGTCGTAGCCGTTTGGGAAGCTCGCAGGCGTGTGCGTGAGGAAGTCCACCGTGGTGATGCCGCCGTACTTGGACCTTCAAAAGAGTCAGCTGGCTAGGAGTACGGTGTAGATGGAGACGTACTCGGCTGCCTCGAGGTGGATCAACGCCTCTACATAAGCTACCTTTTGCAGGTCTTCTTCGGGCTCCTCTGTGAGGTTCTCAAGGTAATCGCTCTCCTCCACTAGCCAACGCTCGAAGTCGGCCGCACCGAAGCCTGTCAGCTGCTTGAAAACTTCAAGCTCACCCGTGTATTCTGAGATCATGGCCAGACACTGCCGGTAATTGTTATATATAAATTTGCCTGCAAAAAATCAGAGAAGTCCGAGAGAGAAGATCAAGAGACCTACTCAGCTCGGCGTATCGATCTTCGTCCCACCGACGAAGATGCAGGTCTAGAAATTGAAGCCAATGGAAGTAGGAGGCATGCCGAACCGTCCTCGCAACGCCGTTGAGACTGGAGAATATTCGCTCACAGGTCTCCAGGTCTTCGATGCCCATCCCAAGCTTGTAGAGGACGTGGTAGAGAAGCTGGCACCTTCTGTTGTGCGCATATCCATGAAAGGCGTTTACTACGAGTTGCAGCCGACGAGCGTCGGCCTCGGGACCTAGAGACGTCGACTTGACAGTCGACGTCATGGAGCAGCCGATGTCGTATCCGACTGCCTGGTCGTCGCCATAGATCTTCATAATCGAATCCAAGGATGCGAGCGCGTACTTGGCACTGACGATGCAAAGGTCAGTAAAAAAGCCGAGGACTTTCGGCGCACACGCACAGCTCTCCACTCCTCAGCATCTCCGTCATCAACTCAACGATCCCGTGGCGGCACGTCGTCAGGAAGACGCCGGTCTGGTAAAAAACCTCGGTCACAGACTTGCCCATCGAGGTGGCGTTCGCAGCTTGCCAGCCATCGGTGCATTTCGACTTGGGTTGATTTGAGGTAGGGAGGCCGTCGACGTCGTCAGGCACAGGCGGGCCGGGCTCCGGGACCTTGCGCCGCTTGCCGGCGACTTCGTTGGCGAAGACATCGACTTGTGTGGGGGACAGGAAGTAGTCGCTGTGGAACTGCCGCAGGTCCGCGCGGCCGGCGCCTCGAAGACGCTTCTGCGAGCTATTACCATCCATCGCATGTAGCCGGGCAGGTACGAGTGCTGGCTCGTTGGGCTGCTAGAGCTCCCAGTAAATACATTGGGAAGACGATTGAAACTGGAGACGCTCACCTTGAACCCACAACAAGGACAACCGTTGAGCGCACGCCAGTTTGGCGCATTCCGACCGAGGGCCTCGTCAGTGAGACTCTGGAGCCGAGACCTCAGATCAAGATACGCGTCGAACGTCCTGGATAGCTTCTCCTGAAGCTTCGGATAGTACAAAAGCTGAATGTTCAATTAGAAAGACGTTAACAGCATATCAAAACGGTCGTACGTACCCCATGAAACGCGGAGATCGTCTTAGCAAAGCCTTGGATACCAAAGGAAGGCTGCCGACGCCGTAGTTGCCGATAGAACTCCAGCAGGTCGAGGGAGAAGGCCAGGGTGGGGGTAAAAGGCGACGCGCCGAGGAGACCATACCGGACGAGCGCAACGTTGGGCTCCTCTTGAGGAGCTTGCTCAACGACCGTTGATGGGCACCCACAGGTAGTAGGGTGGTAAGCACTCTATAACCGAGACCCTAGAGCGCTGAGGAGGGAACCGTGATCGGGTGTGCGAGTGGAGTAGCAGAGTCCCGCGACTATCGTAGCCACGCTCCGACTGAGGGGGGATGAGAGGGGGATACGAGAATGCGGCCGAACAGGTCGCGATCGACCGGAGACGAAGTCGAGAGGTCGAGGAGGAAGGCAACACTCAACACAAGACGGGAGAACGTCCGACAGACGGTCGAACGTCTACGACAAGGGCTGCGACCACCGGGGCGTACGCGATCACGGTCGCGAACGCACTATACAACCGGCGACGCAGTCGCAAGGACGGGGCAACGATGGAACAAGACGAGAGCGAGGGGATCGATAAGCGAAGACGAAGGCGACGGCGTGGACGAGGACGTGGACGATGTGCGACAACGAAGACGACAAAGTCGAGCGAATCGACTATACGATACGAGAAGGGCTCAGGAAGCACCAATTGTGCTACTGACTCGGAGGGGGGAACCAAACTTGCATTGCAGGGTGTACGCGACTCGTATTTATACGTAGCGACTCTATCGTATGCACGCGATCGAGAAAGTCGTAGTCGAACATCAAGAAACAAAGAAAAGACGCAATCGCAGCGTAGCACATGGTACGTACAATGTGGAGGGATCATGGGGACATCATGCGACGAGGAGGGAGGCGGGCGACGAGGTCGGGTGAGCGATCTGCGCTGTCAAAGGATAATGGGCGGGGCGTGGGAAACAGCGTGCAGCGTCGTCGACTGTGGGAAACGGCGGTCGCGAGGCGCGGGAACGGACAAGGAGGACCATATATGGTGTGCGAGCGGCGCTCAGGTGATAGGAACACGCGGCGGGACTTCCGATCGAAGTGTCGTGCGAAGTCGCGACCGCGACCGGTCGCAGCGATGCTGAGTTGCGACTCGTACGCAAGGCGCTCAGCAAGTGCGGGACCGAGGTCGCAGAGACGGAGTGGATATGTCGAAGTGTCGATATCGTGAAGTCGAGGGCGCTAAGTCGTGGGAGGCAGGACAATGGAGAGGACAATGGTCGCGAGAACAATGGCCGACTGGGGCGGTACCCGGGTCGCGTGGGAGCGGCGTGAGTCGCATGGTCGGTGATACGTCGGGAGGAGCGTGGGCTGTGCGTCTGATGGAAATCTGATGGGAAGGGCTGTGCTGGTGGCATGTGGCAACGTTCTAGAGCGCGGGAGCCTGATCGCGTAATGGGTCTGAGTGGCGTGAGAATCGCGACATGGTCGCGATCACGGTGGCAAGGTCGCGATGTCACGTGATGCGTCGCGGTCGCGAAAGGCGCAAAGTTCGGGCAGATACCCTCCCAGGATGCGGTGGGGCGTATCACCTCCTCCTTACTGAAATCCTGACCGTCCACGGTCAGTGCGGCGTGCGTGCGATCGTGTGAGCTGATGCGGGGATGGTCGAATGCGGGAGTGGGTCGCGGGCATGTCGGAAGCGAGTAGCGGGCGCGTCGGGGCGGGAGAAGCGAAATGGGGGAAGTCGGGGAGAAATGTCGGAGGACGAGGGCCGTGCGTGGGAAGCGAGGGAACGGACGCGGAGGGGACGATACTAGAATAAGTCGCGAGCGCTAGTCGCGAGGCGGTGCATGAGCGCTTGTCGCTCGATCGGTGTAGCTGGCTTCCTAGTCGATCTGAGACAGTGCCGCGATCGTATTCCGGGGGTCGGCGAGAGTCGGGAAGTCGAGAAGTGGCGCGATGTCGGATGGAAAATTTGACGAAGTCGATCACTCCAAAGACGGCGCTAAGCGATGTCGCAAAGGGATAAAAGGCGGGCTGCGATCGCTGGCTGACCGCAACTCCCACCTCCCTTCCACTCTCACCTCTGGCGCTCACTCACTATGGCTCAATCTCGCAACATCACCCCCATTCGCCTGACCGACACCAAGGTGATCGCGATGACGAAGGCGCAATTTGCGAAGTTCGACGTCGACGCGGCCGAGCAGGAGCACGTCGCCTGGGCGAATGGGATGGCCCGGGCATTGGTACATGATGCGCGATCTTCAGGGTTCGCTAGCGACTGACTCTTCTTGTCAGAAATTCGGCGCGAGCTACGAGGGAGCGGCGCGCGAGCTCGCGGTCATCCTGACCGATTTCCAGGAGCGGTACGCGCTCCACGGGACGGACGCGTGGCTGGAGGTCGCGGAGGGACTGTTGGATGGAGTGGAGAGGATTCAGGAGGCCCCGGTACGTCTGCGATTTCGATCGCGGGGAGTCGTAGCTAACCAGGTCGGTCCAGATGGACGAGGACGCGTATTGGGCGGCAATGCTCGATAGCGCGGAGCCCGTGAACACCTTCGTCGCACAGGCTCATCCCGCCACGATCGATCCGCGCGTGCTGGAGGGTCGCAAGTCGCCGCGCCCGCTTTCTCTGCCGCCGATCGCGGTCGCGCAGCGGGACGAGTTGGACGGATCGCAAGACGGGTCGGGCGAGGAAGAGCAAGAGGTCGAGTCCGAGGCCCCCGCGCCGGTCGCGGTGATTCCCAAGAAGCGGAAGGCCCCAGCTGTGTCGCAGAAGGAGACCGCAGAAGCTCGCAAGGCTCGGCTGGCCGAGGAGAAGGTGCGCGCGGATGCGCTCGTATCGCGGATCGCCAGGAAGGAATTCGCGTGGAAGATATCCACTTCGGTGAGTCGCAAGTCTTCTTGTCTTGCTCGCGTACTGATCTCTCGCTCTTGTAGGTTTGCGACTATTGCGCGGAGACTGCGACGAACTCGATCCCGGAGTGCTCGCTGCTGGACACGGAGCTGCGCACTAAGGGCTGGGTAGTGAGTTGCGAGAAATGCAAGCACTCCAAGAAGGCTTGCGCGTGGCGTGGGTGGTCGGCGCAAGGTAAGTGTCGTGTTTCTTCTCCTGTACGATCGCGCTGACGAAGTGGACGGTCGCAGGTTGGCACGAACCATCCGCGAAGGCCCTGAAGGCGATCGGACCTGTGCCAGTCCCGACACAAGCCGACCACCAGCGCGCGCTGGTCGTGCTTCCCATTCCGCAAGCTGTGCCGCCGGAATCGCCGCAGAAGACGCCCCGCAAGAAGACTAGGGCAGTCGCGGTGTCTTCGCCGACCGCACAAGGTACGCGTTGTCTTCACCTTCTCCGATCGCATCATGCTGACAACTGTTGACTAGTAGCGCCTCGGTCCTTCGTAGGGCGCCGGCCTCAGAGGGTCGCGAAGACTGCGCAGGTGGCCGAGGACGTTCAAGACGCGGAGCCGGAGCCGTTGGAGTCGCAGACGCAGGCGACGATCCCAGGTGAGCGCACTCCGCTCTTCCTGGAGGAGTCGAGGGCTGCGACTGAGCCGTCGCCGCCAGATGTCGTACTGCGCGACCGGTCGCTCGAACGCGAAGTGGCCGACGTCGAGGAGCCGGAGCTGGATGTGTTCGCGGATGTGGAGGTCCCAGTCGCGGGCGAGTCTCGTTCTTACTGCCTATTCGATCTCCACTGACTTCGTCCCAGGTTCTTCGCGCCCAGTCTCTGCGGTGCCGATCGCGGACAAGGGCAAGGGTCGCGCCGAGCCACAGCGGCGCCTCCGCGTGCTTCCTCCACCGCCGAGTCCACGCGATTGGTCGGACAAGCTTCCCTACGTGGTCGACATCGACAGGCTCCTCCACGACGGGATCGCGATGCCCAAGGACACGGAGCATCAAGACGCGATGCGACTGATCATCAAGGCGATGCGCGACAAGCGCGCGGGCATGGTCGCGCGGACGTGGGAGGAGAAGGAGTCATTCGTGAACAGTTGGTGGGACGAAGTACGTCTGATCAACCCCTCCTTCTACCAGATGCACGTAGACGGACTCGTGCCGAGGATCCCGGGCGAGGAGTGGGACTGGGAGGAGGTTGAGGAGTAGGCGATGGGCGGGGACTTCGCGCGGGCGCGATCGCAAGGACTTGTACTCGTAGCTTGTAGCGTCTTGACCAATTCCGACTTGTTTTCTTGTGCCATCTTGACTCGCGACTAAGTCGAAATAAGAGAATTTTGTTTAAGCCTCAGTAAACCATCATAGGCTAAGGTCCTTGATCTTGAGTGAACCTGCGCTGCAGCGATATGACGCGAGCGACTTGGCGATGGGGAGGAAGGGGAAAGGAAAGTCGAATGATGATGCGATTGAGTCTAAGTCGCGACTTCGTCTTCGTCTTGGTCGTCTAATCCTGGGGGCTCCTCTTCGTCGTCGTCTCCTTGGCTCTTTGCTGCTTCGAGTTCGCGTAGTCGCTGAGTGTCTATGTCGACTTCGCCTATGTCGAAAGTGATGCCTGGGCGAGCGAGGTAGGGAATGACTCGGAAAGCTGCGATGGGGCGATCGAGGACTGATCCGTCGAGTTCCGCGACGATATAGGCACTTCCGTGATTGCGCGAGATGACGACTAGTGGACCTAGGTAGCGCGGGCGCATCTTGCGATTGAGCGACTTCTCGATGGCCGTGTTGCGGATAAGGACTAGATCGCCCCGTTTGAAGTTGAAATCGCGTATCGTGTGGGCATGCTCCTTCTCGAATCGCTCAGCGTTGGCTCGTCGCGAGGCATAGACGTCGGATCGCAAGCGAGAGATTTGGTCGTGGCGCTTCTGGAGGGCGATCGCACGTCGCGCGATCAGATCGGTGGTCGAGAGGATGGAGTCGGGAGCTGGCTGGAGGTATGTCGCCTCGGAAATGTCAAGGGGGATGATCGGGTGGCAACCGGTGACTGCGAAGTATGGGGAACATCCCATCCGTCTGCGAGTGGTAATGCGCTCGGACCAGAAAACGGTGTAAGCGGAGCGGGACCACTGCGATTGATCTCCATTCGCGGCCTTGTAGAGTGCTTGTCGAACATCATAATGAGCGCGTTCGACTATGCCATTAGCACGAGAGTTGTAGCCTGAGATGCGAATGTGACGGATGTGATACTTCTTCTCCAGATGCTCGAGAGCCTTGACGAAGGGACCGCCGTTATCAGTGACGATTTCGGCCAGCGATCCCCAGCGACATAGCACGTCTTGATAGATCCAGTTCGCGATCTGCTCGGCGTTCTCCTTCTTGAGTAGGCGGAACTCCGGGTAGGCGGTGAGCGAACAGCGACCTTGGACGATGTAGCGGAATCCTCCTGAGACGGGCATATGCATAGTGTCGACAAAGATCTTTGCGAACAAGCCAGCGGGTGGTGCGACGGTCGGCGGCATGAGGACTTGAAGCTTCTGACGTTGTTGGCAGATATGGCATGTTCGCACATACCACATCACGTCGGCCTCGTATGATGGCCACCAGAACCGTTCGCCGACTAGGGAGCGAGTCGCGAAGACTCCGCGATGTCCAACCTTGTCGTGGCAATCGGCGAGAATAGCGAGTCGTCGATCGGGAAGGGGAATCTGCTTGTGCGCGCCGTCGGCTGAACGTCTCCATAGTCGATTTCCAGTCGCGAAGAACCTAGTCGCGTAGCGAACAAATGCCGCGAACTCGTTGTCGGAAGCGTCTTCTGGGCGTACTGGGTTCTCGATCCATGCGCGAACTTGGTCTAGTCGCTGGTCTGCTTTGCGCGCTGAATCCGTGCGGGGGACGTCATCGTAACGGAGCTCGGGCTCCTCCTCCTCCTTACTGAACTCTTGACCGTCCTCGGTCAACGCGAACACTGCGTGCGACGAGTGGGAGGGAGGGGAGGGATATGCGATCGGGAGAACGGTGGCGGAGTCGGTGACAGTCGCGAGCAAAAATCCGTATAGATTATCGAGCCAGTCGTCGTAGTCGTCGTCGGGTGGTTCTTCTGGATCGCCGGGCTGTTTGACACGTCGGGAAAGGCCGTCGGGCCCGTGGAAGATGCCTGGAACGTGGCGAAGTGTGAACTTGAAGGCGAGAATGCCGATGATCCAGCGATTGATGCTCGCAGTGGGTACTAGCTCGGGGTTCTTGAGCATCCCGCTAATCGAGCTGGCGTCGACTTCGACTATGAGGTTGCGAAGGCCGATGAGATATATCCTCAGAGTGCGCAGCGATCGGAATAGGCCATAGATCTCGAGCTTTGGCTGCGAGAATCGTCGCTCGCGATCGTTGAGCGAGATCGAGCCGAAGCGATTGAAGTACCGCTTCTTGGGGTTGTCGCGATCTTCTTGGGCGAGAATATAGCCGACTGCGATGAATGATGTGTCGACGGCGAGGATGACTGGGGCAGGCGATTCATAGTCGATCGCGCGAAGAGCTTCCGAGTTGATGAGCGCATTCTTGAGATACTCCTGCGCCTTGAGCTGGTCGGGACCGTAGACAAACTCTTCTCCCTTACGCGTGAGCTTCGTGAGAGGCCAGGCGTGCTTCGCGAAGTCCTTGATGAAGATGCGACAAACGCCAACTGTGCCTAGGAAGGCGCGAACATCCGAGAGATCCTTGCAAGGGCCCCAATTTGTGATCGCGGAGATGGTAGTGGGGTCGGCTTTGCGTCCTTCAGGCGTGCAGAGGTGGCGAAGTACCGTGAATTCGCGTGCGATCAGGATTGACTTGGTGCCCGAGAACGTTCCTCCTGCATATCGCATGCGCTGGAGGATGCGATTGACGTTGGTAAGGTGTTCCCAAACGAATCGTCGGATGTCCTTGTTCTCGGGGATCGTCTCGTACGTGCCATCTGCGTTGCGATAGTCGGACTTGGGACCTTTGATCGGAACGTCGTCGATGAAGGGGACAGTGAGGTGCGGGATCTCTTCTTGCAGGATAAAGCAGACGTCGTCGTGGAAAATCGGGACCGAGTTCGTCCAGCCCATGGGAAGAGTGACTAGTCGATGAGCTCCGTAGGGGGTCTGGAAGGTCGTGAGATCGCGGGATCGCTCGTCGATGAGTCGCTCGTCGTAGCCAACGTAGAGGTCGAGGATACCGCCGCAGGAGCGACCGCCGAACTGCTCTGCGAGCTGTTCTTGCATCGGAGGTACGCCTGAGTGTGCGACTGTGACGGCGTTGAGGGGTTCGAGTGAATGGACTATGCGAAGTGACTTCCCGTCCTTCTTTGCGACGCAAAACCACTTGGAGCGATAGGATGAATTCGATGGTTCGTAGACTCCGGCTGCGATCTTCTTCTTGATAATTTTGCAGACTTCGTCGTAGATGCCCTGGGGTATGGGGATGTTGCGATCGACCCATGGGACGTGTGCGACTACGGGAATCTGCACGGGAGGGAAGTACTCGGGCTTGAAGCTGCCGCGCTCAGTGTCGTCCCACGCGAACGCTTCGTTTTGCTGTGCGATCGTGTGATGGAGAAGGTCGCGCTCGGTAGGAGTGAGGAAATCGTAGTTCGGCAACTTGTCCATCGCGTCGTGGCGCTCTTGCGTGTATCGACCAGTAGGCGTGAAGGGTGGGGGATTCGTCGAGAGCGGAGGGAGTGTAGCGAGTGGATCGCCAATGATTTTACGCTCTATGCGGAACCCTTCAGGGACTGTGCCGAGTACGGGGCGGACCTTCTGCGCGACCGGCTTGTATTTCTTCTTCCCAAGAAAAGTATCGTGAGTTGCGCGATCGGAAGACGAGGGAGACGGCGAAGATGGGTCCATGAAATGCTGCGATGATGTCGATTGGGTGCCAAGATGATGCGATGAGCGCGAATTGGGAGGCGATGTCGATTGAGTTGCTTGCGATCGCGAAGAAGGAGATGAGTCGCGCGGGTTATAGGAGGCATCAAGATGTGATTCTGCAGTCGGATACGATACATGAGGCTTGGCAGGGCAGATATTGTTCAAGAAAGATGGCGCAGCGTGTTCTGGCAAGTGGCAACGAGCTTCTGAGGCGGTGATGTATGCGGTCTTGATCGCGGACTCGTCCGTGGAGTCGATTGGGGTATATGCAAGAATACGGACATTTTCGCCGTCGCCTTCGATGATCATGGCGATGGCCTCGTCGTCGTCGAGTTCTTCAATGGGGTCCACCTGGGCATACCTTGCGAAACCGATGGTGGCCTCGCGGGAAGGTCGGCAGCGTCAGGGCTTCGCCATTGTTGGGGTTGCGAATCGTGACGGTCTGGTCCTCGTCGCGGAAGTTGCGAACAATGCTCTCGGTGAGAACATCGAATGGGCGACCGAGGAGGATGTCGTACGCGACATGGCGAACAACATGGATCTGGAGGTAGAGCGTCATGTCCCCGAACTTGACTGGGACATTGCGAGCGAGGCCCAGCGAGTATGCGACCTCGCGATTGGCGGACTGAAGGCGAATCTTGATCGCGGGGTTGTATGCGAGCTCGAGGAAGTGGCAGACTTCTTCCGACATCGCGATGACTTGCGATCCTGGATCGAGGAGGCACTCGATAGCTGCGCGACCTGCGACCAGGCCGTCGATCGATCGCAAGGCGTGCGACTCCATTGCGACTGTGAGGTAGTCGGGATCGGGGACCTCACCGGGGCTGAGATCGTTGAGGTACATCTCCACTGGGTCGGTCATGTAGAGCTCCTTGCTTCCCGACCAGACGACTTCCTTGGTCGCTTGACGAGGGTCGGGGGCGTAGTTGAGGAAGACGCGCTGCTCCGACTCCTGAATCGCTGCGGCGGGCGACACGATTTCTTCGTCTGCGACCTCTTCGATAGTGACGCGACGAGGCGTGGTGGTCGCTTGCTCGTTGACCGTGCGACGAGGTGTGATGGCCTCGCGATACTTGGCGCGAACTTCTGGAGCGAGCGAGAGGAGTTCCTCGGGAGTGACGGTGATCGTGGAGTCCTTCATAGCTCTCGCGAACACCTGGTCCGCGATCTCCGGACGATGCACTGGGGCGTTGTTGCGATAGTTCGCTTCGCGAGAGGTCGCCTTGGGTGGGTCCGCAGGGACAGTCTTGGGCTTGATCGGAGCAGCTGTAGCATCCCGTGCGCCGCGATAAGGGTGTGCCGGAGCAGGCGGGGCCTGGTCCGACTGAGTAGTTGGCACGGCTTGGGCGGGAGCTAGTTGGGGAGCTGCTGGTGCTGCCTCAGGTCGCTTGCCTTTCGCAGGTCGAGTAATCTCGACGCCATCGAAGACCTGAGCGTTGGTCTGATGGGTTTGGTGGCTGCGAAGTGTGGCGAGCTCCTGTTCAAGGGCAGCGATGCGATCGACAGTCGATAGCGCGAACGTTTGCACAGTGTCTTCTGGGACGACGCCGACGAAGAGTTGAGCGGCTGGGCGCGTCGCAGGGTTGCGGCGATGCCACTCGTGTACTCGTTCGCGGAGGAATTCGCCTTGAATGGTCCCAGGGACGAACATTCCGTTTGGAAGCGTAACCTTCCCCGCAGCGTTGCGAACAACAAGTCCAGCGCGGAGATCCTCTTCTACCGCCGGGCAGGCTGAGATGCGATGGTCGGAAGACCCATCGTAGAGGCAGCGACCTGCGAGACGTTGCATGGCGGCAGAGGGCGCTGGTGCGACCGCGGGAGCGATCGCGACTGCGGGGACGGGGGCTGCGACTGCGGCGACTGGTGCGACTGGGGCCGCGCTTGGAAGCGATCCTCCGTTTTGCATGAGGGTGCGCATGAACGACGCGATTATGTCCTCAGCCTTGATGAGAGGCGTCCCAGCTGGGGGAGGCGGCGGAGTAGGATCGACACGCGGAGGAGGGACCGATACCGCGGGGACCATGCGGAATGAGCGCGAGTTCGCTTGGAGGACAAACTGCGCGGCAGCGTTGGTGTCCTCGAGGTCGTAGCTGTCGCCCGGCATGACGTCGGGCTTGCGAACTTGAAGTCGCGCATGGACGCGATCCCAGAGCGAGTCGGGGATTCCGCGGGGGAAATCGGCCTTTTGCTGCTCGAGCGAATAGCGCTGCTTGCGAATGAGGAAGCTAGTGATGACGCGGAATTCGCGATAGTACTCCGCGAACTCGTCGAGCGATACATCGGAGTTGAGGCGCGCCTGCGTGAGCAGGGTCTGCAGGTCGGCGGTCGTGTACGTGCGATCTTCATCTGCGCCAGGATAGAGCTTCGCGACTGCGACTTTGAAGTCGGCGAACGTAGTCTGATCGGTGAACTCCGACATGTCGTCGAAGAGGTCGGCGACTTTGATCGGGACATACTTCTTGGACCAATCCTTCTTCTCCCGACTGGTAGTGATACCCGCGAGTGCGAGCAGAGTTTCGAGGTCGGAGAAGAATCGCCTAATAGAGCGGGGATCCTCTGGGTCGAATACGGGCGCGGTCTTGCCGCCTCGGGCGGGCATAGGAGTCGTCATGGTGCGATGAGTGGTTGGTGGAGTTGCGACGCGAGCTGGGGGTACGGGAGGACGACGTGTAAGAGGTGCGATCGAGGTGCCGGGTTGCGAAGGCGAAGGCGATGGAGGTGTGATCGCTGCTGGTGGCGATCGACGATCGGGAGTCGAGGGAGTATGTGGGGAGTACAATCGCGTAGGAGTATGGAAGCCTCCGGGGATAGGTGGATGATCGCCTTCGTCGAGAAGCTCGTAGCTGCTAGACGAGCTTTCTGGGAGATTGTTGTGAGTCGCTTGCGGGCTGGGAACCTCCTCGAAGAGGTCGTCGATGAGATCCGATGTGTCGTCGAGAGGCGGGGGAGGTACGACAAAGCTCGAGCGAACTTCGTCAGCTAGAGTCGCAGCGCGAGTCTGACGACGCGAAGTGAAGGGCGAGGGTGCGGAAGATGGTCGCGGCGGAATCCTGGCTGAATCCCTCGCGGTGGGCTCCAAAAGTGATGGGCACCCACAGGTAGTAGGGTGGTAAGCACTCTATAACCGAGACCCTAGAGCGCTGAGGAGGGAACCGTGATCGGGTGTGCGAGTGGAGTAGCAGAGTCCCGCGACTATCGTAGCCACGCTCCGACTGAGGGGGGATGAGAGGGGGATACGAGAATGCGGCCGAACAGGTCGCGATCGACCGGAGACGAAGTCGAGAGGTCGAGGAGGAAGGCAACACTCAACACAAGACGGGAGAACGTCCGACAGACGGTCGAACGTCTACGACAAGGGCTGCGACCACCGGGGCGTACGCGATCACGGTCGCGAACGCACTATACAACCGGCGACGCAGTCGCAAGGACGGGGCAACGATGGAACAAGACGAGAGCGAGGGGATCGATAAGCGAAGACGAAGGCGACGGCGTGGACGAGGACGTGGACGATGTGCGACAACGAAGACGACAAAGTCGAGCGAATCGACTATACGATACGAGAAGGGCTCAGGAAGCACCAATTGTGCTACTGACTCGGAGGGGGGAACCAAACTTGCATTGCAGGGTGTACGCGACTCGTATTTATACGTAGCGACTCTATCGTATGCACGCGATCGAGAAAGTCGTAGTCGAACATCAAGAAACAAAGAAAAGACGCAATCGCAGCGTAGCACATGGTACGTACAATGTGGAGGGATCATGGGGACATCATGCGACGAGGAGGGAGGCGGGCGACGAGGTCGGGTGAGCGATCTGCGCTGTCAAAGGATAATGGGCGGGGCGTGGGAAACAGCGTGCAGCGTCGTCGACTGTGGGAAACGGCGGTCGCGAGGCGCGGGAACGGACAAGGAGGACCATATATGGTGTGCGAGCGGCGCTCAGGTGATAGGAACACGCGGCGGGACTTCCGATCGAAGTGTCGTGCGAAGTCGCGACCGCGACCGGTCGCAGCGATGCTGAGTTGCGACTCGTACGCAAGGCGCTCAGCAAGTGCGGGACCGAGGTCGCGGAGACGGAGTGGATATGTCGAAGTGTCGATATCGTGAAGTCGAGGGCGCTAAGTCGCGGGAGGCAGGACAATGGAGAGGACAATGGTCGCGAGAACAATGGCCGACTGGGGCGGTACCCGGGTCGCGTGGGAGCGGCGTGAGTCGCATGGTCGGTGATACGTCGGGAGGAGCGTGGGCTGTGCGTCTGATGGAAATCTGATGGGAAGGGCTGTGCTGGTGGCATGTGGCAACGTTCTAGAGCGCGGGAGCCTGATCGCGTAATGGGTCTGAGTGGCGTGAGAATCGCGACATGGTCGCGATCACGGTGGCAAGGTCGCGATGTCACGTGATGCGTCGCGGTCGCGAAAGGCGCAAAGTTCGGGCAGATACCCTCCCAGGATGCGGTGGGGCGTATCACCGTGCTCTCAGAGTAATCTGTAGAAGTCGTCAACTCAGCGGACTCTCGCACAGGGAGGCAAATAGAACTCACCCGACAAACCAATGACCTGCACCGTGAACTGCTGTGAAGCTACGGACTCCGTGCGCTCGTCAGGTCTCCCGTACTTCCAGCCAAGGTATGCGTCGAGGAGCTGGGGAGCGATGCGCGACCACGCGTCATCCGCTGCCCTCCGACGTTGTGTGCGCGTTCGGCGATCCTTGCCACGCATCTTGCCTCCGTAGATGCTGAGGGAGTGTTAATGAATGGCTGTAAGTTGGAGTATTGAAAACATACCTAATGATAGCATGGAGCCGAGCCCGATGCATAGCAATTTCCGCAGCGCTGAGGCCGCGGGTCTCGAGGCCATCCTCCTCTTCATCGTCGGTCCATTCCCCGAAGCCGTCGTCCTCTGCAGATGGCTCAGGCTGCGTCGCAAGGTACTCCTCGAGTTCAGGCGGGAAGTCGCCGGCCTCGATGCCTGCTTCGACCAGGGCCTGCCGAATAAGCGCAGTTATACCTATGAGAACCAGAACACATCAGATAAGCGCAGCAGGAGGACGCGGGCCACGCACGCGGAGCTTGAGCCTTCCGTGCCTCCTCCTCCACAGCTCTCTCTCTACCGAGCTGATGCATGCCTTTCCTCTTGCCCAGAACCTCCGGCTGCTTCCCCTCGGAGAGCAAAGAGGCCGAGTACTCCCGGACTTGATTCGACGTGGCCTTGAAGCGCTTGTAACGATGTGCCATGGCTGGGAGGAGATGGGAGCAGGGTGGGGAAGACGCGTCGCCACAGACGCGTTGATCTTATCGCGTATCACGTGCCCGACAGTACTGATGTTCGTTTACTACTACACACGCTTGAACATTCCTACTTAAGCTGTGTACCATTGAATTCGCGCTGTGAATACGAGTCCATTGATATACATATGTCGGGGGTAGGGGGCAGGGGGGACGGGGAAGTCGTCGTCGTCGTCGGAGACAGCGAGCTCGACGTCAGGGACATCGGGCAGCGTTGCCGCCGGCTGCGGAAGTCCGGCGCTCGGGACGGGAGCGCAATGCCGGGGATGCCGCGCGGGGCGGAGGGACGGGTGGGATCTCGCTGGATCTCATCAGCCGAGGTTTCCCGATTTGGAGGGCCACGGCGGGGCCCGCGGCGGGGCACTGAAAACAAGGCAAAGCTAGGTAACTAGCTTACAGATCCCCATCACCATCCCATAGCTTACTAGCTCCGTTTATAGGGACTACCAGGTGCCTCGCCTCTAGACCACCTCATCGTCCACCAGACGCTCTTTGTTATGTCGAATCAAGCTCACGTAGTCGGTGTGCACATCCAAGCAGGGAGGCGTGGATGGCGGAACGAGGCACGGCGGAAGTCTGGCAAGTCTGGCAGATCATCGACGAGCATTCTAAGTACACAAGAAAGCTCCTAGTAGACGACAAGGGTAACAAGACCAGGCTTCGCGCGATCGCGATCGTCTGTTGTGCTTCTAGGGCTCGGGGTATTGCGCAGGAAGTGGAGACGGACGTCGCCAGCGCTCGCAGTGGCATGCGGTACGATACGCCACCACCGTGACGCTGACGCGGGTTCTCATGGAGCGCCTTGCAGGGAACAAGACGAGGAGCAGGCGTGTCGACTCGAGACTGGGAGTGGGTGGTCGTACGAGTCTTGAGAAGATCTCCAAGCGCACGGCCTGATTGACAGCGCCACCACGAAGCACGCGCACGTCCCACGCTGTAGGACAAGGTGGAACGAGCACTGCATCTATTTCTTGATGTGTACGAAATGAGATACGAGGTGCGCGCGTGTGGCATGACGACGCAAAGACGTGCCGGAGTCGGAGGACGACATTGCCATTTGTGCCCTGGGGCCCGAGAGAGCGGAGGAGGGAGAGTGCGAAGCCTGAGGCGGTGCGTGGATGGAGCAACTGGGGCGGCAAAGTAGACGCAACGCATGTCCATGCGCGATAGATTTCGAGAGTCGGGTAGACATTATCTTGAGAGAGCTGACGAAGAATCCTTTCGACCGACGACGACGGATGCGCAGTAGCCGTTCTAATGCCGCTGGCGCTGGAGCTGGAGAGCGTCGCTCAACCGATACAGGTGTGTTCAGCTGTGCGTGCCGTATTGAAGATATCGTGGGTGTGCAGGTAGTACTTGAGATGAGAAGAGGCTGACGAGTCTGGCAAGCCCGTCCGCCGCAAGCAAAGGTCCTCCGTCGCGGAGTACAAATCCACGTGGCCGCCACCGCTCAGTGCATGCACACCGCTGAGTCGACTCCTTCATCCTTACGCACGACATCACGAACCGAAAAGTCCTCGCACCGCTCACAACACGTACATTCGGGTGCCTCTCGCATCCAATATGTATGCCGCATATCCGTGGCAGCTGCTCGGGGACATATCCTCCGGTTCATCCGTCTGATTCCGTCAATATGCGCAGTCGTTTTAGCTTCAAGTCATGACCTGGCCGCTGTCCATCAACGCGCCAGACCGTGGCGTATGTTCCGGGGGCGTGCCTTCTCGATGTCCACTTCGACGTCAGTGTTTTGCTCGCTCAATTGCAAGCACTCTGCCATCTGGTAACTTACGCGCGACGTCTACTCATTAATCAACATCGCTTTTTCGGGCTCGGCAGTGACTCGATGGCTGCCAGTGGCACGTATGTTTTGGAGCCCCCGCACTCGGACGCACGCACTCCCGTCCCGTTGTCGACCTGAATGTTTTTTTTGGCGGGACCTTCGGCAGGGACTCGATCGCTGGCACGGTTTGGAGCCGGACGCACGCCCCCCGGTGTCGACCTCAATGCTTTGCGGCACCGCAGGTGTACAACTAGATTGTGGGATACGCCGCGCTGTATGAGTTCTATGCATACGAGCCATAACATGGCGAACGGGCAGGAGAGTGGAGTGGTGCCGATCGGCTGGGCATGCGCCGGTTTGCGCGGTCGGTTGCGTATCTGCGTGATGGGCAGCAAACACAGAGAGACCATTATACATACACGCACACACCTACGCAGGACATCCTGGTTTTATTCGAGCTGGCACTTGAGCGCGACTTTCACGGCGACACTGAAAAGCATGGGTACTCACTTACCCACCGTCCTCTCTTCGACTCGCAGCCTGAGTCCAGCGACATTGACACGACACTCTGGCAATTCATGGAATGCACACAACAGTACGGGAATTTTCTTACTCACCGCGCCTCGACGTTCAAGACACTCTGGCAGCCGGCGCTGTGTCCCTGAGCCCGGACAACCTGGGCGCCGCCCTCCATGTGGGCTTGCGGACGCTAGCGACGCTCGTGCTCGTGTGCCTCGCCGGCGGCGACGCCGCATGCCTGCGATATATGATATGTGGCGCTGAAGACGGCATGCGCGCGGAGACTGTCCTTGTTCGCGGGGCGTTGTGAGGGGCAGTGATACTGCCTGATACAAATAGCGCGAGCCGCATCGGGGATAAGCTTTGGGAGGACTTGGAGAACAAGTGCGGGAACGGGGGCGATTGTGCGATTGCAGAACAAGAGTCGCGATCGGACAATTGCTGTGCGGAGCGGAGCGCTGAGCCATACGCGTGGAGGCAGGATGGGCGCGAGTATTGTTCCATAGCGCAGGATAAATGTGAAGGGTGAAGCTGGCGCAAAGAACTTGTCAATTGAGCTAGAGGCATAGATAAGACGGACTCGGAGAAGGCACGGAAGATGTGGACGAGACAATTAGCAGGCGGACGCCACTGATATATTGATTGGGAGCTAGCTGGCCAGATGATGATATCGCAAGAAGGATGCAATTGTGTGGTTCACGAAGCCCTGCATGTGCAAGTCGTGCATGGTGGAAGCACAAGACAAGCCGTGGGACGCGCGCGCTCAGTCGCATCTGGATCTGATCGATTCGCCATCATCACGGATAGAGAGCAGGAGCACCAAATCAGAATTGTTCGTCTGCATCGTCTCGGAGCGTCACGTATCCTACATCTACACGGAACCAGAAAGAGAGCTAGAATACACAACGCGATCGATACAGAGCGTGAAAGCAGGTCGTGAATAAGTTATAGAGCATATAGATATAGATATTCGAACGTCCGTCTAGGCGGGAATGAACAGAGCGAGCGTGGGGATAGGATGTTTGGCTAATGAATGGGGCATGCAAGGAGTGATAGGGACGTGGGTGGGTAGAATGTGTGGCATGGCGAAGAGAAGGGCGGGGCGGGCGTGTCAAACGCGGCCCATGCAGACTCGGAAGGATGGCGGGGAAATCACTTCCGCGAGGCGGTGATGCCGATGGCGACGAGCAGCGTGACGGCGACGCAGAAGATGAGGGCGGCGGCGATGCTGCGGCGCGCCCACTTGACCTCCGCCACGCGCATGCGGGCGAGCAGGGCGGCGCGCTCGGAGGGCGTCTTGGAGGCCTCCCAGTCCTCGGGCGCGGCGAGCGGCGAGAGGAGGATGAGGATCGATGCGAACCAGAGTGGCGGGCATACTGAGGATCAATTAGCTGGGCTCTTGTGGGGATGTGGGAGGCGGGGTACTCACGGAAGCCGTATTTGAAGAAGTACTGCGCGAGGGTGACGGGCTCGGCGACGTCGCGGGGCTCGACGGAGTGGGCGTAGGAGGGCAGCTCGTCCTCCGCGTCGACGGGGAGCGGGAGGGGCGCGGGGAGTGGGTACGCGTACGCCGGGGGGAGGTCGGTCGCGGTGGGGGAGAGCGCGGACGGGGCGGGGCGCTCGTCGTGGCGCGAGTCGAGGGTGCCGCGTTTGGGTGCGTTGACGCCGAAGAAGAGGTCGACTGCGTCGTAGGTCGGGGACGCGGGGGTGGAGGTGGTGCGCGGGGTGTGGGTGTGGAGGGCGACCGGGCTGTCGAGGGAGAAGGGTTCGTAGCGGCCTGCGACGGGCTGCTGTGCCTCGATGTCTGCGTAGGGAGCCGGGGCACGCCAGCGGCCGATGAGAGTGGAAGCGGGGGAGGAGGAGGAAGACATTGTGCTGAGGAGGGATGGGTACGCGTTGTTCTTTTGTGCGTGTGTTGCTGGCGCCGGAGAAGCGATATGAGAGGTGGGGCGTGGCAGGATGGAGAACAAGAGGCGGGTACGGGGTATTATATAGTGTGGCCGTCATGGGAGTGGCGTCGGGTAAGTGATGGGAGAAGCCCCTCGTCGCCGTCGCACACAGCGCGCACGCAGGGACCGACACCCCAACCGGCTTGTGGGTGCAGGTGGGCTCCCGCCCAGGCGTGGACCCACACGCCCACACAAGCACACCTCCCATAAGCGGAAGGTCGGCAAGTGCCGGTAGCGAGATATGGACGCGTCGATGGAGAGCGCGCGCCTGCGTCCTGCTCGCCGCCACCATGCCAGCAAAGACAGCCTCGCCTGTCGTCCACATCCTGCGCCAGACCTGCGTGCATCCCGGCGGGGGCGGCGGAGCGCGTGGCGGGTGGCGGGGGGCTGCCGGCGTGCAGGAGGCTGCATCGGGGCAGGCTCCTTCCATTCATGAACGCGGAGGATGCGCAGGCTGACGTGACTCCGGTACGTGGGCAGATCCTGCATCTTGTCAGCATGGCCACTGCCATCTGCGCCGGCCGGGCGGCCTCCTCGCGCGCCGTGGGGGCTCGCCGGGGAACGTGTTTCCGGGGTGCGGGGCGCGTTGGGGGCGGGAGGCTAGCGGCGGGGCGTCGTGGCCGATGCAGCGGGCGACGATCTGGGATGGCCGCAAAGGGCAGGCAATTAGCCTAACTGGCTGGGCGGGGTGACAGGTCGTGGGCTTCGTCGAGGGGGAAGCCAGCCTTGGTCGTCGCCCGCAGGCTGATTGGCTCCCCCCGTCCACTTCGCCTGAATGAATGCTTCGATAACACATGCGCCCCGCCCCTTATAACACACCAACCCTCCCCGTCCGTCCTCACTCACTCTCTCCTCCGCCCCCCATCGCCCCGCCCGCAGTCTTGGTCGTCTGCACACCCGCAGTATCCCCATCTCCCTATCCACACCCATCCCGCCGCGTTACCCCACGCTACTGCCTGCCCTCTGCACAGACAATCCATCAACCGCCCCCGTTTTCTTGCTTTCTCTCTACCCGCGCCACTCCCCGCTCTTCTTTGTCCCCGCTACATCGACGGCGCTATTTATTGCGCACAATGTCTTCCCCGCCGTCTCCCTCCAGCCCCGTCTCGGACGACCATCCAGCTATTCCAGTCTCCCACCCGCGTTCGTCTCCTCGCTCCCCCGCCCGCTCCAGTCCCCAGCCGCCCATCTCCCCGCCCAAGCCGGTCGCCCAGAACAAAGCCATGTCCGTCGCCACGCCGACCCCCAACACCCCCACCAACGTTGCGCCGCTCACCCCACCCGATTCGGTCGCCCGCTCTGTTCCCGCGGACGAGAAGATCGCGCCGCCTCCGCATCCAGCCGTCATCGCTCCCGCCGCTCCCGTCCATGTGGAACCATCCCGCACCCGCGCGCCTGCTCCTGCCCAGGAGGACCCCAATTCTCTTCGCACTCCCAACGTGTACATCAATGGGCTTCCCCCGAATTTTCCGGAGGAGCAGCTCTACGCGATGACCAAGGACTTTGGCGGTGTGATCAGCGTTCGTACTTTCACGAGACACGTCAGCGATCGTCCGTCGTACGTTTCCATTTTGCCTTTGAACCATCGAACGTGCTGATGTGGGGATCTCTTTCATCAGAGGCTACGGATTTGTGCTGTGAGTATCCGTTCTCTGTTGCCCAGGCTTGTTGATTTGACCACGTCCTTTCTTAGGTTCGATACCGTTGACAGCGCAGCCAAGTGCATCGAGTCGCTCAGGCGCTATAGGAACCTCCACCCCTCCTTCTCCAAGGTAATCTCGTTTCGGCGCTTCCGCTTAGCCTTCCTGCTCAGATAGGTTGTTCTTTAGCAAGTGCACAAGATCCCCGGCACCGAATATGCGAGCATCGCGGCCTCCGACTTCTCCTCCGCCTCCTCGGCGTCCTCCACATCCGATGGCCACGAGTCCTTCAAGGCCCGCATGGAGCGACTCAAGGACGAGTCGAGCACCAACTTGTATATCGAGGGACTGCCGATGAGCATCGACGAGCCGGTACGCTATCCGTTCCTCTTGAGAGCTGTCACATTGCCAACATCGGCTTTAGACGCTCGGTGCGTTGGTTGCGCCGTATCCGATCAAAAGCAGCCGGTTTTTCCAGACGCGTCTCAGTCATCCACCTAGAATCATCGCCTTTGTCAGGTAGAGGGTTGCCTGTATTTCGTGTCGTTCGCGTCACTGATGGCTTGGATTGTGCAGGCTAGAGACCCGCGCGGCTTGCGAGGAGATCATCGAGCGCCTTCATGGCAGAATGATCCGTGGTTGGAACGATCCTGGCAGTCGCATCTCTGTGCGCTTCGCGGACTCTGCCGAGCAAAGGGAGCTCAGAGTGAGTGCCGGCATCCAACGCATAAAGCGGGGATTAACTCGCTTCACGCAGCGTACCGAACGCACGGGACAAGAAGACGTGTCGCCGCCCTCCCGATTGACTATGGCGCAGGCGGCTCTTCTCAATCTCCGCGGCCAGAATGTTCAGCCTCACCGTGGTGCACGTGGTCCGGACGCAGGGCGTCGTCTTCCCCTCTCCCAGTCGCAAACGTTCGCCGACCCCCAGTATACCCAGGCCAATGGCGGCCAGAACGCATATACCCACCTGCCTATGCACCCTATCGCCGCCGACTATCAGGAGAAGCGCGCGAATGTTAACAACGGCCGGCTCCCAGCCTCTCGCTCCGCTCCTACGCATTTGCAAACGCGCGGCCTGCCAGCGCCCGCCCAGCGGGCGCTTCCGCCCGCGTCGGCCAGCGACATCGACCTCTCGCTGCTGTCGCGCACTGCCACCGCGACTGGGTTTACGCCCTTGGAGCAGCAGCTCATCCTTCAGGCCCAACTCCGTGCGGAGATGGACGCCAGGCAAGATGCGTTGTACGAGGCTCAAGGCACCCTTGCGCCGTCGCTCATGTCGGCCACCCGCCACGCCAACGGAAACGGCTCGCGCCCGCTGAGCCGTATCAGCCTCGCCTCGGCAGCGTCTTCCAAGGAGTTCGTCCCTCGTGGACTGGCGTCGCGGCTCCAACAGGCGCACGCTCAGGCAGACGCGTACGACGCGCAGACGCTCTCTCCTATCGACTTCTTGCCGCCGATGTCGGAGGACGAGTTCCACGCCAATGCCCAGATGACGTCGCCGCAGCAACAGTACTCCCAGCGCCAGCAGCACATCTCCAACAGTAATACCCCAGCTTCGTATGGCCAAGATACCAACAACAATGAATCGACCTACAAGACTATTTACGACGACGAGAACAAGGAGCGTGGCATA
The DNA here is from genome assembly GCA_019915035.1 of Auriscalpium orientale. Classification (NCBI taxonomy): domain Eukaryota; kingdom Fungi; phylum Basidiomycota; class Agaricomycetes; order Russulales; family Auriscalpiaceae; genus Auriscalpium; species Auriscalpium orientale. The sequence goes on along the minus strand of JAHLMH010000027.1, from coordinate 269,659 downwards.
CGCCTCTCCAACTCGATGGACTTCGTCTTTGCAAGCAATCGGCAGCATGCCAATCAGGCCGCGGATCAGAATAACTCGGCGCTGCACATGCGGTCGACGACTCTCCCTCCGCAGTTCATGCATGGGGGCAGCTCGGGTGTCGGCGCCGGCGCCAGCAACTTTGGCCCGAGCCATGCCCGCTTGAACGGTATCCTATCGCCCACTATCCATTCGAACGTCCACACGCTGGGCCAGAACCTGAGCGGCAAGTTGAACATCTCGGTGCCGCCCAACCCGAACGCCTCGCCCGTTCTCCGCCACGATGATAGCGAGCGCAACACGCTGTCGCCCAACTCGGCCCTCGTGCACGCACATCACCCCTCGGACTCGCCCCTCGTACCGTCGCCGGCGTTGACGTATGTCTCGAGCTCGAGCTCGTCACGGACGCCGTCGACGCTGAGCCCGGCGACGCCGTTCTTCCCGTCGTTTGCGAGCGCGGGAGAAGGGTTCGGGATGGGGTACAAGGGCGAGGACCACTCGCATGTCGGCAAGGAGAGGAGCGTCCAAGCAGGGCCGTTCGGCTTGCAGAAGGTCAGGACGGGGAGCCAGTGAGTCATCGCTCCACAGCGGGCTTGTTTGCCCTCTGCGTGCGTCAGGGCGCATATTCGCTTTGGTCGCCTGGCGTCATTTTCCGTGTATATTGGTTTGCCCTTGCATTTTCCCATGCCCCGCGCGTCTCGGGGGCTTGTTGTTTTCAGATCCTCCATCGCTCGTCCATTCGCCATCTTTCGCCTTCCTGGTTTGTTCGTTGTCAGATCAACGCGTCCCATTCGTTTTCCGCCCAAGCAAGCCATTCGATCAGCTATCTGCGCCGCGACATGCGCGTCCTATTCGACCAAGTGTTTATAATTTGCATGCATTTCGAGCCGCACATCCCCGTTCGCCGTCCACCTTTGATTATTCTGGACACCAGCTATAGCCCATACAAACAAACGTATATATATTCAGGCTGTCGTCGCGTACAAGTCCCATGTCCATCGCCATGTGTTACCCTGTGTTATTCGTGTTATTCGTATGTGTGTGTGTATCGCACTAGCAATCAATGTCTTTATTCGCGAGGAGGCAGGAATTTGTCATGGCGGGACGCCCGCGACCGAGCCGCCGGCCGCATGGACAATAATTATAGACAGGCACGAAGATAGGCAGCCGGCTGGCGACTGGCGCAGCGCCAACGACTCAGCGGGTCTGGTGCTCGCTGCTCGGTGCTGTCGAGTCCCCGGCGAACGCGAGACTGTTCTGGAGGCGAAGCGTGGAAGACCTGGCCGCGGCAGAGTTGGGCCTGCTGGCCATCGGCGGGTGCCTTTCTTCGGGCGTTGGAAGTCACTATCAGACGCCAGAGGAAGAGGCACCGGTGATACCAGTAACGGAAGAGGCCTGCGACGCCTTTGCCCTCGCGAAGCACATCAGATCCGACATTCTGCGCTGTGAACGAGGGCCTGACTTACCAGACCGCAGCGCCTCGCCCGCCTTTGTTGTACGTTTTCGGCCGCCACCACGTCAACATGCCGTACACCGGGGACGCATCTGCGGGGTGCGAGCCGTGTCCAGAGCCCGATTCGGCGCGTGTTGTCTATTGTGCGGCACCCCTTTCTTTGTGTGGTCACAGCGCGTGCAGGGCATACGCGACACGGGGGGTGTCAAGGAGACGGGCGGACGGCGGGACGCTGGGGTGGCGGTGGTATATATGGCACAGACTGATGTCCGCTCCATACATATATTACCAAGCCCGACAACATCTGTTCCTGCGCCATTCGAGCACTTACTGCACCGTCCACGCACCTTCCTGCCCGGCCCCCACCCACACCGCACACACAAAAACCGATGTCGTTCCACGCATACGCGCCGCCGCCGCCGGCGCGCGGGCCCCCCTACTTCAACTACAACTACAACTACACGCCCGAGGGCATGGGCATGGGCATGGGTATGGGGGCGCCGGCGTTCTTCGCGCACGAGCGGCGGGCGGGGACGGTGCGCGAGCGCTGCGCGGCGAGCTCGCGGAGATCGGGCACGACGTGCTGGCCACCGCGCGCGCGCCCATCGTGCACGCGCTCGTCGCGGGCGCGGGCGCCGCCGCGGGCTGGACGCTCGCGCAGCTCGCGCGGCTGCTCAGCGCCGGCGCGGTGGCAGCGGGGCCCCCGCACGGCGAGCGCGAGGGGCGGCAGGCGGAGGGGCCCGTCGGCGCGGCAGGCTTCCCACGCGCGCCCCCGGGCCCGCCGCCGCCGCTCGCGCTGGGCGGCTGGGAGGCGCCCCCGCGCGCCGAGGCACCGTGCGAGCGCGAGCCGGACGCGACGGCGGCGGTCTACGCGGACGAGCTCGCGGGGCTCGCGCTCGACCGCCTCGCGGAGCTGCGCGCGCTCGTGCGCGGCGCGCGCCCACACCCGCGCGATTCGAGCTCGCGCTGGGCCGCGCGGAGGACGCGCTGCGCGTGCACCGCGCGTGGGCCGTCGCGCGCGCGGAGCTCGCGGCGCTGCGGCGCCTCGTGGGCGCGGCGCCGGCGCGCTGGGCGGGGCGGGAGCGCGCGGTCGGGCTGGTCGAGGACGCGCTGCGGATCGTGCTGGCGCAGGAGAGCGCGGAGAGGAGGCGGTGGCGCGGGGAGGGAAGGCTGGAGGAGGAGCGGTATGATGGGGGTGGACATGTTGGGCCGTGGGAGGGCGACTGAGGGGTGCGGGGACGTGCGGGGGGCCGTGGGGTAAAATGATAGGGAGGGGTCGGTCGGCGAGGGTGTAGAGGAACGTGTATGCTGATTTGTGGATAGGACTTGCAATTGTCTTGGTAAAGCGTCGGATGGCTGGTGGGGGAGTGCGCTGGTGTCGGCCGATGGATAATGGAGGATTGACCGTGGCGCCGATTCCGTATGTTCTGACATACCCATGGCAAAGTCCCACGAGTCATCATTGATCGCGCATATCTGTGACATTTGCGGAAGCGCAACTGCGCGAGTCACAGCGCAGGCCCACCGAGAGGAAAGTGACTTGCTGGCGCCTCACCAGACGCGGTAGATCACAGAAGCGTGGGCAGACGCAGGTACGAGCCGGCGAGCGATGGCACCGGACAGAAGACAGAAGACGTCGATGAGCCACGAGTCTGCGGCGTGGAGACTGATCACGTCTATGGAATATGCGCTGCCTGCCTATCAGCAGCTCACGCTCGTCGTGGTCGTCCGCCGAGCGTGTGGATTGGAGGGACGGGCGAAGGGTGGCAATCCAACAGGCGCCGGCCCCATTTTGTACTCCGCGAAGCCGGGTCGCAGTGCGTGCCGGCCGCCGCCGTTCTGCTGCTTTGCTGCGCCCCCTTCGCTGCGTCTTCTGCCCAGCTTGGCATCCCATTCCAACTACTACCTTCTGCCGTGGCATTGGCCCAAAAATTGGCTCCCTTCGCGACCGCCGTCGACACGCTTCAGATCACATACGCGAGACTTGGCAACCTCTTGACCGCCCGGAGCCATCAGTGCCGGGCTGCAATTGCAAAGAGGCCCCCACAATACGTCGACGATGACGACGTCCATGTACCCCGTCCCGTCTCGTAGCTTGGCTTGCCTGGCCTGCCGACCTGGTCCTGCAGCCTGCGACGTGCTACGTGGCAGCGCCGTCTCTTACCGTTTTTCCCCACGCAGACGCCTTTTCTCAACCATATGCGACGCGTCAGCGTTGTCCTCTGCCTATTGCGGTGCTGGTGTGCGGTCAGAGCTCAAGAATCACTGTGCTGGAGCTGTCGTCCGCATACAAGACACGGTCTCCTACCTTGCTTGTCACTCGCCACCCGCACCTTGTGATGTACGACTCCTGAGCCCACTTGCGTAGTCTGAGGTGCTTGAAACATCTATTGGGAGGGCTTTATCGCTAGTGTAGAGACAACGCAAGGTGGGACGTGCGGCGGGTGGTTGATCTGCTCGAAGTCCGACTAATGTTCACACACGCCGCACCCGCGACCATTTCATGCGTTGCATCGAGCTCGTATGAAGTCCTATAGGGCTCGTCCTCGTCGTCTTCGAGAGTCGCTGGACGGCTACGATGTGGTCTAGAGACGAGGAGAGTGTTTGTCTCTGCTTGGCTCGAAACGGAAACGCCACCGCGCGCCGCCCGATCACGTGCACCCTTCGCGCAGCAGGCGCCCCTCCATCCCGCCGGGCGGACCACTCGACCCTTCCCCTCCCGACGCGTCCAGTACACTCAGACCCATCTACCTTACACCTCCAACCCTCCCAAGTCCTCCCTGTCGCGTCGGGTGCCCCTCCACGACGCGCCTCGCCACCTTGTTTAAAGGAATGCAACTCGGAGTCTGAAGATCCCGCCAAACCTTACTCGGTGGCCAAGTCCCAAACGTATAAATACAGCGCGCCCTCGCCCCTACTCTCCAGTCGGCCCTGCTCCCCCCGGGGCAGGTAGTCTACTCAGGCACACTTCGCTCCCGTTTCACCAGAGGGTCGTCAGCCCCCGACCCCGCTGCACGCCATGCGTCTCTACCGGTGCCTCTGCAGCGGCAGTAGGACGGAGCCAGGACCCTGCTGCCGGGCCGTGTCTTTACTCCGCCATGTGCGTATTTTGCCTTTCAGCAGAATGTCGTCAAGCGTCGTCAAGACCTGGGGAGGTGCGTGGCGGCGTGTGTTTGTGTGGCGGGCGGGCGGGCGCTGATGTTTTGTGGGGTGGACAGTCTGTGACCGAGCTTGAGGAAGAATGGTGCGTTTTCTCGTCTTGTTGAGTTGGGCGGCGGTCGCTGATGCGTCGCGGGTTCTCTGCAGCTCGCGAGACGAAGACCGAAGCGGAAAACTTCAAGACGAAGACCCAAGACCATCAACGGCGGCTAGAACGAGGTGTGTGGCGCCTCGCTCTGTTGTGTCGCGCAGGCAGCTGACGCTCTGCTCGCAGCCGTGAAGCTCTGAAGGCCGAGCTCGCGGTCAAGGGAAACAGCTCGCGTATCAACAACAAGGCCGAAGACCCGCGGTCCGACGTGTGAACTAGGTGCGCCCGCCCGTCTCTCTCTCTTCCCCCCAGCACGCCCGCTCACCCGCCCTTCCCCCCGCAGGTGACTTTTCTGCTCTCTCTCGTACTGTGCCGCCGACAATCCTGTTGCTCTCCCACATGTACCGCCGACAATCCTGTTGCTCCATCCTCATGTACCGCCGACAATCCTGTTGCTCCATCCTCATGTATAGATAGGCGGGCAGTGTGCTCTAGATGCCGGGGAGTTCTGACGGGCGTCGGGGGACCGACGCTCGTACACCTGCAGGTGGCAAGAGGCTCCGGCCCACTGAGACGCGCCCAGGTTTAGAACCGGTAGTCTCGCCTATAAGGGTCGGGAGCACACGAAACGCGGGGAGGCCTCCAATATAGATTGAAGGTGATGAGGAACTTTTGGTGTGATCGTGAGTCTTGAGTTGGCTTGAAGGGTCGGAGGCGAACAAGTACTTGACTGGGATTGACTGGGGTACTATATATTACGATTGCTGCGCAGGGTTGGATGGTGCTCCTTCTACAAGTACTAGGCGAGTGCGCGTTTGGCCACAAACCCGCCGGCCAGACAAAAGTCAATTATGTGCGCGAGTTCCCTGGCTCCGCGCAAGTACCATCGCTCCCTTCGGGGTTGCACACGAAAAAATTGGAACGATACAGAGAAGATTAGCATGGCCCCTGCACAAGGATGACACGCTGTTTCAGAGTGGCAGATCTACGGATCTCAATATTTATTTTGCTGCTACTTATACGCGGTCTTTACACAACGCATCGTAGGACGGTCAAGAGCCGGTTGTGGCTCTCCTTGTACTTGTACAAGTCTCAATTGCACGTTCACATGCCGCGACGACTCGGACGCCGCGTCTCGGGCTTCCACCGCTTTCCTCAGCTCGCACGCAAACGCGTTCCGAAGGGAGGGTATCCATTAAAGATCGACGAAGTAACTAAGTAGCAGAGACGACTAATATATCTCGCAAAAGCGCAGTCTGTGAACCTCCACCGAACCCCAAGCGGTACTATTCTAAACGGGAACCATCGTGTTGAACACATAGTCCCAGAGCTTGCCTGCAAGACGCCGCGCGTTAACGGCGAGCAGTGTGAAAATGAACGCTAGATGCTCACTGGTGACCCCGAACCCGAGCTCGAAGTTCTTGTAGTGGTGCGCAAGGTGGTACTTCTTCATCTCCCGCATGTACGCGGGGAGCCTCGTGTGATGCAGCGCATAATGCATGGTGTCGTAGAGGACGTCTGGTGGTCACGCGGGCTGTAAGCACATTATCTCGATAACGACCACGAAAAGCACTTACAGAATGCGAACGCGCCGGCGACGGTGCCGTTCGCCATGGCGGGCGAAAAGAGCGCGTGTGCGAGCTGGGTCATCGGGAACGACAGCGCGAGGAACAGCGTGGGTGGCATGACCAGCCTCAGTCTACGTCGCACGATCAGCACCAAAGCCTACTCTGCGAAGAACCCCGACGCACCTGTCCATGGGCATGTAGTGATGGATGCCGTGCAGCAAGAAGTGCAGCGTCAAGAACTGGGGGGTGTCCGGCAGGTAGTAGTCGATGTGGAATAGGAAGCGATGGAAGATGTATTCCAGCAGCGTCCATACGAAATTGCCGAGGACGAAGGACAGGCCTGTCTTGACGTAGGCGTCTGCGGGCAGCGAGCCCAGGCGGTTGACGGGGAGAAACGGGTTGACCCTCACCGACGGCAGGGAAGTGCCGGCAAATTGGAGAACAGAGCGCAGCGCAAAATAGCTGGCGATGGGCAGCCAGAGCATCGGGATGACATACCACGCTGTGCGGGTGAATATCTGCACAGACATCAGGTCAAATCGCGCATGCTTTTCGGGACGGCGCACCTCGAGGTACCACTGTCCAAAGAGATTGGCGGACTCGGAGAGATGGCGGGGCTGGTGCACTTGCTGAAGGTAGTACGCCTTGCTGTACCGTATGTCGGCAAGACTGGTCACTCGCGCAGCAACATGGCGCACCTGAAGTGGGCGTTCCACATCTGCGGCAGCAGCGGCGTCCTGAGGTCCAGGAACTGATTCTTCTCGTAGTCCACAGCCTCGTCCGTGTCCTCGGGGTGGAAATCCTCCGCGGGCACCCAGTCGTTGCTCACGACAGTCTCGCCCGCGCCGACACGTCCAATGAAGAACTCCTCCAGCATGTCGTATGCGCTGTCGGAGTGCTCGTGCTCCTCCACATCCTTCATCGCATCCTCGACGTCTCGGCCGGCGACACGCAGCAGGAAGTCCTCGCCGCCGGGATGGTCGGGAAGGAACTTGGTGACATCGTAGACCTTGCCCTTGCAGGTGACCCAGGCGCTGCTCGCTGTTTTGTGCTCAGAGATCTCCGGGAGGGAAAAGATACGAATGCGCTTGGACATGTTGACCGATGGAGGGAGACGAGGGGCAGACGGGGCGTTGTGGAAAGACTGAATAAAGCGCAGGCGACATACATCTTGGTTATGGGCCGGACCCCCCGCCGGGATCTCGCCTCCACTGGACAGACCCTCGCCCGAGTCGCGCCAACTCGAGGCTAGCAATCATGCCGCATGGAAGCTCGCCAACGGGCCGGTCATAGACTATATGCTCTTGTTTGCCCACGCTTGCTTCTGTTTGCCGCCTCTCCAGCCACTGGGACCGACTCTGACTCTGTGCACCGATATTTGAGAACGGCGGAGCGTTGCCACCTGGCCAGCCTCGAGCCTGCATCAGAGCAAGGTTACGGCCCTGGGGCACATTTCGAGTTGGAAGAGACGGTGACATCTGATGCGCCCCGACTGCTTGGACTGACTCAGCACTGCTCTCCTCTGCAGCGCGGCTCTTCTCACTTGCTCGGCTTGCTCCCCCCAAGTTTCGCCCGCTCAAGTCAACATCGTTCTGTTTGGTATGTTACATGGAGGTTCGTGTGTGGCGGGTGATAGGAAAACGAGGGTTTCGTATGTATGGACTCCAGCTCAACCATTTCCATCCTTTTTTCTTGTAAGTAGCAGCGCTGTATGGTGGGCCTTTCGATGGGATGAGTCGCCTGCATAGTTTGCCGCTCGAGAGAATGCTCACTCGTGGCGACCATCTAGAGCTTTGTATGGTCGATCCCTTCGCCCTTGCCACCATAAGCAACTGCGGGCGCCCCTCCGCTATCTCGCAGCATCATCGGGGCTCCGTTCTTCGCCGTCATCTCTAGTGCTTCGCTGCCTAGCCGCGCCTCTGGGACACCTACCTCGTCTGACTCTCTCTTGAGCTGGGAGCCACTCTCGAGGTATGTGGCCACGCCGCCCTCCTGCATGTAGCGCTCCGCGGTAGACAAGGCGGCGTCCAGCTTCGACAAGATGGAGGCAGCAGAGTCGGTGGCGTCTGCGTCTGCGACCTTTGATCTCATGGCCTGGAGCTGTGCGAAGAGTAGGGAGATTCTGGCGACGATGGCAGCGCGCTCCGCACGCATGATGCATAGCTGTATCTGCAGCGTGGAGATGCTATCTTCCGCGGGCGTGAGCTCCTAAGTTTGCGCGTCAGGCCGGGGTAATTGTCGCCAACCTACTTTTCAAGTTGATCAAGATGCTCACCTGTGGGTGTGATCCAGGAGCCACTTGGCCTATCGTCGCAGGCGACTGAGCCGGGTCGGGAGGTCTGAGGTCGTACATTGCCTCGACGAAGCCTGAACCGCTGGGGGGATAAAGACTCCGGAGGTGACGGTGCTTTTTATACTTGCTGTACGAGGGGTTGAGCGCCGTGTCTTCTCTTACGGCCGTCACCCCAATCTTGCTAGGTCTCCGAATTTCCCGAACAAAACAGATACCCTAACGTGCATGACGCACACGTGGGTTCTGGGGAGGGCCTGGCCCGTGATGGACACGTCAAAGACAGTAGATGCAGTAAAAGAGTGTGTAAGTAGATGTGTTGGATTTGTTCGTGAGGGGGCGTTAAAGCAGGGGTTGGGGTGCTTAGGGGCGACGCTCGCGGCATTTTCTCGAAGTCGATGATCACGTGGGATCCCCGCATCTCGGCACCTCGGCATAACACATCGCTTGACACCTGTGTCCAACGTCACGGTCAATGCGCGCAGTGCAAGACAATATTGGTCCTGGCATGCCCATATTCAAGCAGTCGCCCTTTCACTGCATTTCCTATCAGCAATATCCTGGAGCCATACCCATCATATAACTTGATTTATGTTCCCCACGATGTCCTTCAAGTTCAACACACTTTCAGCGAGCTTCGGTGGACTTCGTGCGCACCGTCGAGCTCTCAGCTCTTCCTCCGTTCAAGGCCCTCGTACACCGCCCCTCGACCACCGCCCCTTTCCCCAAGTTCTTCCGCGAAGAGATATTGGACAAGCGCGGGGATAGACCAGCGCTCATCGCTCCCCGTGAGCGGCCACGCGCCCACGGAGGGCCCGTCTCGCCCAACCTCGGAGCGCAGCGCCATCTTGCCTGGAGCTTTGGCGAGTTTGACCGGCACATCAATGCGTTGGCACGGGGGCTACTTGCGCTGGGTGTGAAGCCAGGGGACCGAGTTGGTGTGGTCATGGGCAACAACAGGTGCGTTGCAGGAGTTAATCTGGTGGAAAGCCAATCGACGAACTGTTCTCGCTGCACAGCGCGTATGCGATGCTCCAGTGGGCATGCGCCAGTGTCGGCGCGATACTGGTCACGATTAACCCCGCGTACCGTGTACATGAGCTCGTGCGTCTTACACCCGTCGATTATTGCCGCCTAATTTACCATTCCCCCACGCAGATCGACACCCTCCGCCTCGTAGGCGTATCCCATCTCTTTGTCGTTCCCCAGATTCGGACATCGTCCTATCTCACGCTTTTGACGTCCGCACTGCCCTCCCTGTCCTCATTTTCCCCTGGTAATATCCAAGAGGAGAAGCTCCCCGAGCTGAAGACTATCATCGCTGTAGATAATACTGGTGAACCAGCGAAGTTTCACACCATCCTCGGCGACGCAAAATGCGCTGTCGACTTTCGGGAGGTGCTGGTATGGGAAGAAAAGGCGTCGGAGGCAAGGCGTCTGCAGGAAATAGGTGCGACGCTGGACAAAGATGACGTGGTCAACCTGCAGTTCACAAGGTAAGTTATTGGCTGGTACATGACTTGCAATCACTGACCTGCCCTGACTCGCACGCTTCAGTGGCACAACCGGTTTGCCCAAAGCCGTGTCGGTATGTTATGACTTGTTCAAGTACGGCGGAGGGCCACGTTTCCGAGTTGAACGGGAGAATCCAGTTGACCCATCATAACCTTCTCAACAACGCCATCTCCATTGGACAAGCGATGCGACTCACAGAAGAGGACATCGTCTGCAACACGCCTCCTCTCTTTCACTGTTTTGATGAGTATTTCAGTCATCGGATGCGCATGTTGATGCTTACCCTTCCGAATAACCACGCCTCGTCCTAGGCAACCTCGCCGCCTGGACTCACGGTGCAGCCATTGTATACCCTTCCGAAATCTATGATGCACAGGCCGTTGTCGATGCTGTTGTGAAGCTGAGATGCACAGCACTTCATGGCGTGCCAACGCATTTCAACGGCGTGCTGGCGGAGGTGGAGCGAAGACGCGCGGAGGGTGAACGACTGGATTTCGGGCAACTGAGAACCGGCATCGCGGCAGGCTCGCCGGTCCCAATCGAAATGATGAAGCAGCTCATCAACAAGATGAATTTGAAGGAGTTAACGAACGCCTATGGAATGAGTATGTCTTTTGATATGGTCCGTCATTGTTGACCGTGCTCACCGTCCGTGTGCCTCAGCTGAAACAAGGTAATGAGCTATCTTCTCGTTCAGCGCTATCAGTATCTCATCTCATCTGGCCACGCAGTCCCGTGTCTTTCCAAACTGTCACCGATGACCCTCTGCTCAAGCGCACGGATACTGTGGGCAAGGTGCGGCCGCATGTAGATGCGAAGGTTGTCGATCACGAAGGCGCTATTGTTCCCATCGGCACCCCTGGCGAGCTGCTCATTTCAGGCTACCTTGTCCAGAAAGGGTGCGTGGTGCTGCTCCCATTCTTTCATGAACCCGCATCCCGACGGGTTATGAAGATACTGGGGCGATGAAGAGCAGACTCGTGATGTCATGAAGCCTGACGAAACCGGCAAGGTTTGGATGCACACGGGAGACAAAGCCGTCATGGACGAAGAGGGCTACCTTCAAAGTATGCCTCATCACTTGACCTTGGTTTCGCAAACTAACCACAGTTGTTTCAAGTCGTCGGGCGCATCAAGGACATCATCATTCGTGGCGGCGAGAACCTCTTTCCAGTTCAGATCGAGAACGCTCTGTGCGAGCATCCCGGCATCCTCGAGGCGGCTGTAGTCAGCGTCCCCGACGAGAAGTACACCGAAGTCGTGGGCGCGTTCGTCGCGCGCAGACCAGTCAAGGGCACGCCGCTTTCACCAGCAAGTGTGCGGAAGGCAGTATGGGACCGTATGAATCCTCAGGTAAGCGCCGCTTCACTATTTCAGAGAGGCAGGTTCACTGGCGGCGTCCGGGACAGAATGCGCCGTCATGGATCTGGTTCTTGGGAGAGGACGGCGTCGCGAGCGAGTTGCCGAAGACGGCGAGCGGGAAGGTGCAGAAGCATATTCTGCGTGAGTGGAGTCGGGACTTGGCGAAGAAAGGCGTTGGGAAGGTGCAGTGAGCGGCCCTTCGGAGTGGTACTTGTACGTCCTCAGAATGCCTGTGTATCGTTACCGGTTCATGGTGGTGTCTCACAATCAGATCACCATCTAGTCCTCTGTATCTTTCGCACAACTGCACATTGGTTCGCCTTTTGCTCTTCCTCAACTGTTCTTGCGTGTGGCAGCGTTTGCGGCAGCCAATCAGAGTGCATGAGTCAGCAGGTATGACATACTCTGGCGGTCCAAGCGCCAAGATCCCGTTGGCATTTCTCCTCTGCTTCGACAACCATTGCAGCTTTCACCCTCATTTTTTGAAGACTGCATGCACCGAATTAGGCGCTCTGTGTGCTCTGTGTGGATACACGACTCAGGCGCGTCGTAGCGCAGACGCATGGACGCTGCACTCTTCGTCCCAACCTCCAGTCAAAATCGAAATGCGCTGCATTTGACCCGCTATCCGACCCGCTATCCGACCCGCTTTCCGACCCGCTTTCCGCAGGCTGTACGGTCACGTTTCGCCCTGCGTCCAGAGGGTATAAGAAGCCCCCCACTTCGTCGTATTGGAAGCATCAGTCCTCTTTTCACTCACTATCCACTAAACCACCCACCCACTACACATCCACTTTATCCACCCACCTTCAATTAGCTGGTCTAATTATGTCTCCCACTACCAACAACACTTTTACTTTCAACGCCGATGCCGTCCTGTTCGATATGGTCAGTCTGTTCACATCCTGTGCTCATTGCATAGCTGACTTTGCTTTCCCGCAGGACGGCACACTCACCGACTCCATCGCCGCCGTCGAGGCCGCGTGGGGAAAAGTCGCCAAGGACATCGGGCAGGATCCGGCATATGTCATCGCTGCGACCCACGGCAAGCGTGCCATCGACAACCTTGCGCAGTTCAAGCCTGAGTTGAAGGCGCATGAGATGGACGACGCTGTCTCAGAGTTCGAGAACACTATCCTCTATTACGCAGATGCGTTCAACTCCGCGCCGGCGTCGGAGTACAGCACACCTTCGTGGTCGCCCGCGAGGTCTACCACATCGTCGACCGACCCCACCCCATACCTCACCCCAGAGTCGAGTGCGCCCTCGTCGACGGAGGATCTTTCGGATGTCTCAGATGCCCCGCGCCGCCCATCCTTCATCACGCGCTTGAGCAAAGCACTCATGTCTTCTGTGCGGACGGCGCCGCGGGTGTATGATGATGAGGAAGCGTTGGTTGAGGGCGCGGTACACCTCATGGAGGACACCCTGGAGGCGTGGAAGGTCGAGGCGATGAGCGTTGATCGCTCGGTGCGCATCTTGCCTGGTGTTAGGAAGATGATCGACTCCCTTCCAGAGGGTCGCTACGCTGTCGCCACCTCAGGCGCCAAAACATATGGTTCGTACTCTTCGTCAATCATCTAACAAACACCATCTGACGTTTCATTAGCATATGGATGCATGACTCGTGTCGGCATCACCCCACCCGCAGTTACTATCACCGCCGACGACAAGCGCCTGAAGGCGGGCAAGCCCGCCCCCGACCCCTTCCTCCTCGCAGCCGACTGCCTCGGGTTCGACCCGAAAAAATGCGTTGTCTTCGAGGATTCACCCTCCGGCATTCGTGCTGGCGTGGCGTCTGGCGCGACGGTTATTGCCTTGTGCACCAGCCACGAGCGCGCACAGATTGAGAACTGCGGCGCGCACTATCTCGTCGAGAACATGGAGGACGTTGTGTGTGAATCAGTCTACGTCGATGGGCAGATGAGCTTGCAGTTCACTGTGCGTTGTTAATCCATAATTATATACCATTGCATCAGCCATCATTATACCCCACATATATACCATTGTATTAGGAAACATTATACCCCATAATCAATTGACCGCATTTTGGCTTGACACAATGACGTTGTCTTCCTTCTGCAGCTCTGTTTGACCGTTCTCAAGCTCACTTCATTTTATCTCTTCCTTACTTCTCAAACCTTACTCTCACGTTCCATTACACTCCTCTAAGTCGTTGTCATCGTCGACGAAAACCAAATAATCCCTGACTACTCTAAATCGCTGAAATGGATGATTTTAGGTAAAGTTCTCCACGTTATGTCCATATTCATTGGCCATAGCCACGCCTCGCCTTGCCGACTAGGAGGTGTCTAGACTTCAACCAACTCGAGAACCAATTCCCCAAGACGATGCCCCAAAGAAAATTGAAGTACGAAACTCCGCGGTACTGCAGCTTCATCGTGAGCAGCGATGCAGCTGTAAAATAGAACTCCAACGTACCCGTCCATTAGTGACAATGATGATCTCCCTGCTCCCTTCGTAATGCTTCGGAGGGGCCTGCCCAGCGAGCACTGCGAGGATGTTGGCGATGATGATGGACTCTTGAAATACTATCTTCCCGAGCTGCTTCTCTTCCTTCCAGTCACACGCGTCGCCGCACGACAAGACATCCGGGAAGGAGAGCAACTGAAACGTGGATTTGATGCGGATGAAGCCCTGGGCGTCGAGGACATCGCCCGCGGTGGCGTTCCAGGATTTCAGGAACTCAGTAGCGGGCTTAGCACCACGAGCAGGGACCTAGAAAGCAGCGTTGCCTTAGACTCGGTGTGCGTAGTTGGGAGAGGATACTGACCACCAGGTCTGCTTTGATCTTCTTGCCGAGGCGGGTGGTGACGAAGCCATCCGTGATCGTGTTGTCGTCCATGTAATCGCCGAACACGATGCTGACTCCGGTCTCACGAACGTCCTGCTCGAGACGGTTCCGAACTTGTCCGGGTACTTGGAGCTCAGGAGCTTGTCGGAGCCATGCACGATGGTCACCTTTTTACCGGGGAAAAAATCGGCAACTTCCCCAGCATACTCTGAGGCAGCAATGTCAATAAACTACTGGCACACGGGGGAGAAATGACACGTACCGATACCGCATGAGCCACCACCCACCACGACAATGTCCTGTGCATCCTTGAACCTTTGACGCCAGTCCTGTATATGGCTGACTGCAGCGCGCTTCTCGCCTTCGGGGAAGTTGAGTGGCTCCGGCCAGATCGAGCCCGGCGCCAGCAACAGGACATCGTAGTCGATGCTCTCGCCCGTGTCGAGTGCGACGGAGCCCCCGTTCCCTCCGGTGCGCGCATCCACCCGTACGACCCGCGCAATCTTGATCGTGCCTAGGCCATTGGCGAGAAGCTTGTCGTACGGGACAAGGCAGGACTTCTCGAGCTCCTGCTCGGCGGTGGTGGTCATGCGAATGGTTGCGGGATAAAAAATGATATAAGGGCGCGAATTAATGAGGGTGAGAGTGTGCTGCGCGGGGTCGAGCTTCTGGGAGAGAGTGCGGGCAAGAACCGCGCCATAACCTCCCCCGCCGACTATGACCACGTTCTTGCGACCAGACATCTGTGAATGAGCGGGTGTGAAGCAGGCTGAGGGAGAACGGTGGGAGAGAAAATTGCCGGCAATCTCAACCTTGCTGGCTGGTATTTATGCGATTGACGTGACCGCATTTTTGATAGTGATTTGAAGGGAACCACCCAGAGAAAGGGCAAACCAGTCCGTCAGCTATGTGGCAAACGTCAGCGGAATTGTTGAGTTACGTGCAGCCACTCAGGTCATCGTCAAATTCCCGCGCTTCGACCGGGGCCACATATGGCAATCGTCAAACAACCTGATGATAACCTGGTCTCCAGTACTTAACCTACTTGCATGAAACGCCCAACCCAACAGCCTGCGAGACGCGTCATCTTTTTCGCGCAAAACTCACAGCGGAACCTCCTGCACTTCAAACTCGTTCACGCGTCTCCCGGTCTCGATGAAGTTCTCCTTGTAGTTCTCGCAGAACTCTTCGAAAGCCGCCCGATTGTACGCGTCCCAGGGCGGACGGCGGTTCTCCCCGAATCTGTCGAGGATCATGTCGCAGAACATCCAGATCATCTCGAGGGCGACGATGGAAAGTGGCTTCTGGTCGGCCCGCGCGATGATCACGGGCCCGATGTTCTTCAACCACCTGTGCAGGACAAGTCAGTGGCCTAATTACTGTACAACAAGCCCGCAGCGTTACCTCGCGGTCGCAAAGCCAGTTTCTGGCCTGATCATAAGGTACGTGACGCTCTGGTTATCCCTGTTTGGGTCGCTCTCATCATCCAGCGGCAGCTCGTTCGCCTCCCTCCATATCTTGATCGGCACGCCAACAAGCTGCGACACAGGGCTCACGGCCGTGCCATCGCCCCAGATCGGGTGGTCAGGTGGGACGTCGAGCTGCTCTGGGGAGAAAGGGCGATTGAAGCCTCCCTTGAGACGCACTGCTTTGACAGACGTAGAGGGCGGGGTATTCGAGATCGCACTCGCAGTGCACACACTCTTGTGCGTTTTCCATGCGGACTTTTGGCAGGCAGCGTTCTGCGTGGCAAGTGTGGGTTATCGATGAGTACCGATGCAAGATGATGGCGTAAATGAGTCACATACGCAGTACAGCGCCAGACGGCAGCGTGTGCAGCGCTGGAGGCCCGCGGTGTTCTTGTCGCAGAGCCAGCAAGTTTCAGTAGTCGCGATGGTGGACATGGTGGGTGGTGCGATCAGAGGGATGGCGCAAACAGACGTCGAATGAGGAAGCCCGTGTTCTGGAAAGTCATAGAACATAGCGTACACGGGACATCGCCTCGTTGACTATACAGGATATTCCGCAACCGTAAAGGCGAAACATGAAATGGCTTCTTGTGTCAAGTCAACAACTGGGCATCGAACCGTGTCGGACATACTCGGCCCTCGGGAGACTGAGCGCGCGCGCTCTCCAGTAGCAAGAAATGAACAGGTAATAAATAAAATGGATGTCACAAGAGATACAAAATCGAAATGTTCAACATATGCCTATGCAAAGGTCCGTTGTTCATGAATACATACCGCAGACCGATACCATCGCTCACAACGGGAATTCCAGCCCCTCGAACTCATCCAGACGCCCTCCCACAATGGCACGCTCTATGTAGCCCTTGCAGAATCTGTCGAACTTGTAAAAGTCCTCAATGCTACGGCAGAAAATCCAGATCATCTCGAGCGCGACGACGGGAAGTCGCTCCTGGTTCGCTCGCGCGACGATAACAGGTCCAATGTTCTTTCTCCATCTGCTCCCAACGTCAGATCAGCAAGTGCCGTGGAGGTCTGATTGCAGCCTTACCTTCCGGCCGCATAGCCATTCTCAGGCTGGACCATGAGCTCATCGACGCTTTGGTTATCCATGCCCGGGACCCTCTTGTCATTGAGTGACAAGTCAGTTGCCTCTCTCCATATCTTGATCGGCACACCCACGAGCTGCGATACTGGGCTCACGGGTGTGTTTTCTCCCCATATCTCATGCTCTGGTGGCACGTACAGCTTTTCGGGGGAGAAGGGGCGCATATACCCACCTGTGAGGCGCACCGCGCTAACAGCGGCGGCCGGCGGACCACTCGGCATCGCGCTCACGATGCAGACACGCTTGTGCTTGTCCCACGCAGCGTGTAAGCACGCTTTGTCCTGTGGTTCGCCGATGAGCGAGAGGTCTAGGTGAGAGCGTGAATATACATACACAATACAACGCGATCCGACAGCATGGACAGTATAGATGGTCCGCGGGGTTTTCGTCACAGTTCCAGCACGTATCTGTGATGAAAGCCATGGTATGCGAGGGGGGTTTGGAGGTACAGTATGCGTTTTCGCAGGCTTTTGTAGTGTGCGAGTGCTGTGTAAATGACTGTTAGTTCGATCACTTCCGATCAAAAAAGCGGTAAGGTCATACAACATCGTTTAAGCTGTGTTTTGATCGTAAAAGAAGACTGGGGACAAACTTCACAGATGGGTAAGTCGACATCTGGTCATCAGGTCTTTGGCCGTTACAGCTAGACACGAACGCTCAGGCTCATTCAGCATGGTACGACAGTGAGGGGCAAGTGAGGGGGGAAAGTCCTTACACGAGAACGCTGTGTATGATGATCGTCATTTGGTTAATGTATGACAGGCACTAGGAGCAGTGCTAATGAGTGAGCGCTAGTGTTCCAAGCTGAGCTTCAGAAGAGTCTGGCCCTTTGCTGTGCTTAGGTCGTCGGTGCCACCGATCTCTCTTTCTTTCCATAGGTTGCCGCATATTTGTGAACTTTTCTTGGTGGAGGTCCCGTACCTAGATGCAAGCAGCCTCTGGGTGCGTCGCCCGGGCTTACCGTGTGGTACATCACAGAAGTAACGTCTCCCAGTACAACGTTCCTCAAGTAATGCCTACAGAGGCAACGACAAGAGAAAAACCAAAGCGCACACGAGCCACTCAATTCAAGCCTCCGCGAGCGAGTGTGCAGTACTTCACAGACCATAGTGACCCCTCGTCATGCTGACCAAGAGATCCTTGGACTTGAACAAACGCGACCACCAGTTCCCGAGCACAGGACCCCAGAGATAGTCGAAGTACGAAACACCCCGGTACTGCAGCAACGTCAGAATGAGCAACGGTACGGTGATAATAAGAGGAAGCCGCCGCACCCGTCCGATGCTTAAGACAACAAACTCTGAACCTCCTTTGTACTGTTTCGGCGGCGCCTTGCCAGAAAGCAGCGCGAGAATGTTGGCGATGATAATTGGGTCTTGGAACATGTGCTTGGAAAGCTGCTTTTGCTCCTTCCAGTCGCACGCATCCCCGCACGCAAAGACGTCCGGATAGGACAGCAGCTGAAGGGTAGGACGGACACGAATGTATCCATGTGCGTCGAGGACATCGCCCGTGGTGGAGTCCCAGGACTTCAGGAAAT
This sequence comes from Auriscalpium orientale, assembly GCA_019915035.1. Taxonomy (NCBI): domain Eukaryota; kingdom Fungi; phylum Basidiomycota; class Agaricomycetes; order Russulales; family Auriscalpiaceae; genus Auriscalpium; species Auriscalpium orientale. Next base: position 251,277 of record JAHLMH010000027.1, on the reverse strand, counting down.
CGGTAGCTGGGCGAGCGCCGCGAGCGGGGACCTGGAAGGCAGCGTCGTGTTCAGATCGGGTACACGTAGCCGGACGAGGATACTAACCACTAAGTCGGCCTTGATCTTCTTGCCGTTGCGGGTGGTAACGACGCCGTCGGTAATCGTGTTGTCGTCTAGGTAGTCTTGGAACACCATGTCGACGCCGACCGCACGGACGCCCTGCTCGACGCGCTTGCGATATTTCTCCGGATACGTGGAATTGAGGAGTTGGTCGGAACCATGGACGATGGTCACCTTCTTGCCGGGAAAGAAATCTGTAACCTCTCCAGCGTATTCTGAAGGAGATATGAGCACTGTATGTACGAATGGGATGGCTGTAGCTAGACGTACCAATGCCGCAAGCCCCACCGCCCAATATAACGATGTCGTGGGCGTTCTTGAACTTGTCGCGCCAGTCCTGTACATGGTGGAAAATCTCGCCATGCTGCTTGCCGTCGGGAAAGTCCAGCGGCTCCGGCCAGACCGAGCCCGGCGCGAGCAACAGGACGTCGTAGTCGATGCTCTCGCCTGTGTCGAGTGCGACGGAGCCCCCTTTGCCCTCTTTGCGCGCATCAACGCGTACAACCCGTGCGATCTTGATCTCCCCGAAGTTGTTGACCAGGAGCTTGTCGTACGGAAAGAGGATGGACTTCTCGAGCTCCTCCTCGGCGGTGGTGGTCATGCGGATGGTGGCGGGGTAATGAATGATATAAGGGCGTGAGTTAATGAGCGTGAGGGTGTGCTTCGCGGGGTCCAGTTTTTGGGAGAGAGCGCGGGCGTTGACTGCGCCGAAGCCTCCCCCGCCGACGATGACCACGTTCTTGCGACCAGACATTCGTGAAACTGCGGGTGCGAAGGGAAAGCAGTGGGGAAACGCGGTGCCCCTGCCACGATGGCTGGCATTTATGCGAACGCGAGTACGGCCCCATAATGTGTTGGTCGTTGATAACGAGCGTTCGTCAACGTGAGTTGTTGGCGGGGTCAGACCAACCTGGTCACCGTTAGCCAAAGTGACATCAGCAACATTACGCTGACAGTGAACACGCAAGCAGAATTACGTGCTGCCACTCCGAAGTCTTCAACGTCACCCAACGCAAGTCAGAATCAGGATGCTCTAGCCATCGACAAAAAAGAAGTAAGCTTCTGTAAATCCTCCATCAAGGTTCCATGCTAGTTAGAGGGGACCATTCTTGCTCAAGCACCTCAACAATCCCGGAGGGTCCTTGTGGTCGGAAGCTGTCTTCTGAAACCTTTGGCATCCTTAGCTACTACCCTCTAGTAGCTACAGTACGCTCTGCCGCCCTGAGATCCACACATGTTCATTGCTCAAATATAATTGCACAAGTTGTACGTACAGTTGACTAGAATGTATATACGTAGCCCTACTTGATTTGCACCGCGATCAATGCAGGGGATATAGATCCGGCGCGACGTGCGATTGCAAGGGTATGTACAGAACGGTGACTATGAACACGGCCAACGACCTCGGTCAATACGGACACGAAACGAAGGACGGGGAAGGGGAATGGGATGAACAAAGGGAACGAAAAGGTAGATGATGTGGTACTGAACACATTGCGCGGGACATCGAGCATGATTTGATTTGGCTTGGCTTGGCTTGGACGGTAGTGATGTGGTGTATCGCGAGCTGCGGGGGAAATGTCGGTGTAGGCTGGGCGAGGCTTGGGGATCGCAGAGGAGAGGATAACACGCCGGACAAAGGCAGCGGAACGGGCTGGCACACAGCAAGCAGACAGAGCGTATCGAGACGCGGGCGCTTGAACAACAGATCGACGGACGGGGCTGGATAACAAGCAGCGACGAGGACAGCGTACGATAGCATGCATGCGAAAAGCTGAGTGTGTTGGTGTGTGAGGGAAATGAATGAACTTGAACTTGAATGCATAGGCGACATAGGGCATGGGCGGACATCGGAGCAGCGCGGATGCGGAGTTGAATGAGCGGACCAGACGCGCGAGCGTGCACCGAGCGTGGTACGAGGATGCTTGAGAGGCTTGGACTTGAATGCAGGCAGATGGTTGAATGGCTTATATTGACCAATAAAAAGATGCGGATGGAGGTGCAATGCGATAGGTCCGCTGACGGCATGGTCCCGTCGGTGGACAACCCTTATGAGAGCGCATGGAGGGTGTTCGGATCGGCTGCGTAGGGATCCAAGCCTGCTTCGACCGCCCGAGTGCGTGCCGCGCGAATGAGCGCCTTTAGGGAAGGGAGCTCGTCCACCAGGTTCACAGGGGTGTTTTCGTCCCAACGTTCCAGAGCCCACTCGCGAACGAACGAGCTTGTCTGGGCGCCAAATCAGCAAAGATATTTTGATAAACATTGTGACGAGACATACCTTATAGTACTTCTTCGCCGCATACTTCTTGTAGAAGGAGGGATGGCGAATGGGCTTCAGCACGTAATTCAGCATCAGGTTAGCGGTGGGCACCAGCGCACTCTCAGCGTAAGAAGAGTAATGCGCCAAGTTCGGGGTCTGAGGAAACGATCAAAAAGAGGCCATGGATGAAGCCGAGAGAACTTACCCAGTTCTCATAACCGAGGATCAGTCTCGCAAGCCAGATGGCCGCCGCGGCCAGTAGGGACGGCGGGGCGGCGATCAGACGCCACTCCACGCACTGAATCTCCATCAAGTACTTTGCCACCGTGCGCACCTGCACGTTGTAGTCGTCCGCCTTGCTTACACGGCGGAGGAAGTGGATCGGGTTGGGATAGGACATGTTCCAATCCAGCGTCTTGAGGATGTACTTCTCCGCCTGCAAGATCTCCGCCTCGGTGTACGACGAGTCCGCACAGTACAGGAAGTTCTGCGACGACGGCGCCACAATCTCCTCAACCTTGGCGGCAAGGAACATGCACGTGATGCCGACGAGCTGCAGCTTGGCGAGCGAGACGACACGAGCGGACAGGAAGCGGTCGATGATGTTTACGCAGAGGAACAACGTCTCGGGGAGGAGCCTGAAGCGCATGTGCACCTGGACGAGCCAGTCGGTGAGGATGCCACGCATCTTCCACGCCAGATCTTTCTGATTCTCCATGTAGTTTGGATTTGGGAGGGTAGTTTGCTGAAACAGGGTGTCAGCCGACCCAACACACGATTAAGAGATTGTGACGCACCTCGACGACCTTCATGTACTCGAAGATCTCCAGAACATATTCGCTGACCATGAGCGGGTCGTCAGCGTCCTCCGCATCCAGGTCCACCCAGCCATCCCCGTTGGGATCAGCCTCCGCCTCGTACGAGATATCCGCCATGTGTCGCTCCAGCTCTGCCGCGGCGCCATTGACGTGGTCCTCCACCTGCACTTCCTCCTGGGCCTCCTCATCGAATTCTTCAGGAGCTTCGGAGGAAGTTCGCCGCTTCTTGTGGACCGGTCCAACGTCGAGGTCTTCGTCCGCTTCGGGCTCATGCTTGATCGAGTGGCCCGACGTACGCCTCAATGGCAGCGTGGCACTCGCCTTGCGGGTGTGCGTCAGCCGACGAGGAGGGGCAGGAAGGTTGGGCGGGCTGATAGCCATAGGCTCGTGAAGAGTAGGCGACTGTGGCCTCGGTTTAAGCTCATCATGAACGTGCTCAGCAGCGCCCGAGGAGCGAGTTACGCGCTTGGACAGGAGCCCAGTAGGCGCCACGACGGTGCGCAGAGCTTGCCTCGAGGCCGGCGCAGCGGTGGTCGTAGTTGTAGCAGTTGTGGTCTTCGACTTTATGACGACGCCGGCAAACTTGGAGGGCGCATGCTGGGGTGCGGCGGCTGACGTCTCGTCCTTGACCTTGCCCTTGGCTGCAGCGGTGCCCGGTTTGGGCTTATTGACGACCACCTCACCGAATGCGGAGCGCTTTCGCTTGCCTTGCGCAGCGGGGTCCTGCTCAGCTGCCGAGTCCTTGCTGACGGCTTTGGCACGTGTTGAGGCGGTCGCCGCGGATGCGCGAGCGGGGCCTGCGGTATTTGCAGTGGCATTGGAGACCGATGGGGGTTTGGTGCGTGTAGCGATGCGGGGGCGCGCAAGTGCGTTTTCGTCCTTGAGGACGTTGCGGGTGGTTCGTGTTACACGCCTCGTCTGCGGTGAACAGGCGAACTGTTGGGCTGGGCAGCAAAACAGGACGGTAGAGAGGACTCACGGGTATGTTTGAAGCCATGTGAAAGACAGAAGAGAGGAAAGAGGCGGGGAGGAGAGGCGGGAGGGATGGTCGAGGTCGTTGGCGAGCAGGTGAGCGCTTAGCCCGTCCGGTTTTGGTCTCTTCGGGTTCAACCACAGCAAACACCGCCAAACATCAACGCGCCCGCGTCCACCCACGTGACCGAGGCTTGTTCTCCATTGTCTCCCTTTCCCGTCTCTCCGACTCGTCTGTCGCCACCAGCTCACAGCCTCGGCCACAGCAGCCAGCCATTGAACTCATTCTCGCCAATGCACGACTCTGCTTTCTGTGCACGCGTCTACTTAGCCGCCCCGGCCATCGATGCTCGTTAAATTTTCAGGCCGAAAGGCTTCTGATCTCACGACTGAGTACCCTGCAGCCCGCTCTACCTGCACCACAGCGTCCTAGAGTAACGGCGACTGGAGCCTCTTCACATAGACCCCCACTGGCGCTGCTCAGCAAGCACCGAGGTCTTGCCAATATCCGTACCAACCCGTCCGTATTGACGCCCACCGCTACCATCTCCGCACTACTCGATGTCAACGCATCCTCAAGCACTCATCGTGCGTAATCACTGGACGGCTATTTTCTGTGTGTCTGAATATGACTCTTTCACCAGGTCGGAGCTGGTCCGTCTGGCCTCGTCTCCGCTCTCATTCTGCGCAAGAATGGCATTCCAGTCCGAGTAATCGAACGCAGGCAAGTACCTCATGGCGCCATTCGCGGTACCGCTATCCAGGCAAGTATCCCATCCTCGTCCCATCAAGCTCACTTCAACTCACTTGTCAGAAGCCCCGTATTCTAGAAATCTTCGAGTCACTCGGAATACTGGACGATGTGCGCGCCATATCGACGCCGCCCAACCTAATGGGTGTGCACTCATCTGGAAAAGAGATCACCCAGGCTGCGCCATGGGCAGATGAAGCGGACGCGAGCCCCGGAATACCTCATGTAAGTTAGTTTGTGTATGCAGCTATGTACTTCATGCTGATTTCGCAACCCCTTAGCCCACCTTAATCAGCACCTCGCAGGCTGGGTTGGAGGGCATATTACGCCAGCACCTTGAACGACTCAACACGAAGGTCGAGATGGGTGTAGAGCTCGTCAATCTGAAGCAGGATAAGGACAAGGTGACAGTGCAACTGAGGAGCATGGATGCCGACACAACGGCGGAGTTCAGCTACGTCGTAGCGGCCGATGGCGCCAAAGGTGACGTAGGCTTGTCTGTGTCGCAAATGCCTGCTTTTCTTACCTGCTTTGAAGGCACTATACGTGAAATGCTAGGCGTATCCTTCGTTGGGGAGACAAGGGCGGCAGATAGGATGTTTACGGCGAACGTCGAATGCACCGACGTAGATCGCGAAGTCCGTCTTCAAACCTCCTTCTAGTTCATGAAACTCACGCTCTGACTAGCACTGGCACCGCTTCGGCCAATTTCACTCCAAAGTGTACGCCAGAGTACTGCACATGCGTCCCGATTACCGCTGACCATCCCATGCAGCTTCTTCCTGAAGCCTATCGAACCTGCACCCCTTTTCCAGGTCCAATCCCTTGGCCCAGAGCTCCCCACTACACTTCCTACAGATACGGCGGGCATCCAACAGATGTTCAACGAAATCGCCCAATCCACCGACATCAAGCTGCGCAATGCGACTTGGATATCAGAGTGGAGGTGCGATCACATAGCCGTATCCGAATACAGGCTGCACTCACCGGACGATAGAGCGAACATCCGCATGGCCGACAAGTTCTCCGTTGGACGCGTCTTCCTCGTCGGAGGTACGCTCTCTTCTCACATGCGCAGCTCGCGCTTTCGCCGACCTGACGCTCTCTTTGCAGACGCAGCGCACTGCCACTCCCCCGCCGGCGGGCAGGGCACCAACACAGGCATCACCGACGCACTCAACCTCTGCTGGAAGCTCGCGCTCGTCCTACGTGGCCTCTCCCCTCCAGCCCTGCTCGACTCGTACTCGGCCGAGCGCACGCCCGTCGTCGCGGAGATGCTCAACGTCACGAGCGCGCTGCACCGCATCACGTGGGTGTCCGCACTCAGCGCCGGCGGCGAGGACAAGAAGAGAGAGAAGGACCCGATGTGGCGCCCGAAGCACCTGCTCCAGCTCGGCGTGAATTACCGGTGGAGCGCGATTGTGCTAGAAGGACGTGAGGGTGAGGAAGGGGGCCAGGAGGGGGAGAGCAATCCATATGGCATTGCGGGGACCCGGCTGCGCGCGGGAGACCGCGCGCCCGATGCACGGGTCCTGGACGTGGCTGGCCATCAAGAGAAGCGCTTCTTCGAGCTATGGGCGGGCGCAAGCCGACACACGGTACTCGTCTTCGCCGGCCATGCCCCAGAGCAGCAAGACGTGCAATCGCTCGCGAAGTATGAGGAGATGGGCGTAGCGCACATTTGGCTTGTCCAACCAACGGTGGAAAGCCAGGGGCCTCGTGCCCATTATCCTGAGGGCGTAGTGCGGCTCGCAGACGCCGCGGGGCAAGCGTACGCGGGGTATGGTGTTGGCGTAGAGGAGGTCACATTCGCGGTGGTCCGGCCAGACGGGATGGCCGGCGCGTTCGCGCGAGACGTCGCCTCTGTGCACCGGTATTTTTCCCTTGTTCTGGTCTGAGTGCGCTCCACGTGTGTACCAGCCTTGTTGGGCACTCCATACCTCCACGTACCTAGACTCGGTGGCGCGCCAATTTGTAGTGAATTCATTTCGCCCGTAATGCGACTATCACCGCCGTTTCTGCGTAGTATGCAGATCTCTGTGCCGCCGTCCGAGACCGCGGCTGCAGCGCGCCCTGATCGGCCACATCCATTCCCCGCCGCCTTGTGAGCGAGGAGTGTCTCAACCGCATCTACACACTCGCAATTGTTTTCCGGTGAGATGTTCGTCAAGGCTGTGATGCAATAGCGTGCGGTGGTAAAAGTACATGGTGGCTGACAACACTGGAGGCGCCTGTGAGACCATATGTGCGCTCTCCTTCTGAAACTTGGCACGCGGCGATGGCTAGTCCAAATGCTTGTATGACTCGGGGTCCATGTGGATCCCACGGCCTGCCTCCGCATCCTGTACACCCAAAACGACCATCAGCACACTTACAAGCACACCCATACGAAGCACGCACCACTGGATTCTCCTCTCCGTCCCCTGGCTGCGTGCTGTAAAACTTGCTCGTGGCAGCCATGCTCGGATCGCTCACGCGGCGGAAGAATATACGCGTGCCCGGTGACTGCACACAGTGTCAGCAGGTCGCCATCCAGGATCCCCAGGAGGGCACGCACCTCAACCCCTGCGACGATGGCTGTGCGTGAGGGCCCTGTGGAATGGAGCGCGATGGAGTTAGGTGTGTGGTTGGACGAGCCGCCGTCGCGCATGATCTCTCGGACGTTCAGTCTGCACCGGGAGGTCAGTCAGCGGGCTATGTAGGCGAGTGAACGGACGTACGATGCTAGGACGGAGTTCGTGCAGACTGTGTGCAGGCAACGCATAGTGAGAAATCGGAGAGAGAAAGGAAGGAGGAGGGCGCACTTTTGCCAAGGATGAAGTGCGTCACGGCCCAGTAGAGCTTGTCATTGTATCCGAAGATCTACACACCTCAGTCAGGAAAGCTGCCTATCGAGAGCGGGTCTGATCCTGACCAGGCCAGTGTACACAATCTGCAGCACACTTAGAACGAGACCTCTCGAGACTGCGAAGATGATTAGGCGGTATAGCATGTTGTCCGTACTGCAGCGGCGTTTGAGCGTCGGGAAAAAGAATGCAGACTGCTCACACACCTTTTCTGCCCAGTAAAGCGCACTCGGAAGAGGTATGACATGCCGATGGCGATCATAACCTCGACGAACGTCGACAGGGTCTTCTGGCCAATGTTCACGTTCTGATTGTGCCGTGTCAGTGAGGGTGCCCGCACTGCAGCAGGAAGCAACTCGCGTTGATCGTTCTGCTCACAAGGAGGTCTGTGGAGAAGCTGCAATGATGTGAGGGGACTATCCTATCCGGTACGGAATCCAACACTCACACTAGGCCTGTGATAGCTACAATAATGTGTCAGACGCGGGGAGATTGGATGCAGGAAGGACAGCGTACTTAGGCCAAGCGCTTATGGAGCGGTGAAGGTGTCAGTGCGCATTCAAGACGCCCACAGGCTCGATCGCTCACCCCAAGCCGCCAGAGAAATCGTCGACTGTAAAGAAATATCAGCGGTTTCAAAGGATCGCAACGGCATTCGCACCAGTGCAATTCCTGCGACCAGACTTCCTGACACTGGGACAGGGGTCAGTCCATTACCCTGAACCGGCAGACTTAAATCTCACAAAGCCAGATCTTCTCGATGAAGAACCTGGTGATGGGATCAATTAGATCAAATCGTACGCGAACTACCAGGCTAGCCTTACATTTGTGCAATGAAAGCGATGGTATACTGGTGGCGGAGTTTTGTTAGACGGCATTATACCGATTCTTCAAGATAAAATGCGTACTGTGAACGCAGGCTCCAGCTAGCCCAGAATCGTAATATTCGTCAACGCCGTACGTACAAACTGGCGATCTGGAAGATCTCACCTTCAATGCCCTGTCACAGAGCGATGAGATATTAAAACCCATCGTGCAAAAACAAACTTACCATAGAGGTTCCGCCAGCGCCGCAGGATTAGCGTAGTTGACCACGAAATAGTGCCAGGTGGTATACAATTCCAATATCCATGACATGGTATCGAAGACACTTTCCGGGACAGATGAACGCGTGATCTCGAAAAGATCTCTCAGAGAACAGAACGTACCAGAGAACAATGACCTACAGAGGCCGTAGTGAATATAATTCAGATGAAAGAGACAGCCGCACGGACGTACAAGGACTGTGAGAGGCAGACGCTCGTTGCCAGATTTTCCAAAGAACATGCCTGTCTGGAGCAAGGTCATGCCATAGAACCTAGCGATTAGCACGGATGTCAGAGACACCCGATCCCCAGAATGGATCGCCTTACAGACTGCCCAAAATTGTGCCCAGCGCGAGCATGCCAAATGTGTCACGGACATCCGGAGGGCCACCAGCGTCTGCCATGATGAAGTCCGCGGTCCTACTGTGCCCAACTCGGAAAAAGTGCTGCGGAAGGAGGGGGATGATGATGGTGTGGTGTGGTCAGCAGAGGCAGAGAGGCGGGCGCCGTGCGAGGGACGGCGCGTGGCTCATAAAAGGCGTTACAAGCCGATGTGTCGCCCTATTGAATTGTGAACAGCGCAAATCTTCGGCTGCTTCTGTTGACAAACGAGAGCCAGTATGCTTTGCAGTCAGGGCCTGCTCGGCGATTATGGGGGGGCACTTATGTACACCTCGAAGCGCGGGCGCCACCAGTGTGATGGAAGAGCAGCCGAGACGTCGCTTGGCGACCTGCTGTAATGAGGAGAAGGAGAGGGAAGGGAGTAGATGAGAGCAGGATGCAAGCTCAGACATTCAGGCTAAACACATTGTGTTGCTCTTGTTCACCGCCGTGTACTGCGGTGTGGGCCGAGGCTGAGGTAAGGGACCACCGTGCTGGTCTCGGCAACACCATGAGCCATCGTCTCGGCTCAGCCAGACGTCCTCGACTGCCGCAAAATTTCGAGCTTTCCACATAGCGTTAGACTTCCGCGAGGTACCCGTTTTCATATATTTACGTATCGCCAAAAGCTGATGCAAAATCTGCAAAATCAATGAGAAGCAGTGAGTTAGCCGTCGCGCAACAACGTTCGTCCTGACCGCACATGCCACGCACCATCTCTCCATCCTCAGCGAAAATAAGTTTCATGGAAGGGATGAGAAGGGATGAGATGTCTCCGGCTGCTTGTGGACCTTTGGAGGTCCAGTGATCATTGCGAACCGGCCATCAAGTGCTCACGTCACTGCAGAATCCAGATAGCCGAAACAGCCCTGAGGATTTTCCGATAGAGAGTTCCGTCCAGCTATATTCCAGCCGACTCGGAGGTACACCAGTCCGCTTCCAGCCTTTTCCAGCCCCTGGCGAAGTGGCTGCCGATTGGGAGAAAAGCTGGTCAGTGGACGTACCGGGAAGGCCGTAAGTCAGCATCAACCACCCAATGGTTTACTGTACACTACCCACGATGGCGCTGATTCCCTTGAGCTTATTCCAATTCGTTGACGTCGGAGGTGTGAAGAGCAGGATCAAGAGAAGTCAACTCTCAGGCCTGAGCGAGCAAGTTCAATTTGGCGATTGATCACGTGATACGCATCACAAACCACTCGTCTAGCTGCGAAAATATACGGTACGCTTCATAGTACTTGGCTTTAGTGTGAGCAGTTGCATATTTCCATCCACGCTGACGTACAGGCCTTGTACCGGACCTCGTGAAGACCTTGGCTACCTTGACTTGCGCAGGCCCCGGAGTGCCGCCTTTTCTGCCGCTGCCGAGTGCCGATTTTCGTCAGGTTGTCGTGACTGCCAGGGAGCGCTAGTAGTGTCGCCATCTGGTAAGCTTGTTGACGTGATCGTGATCCTTTCCTGGTTGGTTCTGCTCATCTGACGTTTACAACGCCTTCTCTACAGCCTCTAGCAGACTTGGAAGGCGGTCCAGTTCTGTCCAGTCGCAAGTACGTATGCGAGTTGCTTCGTTCCTGACCGCCACTGCAATTAATCGCCAGCGGCAGTGCTTTTAGCGGATCCACAATTCGTGCCTTTATGGCTGACGACGTCGCGCTCAGGGCGTGATTGTCATGCGAGCCACGTTCTCCGGCATCCATCGAGGCCCTTCTTGATGCTAGCGAGCGCCCTCCCCAGAAGAGGACTCACTTCGGACGAATTTATTACTCATGCGCAGGCAACAGAGGTGCGTTGTCTCGGATTTCAGGGCCAGCGCATCGTAGGGCCTTACGCACACGTCAGAAGTTATCAGAACGCATAAAGGGACGAGCTTCTCTGCGCCGTAGCCTGGCACCCTGGTCTCTCAAACGTTCGCCATGTTCCTGCGGTCCCGCCTTCCTACTCTCCTCACTGCGCTGCTCGCCGGCTCCGCCTACGGAGTGTCTAATAGCTCGAGCTTGGACAGCAGGACCACGACCCCTACGTCCATTCTCGCAGTGTGTGAATTGATCGCAGCCTCGATTTCCTCTGCGTCGGACGTCTACTACCCAGGTGCGCGTCTGATCCGCGTCATCCATTCGATCCAGGATGCTGGGCTGACAGGGCTGGCGCTGAAGGTTCCGCCAACTACGTGGCCGACAATGAGCATTTCATGCCGTCAAGTAGCCAGGACTCGATCTGCTCCGTTGAGCCTGGGAGCACTGCCGACGTCTCGACCATCGTAAGCCGCCATAGCTGCTTCATTGAGTGTGCGCTTTCTGATGCCAAGCCCACCAGCTCCATATCGTCGGACTCTCGAGAACGCCCTTCGCTGTGAGTACCGCATTCAGTACTTGAGGCTGCATGGTCCACGCGCTCGATCTTATCCCCGTTTCATTTAGGTCAAGGGCGGAGGTCACACGTCGAACGTCGGGTTCTCTTCGACGACCGGCGTCCAGATTGCCATGACGCGCTTCAACCAGATCACGTACTCCGCGTCAACCACGACGGTGGACGTCGGCTCGGGCTGCAGGTGGGATGATGTCTATGCTGTCGTCAACCCCCTTGGCCGCAATGTCGCTGGCGGGCGCGCCCCGGGCGTTGGCGTCGCAGGTTTCACGCTTGGAGGCGGTAAGACAATGGCATTTCCTTCGAACATGCTGCAGTGCTTGAGTTCGGTGTTCGTAGGCGTCAACTATCTTTCCAACCAGTACGGCGAGACTATCGACACCGTCACTGCTTTTGAGCTTGTACGGCCTGGAGGCGCTGTCATGACGGTTACTGCTGCGAATACGGACCTCTTCTTTGCTTTGAAGGTTCGGACCTTCCCCAAACATCCCTGATTCTTGATATGATAATGTTTATATAGGGCGGATTCAACAACTTCGTACGTCTGAGAGAATGTGGCTGTCGATGCATAGCTCAACCCTTTCCTACAGGGTATCGTCACTAAGTTCACGTTCAACACTTTCCCCCAAACTCAGATCTGGGTAAGCCGCTTGCTGCAAATTCAGGCCACATCTCCTCACTGACTTCCTGACAGGCTGGCGGGCTACTCGCTCCTGCCTCTTCCCTCGACGCTGTGAACACTGCCGTCGAGAATTTTTTCGCCACCAGTACTGACCCCAAGGCGACGCTCATCGTACAATACCGCTATCAATATTCAGCTGTGCGTCCTCAGTTCTAAAATTGTGTTGAGAGCTCTGATTGAAGTGTGCATCAGATAACTGTCGCGTTGACCGTCTTCTACGATGCCCCCACGCCACCAGCGGGATTGTTCGACGAGATCCTTGCTATCCCTGGGGCAACGGGTACCCCTGCAACCATGGACTTTGTCGACGTTCTCACCGTGGGGTCGCCTGACGTCTCCGGCTCGCGGTGAGTGGACCGATAGCTTCACAGTGCATCCACTGAATCTATGATACCATAGCTTCATGTTCGGAGATACCGAAGTCACTGCCTTTCCGAAGGCGCTCCTGGACGCCATCGCCAACGAAGCGAAGGTACATCTCTCTCGTCCTACTTACCTTTCATGATCTGAAATTGCACCCAGGTCGTTGGTGACGCTGCAGACCCGCTCTCCACGTCCTTCAACATGTTCATGATCTGGCAGAACCTGCCTAACTACCTGCAGCACGGCCCGGAGTCCGCGTGGCCCGCGGACCGTTCCGTCTTCCAAGGGTCGATCAACAGCTGGGCGTTGTGGACGGACCCCACGCAAGACGCGGACATTATTGGCATCGTCGAGGCGAGCGGGGACCGCCTTGCGGCACTTGCGACGTCGCTCGGCCAGGATCTGACCGGCACATCGCTGTACCCGAATATTGTTCCTGCGAACACGCCGCTGGAGAAGATGTATGGCGGGCATCTGCCAAGGCTGCGCGCGATCAAGCATGTCGTGGATCCGCTCAATATCATGGGGCTTGCAGGAGGTTTCAAGTTCTAGGGCGTGTGGTCGGCTTCATCATTTTGCTTTGTACAGTAGTGAATATATTATATGCTCTTTGATGTCCGGATTTATGCCTTGTCAGTTAGGCTCAGCTCTAGTGATCATTTGGAGAATTTGAGGTCGAGCAAAGTAGTGCAAAGTCCTTTGACCCCGGCCTAAGACCTAACCCCGAATAGTGGTGTGGGGAAAACATGTGAAAGACGCTCAAGCTGGAGCATCGGTACCATGACCTTCTGCCATTTGGCGTCCTTCATCCTCGTGCCTATGGCCAGTTGATCTTATTTCCTCACCACCACCTAGCCCACCAGAATGGCAGCAGCGCATTCAAAACTGCTGCCCGCGCACTTTCGCACGCGTCCGCCGCTCTTCATCTTGCTCGCGACCATCCTCATTCTACGAACACGTCTAATATCTGGTCCGAAGGATGCCTTAGCCAAACTACGTGAATACGCGCTCCAGAAGCACAAGTTAACCCCGCAGGAGCTGGCGCAGGCAATACAGCAGCTCTACGTTGATGGCCCAGACGGAAGCAAGGAGCTGCTGGTGCCGTTCCGAGACAACATTACCAAGGTCCGTGTCATCTTGCCACCGTGACCTGCTCTCCCGTCAAGGAGAATATTTCGGTGTCGTGTTGCGATCCTTCGATGCTTTCTACTCATCTGGCCAGTCCAGAATGATGAAGACGAAGAACAGCCCTTCATGAGCTGACATCCTTCCAGATCCCGATCCGCCCAACATCGAAATCTATATTCGACGCTCATAAACGACTCTTCCCTCTACTCTCCCCAGCAGCGCAGAACAAATCCAACGTCGACCGTGTTTTCTTCAAGCAGCTCCTTGCGATCCTCCGCATTGTGTTCCCGTCGTATCGTTCGAAGGAAGTGGCTATCGTCGTCGTGCACAGCGTTTTCCTCGTCCTGCGAACAGTTCTGAGCATTGCTGTCGCGAAGTTAGATGGCAGGATCGTACGCGCTCTTGTGAGTCACCTTGTGTGCGCCAACTTTACAATGCACTGAGTGGCCGCTCTCGACCTAGGTCAGCGCCGACGGGAAGGGGTTCTTGAAGGGCCTTGGGCTATGGTTCCTCATCGCCATACCCAGCACATACACAAACTCTATGGTACGCACCACGCTCCAGTCCCCGGTCATTCTTTTCATATAGGCCATGCATTGCTACAGATCCGACACCTCCAGTCACGACTATCTCTTCGCTTACGCACGCGTCTCACACGCTACATCCACGACCTCTACCTATCATCTGACCCATATCTTCGTTACTATCGCGTTCAGGGGAAGGATGGGCTGGAAGGGGTAGATCAATACATCACCTCCGATGTGGCCAGTTGGGCAGAAAGCCTGTCTGGACTTTAGTACGTTCTGCATCGCGTCTTGAATTCGGGTCGCTCACTACTCAACTTCTAGCGGCAACTTGTTGAAGCCCCTTCTTGACCTCATTTTGTTCACATCTCAACTTTCGCGCACCCTTGGTCTGCGCGGCACTGCTGCGCTCTTTCTCAACTATTATGTCACAGCTCGCATTTTGCGAGCTGTAACACCCGCCTTTGGCCGTTTAACCGCTGTCGAAACGAGACTGGAGGGTGAATACCGTGCGGGTGTAGGTCGCGTGGGTCGGGAAGCTGAAGAGATTGCGTGCGTCACCGCAGCAGCTATTTTGAGGGACATGTACTGATATATCACCGCCCACCAGCTTCTACGACGGCGGCAAGCGCGAGCGCGCTATCTTGTGGAGAGCATACCTTCGTCTCATTAGGCACGTCAATTCGATTTTCAAGGTTCGTGCCGTGACTCCGTGACAAGTTCTTTGTTGACATCGCATATAGATTCGTATTGCGTACGAATGGACAGAGGACTACGTGATCAAGTACTTGTGGTCTGCAGCCGGGTATTGTCTTATCTCAATTCCCGTCTTGTTTACGCGGCAGCGGTCGATTGGGGTACAAGCGGATGGCCCCAACGACCGCGAGAAGAACGACGCTGTTGCGAACCGAACAGAGAGTCAGTCTAACCGTTTCGTCCTTCGTTCGCTAATCGCTTCTTAGACTATATTTCCTCTCGACGATTGCTTCATTCCCTGGCGGATGCCGGTGGGCGTCTCATGTTCGCTGGAAAGGACCTTCTAGAGCTCGCAGGCCTCACCACACGGCTATACACCTTGTTGTCAACCCTGCACTCATTCCCTCCACTACCCGAAACGAGCACAACCTCCGTCATCAGCCTCGATAACGTCGACGTGTCGATACCAGGAAATGAGGTCTCGCCGCCGCTCGTCCGTGATTTGAGCTTGACGCTGGGGGAGGGCGAGCATCTGATGATCACCGGCTCGAACGGTGTGGGCAAGACGGCCGTCGCGCGCATCCTGGCGGGCCTATGGGCGCCGGGCCGAGGGGAGGTGAGCCGTCCTGGGCGCGGTGAGGTGTTCGTGGTACCGCAGAGAGCGTACATGGTCACAGGGAGCCTGCTCGACCAGTCAGCGTAAAAATTTCTCTTGTGAATATGTGCTAACGTATTGATCTGGTGACAGGATTATATACCCGCATTCATACCCACAGTTCGTGCATTCCGGACGGACAGAGGAGGAGCTGATGGAGATTCTAACTGCTGTGCATTTGGAGTACCTGCCAGCGAGAGAAGGAGGGTGGTCTACTCGGAAGGAGTGGAGGGATGTGCTCAGCGGTGGAGAGAAACAACGGGTAGGTGCTGCGGTGCTCGTGGAACTTCAGCGCTCTCACGCCGTGATGTGCAGATGGCAATGGCACGGGTGTTCTACCACAAGCCGAGGTTTGCGATCCTTGATGGTCAGTAATTGAGGCTTCCTTGGGGATGTGGAGTAATGCTAACGACCTGTTCGACCAGAATGCACGAGCGCCGTGTCGAGCGATGTTGAGGGGCGGATGTACGAGCACGCCAAAGCCATCGGCATCACGCTCATCACCATTTCACTCCGGTCTGTACTCCCTGCAGACCTTTTCCCTCTTCTTCGCTGATAGTTCTTCTTCATTTCCTCAGGCCGTCCCTGACCAAGTACCACACTCAGCTGCTCACGCTGACGGGCGACGGTGCCGGCAGCTGGACGCTCGCGCGCATCGGCACTGCGGAAGCGCGCATGGGCATCGACCGCGAAATTGGCATGCTGCAAGGGAAGCTGAAGGAGGTCGAACGTTGGGAGAGTCGTGTACGCGAGCTTGAGGGGATGCTTGGCCCGGATGGCACGGAGCGGAAGTGACACGATGTCTGCCATCATTAGCGCGAAGATGGTATAATCAATTGACTGTTTTATGCTGGATACTGTAGTATGAACAGATCAATGCAAACTAGAAAAAATGTGTTGCGGAGAGAAAACGACGACGTTAACGCCAAAGCTCCCTGGCTGGGAGTCGAACCCAGCTCTCGCGCGGCCTTCGGACAATGACAGGCGCGTGTACTAACCGATATACGACCAGGGATACGTTAACTGCAACGGCTGCTACTACATATACTAACTAGAAGCTGCATAACCTTTGCGTCATTGCTTTGCGTCAGGCGCGCACGTCGCATATTGACCATGTCCTCCAGCCAGCAAAACAGAGGCACACCGCTTGCCGTCCCCGACGAGCCCAAGCCACGCGGCGCCAACCGCACCACAAAGGTCGCGGGAAAGCTCAAAGTCCTTCCCGAGCAGCCAGAACCAGAACCGGACCCCGTCCCGGTCTCCTGCGCCCCGCGAAGGACAAGGGTGAGGGTTCAGGCACAACTGGCGAGAGCGACGACGACGACGACGCGGGTGATGATGACGAGCCCGATGAGGTCGAGGCAGAGGCGAGTGCTTGGGCGTAGCCGTGCGCGATACGGGTGGACTGACCTCGTCCCACGCAGGTGTACAACCAGATCGCACGCATCCCAGCGGGCACGGCGCGTCGAGACGCGCTGCGGCTCACCAAGAAGAAGGCCAAGTCACTGCCTCGTGTGACGGCGTACGCGACTGCGGGGTGCGCACGCCTCTGTCCTGCTCAGTGGCTCCCTCGCTGATACACCCATCCAGTTCGTACCGTTTTGAGGACCTCATGAAGTTTTTCAACGCGCGGCGCGCCTCCTACCACACAAATCCGCGCCTCATCGAGGATGTCATCTACACGCCTTACATCTACGACCCGCCTGCCACCTCGTCAGACTCCCGGCCGTCGCGCGTGA
Source organism: Auriscalpium orientale (assembly GCA_019915035.1). Classification (NCBI taxonomy): domain Eukaryota; kingdom Fungi; phylum Basidiomycota; class Agaricomycetes; order Russulales; family Auriscalpiaceae; genus Auriscalpium; species Auriscalpium orientale. The sequence goes on along the minus strand of JAHLMH010000027.1, from coordinate 233,911 downwards.
AGTCACTACCGTCCGATAGTGAGACCGCCACTGGAGACTTGCTGGGGGTGCCTGAGCTGCACCCGCCGGAGGCTGGATCCGGATCTACCCTGAAAAATGGCGACGGTGATGCGGGTACAGGTGCAGGTTTGGGGAAACGCAAACGAAGCAAATGGGACATGGACGCGAGCGAGGCGGAGATCTTTCTGTTCTCTTATGGTACAGTGGTCATCTGGGGCATGACAGAGCCGCAAGAGCGGAGGTTCCTGTCATCGTTGTGCGTGCTCTACTCTCCTTTGGTCTATCGTGGCTAATGCATCGTGCAGAAAACGGTTTGAAGTGGAGAAGCTAGGTCAGCGTTCTTCACGAGCCCGTCGTCTTTCACAGAGACTGACAGCCAACCAAGCTTCTCAGGACGTGGAAATGGAAGACCTTAACTTTTACTACGCAAATTATAGTCGAATATACAACGACGTGATCACACTGAGGAAGGGTTCGAGCTACATGTGAGGCGGCTGCCTGCAATCTATAAGCACTTCCTGACATTGACTAGGACGAAACTGTCGCTATCACACGCTCTCTCACAATCCGTCAAGATATCCCTCGTACGCCCTCAGTCCCACACTCAGTTTGCACCCTATAGTATTGATGACGCAATCTGACAGTTCGAAGGGCTCATATCCAATACAATCGAAGAAACAAAAGAATACCCAGAAATAATCAGCGAGACTGGCAAGATTGGACTCTCTCACAAAGGTACAACTACCTCGTGCTTTCACTGCGGAAACCTTTGACACGAGAAACATGCAGAAATCATGCGTAAGATGGGCGAGGTGTTTCTCCTGCGCGCCAACATCTCGTCCGTGGGTTCCGTGCTCGATTCGCCAGAAGTCTTCTGGGTGGGTTTCATGTTTTCCTTATATATTGTGCCTTCTGAAACATGCTACAGTCGTACCCTGACCTGCAGCCCTTGTATGACGCGGCGCGGAGCTACCTAGAACTTCCGCAGCGCATTAACCTGCTCAACACGCGTGTCGAGGTCTGTTTCGACACGATTCTGAGCTTCGGAGTGACGCTGACGTTCTCCTAGGTCCTGCAAGACATGCTCCAGCTACTGAAAGAATCCGTCGGGAGCCGTCATTCTGAGCGCCTCGAGCAGATCGTCATCGCGCTGATTGGCGTCGAGATTGGTGCGCCAACGTCTCTTATCCACAATTTGGGACCGCGGAGCTGAATGCTTGTCTAGTGCTTGGCATTATCACCATCCTTGTGGACCTCTTCGCATGAGCCCTACTTACTCTTTCACTTTTGTTTCTCCTCAATTCTGCTTTCGCATCTTGGCCTCGCAAGGACCAGACTCGCTGCATTGTACTTTTATTTCACGATCCACGGGTATATGATACATAAATACATAACTCGAACATCCAATTCGACACCGCAGAAGCAGTCACTCAATCCTTCCTCGATCGCTCCCTCCTCGATGACGCCGCCTCTGAGCGCTCCCTGCCCCCGTCCCGCTCGCGCGCGCGTTCCCTCTCGCGCCCCGCGTCCGCCTTGCTCGCCTTATCCTTGTCCTTCGTCTGGCGGAAGCATAAGAACTCGATGCCCGTCGCGCGGCGCGTCTCCGCGAGCGTACGCTTCACGCCGTCGAGGTGGCTCTGCAGATTCTCGTCGCCTGGGCGCCGCGCGTACGCCTGCGAGATCTTGTTGTACAGGTCCGACAGCATCTTCGCGGCCGCGGTCGTGACGTAGCGGGAGAGCGTCTGATGCATGAACTCAATCTCGAGCGTCGCCTAGGGCGCGGGTGTCAGCGACGCAATGAGTGGTAGAGAGAAGGCTTACTCGCAGCATGCCGCCCATGCCGAAGCGTTTTACTTGCCGGAAGTCTTTCAGGGACTCTTGGGCGAGGCTGTCGACCAGCGCGTTGAGAGTGCGGTCGATCAGAGGCGCGGCAGCGCTGCTGATTTGTGCGTGCACGCCCACGAGATACATGAGCGTCTCGTACATGTACGGCCGGATTTCTGCCAGAATGCATGATCAGCGGGACAGGGGCAAGAGATGTGAAGGAATCTCACCGGTGGGCTGTGGGGTCTCGTACCAGTCCATCGTAGGGTCCAGAATGCCTGCGCGGAGCTTCTCTGTGGCGACGGCCGCTTTCGGCTTGACGTAGCCCTCGAAGAGCGTCTTGTCGAGCTCGGTGACCACGGTCATCAACGTCTGCTCACCGCATAAGCTCCCTCTATCTAGTCGCATGCGTTAGACAACCCACCTGTCTGTCCGCGTCGATCGTGACCGAGAACGCGCCCTCAAGCTCCGTGACCATGCTCGGGATTAACGACTTCTTGAGATGCCCGAAGTTCGACACCACAAGCAGCGTGCGCGTCTCCACTGTTGACGTATCCACAAGCTCCAGCGGGTTCGGGCGCCCACTGACGCCTGCGACCGCGTCGCCGACCGTGGATGCGTGCTCGACGGCCGGGGGCGCCTCGTCCGAGGCAAGATGCACGAGCCCGTCCAGGAATGCGTACAGCGCGTCGAGGAAGGCTTTTGTGATCTTCACTACAAACTCGTTCGGGACGGGGTACTGCTTCCCGAGGCGCGCGGACGACGCGGAAGCGTCGACACCGCCGGCGAATTTGAACGCCCAGGTGGTGACTTGCCGCTGGAAGAGCTGGATGTCGGACAGGTAGGACGTCGTGAACGGCTCGGTGGGGGAAGAGACCCATGTTTCGAGGTAGTAGAAGATGTTCGCGTCTGGATAGGTCAGTCAGCTCGTTAAATTTTGCTGTAAAAAAGACCATACCCCGCAGCCAAGCGTGCACCAGTATATCCACAAAGCGCCACCGTGCGCTCTCCAATAGACCCTTCAAGCTCGCACTCGTCTCCGACGATATCTCCATGCCGTTGATCTCGTTGACGTTTTCCTGTATCTCGCTCAGGACCTTCATCAGGTAATGCGAGGTTGTCAGGGAATTTGAGTCCGTCGGAAGGAGCGGGGCGATGCTATTGCCTGTGGACGGCGTCATGACCGCCATATCTGAGAAGACAAAGAACTCGGAAAGCAACGAGATGTAAAGCTTGACCATGTCGAGCGCCATGGTGCGCACTTGAGAGGGGCTGCGGCGTGAGCTGTTGGATGAAACCGTCGTCTGGCGATAGATGTCGGGAACTTTCTCGAGAGTCTGAACGGTAGCAATGCTTACCTTCTTGTACTTGCCATCTAGAAAGCTTTTGGATATCCGCCAGAAGTGGGGAAGGGCAGCCATCAGAACCTCTGAGACTGCCTTAACCACCTCCACCACCGCCTGCCAGACTTCATGACCACCTGATTGAGCTATAGAATCATTTCAGAACGCTGTAAGTGCGCAGTGAAGACAACAGACTTTTTCTTACCAATTATCATTTCTTGCTGGCCGGTCTTGAACGCGGCAATACACATTCGTAGCTGTGCCGCCAAAGAGGCGTTCAGCGAGTCTGTCGATGCGTTCTTGTCGTGCTTGCCTGGTTACAAATATACATCAAAATGAGGGGGAGTGTGTGCGGTCGTAGGAGATGACCTACTTTTGACAACACCAATTGCCGTTTGATATGTCTTTCTCATTTGGTCCAGGATAAATTGATGCTGCGCGTCAAAGTATGTCCATACGGGATCTTCAGGTGTGTTGAGCTCTAGAAGGATTCTGCAAGTAGATCCAGGTCAGGTCCCCACTGCCGCATAGATCGCGCAAACCGCTCACTCAATCTTCTTCTCCTGCTCCTCCACCGGCCGACCAGGCTCTCGGAGCTGTCTCAGCAAAATCGCGCGCATCTCGCTCATCACCTTCTCGACGTTGGCCCACACCTTGTCCAGGATACGCTTCTGCTGTTGCTCGGCGACGGCCCCGGCTTGACTGTCCTTTGGCGTCGAGATTGGGAGTAGTTGGCCTGGCCGCGATTCCAGCAAGAATTTGCCCTTCCTGTAGTCCCGGAGCGCAGCGTCGTAGCGACCCTTCGAAAGAGCGCGTTTGTTTCCGGAGATGATGCAAAGGGGAAAGAGCTTCATACCGCTTCCATAGACTCTATCAAAGCCGCAGGGAGATTAAAGAAGAACTTCGAACGTTCAAAAACGCCGAGGGTGGATCGTAGCTTCTGAGCTTTGCTTGCGTTCTCGAGGACAGGCAGAAACACTTGATTAGCCTTCGTAGCAGCCCCTTGGTCGCAAAGTCAGCTCCCGGACCATCATATGTGCGCATATAGTTTGTCCTCACGCTTCAACTGGTCCCGCAAAGGCCTTGAGGCGTATTCACTGTCCACAGACAGCAGGCCCTCGGCCATCTCAGCATGGAGAGCTGATAGACTGTTACATTGAACGGAATATTTGTGCAGCGTGCGGCCGACGCACCGTCGGTGGAACTCTTCACCGCGACAAAACGATCAAAGTTGTCCTCCACGAGCACTCGTATAGCCTCTGAACGCGAGTCGATGGCGCCCCGGAGATGAGAAATTCCAGCAGCAAGATCCTGATACGTCGCGTTTGGGTGGACAACGGAAAGAAATGCTTTCGGATCGAAAGACTTCGAAGTGATCAAAACGGAGGCGCCTATTCGCGCAGCGGGTCAGTAGCAGGCGACGATTCCAACGGTGCACACTGACGGGACTCCAAGTCCATATTACGGACACTGCGGACAGGATTGAGACCATGAAGGATGCAACCAAGTTTGCCACGCACTCTACATATGCCCCAAGCCCCAGAGGATCACCTTCGCCATCTGCACTCGATCCCGTCGGACTGGCAAGCTGCCCTGCTAACGAGTCCTCATGGTCCACATCTTCCCACTTCCTACATCAAGCATGAGTCGAGCTCATCGCAAGGCATATAATAAAGAGTACGTTGGTGTGAGGTCTGATATGCGGTATGCCTTTAGGAGAGATGCTTCGTCGATTGTGAAGTTCAGCTTCCCCATGCGACGATGCGGGCGTAGTTACAGAGTCGTTTGTCGCGCGCGCGAGATGTGCCTGATGCTGCCTGACGTAACTGTGTCACACGCCTGTAGCGCGAGGCCAGGTTGAATTTCTATTACTGTGCCTTCTACAGCAGCAGTATCGTTCAACAATCTTCCTGAGCGTCGACACATGCCCGGGTTTACCATCGCGACGTTGGGCGAGAAGCGGGCGAGACGGCCCTGAGTCTCACTACTCGAGGTGGATGCTGGCGTGTGGTGCGTCCTCCTCCCGTCTGAGTCCCCAACGGACATCCATCTCAAAGCCTACATCTCACAGTGTCACGCACCTGTCGAGGTTTCCGTCACCGAACCCGGCATTAACTTCCGCCAGTCGACGATAGCTGGCTCCTGCGGCGCTCCGCTGGCTGAGCACGCGTCCTTTGATCTTTCCCTTGGAGGTAGCCGTGGAGGGAGTTCCATCATCAATATGCACTGGCATGTGAGCTCTGCCGCGGCACGGCACATGCCGTTCCCTCGCTCCTCCCCAATTGTCGTAGACTTCGGGACTGCTCGTCTCAGTCTCCCGGCCAGCCAATATATGCCCAGCTTCTAACACAGTTCGGTCTCTCCTGGCTGGGGAACGTAGGTCGACTTCAACGAGTTCCCTGAGCTCTAAACATAGCCCCGATCACTTGGTATCTCCTCGGAGAGACGGCGAGCAATGCTCACCGATCAAACGGTGACCGTAGAGCGTGAATCTGACACACGCAGACCCTCGCTCCTTTCACAGTGTTCTCGATCTTTTCGTCGGTCCGACGCATGCGCGCCCTTCCTCACTCCGAGATGGCCGTTTCACAGTCCGATGGGGCAGTATGCCCCCAGGGGGCACTTGTCCATACGGCATGCGCCCTGCTGCCCCGCGCGTGCTTGCAGAGCATTCCATCTCGGATCTAGTTATAATCAAATTATTGGACTTGCCGTTCGCCTGCCGAAAGTTTCCTGAGAACCTATCCTCGCATACATCTCTGACCGCAGCAACACGGTACTTCCTCATGCTTCCATGGCTGAATTGCGAAGGCAAGATCGTCCTAGACGTCTTCACTGATCATGATTCTAACAAGCAGGCGCCTCATTCGGACGCCGTACTCCCAGGATGGCTTCTTCCAGCCTAAACGCACGTAACCTGCCTTGTCCATGGCTGTGCGCCGTGTGTACTACTTGACGCGGACCGCCTCACTAGCTCCAAAGCTGCTTCCACGCTTGGGAAGGAACTGTACCTTTCGAGCTGATGCCGAATACCTGACAGTTTGCCACATCCGCAGTCGTTCGTTCGTCTCGGCTGTGCCGCGCGCTTTCCAATTTGTCCCAGTAGTACTGATCATCTCAGCCACCTGTCGGACCTGTGGGTGGGTGTATATAAGGTGGAAGGTCAGTGGACACTCCTGCGCGCCTTCTCCAGCTGGTCTCTCAGAGTGCGAGCGTCCGATGTCCAGCCCTTCTCCCCATCCGGCAGCCTTGTTCCCTCTCTTCCCCGCGGAGAAGAAAGCCCGAGATCATGCTTTAGTCGCATCTATCGGGTTCCTGATATTCCTGCCTTTGGGCACCCTCATAGCCCGCTACCTTCGTACCTTCACGAACGGGTCAGTTCTATAAATGACTTTCTTTTGACTTTGATGATGACACTGGTGAAGGTGGTTCTGGCCTCATGCTGTCATCAATTTCCTGATCTCTGGACCTATCATATTTGCAGGATGGGCTTTGGGTGAGCAGGCGAACTCGCAATTTGGAGGGGTAGTGTCCGATGCACATCAGGTGAGTCCACATCGATTGTACCAGTAGGAACACTTTGACATGCTGGCCAGCGCGTTGGGACGACTCTCATGATCCTCTACATCATTCAACTCGTTATCGGTGCATTCATCCACTACGTCAAGATTCCCATTCGTATTCCGGGCGGACGTCCACCGCAGAATTACCTCCATGCCATTCTCGGGATCGTAATCTTGGCGCTAGCTTCATGGCAGGTCGGTTTGTTGCAATTCGTACTTCATCGATATGCTACACAATTCACATTTAGGTTCACAACGGTATCTACACGGAGTGGCCGCAAATTACAGGGAACATCCATCCTATCCCGCAGTCTGCGAAGCATGCGTGGCTCGCCCTAATCATTGTCAGTTCCTCTCTGAATCGTTCTCTCGTGGATACTGAGTGTGCTTTCTAGGTTTTCTGGGCGCTTTACGCGCTCGGACTCGGTTTCCTTCCCCGTCAGTACAAGCAAGAAAGGGCGAGACGAGGAGTCAACGAGAAAGAGACACCCGACGCTATCAGGCTTAGAAACGCCGCGTGAACATGTTTCGAGTCAGAGAGGAAGGACTGAGAGTTGTTGAACGATAGATTCGTCATGATCTGAGTCATTGCTTAATGAGCTTTCGGACATCTCGAAGGAGAACGCGCTTGTTGTATATACACTACCTGGAACCTTCGGCCCGATCTGATATATAGTGCAGCCGTAGAGATCCTAGGAGTCCTAGTGGAGTCCTTCCAGAGTAATTAGAGTAGCCTTGAGATGCGGGGTCGGTGTTACCGGCGCTATTTGTTCAGATACGGTCGACTCGGAGTGAATGAGAGTCAACGCCTGCTGCGTCATCCAGGGTGGCCCTGCCGGCTTCCAATCTGCCGGTCGTCCGGTCGTCGAGTCAGTCACCAAAAGCAAAACTTCTTACTAGATGGGGTGTACACAACGACTCGCCCGATTATCCACCATCTACCAGGGACGGAATATTGTTTGGCATCACAGCGTGTCAGTTTGTGTCAGCTGTAAAACCCTGCTATCGAATTGTTGAACAAGCGTTGGACAGGCACAGCGAGATCAACCTCCCTGAAGCGGCCCTTGCCCAGTAACGGCGTGCAAGTCCTGTCAAGCTCCTTCCGGCGTTCTCGGAGAACTGGATAAACGACATACACATGAACGAAGGCGTTTCTTGGCACTTCGAATGGATGCGGCGATGTGTCTCGATGTGTGCCTCAGCCTCTTGAAGGCATGGGAAGAGCATCAAGCCGCGGAGAAAGAAAAATACGAGGAACCCAGACATCAGGGCAGTCGATCCTGCTGGGATGAAATCAAAACACGGTTGCAATTCATAGAAGATCGGTGACTGCACCTACATACATCTGTCTGAGGCGCCGAGCGTCCGCGCGTCCGCCGCCCTGCCCGCGCATACAAAACGGTAGAACCCTCATATGGTCAGCGGGTGCTTAGCGAACGCACGCATGGCATCCGAGTCTGTGTGAAGCGTCTCCGATCCCTGTGCAACCTCGGGAGATGATCGATCTCGGTCGCTGCCGGGAGGACCAAACAGTGCTGCGGAGACATAGACGGACTGGGCAGGTCGAGGCCGCAGACACGGCGCCTCATAGAAGAGTTCGGCGGGACGAGCGTAATCCGTATTGCGAAGTGCAGGGGGAAGCGACTCAGGTCCGGCGAGCTTGCTAATTTTGACCAACACGAGTCAAACTCGCGTATGTGGAATAATGCATGCGGTGACTGACTGTCAAACGCATACTAATTTAGTTTCGGTTGTGCAATCTGTGCAGTCGGCAGCAATTGCGAGACGCAAGGGCGCCTTTTATGAGCGGATTTGGTCAGGCCGGCCGGGATCCAGAACCAAGTGACCTTCTTATAGAGTGTTCAGGAGTACATAGGACGGCCAGTGCGTAGACGAGCTTACGAGAGATCAGAATAGATGAACATTGTTCTCGTCAATAGTTACCACAAAGACGGAGCCTTCACCCGCATCAAATATTGACCCGTATGAAGCGTGACGGAAAACAGTGGTGCCCTCCGCCGATGACTTCTGGGAGTGCATTACATCGGAAGCCGCCGAGACTTGGGCCGCGCACCTCCAGGACAATCAAGGGATGGTTATTGGCGGGTCTAAAGCGAGTTGCGGACGAGTGGAGGAGAAAAGAGAGATCAGCCAGCCAGTCATAGGAAGGCATTCGGTGCAGCGTTCACTGCGAGACGGTATCCCAGGCGCATATCCAAGTTGAGGTTCGCGAGTCAGATATGCTGAAATCCAGAAGCCTGCAATAAGCCAAGCGGAGCAAAAGAGGCAGAAGGTGTTGAGCGAGGACGAGCTCCGGCATGAGAACAAGAGGAAGAGCCAGCCTGTATTGGTGAGCTGGTTCACGGTCACAATAAGCGCCGGCGCTCCGGCGTCGAATAATGGCCGTCGGCGCGTCTCCGCCGAATCTGCGGCCCGGGACGCCGCATCTCCAGAGCAAAGCCACGCGGCACGTGCACGGCTGTCGCGCCGACGCCTCGCATGTTCAGTTCCTCTTCAACGTTGTTCGGCCACTCGACGTTGAAACCCGACGTTGAACTCATATTGGTCTCTGCCTTTGGCTCAATCGTCTAGCAGAACACTGGCTTCTTGACCTCATTTTGCATGAGTATCCCGGAGAACGGAAGCATCATCAGCGCTGCCGACGCTCCTTTCCGAGAAAAAGACTTCCTCTAGTGAGTGCTTGGGCCGCGGATGCTCCTATCGATTACTGAGTACCGAAACTCCAGTACAGTACTCAATCTCCCCTCGACAGCGTCCGACCATGAGATAAGAGAGCGATACAGAAGCCTCTCCGTGTTATTTCATCCGGACAAGCAGCATGACGACAGCACAAAAGGAACTGCCTCTAAACGCTTCCTGGAGGTCCAGAAGGCATATGAAGGTACGTACACATCCTTGAAAAGCGCACAATGACTGAATTGATTGTTGTTCCAGTCTTGTCCGACCCATTTGCACGGTGCGCCGCGCTGTCATTGTTTTGATCCTTTACCAAACACTCGGACAGCACCGTATACGACATTTATGGCCTCGACGGACTGAACCTAAAGTGGCCTCCGGAGCTTCGCTCAAAGTCGAGCACTGAGGTTCGTCGTCTTGCCTTTTGCGTTCTTCTTCATCCTTATATCCTCTTATTTAGCTCAGAGAAGTCCTCGGTGCTGCCCGACATGACCGGAGAAGGCAGGAGCTTGAGGACACCGTCCGCCCGAAAGGACGTGTGGTTCTGGGCCTTGACGCGAGCGCATTGTTCGATGCGGATTACCGCAAGCCCGGCAAAACTTGGGCGCAAAGCTTGCCGGCTAGGTTGCAGGACGTGGGATTCACTGGCTTCTCTGTACGGCACTCGATACAGGTGCGTGCCGAGAATCTGTGGGACGAATGGGCATGAACGTTGATGCGCTTCTCGTAGAAAGAAGTTAATGCAAAGACGAAACTCACTTTAAGCAATACCATCAGTCAAGGGAGTACGGCTGGTGTTCGTCGCGCTGGGGGTTACGGCGCCATTATTGGCACAGTCCGACACCAATACTCTCCTCGCCTCAACTTTGACGTGCGTACATTTCGTTTCTGCTCGCTGTCGTCCGTTGCTGAGAAGCTCTAGTTCTCGGCATCACTTCTCGGCGCTCGTAGCTTGACAGTCAAATCTGCCTACACGGACGCAGCGAATACAGTCGCCGTACGAACCACATTGTTACCTTCCTTGCGTGCTATACCTCCGCCTTGCACGCTGTCCTACTCACGGCGCCTCTACCGCGATTCGCTGACGCACGGCCTCATATCCCTGCACACCGGCACACAGCCCTACCTCTCCATCAGCATCATATCTCCTACGCCGTTCACTACTGCTCCCGACCCTTTAGATGGGATGCCGGATAACGAGACGTCTCGGTCATCACTTGGATCGTCGTCTGGGTTTGGTGCCGGAGTCATTCATTCGTCATATGGGGCGACATTGTCCGGTGTAGCGTCAAGTCTCCGAGCCGAGTGGGGTGTGGTTCTCTCAGAGCTGGCGGCGCAAGCGTCCGTCGGAATCCAGCTCGGATGGAATGGCTTAGCTGGGGTGCTGTCTGGCACATGGGGCGACGAGCAGGGTGGCGTAACGACCTCGATTAGTATGAACGCCGCGGGCGTCGAGCTTCGGGTAGAGTACGCGCCGGCTCTTTCATTTCCGTTTTGTTACTGATGGGCGAACCTTTTCAGACTGCTGTACCTCGGCCAACAGTTCATAATCCCAGTGACACTTGCCGACGAGTATGACCCATCGCTGGCGTTAATTACGGCAGCACTACCCTCGACTGCCTTTGCCCTTGCATATCAGTTCATCCTCAAGCCGCGCCGGCGACGAGAACGGATCGCGTGGGTCCTTCGCGTTTATTATGTCCTCTTTACCTATTCGATCGGCTCATGCGGGGGTTCTGCCTAGATTTCTCCGCGATGCTCGTAAGGCACTGCAGCAGGAACGTAGCGAGATTCGTCGCGAGGTGGAAGAGACCATAGCTCTCCTCAAAGAGACGGCGCGAAAGCACACGCTGGCGGAGAAGGCCAAAGAAGGTGCGTGGTTGCGAGGCGGCGCCTATCCCCGGCCGTGCCCATCATATCGACCACGATGCAGGTCTCGTCATTTCCGAAGCTACTTATGGACCCACGGATCCGGATCCCGAGGCTAGAGATCTGATCATCGACGTCACAATTCCCATGCAGGCCCTCGTGCACAAAAGCCAACTTTATATCTCAGGGCACCGACCAAAGGTGCGCGAGCGTTCTGATCGGGATGGTGATCGCTGATTGTCGAGGATGACAGTCGGGACTGCAGGGCTTTTATGACCCGGCGCCGTCGCTCGCGAAGTCGCTGCGGATACGTTATCTGTTCAACGGCTGCGAACACTATGCGGAGGTTCCTGACTGCCGACCAGTCGTGCTCCCTCTGGAAGGTGAGTCGCCGCGGGCTGGTTCGAGGACTATTGTTCATGTGCTTTGTTGCCGGGGCAACCGATCCCAGATCATCGTGTTGGGTAATGCTGGGGGCTATTGTCAACGTTTACATACTTGGTGTATGTGCCCGGTGGGCTCTGACAATAACCGCGTCGCGACTCGACCGTGATACGTCCGTGTCTCCGCCGTCGAGACGGATAATTGAGGTTAGCTGGAGGACATGTGATACCGCGGGAAACGGGGGATGAAGGGCCGGGGATGAAGTAATACTGGGACGCAACGCATAACATAACGGAAGCAAACGATCCTAGATTCGAGTGCGCCTATTCTCGCAGCCGCATCGGATCTGTCTCTTTGGCTGAGATCGCTGGATGCGGGTGCCCCTTTGAAGATACCGAAAGGATCGCGCCGCGGGCGGTGGGCCCGCCGTGCGCTGGCGGGCCGCGGTAGACGAGCTGCAGAGGGGGACAGCGCCGGCGAAAGGCGAAACCTTAAGACATGCGGGCAGCGCAGCCAGGTCTCGGGAGGCGGCGAAAACACGTTTGATCCTGGGAAGTCGGTTGCCCCTTCTGCATCTTCCAAGAACCGGATCGTCTTAATTTCAACCCGTCTCGATACGGCAAGCCTTTTAGAAAGTCAAATATAAGCTTCTTAGGCCCGGAACCTTTTTTGTCCCTGGCCAAGGGAGAACTCACCGCGGCCCGACATACTTATTCCACTCGGGGCCATGCAACCTCCCCTTCTCCATTTCCGCCCCTCTTCCGCCTGCCCCCGCCCTGCCCCCATGTCCCCCAACTACATGCAGCAGCCCACCCTCCAAAACGTCCGCATTCGCACCGCACAGGACGCCCTCCAGGTTTTCTTCGGCGTCGCCCGGAACGCCCTCACCCTCCTCACCAGGCGTCTCGACGCCGACGAGCGCAAGTCCATCCGCTCCGGCAATGTCTATGTCTGGGAGGATCGCAGCGCGACGACGTCAGACTCGGGCGGGCTCACCATGGAGCGCTGGTACGTCCTCCGCTCCTCACTGCACACAGCCCGCTCACGCCTCTGCAGGACGGACGGCATGTCCTGGGGCCCTTCACGCATCAGAGATGTGAGCAGCCGCCCCCTTCGCCGCGTTTTCTCCCTTGACTCTTTGTCTCTTTTGCAGGAATTTTTGTTCTACTATCAAAGGGACGCGCAACCAAACGACCGTTCGTCGAGCAGCGCCGGGTGCGTTTTCTTGCCCGCGTTCTTTGCCCCCCGCCCCCTCTGATCCCCTACCAGAAAAGCACCTGCGCCACTACATGAAAGCGACAAGCTCATCAAACAGACATACAGCGTATACGTGACATTGCCCGAAGACCAAGCACAGGACATCACCAGGAAGTGGCACTTGAGTCAGTCTTTTCGCTGTCCTCCCACCTCCCCGCTGACCCTGCCGCAGCCGCGTACTTCAATCAAAGAACCATTGACAGCCTGGGCATGGTGGACGACGTCCCAAATGTTGGGCGAATCCCAGTACCTGACGGCCTATTCCGAAGCGCAAGAGCGATCAAAGGCAAGCGAGAGGACATCAAGCGCAGCGTGGCGGGGAAGCTCGTCGGCCCCGATCAGAGCTTTGCACCCTCTCCGAGCTCAGGCGCGCTTTACACGATATTTCCGTCCACGAATCACGACACTTCACACAGCTCTGCGGTGATGTCTCACTCGGAGACTTACGCAGTCCCCCCTCGACAAACGCCGACGTTCAGGCCGGATTATCCGGACCAGAGCACGTCTCAAATCTCCCCTCCCCAGCCACCACCTCACTACGGCGCGCCAGTCGCATCCCCTCCCGCACCACCCACCTACGCCCACCACCGCTCGCAGTCCTCCCTGTCATACTCGCATCCCCCTCCGCCACACGCGCGGCAGCCGCCATCCCTGGTGCCTCTGGAGTACCTAGAAAACATAGCCCCGCCGCGGAGAGACCCCGCCGACGAGCGGGTGCTCCAGCAGTTCGCTTCGCCGCGGGCGGCGGGCATCGAGCGCCTCTCCTCCGAGAGCCGCTCAGAAAGCCCCAGTGGGAGCCTCAGAGGCAGCACAAGCGGGGATTTCGACCGCGCGGGAGCGTACCGCCCTTCATTCTCTGCGGATGCTTCGCGCAGCTCCACCCCGCATCACTATCGCGCCTAGAGCCTCGGACAGCCTTCGCATTCGGCTCCCCGCCCACCCGACCTTCGTTACGAGCTCCGCACGGCGGGGGGCGCTCGTCCCCTTCGGAGCCTGGAGGCACCATCATTGGCGGGGGCCTTGTCTTGACCAGGCTGTCCTAGCACTCGTGCCTGTTCGAAGATTCCGACTCAGCCTTTGGCGCTGGCCGACAAGGCGTGCGTGGACCGGTACACACCGGTGTGTTTCCGAGCCAGAACTCTGTGTGCTTTTTTCTCCATTTCAGGCGGTGTTTAGCGTATGCATGTCGCAAACTCAAATCGTTCTCGCCGCTCGAGATACCCTTTTGTTGTTTGTATTGTTAGCCACGACCAGCGCCGCCCCGGCGATCCTAGCAGCATTGTGTCATATATCGCCGCAGCCCTTTTTGTGCGTTGTCCACGTTCTTCTCACCCCCTGCTATCTGTATACCACGCCACTTTTTATCAAAGGACCGTCGACGTCGAAGTACTACACAATATTTATCGGCACCCGTACGCTATGCGAAGGACATTGTACTGGGGCGTCCAAATGAAACACTGTCTCTGTTGCATCTATCCACATATGTCTACTTTCTGTCTGTCAGCTCTGCACAGGAGACGGGCATACTGCAGACGACCGTGCTGAAACACGCGCCAGCCGCAGCCGCTTTCGTGGTAAGCACAAACGCTCATCGTCCCTAGGCGTCTCAAGGATGACCCGGTGAGTACGAGCACTCTGGAGACCTGTCGAAACTGCGCCCCCCGGGCCGGGGTCGCATTCTGACGTCCCTGGGGAAGACGTCTTGGACACGACAGGAGGTTCTGGCCCTGCCGTTGTGTTGCCCACAGGCGCCTACATCCTTGTTGTCGCCGGGCGATCTGAGACACGCGATGCGAGTTTCCCGGGGAGACGCAGAAGTAGTCCCATTCGCAGCCCAAACACAGACCGATGGAGGCCCGTCGGATCAGCGCGGACATCAGACCATTGGGAACGCAGCATCCTAGCATTGCAGACGAGCGCCGGAATGGATCTGTGGAAGGAAAAGTCTGGCGTGAGGGACAGGGGATATGTCGGCTGAGGAGAGCGCTCACGCAGCAGGTGCCCGACACCAGACGGCAGCAAGAACACGGCGGGCGTCTGCAGCAGTCTAGATTCGGGGCACAATGAATCGAGCGGCAGAACAAATGCCGGTTCGCCGTTGCAAAAGGGCAACGGCCAGATATGCCTTACCGGGCGAAGGCGGTCCTGCACTGCGGCGGCGCGTATGGCCCTGCGTCTCGTGCGCGACGAGCACATGTGGAGTGCGACACAGAAGAAAGAATTCGGACGACGTCAGAGAATCCCGCCACTTGTTCTTCTTCGGTGCGCGTTGAAGTCCTCCGCCGCAGTCTATGAAAAGAATGGCTCAATGAGTGGATTGTCTCCCACACCTTTGGACCCGCCGTGAGCCGACAGCATCTTCCGCCCGTTTGCGAGTGTTTTCTGATGGTAGATGCAAGTCCACCAGCCATTGCAGGTTAGCGAGGGAAATTTTCGAGGGAAACTGGACCATGTAACCTCTTGCGGACGCGGGGTTCTTCGTCCCGCCAATAGAAAGTCGCAGCTGCGAAGAGAAACATAAATCTGCCAAGCGGCCGGAACTATGTGCTCAGCAAGATGACGGTGAGGACCACAAGACTTCAATGCGTCGCTTACCGCCTACTAGAGAACATGGCTGTGTCGGAACCACATGTGGGGCAAAGGGCAGGGCTCTTGAGGGTAGGTATGACCCTGAAAAAAAGGCCTGGGGGCGACGTGGGGCAGAAAAAGTGTTGAATGAGACACAAGCAGAACTAAGCCATACGCTGATTGCCATGAGAGTCTGAGTTGCCATGAGAGTCTGAGACCCCGCCTCGAAGGCCGGTCACATCTTGGTCAGATCTAGAAGGAGAGCGCGCGCGCAGTCAGTTTAGGTCCCCGTAGTGACATTGTCTACCGGACAAACCAACGGAGAGCACGGTGTCGCTGTCACCGCGCGCTGTTACAGATTATGTACGGTTGACTCACTCGGCTCTGGTTCCTGGACGGTAGCACGAGGGAATCAGCACGGAATCGAGCCAGAGCAGATGGTGGCAAGGGCGCCTGTCAGAGTTCAGCATGCATTACGACAGGAGACCGAGGCATTTCACCGAGATAGCAAGGTATGCTGTTGATCGTGCAGTAACAATGGTACGGAGGCCCACCAGATCCGAATGAGGGGAGTGTATTAGATCTGCCGCGTTAACCGCGATTTTGAGCACATGCGTAATTAAGTTCGGGTAAGATGAGGTTGCCTATTTATTAGCAGCACGACGGGCAGCTAGGCGATGAGAACTTTATGAAAACTTTATTACCGTCTTATATCATCGCCTCGGTAAGCACCGACGAGCTAACAGTCGGCCTCCGCATTCTCTACATGGTACTGGAATGGTGTGCGATGTGTCGGCTTGTGTCGCTCTAAAGAGACGTAACCAGTCGTACCATGAATTGGCGGCGTCCGGTGAATTTGAAGGCAACACGAACGACATGCGCACCTCGTTTGCGTTCCGTACTTACGTGGTGCTGGTACCGAGCGCGATCCTACGCCGACGCCGGCGCGGCGAGCAGCGCCCACGTACCAAAATCGACGCCAATCGCCCACACAAGATCGCGGAACGGGGAAGCTGGTGGTCGCAAGCCTTCGCAAGATCATTCGGCGTCGTCGGCATGAAGTTCGTGTCGGAGTCGGACTTGAATTTGGCACGAGGCTCTCACTGCCGCCACCAGCGCATTGGCCCGATCGTAGGCTGGATCGGGTCTTGTCTGCATATTCGAGAGATTAATTGCCAGCCCAGAGCCAGCGCGACGGCCTCCATTCTGGCCTCGTGGGGTGCACGGAGTGCGAACGGAGTTCCAGCGCACGCCGAGAGGCGGCACCTTTTGTGTCGACTCTCCGTACTTGCGGGTGGCCAATACGGGCGTAGTGCTGTCCTTGCATACCATCAGAAATGAGAGATGCGAAAGTCCGCGGATGCTGGCATCGGAATCCGGAGCTCTGGGCCAGCGCGCTTGAATGAATTCAATTCGGCTGGTACAAGAGCAGCAAGCGACGTGCCTACGACGAGCGCGGACGAGGGCGGTGTATTCGGCCATAGTGGCATACCGCAAAGCGCGGAGAGGAGACACCGACTCGGAGTTGGGGGCAGCGCCGGGCGCGATCTGTCATCGCAAGGTAATGATTGGCGAGGTACAACCAGCGCAACGGAGTCGTCTGAAAGCGATCAGCCTGCATCGGTCCAATCGGCACAGAACCTAGTGTATCTCCGGATCGCTGTCGGAACGAGTCAATGAGGGTCGACGGGCCCAGACTGGAACTGCCTGAAGCCGACCTTGCTCTGGTAACGTACACGTTCGACAGAATCCAGGTCTCTCCACTCAGGATGCTGGATGCATGCAGACAATGGACATGTGGCCGTAGGAGCGGGAGGAGGGAGGCAGCGGATCTTTCGGATGACACATACACACTCACTGCACATAAATAGTTTGTCTGGATCTACAGAACACTGACGCCGCATGCCCCTACTCAGCTTCCTCTCGCTCTCGCTGTGACATCCACGCCAACCTCATCGTATAATTTTAGAAATTCTTCTTCTTCTCATCAACGGAGATACCACCTGATGCGCGTCAGTGACAGCCTCCTGCAAGAACAGCAGCACACGTACCAGGGCCCATGTTCACGAGCAGGATCAGGCCTCCGACAATCGCTGACAATCAAGCACACGCGTCAGTCATCAATTCTGCCTCATGCCCAAGGTGATAACGGAGTGCAACACCGAAATACTCACAGAGCGTCTGGAAGAAGTCGTACCTGCCAATCACATGTCAGCATAGCGGATGACGTGGCACATCAGAGGACACGTACTTCAGGAAATCGCGAGCGGGGTGCGCGGAATGCACAGACCACCAGTTGTTCGCGAAAACGTTGAAGATGCTGAGGACGATGACAAGGAAGGACGCAGACCACTTGGCCTTGAAGCCGACTGCGACCATCGTGCATGCAGCCAGACCGACAATCGACAGGATCATGCGCCCGAATGACCAGCTGCCCTGAAGAACAAAGCCGAGGAAGAGGAAGATAAGGAGAACGCGGCCAGCCAGCAGGAAGCTGCGCTTGCGTTGTCAGTAACACGCACCCGCCCCACATAGCAAGAGCAACGCACTATTTCCGGCGGTCATTCTCGCTCAACGAGGGTAGCCCGGCGAAGAGCTTCTTTCGTGACACCATAGCATCGCTGAAGACCATGAAGAGGCCGCCGATGACGCTGAGGTTGCGCAGGAAGAAGTTGAGGTCGAAGATGAGGCCGTATCCGAAACCCTGCATGATCACGACGCCAAGGAGTCCTGCGACTGCGTATTCCGTGTGCTTCTTCGCGATCACAGCACCTGAGCCAGCGAGCATAACCTGTGGAATAGCGTACGTTCGAATTTGGCGCACACAAAGGATGTAAGAAAATGACGCACAAGGACATTGAGAAGCAGGAAGGTATGTGAGAGACCCCATGGGAAGTGCCGGTGTCTACGAGGCGGTGGTCGGCGTCAGTACAGTTGCAAGGATACGTGCTGAGCTACGCACTTCTGGAGGTACCACAGCTGGTCACTCCACTGGGTCACAATTCGTAGTGAGTCCTCCAAGAACGTCACGATGATGAGGAAGCGGCCAATAGCTGGAAGGTGTGGTCGTAACGGCTGGGACCATATCTCGACGTTGTCCTCAATCTGCTTGCTATATGCGCGAAGCTTTTCGATGGGATCGTCGGGGTCGGCGGCCCTGTAACCAGACGAGGGCCGTGAGTTGCCTATGCCATGCGGGTCGGGCGAGAAGCTGGGGCCCTGCGGGCGAGCGATGCTGATGCGAGAGGACATGGCAGAATGGCGGGAAGGAACGTAGGAGGAGAGTGGGCGTGAGCGGTCGTGGATGTTGTGGGAAGAGCGACGTGGCGGGCCACCGTGCGAACGCTTCGGTATATAGCATCCCCTCTCGCAGTTTCATCACCTGCGATTTGATGGGCCCGCCCCCCTCGCTGTTTGCATCAAAAGACCATCAAAATATCGCACAGCACTGCCCGTAATAATTCGGGATTTTTAGGCTGCTCGGCGGGACAGGGGAGCCCGTGCCACTGACAGACAACGGAGGTTGCTCGGTCCGACTTGTCATGCACACATGTTGAGATCCAGCAGTATGCAGGTCATGGTTGTGTGCTCGGCGATCGCGGGCTTGATGAGAGTATGCAGATTCGACGGAATGTGTCTCTGCCTCATGACTGACGGTATTCTTCAAGGTTATTGGTACAAAGACACATAGTAGTAGAAGTGGTCGCAATTATATAAAGAAGCTACCCAGTCGACCAAGAGCTCTCCTGTACCTGGACGATGAATAGATTGTGCCAGAGAAACGTGTGCAATCAAGGCCGCTGCGATTAATGGAGCCCTCCAGGTGAAAGGCTACACCTTTACTAAAGCCTTTAGGCGCAGTGAGCGGGGTCCTCCACACAAGACCCCGAGACGAAATTTCCCTGACTTGGAGGCGGATCAGTAGATCAACTGCTCATGCCCTTCCGCTCACCCAACGCTCATTCTCAGTCCACTAAGGTCAGTCTTCGTCTCCGCCGAGTGAACGCACTGACAAAATACGCCTCAGTTCCTCGTTACCACCGCTCATTCGTTCACACACGTCTACCACGCATGGCAGACCACCCTCCCTCGTCCAAGTGGGAGTCCATCAGGCCCTGGAACCCTCGTCTCTCGCTCTCAGTGCGCGAGATCACTTCCGTGTCTGCGACATTCGCCGTCACATCCCTCCTGAGCTCGCGCGCGGGCCTCTCGCACCTTCTCGACCGAGATGCGTCTGACGCTGACGACGACCCTTCAGCAGAGCCCTCGAGCACCAGTACCTCCTCCACAAGCGCCTTGGCGAAGGGCCTCTCTGTCAAGGTCAACGGCACACCGTGGCAGAGGGTCCTCGCGCGCATAGATGACGCCGCGGAGGAGGCCGTCCTCATTATCTACGGCCTCATGCCCGGCCGGCAGTACGACATCGAGATCGGGGTCATTGCGGGCGAGGCGCGTGTGCATGGCCAGATTGTGACAGAGGGCAGTGGTGCGTGGGCTTGACGTCCTGTGACGCATTCTGTCTGTTGACGCTTTACGACTAGGTGACGGTCGCGATCGCACGAGATCAAATGCGAGCAGCGTTCATGAGATTCCTGAAGTCAACATATTCTCCTCGACTGCTATTCCTATTGACCCGTCACCTTCGCCCCCATCTCCGTCCCCGCCAGCTACCCCGCCGTCACCCACGTCATCGCATCCAACGATCGAAGAGTACTTCGCGTCGCTAAAAGCAACCCTCTTGAACCTCAAATCTGAGCATGAGACCCTGTCGACCGCCCTAAAGTCAGCCCGCCGAGACTCCCAGAAATCTCAAGCCGCAGTGCGCTCTGAAATCACCTCTCTCAAGCGTGCCACACAGAAGCACTCCGCTGGAGACTCGCGGATGAGGCAGAAAGTCCGGGCGCTGGAAGAGGCGGTGAAGCAGGCTGTGAAAGGCCGGGAAGACGTAGAGGCAGAGTTCGAGGACGTAGAGGCGGAAAGGATCAAGCAAGAGGGCGAGATGAGCGTTGTAGAGCGGAGACGCGACGAGGTTAGGACACTGGCCGAAGAGGGACAAAGACGGCGGGAGCATGCAGAGGCAGAGGCGGATGGGAAGGTGCAGACCGTGAAGGCAGAACTCGCCGCCGTCGAGGCGAAGCTAGAGAAGCTTCGCGCCCGGAAAGAGAAACTCGACGGGCGGGCGGGCAGCAGCGAAGAGGAGGCCGACGAGGCGAGCAAGCCCGAGCAGCCCGACGACGACGACATGCACGCAATCCTCGGCGGCATCGTCGGCGACCTCGAAGCGAAGCTCCGCGAGATGCAGCTTGAGCGCGAGCGCATCGAGTCCGACCCGCTCGGCTACCTGGCCGCGACCACCCCCGCGCACACCCCCGACTCCGAGGACGCCGTCCCCGACGCACCGCCGCCCGCCGATGTCCCCCCGCGCTTCCAAACCGGCGCACACACGCAGCATCCGCGCACGCACCACCACCATCACCAGCAGCACTCCGGCACGCACTTCCCGCGCGGCGGCAAGCGCCACGCGCCGTTCAGCCCCGCGCACACCCATTCGCACTCGCATCCACCCCGCGGCGCCGCGACGTTATCCTCTGCTAATTCCGGCGCAGGCGGCGCGCAGTTGCGCGTGCAAGCTGCGCCGCGGCACTTTGCGCGGGCGGCGCAGGGGCAAGGCCACGGCGGAACGCCTGCGGGGGCGAGCAGGGCGCCGATGGTGCGGAGGACGTCGTCGCCTACGCCTCTCGCAGAGCGGTCGACGCTGTCTTCCCTGGCCCCGCCGTTTGAGCCCGCCTACGCGCGCGGTAAGGGCCCCGGCCGGGCAGCGGAACGGTAAGGACACGGGGACCTCTCTACTACACACGGATTTGATTTTGAGGGTTCCATGTACCATAGTCCTGTAGCTATAGACAACGACTTACTTACTACTATAGCCTCCTCTGGCTCGACGCAGTTTGATGATCTTAATTATCTGGCAGTGATAATGATATACCCCTCCTCATGACCAGCAGCACACAGCTAGCAACTACATACGCCTAAACGCGTTTTTGCTCCCACTGCGCACCCCGCGGCGGCGCTCCGTCCGCCCACTGCGCTCCCGCTCGCTGACCTGCCGCTCCGGGTCCTCCCCGCCCTTCTCCATGCCCGCACCGAACCGCTCCACGCCCTTGCGCGCGTCCTTCGGCCGCCGCGGCCGCCCACCGCCCACCAACGCGTCGTCGTCGTCGAGATCGCCGTGTGCACCCTTGCCCTTCGGCGCAGGCACCCAGCTCATCTCGACTGAGCCATCGCCCTTGCGCACAACGTGATCGTCGGCAGCGCGGCGCGACGAGGGCCGGTGCTCGGAGGTGCGCCGTTGGCCGAAGGACGCGTCTTTCTGGATGGCTGATTTTGTGGTGGAGGACTGCGCGCGGAGGGGGACGAGGCGGACGTTGGGGTTTTTCTGCCGACGCGGGGCGGACTGGCGAGCGGGTTGCCGAGAGGGTGGCATGAGGTCTGAAACCAATCGGCGTCAGCGTGTAGCGGTGAGCTGGAAGAAGGCACAAACCCCCAGCTTCGCTGCTATCTTCGCTGGCGGATGCTTCTTCTTCGCTCTCACTCTCGCTTTCTGCAGAAGACGGCTTGTCGCTCTCGTCATCCTCCTCTTCGACGGCTGTCCTCCCGCGCCCACGCGCGCCGTCCTCCGCCGCTCCACGCGCACCCTTCTGCGCATGAGCCGACGGATTAAGCAACGCGAACTCACGCGTGTCCTCGTCCACCTCGAAGTCTGGATCCTCGAACAGCGCCTGGAACCGTGGATCGTTCAGCAAATTCTTCTTCTCGCCGTCCTCGTCCTCGTCCACGACCATGCCGTTTCCCTCCACATGCGCAGCCTTCTTCCGCGCCTTCTGTTCCTCCTTCTTCCGCGCACGCTCCTCGTCCCGCGCAACCTTGTCCGCCAGCGCCTTATTCACCTTTACGCTCGGCGTCTGGCCCTTGCGTGCGCGGATGCGGCCCTCTGCGAGCTTCTCCATCTTCTCCTGCACCATCTTCTCGCGGTGCTCCTCGTACACATACGGGTTGGCGATGATGCGCGCGGCGTCGTAGAGCTTGAGCGACAGGAAGTAGCCGTGCATGTACGGCTTGAGGGCGGGTGTGCCGACGAGGTGGTCCAGGCCAAGTCTGGTGGATGGCGTTAGGAGAGAAGGATGCCCAGAGTAGTCAGTACGTACGTAGCAAGCTCTGCACGGGATACGAATTTGTAGTCCTCGTATATTCCCCGTGATCCGCCTGGACCCTCCTCCAGCTCCTCTGTCAGATTCTCCAAGAAAGAACACCATCGCGGTGCGGGGCCGAGCTGCGGGACGTAGTACGTGGTCATCTGGATGCCCTCGTTGGCTGTCAATAGCAGGCCGCTGCCCGGAACATGGTGAATATCGTTGAGATCATTTGACGGTGTCAGGGATGCGAAGTTGTCTGCGGGCTAGGAGGACATAAGCTGAGAATATACAAGGAATATGGGGACACGTACAGTGTTTTTGTCCCATATTTTGACTACCTTCTTGTCCGCGCTGAGCACCAGTCCATCTCCTGCCATCCGCGACCCGCCTTCCACCCACAGGACCTTTTTGATCGGAAGACCGTACCCCTGATCCTTCATTGCAAACGGTCGTCGCGAGCGGATGTCGTACAGCAGCGTGTGCCCCGTCGATGTTCCGACAGCATAGGACAGCCCGTCCGACCGAGAGGCAAGCGCGGTAACCGACAGACCCGGACTCACCGCATCCCCAACCCCAGGTAGGACCGAAGAGCCTAGGATCCCATTGGCCATCAGTCGACTTCGCGGCAGCTCGAGGACGCCAACGCTGCTTCTCGACCGCGGATCCCAGAACTCAACTGTGCCATTGCCGTCGGTCCCGAAGGACCACAGGCCATGCGCCGAGTTGATGTCGATGGCGTTCACGCCCTCCACATCTGATGCTAGCACAAGCGGGCTCATGTACCTGCCCTGTTCGAGGTTCAATCGGTAGACCTCGTTCCCTGACGCCCCAAGAAGCGCATCGCACGTGGGGAAGTGGTATGCCAGCGAGCGGCCGAAGCGCGGTATTCGCGTGCGGTAGTGGAAGCCGCCCTGGGTGTGAAGCTCGACAGTGCGGTCTGCCTGCAAGTGCAAGGTTTTGGTCCAATCGTCGGAGAGGATCTACAATCCACACAAAGAATATCATTACACGGATATATACACAACCGCGCAACCTTGGAAAGCTTTCAATTCCCAGGTTGACGGTGGCAAACGGGGGGGAAGCACGCACTATGAAGTCGACGTTCTCGACGTCGGAATGCCGCTCGAACTTGAGCGAGAGCTGGTCAAGCTCCCACACGCGCATCTGCGGCTTGTATGTGCCCGTCGCGATGGCATGGTGGCCGTCTCGTGTCGTCTTTATGCGGTTGCTGGCCTCTGGGAACTCGAAGTGCTGGATGAGCTCGATGGTGCCTTCGACATGCTCGCGGGCAGCACGCTTGCCCTTCGCCTTTGCTGCGCGTTTTCGTGTGAGCCAGTCGGGCAGAGAGGATGCGGAGCCTGCAGCGGCGCCATTGACGGTGTAGACTTTGACAGAGTTGGGGTCTGAGACGACCATCTAGTCTGCCGATGTGAAGGTGGAATGTAATGAGTGGACGGGCAAGAAATTTCAGTAGGCGCCGAGAGACCCCGTTACGCAAGACCTCTGACACCAGGCTGGCTGGTATGTAGTTAGGGACCTAAAGCTAAAAAAAAGTTGGCGGCCTCAAACTACATAAAGACTGCAAGAGCACGTAGCTACGACTCCGAGCATCACACGAAAAAAGTCCAGAGGACGTATAGGGCTACATTTGTTCTGACGAGTAATACAGTAGGATGCAAGTAGAGGCGAGCTGCTGAGGATTACCATCGACTTGCGATGGATCCAAGGGAGATAATAAGTAAAATGTCTAACGAGCGACGACGGCAGTGCTACGGCGATACAATAAATGGAGAAACAATACGATAGTCAATGCGGACGTCGGGCATCAGGCAACGATCTGCATCGCAGCGGCGACCGCGGTGAGGGAGAGGCCAACAAAAAGCGACGGCACAGCTTGGGTAAAGGCGCCGTTGGACTTCGCAACGTCGCCTATGATGGTCGAATTAGTATTTTCATGTTCTTGACCAGCGTAGGGCGCCGTGAAGTTGGTAGCGTTCTGCGCGCCGAGGGGCTGAGAGGAGTATCGCAATGAGTTACACTCGCGAAAGATTTGAGATAGAACAGCGCACCAGGGGGGATTCGGCAGCAGACTCGTCTCTGCAGTAGACATACAAGCAATAACGCGGTTTGTGGGAGACGATCGCATGGGATCGGATGAGGTCGGTGGGCAGAGCAGAGACGGGCGACGCTTGCCAGACTACAGATCACAGAATGTCAGTACTGGAGGAACGTCGATGAAATTGCTCGAAAGAGGGCTTACAGGCCGCAAAAACGAAGAACGAAAGGAGGGTGTAGAAGAGCTTGCTCTGCATGTTGTAGTGGTGTTTACTGGGCGACTGCTGAAGAGGTTTGTTGAGGCTGGTCGAGGAGACACAATTGTGATGTGGATGCTGACTTTGAGTTTACCGTCCAGCGGTTATATATTGCAAAAGACAACGCTCAGAGAGCGAGAGGCGCTGCAACAGCGGATCGACTTGTGCGACAACAGGTTAGAGCTCGGGCGGCGCGGAACAGCATGTAGAGGTAACAAGTCAAGGAGTGGTGCTCTTCTCGAGTCAGCGCATCAGCAGAAAACAAGCCATGCGCGCGCAACACGCGTAGAGAACGAGAGTAGGGAGGTTGTTGCAACGGCAACAACGAATTCAACAAGCAGGACCGCCGAAGGCTGATCGGACCAGACGACACAGGCAACGAGGGTTTGAGCATGCCGGCCCGGCCGAGTTGATAGGCTCTATTTACGCAAACACCTTGTCCCCAGGTTGCAAAGTGCTTGTTCGGCTGGCGGGTGGGAGGTTGGGAAATGGAGCCGGCGGCGGAACGCCGACGCGGCGTTGTTCCCAGAAAGGCATCTGTGGCAGGCCCACGCTCAACGTTTAGCTTCCATCCTCCCAATTCGTTTGCCTCTTTGTCCCTGCGCTCTGCACGCCCTGAGGTGTTCTGTATCTTACGCAGTAGAATGGTAGACAACAAACTCGCAGACCGACAACCCGCAGAGCCCGATAATACCTCCGGCTTGGGAGCTGTGGCCACACGTACTGTAGTGACCTCACGATAAGAGCAACGGCGGTGAGCGCCGACACGTACCGACTCCCAGCCCACCGACTCGCCAATAGTAACTGTCTGCACAGCCAAAATAGCTTGTATCCATCCCAGCGCCCTCATCACTGCGTACTGAACAACTGTTTTTCTTCCCAGAGCGTGCGCGCCAGGGTCCAAACTTTCATCACCCCGGTACCAATGCTATCACGAGGCACAGTACGTGATCAGCGAAGCCAGTTAGCATGTGAGATGGTCAGATACGCACTTCGCCCGCTCGACCTCATCCAAGCGCACCCACTGTGCCGTCACGGGCGTCGATGTTCCGTTATGCACGGAGGCACCCGTAGCTCCCTTCTTCCCCTTCCCGGTTTTCTTGCCAGCGGACGCCCGCGCGCTGATCTGCACAGGTACCATTGAGTCCACAGGCACCAGCTCGGGCACGCCCTTCCCGCCCTCTAAGACAACCCACTGTACGCGGTACGTTTTTCGGATGTGCGAGAATACGTGGAGGACGTCACCAGCGCGCTGTATCTTAACGATTCTTGTGCCAGTGCTTGGGTCGGCGGGGGTGTCGGTGTCGGGCATCACGGCTTGGGCATTTGGGCGGCCGTCCGCGGGCGCTGAGGTTAGTATTCTTCCGAGAAGGCTGAAAGGAATGGCTTTCTCTTCGGCGGAGGTTATAGACGTGGCTATGTCTGAAGACGTAGGAAACTCGTAGAGGCCTGCAAGGAGGCCTGAAAATGGCACGGTAAGCATTATGCTTCTCTGGGGTTGTCAATTGCCCACCTCCTTCTGGACGACGAACTAACAGGAACCACCGCTCGCCTTGTGTCCGCCATTCCACAACATTGACTATATCTAGCTCTTCCCTCTGTTTTTTGCGGTCGACTTTCATGGGATAGGACGTAACGGGAGGCCTGGCTTCTCCCGCTGCGCAAGGTATAGGTTCGCACAATGTGCAGAGCTCCTCGATGTCTGGGACAGTTGGAGGCTCCACTGTGTCAGATACCTATTTATACTCAGATTCAGGACATATACTTCACTGCGAATCACTCACAGAGCCAGCCAGCTGGTGAGCACTACACGAAGGTGCTAGCGGGCAAGATTTGCAGTTCGGATCCTTGGGCTTGCATACCGTACTCCCAAGCTCGATGAGCGCCTGGTTGACATCCCCTGCGGCGCTGGCATCCTTCACGATCGCCTGCGCTGCGGACCACAAGATGTCCAACGTAGCCTTGAGCTTAGGAGAAGAATGCAAAGCCAGGACACGACTCAGTAGCCTGTTCACATTGCCATCGAGCTGGGAGATCCGTTGTGAGGAGCAGGCCAGTTCGGGAACTAAGGAACTTACGACCGGGACCTGCTCGTTGTACGCTATGGAGCATATTGCGCCGGCCGTGTATCGACCGATGCCAGGGATGATTGACTCCATCTCTTTGGCATTATCCGGTAGCCGGCCATTCAGGTCCTGCACGACTTTCTGCGCGCCGCTCAGCAGTCGCGCTGCGCGTGAATAATAGCCGAGGCCTTTCCACAGACTGTTGACCGTTTCGATATTAGAGTTGGCCTGAAACACGTTTCATCATTGCGATCCGCGCACGTGGGGAGGCAAGGCAACTCACAAGATGTTTGATCGTTGGGAAACTGAATTCGCGAAAATTTGTGAGGCGTTCCTTCCCTGAGCTCGGAACACAGTCCACTACTCACGCAGTCATCCATCTATTGTAGTATGGGATCACGGTGGCGACTTGTGTCTGTTGGAGCATGATCTCAGAGACCCATACCTAATTATTCGAGATGAAGAGCAGCATGAGCAGGAATAGCAGACCCCAAGCGATGACCGCACCTCGTACGCGCGCTGTGCCCGATCGTCGGCATTGAAAGACGGGTCATAGGGCTTTCGCCAGGGCATGCCGCGATGAGCGTGAACGCCGGCGTACCACGCAAGCAGCGCATCACGACGAATATGAGCGTCGGATGCAGAGATCGTGTGTTGCGACGCGGGGTGTGAATTGGTGAATGTAGCCTCGTCGGTGTCGCGTTCTCGGGCGACTGGAGCGCGCTTCGTCTTCTTCTTTACGGGAGCTTTCTTCTTCTTGGAGGAAGAGGGCTCGGAGAAGTCGGCGACGTATTCGCTTTCATCAGAAGAGACAGACTTTCTTTTGGGCATGACAGAAGAGATGAGAGTCGAGAGGCGGGGAAATTATCCGACAAAAGCACGACCGTCGAGTAACGTGACGGCGCGAACCTCCCCGTTTCTCCGAACCAAAGCGAGTCCTCCTCCGGCCCCACTCTAAGACCTCGCCAGGCGTCAGCTGGGCGACGACTCGATCGCCAAGGGAGCATCACGCGCGTTTTCGTCATACACTTCCCCTGGATCTCCAGGTTCCCCACATTTTTTTATCGGGCGCGCAATATTATGAGATGGCCACCCTGCATTCCTCGCAACCTATAAAGCTCGCAGAGGTCGGTCGAATGGCTTGTGGCTCACCCAGACTGCTCACTATGCGCTCAGGTGTGCTTCGTTCCCTACCCGTGCTGGCTCTGGCCTCGGCCATCTTGCCGTCGACCGCACATACAACATCAGTCGTGGTCAACGGCACGGCGAGCCACACTATACCACCCACCTTGTGTAAGCATCACGGCCTCATCCAGCCCATTTTTGCGCTAATAGACGAGGTTTTTTTCAGGGGGGTTGATGTATGAGGTGAGTCTCAAACCTCGTGGTTCTCTAACCTCCAGAAGTCTGACATGGCTTGACGCGCTCAGGATATTAATGTGAGTGACTGTTAAAGCTAATTATAACGCGTGCGACTTAGACTCTCTGTTCAGCATGTACGTTGGCCAACTTGGTCTTCCCCTGCACGATTTACAAGCCCACTTTCCGACAGAGTGGCGATGGCGGACTTTACGCAGAACGTATGTCCGGTGCACCCACAGGCACGTTGACGACATCATAACATCCTCTTCCAGTTTTGCAAAACCGTGCATTTCAGAAGGTCATCCCCGGTGAGTCTGCTTGCATACAGTCCGAGAGTCTATCCATGAATGCCGACATACATGCGTAGGCGCTCCTGATGCGCTGACGGCGTGGCATGCCATTAACTCGTCAATTGCCGTCACCGCCGATTACGTCCCGCTCTCCGATGTTTTGCCAAACGCCTTGCAGCTCGTCGTCCCGGTCGGATCCACAGGCCCGGTAGGCGTAGGAAACGAGGGATACTGGGGTGAGCATTGATTTATTATGATCTTTCTGATGAATTACACAACTTCGCCTAGGCATCAACGTGAACAGCTCCTGGACGTACTCGGCGTCTTTCTATTACCGCTTCCCCTACGCCCGGCCGTCATCACCAGTCACTGCTACGATCTCCCTGGTATCAACCACAGGAACCGTGTTTGGTTCTGTAACCACCCAATTGGCGGCGACTGCTTCCTGGACTCAGGCCTCTGTTTCTCTCCAACCTTCGCACTCGGCTCCGAACATCGCGAATAACTTCACCCTCACGTTCGATGGCGAAACCCTCGCGGATCATACGATCAATCTCGCGCTCTTCAGTCTGTTCCCCCCGACGTTTAAGGATCAGAGCAACGGGATACGCAAGGACATAGCGGAGGTGAGTCACCGCGCAATCTTTGTGAGGCAAATCTGACATCGATGGCACACAGACTCTGTTAGAACTCGAGCCTTCGTTCTTCCGGTTCCCGGGCGGAAACAATCTTGTTAGTGATCTTCCTACGTTATATCCGTCATACCGCTAAGGATGGCACGTTCACAGGAAGTACGCCATTTTTGGCTAACACTTGCATGCCTAATTGACGCCTTAGGTATAGGGGCAAACGGTAGACACTCGGTGGCAGTGGAATGCCACTATCGGGCCCCTTACTGCGCGTCCTGGACGCTTCGGTGATTGGGGCTATGTCAATACCGAGTGGGTTTCCATTCTCCGCAGCATTTGTGTCTGCTGGAATGATAGTCCTCTCCCTCAGTGGTCTCGGCATACTGGAGTACCTCACTTGGATCGAGAGCATGGGCATGCAGAGCATCATGGCTGTTTGGTCAGGTTATACACTCAATTCAGCAAGCTTGGCCCCAGAACAGTTGGGGCCGTACATTGAGCAGGCGCGGCAGCAGGTAAGCTGCGTCATTTTGTCCGCGTGGAGTGGTCGTTGATACCGCCATACCATTAAAGATCGAGTTCGTAGTGGGAGGGACCAATACTACGGGTGGTAAGTTGGCCGACTGGTCGCTGATGCTCAATGCTTATTCATCTTCTATACCAGGTGCCCTGAGAGCCTCGCTCGGGCGCGAAAAGCCGTTCACATTGAACTATGTCGAAATCGGGAACGAGGACTGGTTTTCAGACACGTATGGAGAACCCTGCTCTCCGAGTCTTACGTGTACCAACAAATTCCTAGGTACCCTGGGCGCTGGCCTCTCCTTGTTGGCAACCTCTCTGCTGCGTTCCCCGACATTCGTACGTAGCATATTGGCGTGTGGTGCGATCGGTGCAGTGATACTGTTCTGTCAGGTTTCCTCGCGACAACGAATCCTTGGACGCCGGAATTGACACCTACGCCCAAGTCCTACGATGTGCATGTCTATTCTATACCTGGTGAGTTCCAGTATGGTTCGTGAAATCACGGTCTCGATTAAGAACGCCACAGGCTGGTTCATCAACAATACTTTCTACTATGACGACTTCGAGGTGCGGGTCTCCTTTTACCGGAAAGCGGCGTAATTCTAACGCTCATTTGCAGCGCAACGGGACGACGTATTTCGAGGTTGGCATTGTCTGAGCGAGCGCACTTCACCTCCTGACCTACCTCTTCAGGGCGAGTACGCCGCCATCTCTGTCAACCCCGATGATATCTTTGGTGAAAGATTGCCTTGGCCTACTGTGGAGAGTATGTGTCATTTTTTCCATTAACGTTATCAGTCGCATTTGGGGCTGATATGTTGGATCTAGCTGCTGTGAGCGAAGCGGCATTCATGACGGGTTTGGAGCGGAACAGCGACATCGTCTTTGCGGCTAGCTATGCACCTCTTCTCGCAGTAAGTGAGCCCTGTGGCTTGCAGCAATCTTTCCCTGACACCTTCTTTAGCATGTCAACGGATCACAATGGGTGAGTAGACGCCCCGTTTTTCAATGAAGTGCAGCATATACTGATAATTTCCAGACCCCCAATTTGATAACATTCGAGTACGTGGTAGCTAACCGAGGCCAAAGACAGAATCTGACTAACCTGACATGCACAGTGCGGGTAGCGTCGTGCGCTCAACGAGCTACTACGTCCAGAAGGTACCGCCAAACCTTGACTGTCATACGAGCCCCCCGCTGACGTGTTCTCCCAGTTCTTCTCCGTGAACCGCGGCGACGAATACCTTCCCAGCACGCTCCCGAGTCGCAACGGGACTGTCTTCTGGTCGGTTACCAAGAAGAACTCTCCTGCTTCGTACATCATCAAGGTACGCTCCACTTCCACCCAACTTCTCGCGTACTGACAATTTTGCGAACCTGTAGATTGCGAACACCGTCTCCACGCCCGCGTCGCTCTCCTTCCAGCTCCCGTCGAATGTGCATTCGGAGGGAACTGCTCAGGTCCTGACGGGCCCGAAGAACGCAAGCAATGTTGTAGGAAATGCAGATGTCGTGGTGCCAAAAACGAGCACGATCAAAACGGGACGCACCACGAACTACAACGCACCCGGGTTCAGCGTTACCGTCTTGACGATCCCGGTGGCTTGAAGGAGGGCTAGAGAAGGCAATGTACTTATTATTGTTTTATTTGTTTGTCGCCTCAGGAGGGAAAAAGGGTACTGCTCGTCATATTCTCAGAGTCGCGCACGAGGGATCATATTACCTGACTATTTTGGACGCTCTCAGTGTTCGATTATCTCAATACATCCCCCAGAAGTTTCGTGCGCAAAGGGTGGCTAGCCTGCCGGGACTTAGGACTTCTCGAAGTCCGAGAGCCAACCGCTTCCCGGACGATGCGGAGCCGCCTGCAGCTCCTTTGTACTACCCTGCCTCGTCGCCTCGTCGCCGGCTCGAATGCTCTCTGAGGCGCTGGCAACTGCCAGTGGCAAGGATACACTACTCACCGTGACACTCTTCCGCCGAGAGCGGGAGCGCGTGACACGTCCAGTCACAGTCAAGCAGTCACAACTCGTTGGCACTCCGACTCCGAGTCCGAAGCCCATCATACTATCCTACGGCTCAGGTCTCTCGATTCCCTGCCCCGTCGAAGCTCTGCAAGACTTACAGCAATCAGCAATTGAAGGCTTCTAAATCTCACCCTGCTACGCAAGCTCACCACCGCATGGTCTGGACGCTGAGCCAGCTCCGCTTCTACGGTTCTCATGCAGTCGAGCTACTCCTCCGGCTCCGCTTTTGGATCATTAAATAGCTCACGAGGACGTCAGGATGACTCTTCTTCATCTGGAGAGGATGCGGGCTCCCACTGATCAGATTGTTCGTCTCCGACGGCCTCCGTGGCTCGCTCTTCCCCAGTCACAAGGGCTTCATTCTCGTCATCTTCGCGGCCCGGTGTCATTGATTCTCGCTCTGCCATAATTTCAGCCCAATGTCATGAGATGGCCCAACCGTTCTACTGCCACATGCTGAGCGGCTGTACCACGGCCGCCGCTCGATGATCATGACGCTCCACGGCGCGCCAGCAACACAACATGCGGCCTATTATAAGAGCAAACACGTCTGTGGAATGCCACCCATCGTCCCACAGCATGCTTCTTGGTATCTGTCGCACACTTTTTGCGCTGGCTCTAGCCTCAGCATCCATGGCACAAACCACGACAGTGGTGATCAACGGCACCGCAAGTCACACTATTCCCTCTACTTTATGTATGTGTTGTCGCATATATGACCCGTTTGAGTGCGCTGGAAACAATTAGCCTCCAGTTGGCTTGATGTATGAGGTGAGGCGCAACTTATGGCTTTCTGGCGGCGGCAGGTCGTCTTACAGTGCATGATGCACTCAGGACATTAGCGTGAGTGGTCCGAGTTTTCAACCATGCTGATCATGGGAGTAACACTGGTGCAGCACGTACGTGAAAATGGTCGACGATTCCTGTCACGCAAAGCTTAAGTTTCGACAGAGCGGCGATGGGGGTCTCTACGCAGAACGTGGGTTCATTACTCTGATGTGTGTTATTTGCTTGAAAATACTTCTACAGTCCTGCAAAACCGTGCCTTCCAGCAGGTCACTCCAGGTAAATCTAACATCATGGGCACAGCGAGTCTTCATCGACGGTCTGACTGCGACGCGAAAAGGAACGTCTGATGCACTTCTGGCGTGGCATCCCGTCAACGGAGCCCAAATCGTCGTCGTGGCCGATTCCAAGCCCCTCTCCTCGGCATTGCCTAACGCTTTGCAGGTAACTGTCCCCACGGGAGCCACAGGCCAGCTTGGCGTAGGAAACGAAGGGTTCTGGGGTGAGCATGTGACACATTTGTTCTTGTTGACGCACTAAATAATATCATGTAGGAATCAATGTTAATAGTTCCTGGACATACTCTGCGTCTTTCTTCTTCCGCTTTCCGTCGTCCCTGCCTTCGTCGCCAGTCACTGCGACGATCTCCCTGGTATCGACCTCGGGTACTGTTTTCGCCACTGCTTCCGCTCCATTGGCTGCCACGGCTTCCTGGACTCAGGTTGCTGTTTCTCTTCGACCTTCGAGTTCAGCCCCGAATATTGCGAATAACTTTACTGTCACTGTCAGCGGTGCAGCGGTGGCCGGACATACGATCAATTTTGCCCTTTTCAGTTTGTTCCCTCCTACCTTCAAGAACCAGAAGAACGGCATGAGAGTCGACATCGCAGAGGTAAGCCACAGGTGCGACATTCGCAACATCTCTGAAACGTGTATTATTTAGGCTTTGCTCGAGTTGGGTCCTTCGTTCTTCCGGTTCCCGGGCGGAAACAACCTCGTCAGTCTTGGTATTGCGTACATGTATCAGCTATTTGTTAAACGTCCAACAGGAGGTGCCTCTGCCCAGGGCTACTTCTAGTGCATCATATTAACAGTCACAATCAGGGTCAAACGATCGATACTCGTTGGCAATGGAACGCTACTATCGGCCCGCTTACTGCACGCCCCGGCCGAGTGGGCGACTGGGGATATGTCAACACCGAGTGCGTCTCCCTTCTGCGCAGCGCTCCGTCTGATATCAACATGTTGTTGTCCTCCACTCAGCGGACTCGGCCTCCTGGAGTACCTCACATGGATAGAAAGCATGGGCATGCAGAACATCATGGCCGTCTGGGCAGGCTACTCACTTAACGGTGAAAGTCTGGCTGAGGACCAGCTGGCCCCTTATATTGAGCAGGCGCGACAGCAGGTAGGCCAAGTTTCGCTGTTCCTAAGATGCGTTAGTCACTCCTACGGGGCTCCACAGATTGAATTCGTCGTCGGGGGACCGAATACGACAGGCGGTCAGTAGGCTCAACGGGAGATACTTGTCGACCCCATCTCAATAACACGTTGTCGCAGGTGCATTGAGAGCCTCAATGGGTCGCACGCAACCTTTTGTCCTGAACTTCGTCGAAGTTGGCAACGAAGACTTCTTTGCTGCCGACTCGTACGTTTATTCTGACTCTCCAGCTATTGCTTCTGACGAACGAATCTCAAGCTATACTTATCGTTGGCATGACTTCGTCGGTAACCTCTCTGCATCATTCCCTGACATCCGTGAGTGTCCCAAGATTTTTTCCACGAACAGGCGCTTCACTTCACAAACAGGTTTTATTGGGACGTCGACCGCATGGGACCCCTTGCTGACTCCGACGCCGAAGTCTTACGATGTGCATGTTTACCAGACTCCCAGTTAGGTCCTGCACTGCTGTAAGAATCCACGACCTGACTGGAGACATCATAGGCTGGTTTGCGAGCAACTCCTTCTATTACGACTCGTTTGAGGTGCGCTTCTGTCTATCTCTAGCAGTCACCTCCTCAACGTTACTGCTAGCGAAATGGAACGACCTATTTTGAGGTCAGCACGCCTTGCGAGATTCGTCCACGCCTTCTGATCTGGCTTTCCAGGGAGAATATGCTGCTATCTCTACAAATCCAAATGATATCTTTGGCACGCCAGCAGATGGGCGACTACTCTGGCCGACCATGCAGAGTGCGTGATTATGCTTCTGACAACTTTCCTCTTCGATTGACTTGTTAATTAGGCTCGTCGGGTGAGGCTGCCTTCATGACAGGCCTAGAGCGGAACAGCGACATCGTCTTCGCCGCAAGCTATGCACCTCTGCTCGGGGTGAGTGCACCTTGTCACCTCTGCCAGACTTATGTGCTAACACTGTACCGGTAGCATATAAATGGATCTCAATGGGTGCGTGGACGTCAAGCACTCTGATTAACAGTGGAAACTTACGCGTAGTCAGACGCCGAATTTGATTGGATTTGAGTATGTGACAGCTCTCCAGTGCTTGTGATAGAGTTCTTGTCGATCTCATCGCCATCCACAGTGCGGGTAGTGTCATTCGCTCGACGAGCTTCTATGTCCAGAAGGTCGAGGCAGATTTTGAGCACCTACGCAAGCCGCATACTGACTACCTGTACAGCTTTTCAGTGTAAACCGCGGCGACCTATACCTCCCGAGCACGCTCCCTAACCCCAGTGGGACTGTCTTCTGGTCCGTCACAAAGAAAAACACTCCTGCCTCATTCATTGTCAAAGTAAGACGCCTACCCTAGGCCGCTCCGGCTCGCTTGTACTCACGTACTCTCAGGTAGTGAACACCGTTGCCACGCCAGCCTCTCTCTCCTTTTTGCTCCCGTCCAATGTGCGTTCGTCAGGAACCGCGCAGATCTTGACCGGTGCGCAAACGGCAAGTAATGTCCCGGGAAACCCGAACGTCGTGGTGCCGAAGACAAGTACCATCGTGACAGGGCGCACGACGAATTTCACCGCGCCGGGATTTAGTGTCAGCGTTTTGACGATTAGCGCAGCTTGAGACTTGACGCACCTGATTCTTAAAGGTCATTTGAGGTTTTCTAAAGGTGCCCGCGCTGTACCAGTATCACATACTTGTTCTTAAGCTGGAAAATGAAATGCTGAGTTGATTGTGGCTTTATTTGTTCGGCGACAAGAAGGAAACTGGCCCTGCATCCCCATCGACCGTACCGTTGACAGATCCCAAGAGACTATCAGCCACTGTTCCCATGTGAGCACGGGTGTCAGATCTGGACGGGCTGCAAATCTGTGATACAACATAAGCAAGGGTACAACTTGAAGAAAGGTATCCTATTAATGTTAAACATATAATGAAGGGAGCTTTAAAATTGGGTATCGATGCTAGTCCATAGAAATGACGCTGTCCGTCACCGTTCGTTTGCTCGTGCTCTCCCTGCCTGCCGAGTCTCGCAACGAGGCGAGCAATGGCTCAAGTCCATGGCGCGACCTGGCGCTGCCCCCTGCGGCCCTCACCACCAGTGTCCCGGGGTAGAACGTCTCCTGCAGCGAATCGATCACCGGGCGCAAGTACTTGACGAGTTCCGTCAACCGTCCCCGTACCACTTCGTACTCGTCCAAGATGACGATGCCCGTGTGGGTGACGTTGACTAGCGGCTTGCCTGCGAGGCGCTTCGTCTCGTTCCATATATCCCAGAATGCCACGCGGACTTTCTCTGACGGGTTCGACGGGCCGACGTCGGTCTGCAGAACGGGATCAAGGGGATAGAGGAGGTCCTGTAGCCACAGGAAAGTCTTCTCTCCGAGCGGTCCCTTGGCCTGTAGGTGGGGCAACAGATTCCTGACGATCCCGATGAGGTTGACGAGGGTAGCGTTGCACCGCATATCATGATCAGTGAGCACTTGATCCGCCAGATCTTGTGGGGCGTCCAGCAGGCCCGCCAGGTTCTGGCGCTGCGCCTCCAGTTGGCGAAGGCTGCGCCCGGGGTTGCGCATGTATGACTTGGCCTCGGCACTTGCGGCGCGTGCGAGCATACAGCTTGCGACGACCGCTACACGGGGGTCCGACGTCGAGCGCTTGAGCTCTAGGAAGTATCGCCGGATGTTGCGGTTGACGGTCGCGTATGTGGCGAGGCCGGGAGACGCTGTGAAGATGGAATGGACGCCGAAGTGGGAGTATGATATCTGCCAGATGACGCGGGCGCATGTGAGGACGCGTTGGCGCATTGCAAGCTCCGTCAGCCCAGTATTTGTGTCGCAGAGAAGCACAGTGATGCGATCGACCACCGTATCCGAGTTGCCGTGTATGAGGGATGCGAAGGCTTTCGTTCCTCTGATGCCGACGTATGCGGCGAGACCCTCGAAAAAAAGCTCGTCGTCGTCACTCGACTGGAGCGATGTCAGCGCGTGCTTCATGGCCTTGGGTGCGATTTGGAACGATGCGTCTCGTGCTGCGGTCTCCATGCTCTCTTGGTAGGAGGACGATCGCAATGTGCGCAAGAATCTGCTCGTCCGCCGAGGCCAGACGATACAGCCTGACGAAAAGCGCTCGACACCCTTGATCGCGAGAGAGGACAACCGCCAGAGGCCGTTTGAAAGAGGGGTGTGGTAGGGCGACTCTCGGTAACCGAGAGGGATGACTGTGAGCGTGAAGTACACCGCGGCGACGGCGATGATGAACCCAAGCACCACGAAAGCGATGGACCTGTGTATCGGGAATATGAATTCGATGAGGCCGGTAAAGAACAGGAACAGCGAGATGTGAAGGAGCGCGGATATTGCCTCCACAGCCTCCGGAAAACGGAACGTCAGCACGCCTTCAAACGCCCAGGTCCGGAAAAGGGCCTGAGCATGACTGTCAGAGCGCGGCGCTTGCACGAAGCGCAGGTAGCTGCGCGCCCAGCGCTGCATTAGCGTCGCCCCGAGCGCACATGTCAGGCTCATGCACAGACTGAGGAACCAAAGGACGTTGATCCGCACGCTAGAAGATGGGGGTTGGAATGCTGGCGGTAACGGGGGAACGTGGGAGCCATTGTTCAAGGCAACAAGCTGAGAGAGGAGCGCTACAGTTGTGTCGCTGTTATCGGGGAGCAGGCCCTTGTAGCTCTCTATGATAAACGCGGCGACGGTGGCGGAGAAGAGACCAGTCTAGATATTTGGCACGTCAGTGCACAGAGTACAATGGTAGAGAACAAAGCGACTGACAAAGATGAGAATCCCGTCCGCGTCTCCTTTCCAGCTCTCGACGATTTCCTTGTCGTATTTCTCGGAAGTCATGAGGTACTTTGACCACATCTTGGACATTTGCTCCCGCGGGTAAAAATGACCTATGCATTCGGTTGGCAAAGTTCCCTGCATAATATGCGCATGGGAAACACCTTTTTCGCCTACATCTTCCGGGTCTGGCGCTAGACGAGCTATGAGTATACCGCGCCTGGCTAAATGTAAGGTAGACGTACTGTTGTGTTTCGTCTGGTCACTGAGCGTCGGCAGATCGAGATCGTCAGACAGACTCATTGCCAGAAGCTGGCACACCGAGGTCGAAGGAGAGTAGATGACGGAGGTAGCGAGCCACTCTCGACCGACCTGTCAAGGCAGTCATGGTCGGGAGCATG
This sequence comes from Auriscalpium orientale, assembly GCA_019915035.1. Lineage (NCBI taxonomy): Eukaryota > Fungi > Basidiomycota > Agaricomycetes > Russulales > Auriscalpiaceae > Auriscalpium > Auriscalpium orientale. The sequence continues at coordinate 195,616 of JAHLMH010000027.1, read as the reverse complement.
AGATCGTTGGGCGCCTATAAAAGTTGCTGTGCTTGCTGTGCCGCTGACATCCATATACACCAATCCTCGTACTTGGGTCTGCTCTGCTACGTACACAACACAGGACAACACATAAGCGCATATTCCATGTCATATTGCATGCTGCAACTACAGATCTGACATAACGAGGCCGATAGCCAGTGCGTCTTTTGCATCCACAACCCCAACAACCATCTAAACCGCTCAGAACGTGACGGGGCGGTTCGCGACGAATGTCGAGCGCGCCTTGGAGACACGGTGGGGGAGGGGGAAACGGAGGTCGTTCTGGAGGAGCTGCTTGATGTAGGGCCTGCGGATATCCTCAGTCTTCTCGATCTCCACAACGCGGAGGATCTTTGAAAACAATCTGCGTCAGGCTCACTCCGGCAGTAGTCAAGCAGGAGAACATACGTGGATGGACCGGAAGCGAGCGCGATGGCGCGCAGCCATGTCCTGGTACAGCGACTTCACAGCGTCCGCACGGCTCAGCTCGCGGAACTCCTTGTACATGTTGTGCGTGCCGGAGCGCGAGTCGTAGCGGAGCCAAATGCCGAAGTTCTTGACCTTCAAGGGCTTCTTCTCGTGAATCTACAGTGCAAAAACAAAACGCACACGCATAGAGCGTTTGACGTGCGGTCAGCATTCCCGTCCGCCTGCCTCTTGAAGGCTGCTGGGATATCAACGGTGATACGTACGACATTGACGCCAATGATCTCGCCATTGGCCTTCTTGACCTTCTTCAATTTCCTGTTCGACATGTCAGCAAAGCCTTGACAAATGCGACGGAAGCAAGGGCATGGGACGCGGGTTGAAAAAAAGGTAGGCCAGGCGCACCTCAGGAAGTACCAGAAGCGCGACTTGGCGACAACCTCGTTCGCCGCGAAGATGCGCATGCGGTAAATCTTGGGATTGGGCTCATTCTCCGTGGGGAGGTGACGGCCGATGACTTGGTATTCAGTGAGGCCCATCTGCACGCACGGGGATCAGCATCCGCACAGACATGTATGCATCCATCCACTGTAGGCTTCCAATAGTCTCGCACACAGTTGGAAAACCAGTGATAGGATGGAATTGGTGGATGTGGGACTCACGGTCAACGATTTGGTTGTCTTGAGGGGCGGGGAGGGCGATGTCGACGACGATGAGCTTGCGCAGGGGTTGGCTGGTTTGGGTTCACGGTGGCGGTGCAAAGTGGCTGAGTGCGAACTGGGAGCCACATCTTTGGCTCCTACTATCCGGCCGGCCACATTTTGACCAACGACAGTCACTACTACATACGCTGGTAACAAATTACCATGGCTCGTGGCTCAGAGATATTAGGCTATGAAGAAAGAGAGCGGGCACCTGCGCTCGTTTTCCGCCATTAAGTGCACTTACCTGCTGCTTGGTGATCTGCGAGTATACAGATCAGTACTTTATACGGCTGAGGCCGTGATGCTGTACAACCACCTCATTAGCTCTTCCAATTCTCGTCGCCCGCATTGAGACACAAATGGAGCATGAATTACAGAAAAACACCGAGGTAATAATGATAGGCTTAAGAATATGGAGTAACGAAGTATGCACGACGAAGGTCTGATGCTCAACAGCACAGCAGAAGTTTTCACTTGCCAACTCGCCCACTCCTGGCCACTCCACGAATATCCCCGAACCACTTCTGTATCTTATTGCAAAACTGGTTCTTGGATTTCGGTGGCTTCGAGTTCAGCGTCTTCTGCTCCTCGTCGTAGCGCAATACGCGCAGGAAGAGCGACGATGGGCGCGGGATCTGCGAGTCGCGCACAGGCGCGAGCACGCGGAATACTTCGTCCGGCCCGAGGCCCTCAATCGGGGTCGGGTTCGTCGGCGGGTCCACCATATTCCAGATAGTGAGCATCGGCAGGCCGGGGCGGCGAGGGTCCATCAGGACCGAGGGCGCACGTGTCACCGACGCGGATGAGGGGGTTGAGGAAGGAGAAAGAGACCCAGGGCCAGAAATAGAAGAAGATGAAGACGGAGAAAGGGAGGGAGGAGGGGTCGGGGAAGAGGATTCACTTTCGACAGTCACAATGACGGATTTCGAGATGCGGCCGAGGGTAGGATCGTCGAGCGCCTTGGGCTTCCTCCCCCGCCGAAGTGGCGGCGGAAGAACTGCCTAACACCAGCGAGCACCGGCGCCTTCGGAGCCTTGGTGTGCTGGGGCATCTCGGCGACAGTCTTGGGTGTCTCCGGCGTCGCTTCAGAAGGAGGCGCGGGTGACGAGCCAATTGCGACGAAGCGAGGCTCGCCGGTCTGGGCGGAAGGAAGAGGCTTCAAAACGACGTGAATGTGGGAAGGCCCCTCCTTGACCAGAGGGGCAGGCTTCGCCAGGAGAGCAGGAGAAGTGTAAGTGAACGCGGGCAAGGGATCCTTGCCTGCGGGGTAGGGGCGTCCATGCGGGATAACGAGCCCCGCGCCGTTGGAGCGAACCCTGTGGGGAAGCGGCACGCTCGGCGGCTTGAGTGTGCGCGCGGCAACGGCATCCCAGTCGCTGTAATGGCATGGTCAGCCTGCGTAGAGTGCAACCTGATTGGTGCACTTACATATCAGCGAAGAAGGCGTGCGCCTTCATTTCGCTTACGGTCGGTCGCTGGGCAGGATCTTTAATCAAAAGCTGCAAGAAGATCAGCGCCGGAAGGACATGAGAAGATGTAGACCCTTACGGAGTGGATGAGATCGCTGGTTACATCGTCGACGTAGTCACTTTTCTCAAACCGTATATCTTCGCCGCAGATGGCGGCCACAGTGATGTCATTGCGATCGTCCCAACCATGGGCAAACGCTTTCTGCAGAGGTTATTAGCGATCGTGCGAGCAATTGGAAGCTGAAGTGAACGTACACGGCCAGTGAGAAGGAAGTACATGAGGACCCCGAGAGCCCAGTAGTCGACACTGTGCGAATAGGGCTTCTGGAAGAGCATCTCGGGCGACATGTAATCGAGCGTCCCGCAAGCAGTCCTTGTCATGCCCGGAGGACACTTGTCGTTGTCTGCATCGTATGTAGGCGACGTCGTTGCCGTCTTCTTCTCGTCGAAGATCTTGACAAGCCCGAAGTCCGATAGAAGGATGTGCCCGGCGTCGTCGAACAAGACGTTGTCAGGCTTGAGATCGCGATGAACCATACCGAGGCTGTGGAGCTTCTCAAGAGTAACGATCTGGCGCATACACTTTCAGCGAAGGTTCGTGAACATGCATCGAAGAGATAGCTTACCAGTTCCGCCGCGATGAACTTGACATATGGCTCTGGCATCTTTCCCCAGCGATCCATCTCAGACATGAGATCGCCGTGCTGGCAGTACTCCTGCAAAGCACGTAAGTCAGCGCGCATTTAAGTCAGAGGTGTGTATCACTCACGCTGGCGATATAGAAATGCTTGCTGTCGTGCCAGCTGGCGTGCATCTGCAAGAAGCCTTTCTCGCCTTCGAGCTTCCGCATTGCCACCTGCTCGTCCATGAGGACCTCCTTCATGACCTTGACAGCCAGTTTCTTGCCCGTCACCCGGTCCTTGGCAAGATACACAACGCCAAAGGCACCGGCCCCGAGAATCTTTATCGGTTCGAGGTCGTCGATCGTGAGCGGACGCGCGCACGGAGATTGGACATTGGGGGTGGGGGATGAGCGCCAGAACTCGTCCTCTGAGTCGTCGCAGTCTTCGACCACGACACGACGGGGCCTCAGAGACTCGGGCTTGGGGGCGGCTGGCGCTGCGGAGTTTGTGCGGGTAGAGGAGACGGAGGTCGCGGAGCTGGCCAGAGATGCGGGGCTGGTGAAGAGAGACGGCGGCGATAATGTCGGCGCAGGCGAGGCGACTTGAAGAGACTCGACGGGTACGGTGAGCGCGCTCGAAGGAGCAGGGACTACCTCGATAGCGAGGCTGGCGCGCTTCTCGGCGTCCCGCTCGGCCTTCCTCCCGATGTACTGTCAATCACCGATGAGTCCAGGACTACGACAAGACACTGAGAAGACGCACGTGGAAGCGAAGTCCCATCTGGTAGATGAAGTGAGTCCCGCGCCAGACATCGACGAGCTTCTGATGGTGGAGGAGGTCCCCAAGAACGCGTAGGGTACCGACGTCGACTTCGCGCGCACGAGCCGGAGCGCCCTGCTCGAGGTGTCAGCTCGGCGCAGTGGGGTAGCCGGAGAGGCGATCACTCACGGGACGAAGGAGAGCGAGGGCACTTGGAGCCTCGTCGCGGCCCTGGATGCGAAGATTGCGCTGGAGGCGGACATTCAGGTCGCGCCATCTTCTGAAGGAGCGTTACTCACGAAGAGAGCTTGCTTGGAATAAGGCATGTTGGTATCGACGAAGTGCTTGAAGCGTGAGCTTGAAGTTCTTGCTGAGAGTTACGCAGAGGTGATGGAGGAGGTAGAAGATCCTGGAGTCAGAGGCTGACGAGGGAGAGCACTTACATCAATACCCCGCTGAGGCTGGCAGGCTGAGACATGTTAGCCATGGGCTGACCGTTGTCGAAACGGTTGAGGCCAGACCACTATTGACAAAGAAAGCTCGCTGCTAGCTTTCAGACAGACCGTGTCAAGAAAAGGAAGATTCTGGCATGGGGAACAGAAGGTCTGCGGCGAAAGCCATGAAGTGGGCGAGGACTGTCGTCTGGATCGAAAGCAGACCTCAGTAGACACATTGCTTGGCGAGGATGAGAAGCGGATAACATAGGCCAAGACACAGACAAGATGGCTTGTCAGATACAACCCCGCCGCACCATAACGGACGTCGGCATGCCAGTACTCAGGAAAGTCCAACCTAAGTAGTAGCCCCATCATTGGACTCGTTGTAGCAAGACAGGTCCTGGGGAATACGTGTGTAAGACAGGATATAGTTGCGAGAAGGAGGATGTGGCCGGTTATGATTGTCGGTGACGAACGCGTCAGATGTTCATATGATGAATTCAAGTTCAAGTCGCCGTCGTTGTTTGTACGTGTTGTTCAAGAGCTTTGGTTCCTAACATCGCCAAATACATCCTCGTGGGTACTATTATATGCAGGGTATCGTACTGGGGTAGTCATCCTACATTGCATACAAGTCTATGTCCGAGTAGGAAAGAAATCCATTCGAATATCACCGATTACTGAAAAAGATCCACCTCAATCCTTCATACACGTCCTTCCAATCTGCAGTGCCGACTCCTCGCTGCCAGCGTACCTCGGACATACCTGCACGGCAGACCATTAGGTGCGTCCCCAATAATCAACGCATACTAACTCGCGCGCGCCTCCGTCTCCTTCCGCGCCTTCAGTGCGAGCTCCATCTGTTCGAACGCATTCAAGCTGATATTCCTCGGAGAGTCCGGCTCTGGCGAAGCCTGGCTGCGCCCTGCCGTATCAAGCAGGCGTATGCTCTCCGGCCACTCGGATGAGGGTATCCTCATGGTGTCAAGAGAAGCGCGAATAGTTTGGACGGCGTTGTTGTATGTGGAAAGGGATTCGTCGTAGAGGTCGTAGACGCATACAGCGCATCCAGACATGCAGCACTCTGCCCGAGGTGTTAAAGCAACTATGAGCAAGGTCCCGTACGACACAGACCATTCAACTCACCATCATCTCCTGGCGGTATGGGCTTCTCCGGAACCACAAATCCTTTGAACGTCTGCACGCGAGGAGCACTCCGCCGCGCATCCACCAAGCCGAGCGAGGACGACTCCTCCGTAATCCGTAGTTGTTGCAGATCGTTTGCCAGCAGAGCTCTCTCGCGCAGCATCCTCTCCAGACGTGATGAACGCTCGGACAGGTTCTGCCCGCCGCGTGCAGGGTGTTTGTGCCGCGCTATGGCATTTCTGGATACGGCATAAGAGCGGCGGAGTGCATGTATGGGGAGGTCAAAGATGCGATGGCGAGTGATAATGAACCGCCGGGTGGGTGCGAGCATGCATGAAGGTTGCGGTGAGAGCTTGGTGGAGACAAGTGAAGTCAAGGAGTTGCTGAGTCAGCGGCTTGAGTCTAGCGCCGGCCTGCTAGTGGCCCTCGGCGTGCACCAACTTCGAGGACGGATCGCTATGGCGTCCTCCTCAGACACCGCGTTCAAGTCGTTTTCTCTCACAAACGACATTTTGGAGGTGTCGCCACAGGATGAGATCTTCAAATTTGACGTCGAGGCCAACAAGAGGCTCAACCGGGAGGCGCCATGGTCGAGCGAGTGAGCCCCTTGCGCATATATCTCTCGTTTCCTGTCAAACGTGTCTTTCAGTCCTCACTACTTCAAGTCATGCAAGATCTCCGCCGTTGCGTTGATAAAAATGGTGCGTCTCAACGCAGACGGAGTAAATAAAGTGTTATAAGGATGGCGGGCAGGTCATCCACGCGCGTTCTGGCGTGCCCCACGAGATCATGGGCCTCATGCAGGGGAAGGTCGTCGGTGACTCGCTCGTTATAATGGACTCCTTCGCGCTGCCTGTTCAAGGCACGGAGACGCGCGTGAACGCCGCGAACGAGGCGAACGAGTACATGGTGCAGTACATACAGGAGAGCGAGAAGGTGCGACGTTGTGCGCGTATGCTCGGACTGCGTGGGGACGACTGACTGGCTGGGGCGTAGGGGGGAGACTGGAGAACGCGATCGGATGGTACCACTCGCATCCAGGGTAGGATGCTGGCTGAGTGGGATCGACGTGACCACGCAGCTCAGCAACCAGAAGTACCAAGACCCATTCGTCGCTGTTGTTGTGCGTATCCACTGCCACCATTCCCGCCCCACCAATTTCTGTATCCTGAGCCACTCTTCGCAGATCGACCCTAATCGCACCATCTCTGCCGGCCGCGTCGACATCGGCGCCTTCCGCACGTACCCCGAGGATTACAGCAACCCCAACGCGTCCGCATCTGAGTACCAAAGCATCCCACTCAGCAAGATTGAGGACTTCGGCGTTCACGCAAACCAGTACTACCCGCTCGAGGTGCAGATCTTCAAGTCCAGTCTCGACACTGAGCTACTGGGCCTGCTGTGGAATAAGTATTGGGTGAACACTCTCAGTCAGAGCCCCTTAATCTCCGTAGGTCATCCGCGTTATTGTGCGACTTTTGCTGATGTTGGCCGCAGAATCGCGCATATGCTGCGTCGCAGCTGTCTGATCTGCACCAGAAGCTGACCAAGGCGGCGGGCTCCGTGTCGCAGACAAAGCCTATCATACCCTCGCTTCCCGACAAAGCATCTACATCCAAAGTACGCCCGACTATTTTGACAACGCTGGCATTCGTTTGACATCCATAGAAGACCGAGATCAAGAAAGACGAGAACAACAACCAGCTCGCCAAGAATGTGATCGACGCCTCAAAGATTGCAAACGAGGCCCAGCACGGCCTGATCGCACAGGTCATCAAGGACGTGCTCTTCTCGACGCGGCCGGGGCAGTCAGCGCCGTCAGCGCAGGCGCGATTGGAGGAGACCATTGACGCGACGATGGCAATCGGGTAGGGTGTAGTTTGGTGTATTTGCATGTTGCTGTTCTTCTGTCATTAGCAAAGCGTGTCAAAGTAGTGTATCATATAGAGAATGCTGCACAATCGTAGGCGGTTTACAATGTGGTGGTAATACAAGTGAATGGTAAATGATATGCACTGCGAGATGGTGGCTCACTCATCTGGCCACTCCATCGCAGCAGGGACCCAATACGCCCTTCCCATCCGTCAGGACCGTCCTGGTCGTCCAACCAACATGTCCCATCCCTCAGCAGCATGTTCTCCAGCACTGCCCGCGCACGATCTATGGTCCATCCCCTCTCCCTGACCAGCAGATCCTCGTCCACGCGTCCGCCCTGCTTCGCAGCGATTGCAAGCACGACCATCTGGTCAGCGTCGAGCTCCTTCACCACGCTCCTCACCATCTTCCTCCCATCCCACAGTCCACCACCTCGTACCCCGCCCCCCCAGCGGCTTCAGCGCGCGGATGCTGCGCACGACGTCGTCCTCCGTGACCGCCCCGCCCTCCACGCCGCGCAGCCTGCCCAAGAGGCGCACGAGCTCGCGCATCTCGATGAGCCCGCCGTTGCGCTCGCGCGTGCTCACGCACACGTCCACAATCTGCACGCCGAGCTCGCTCTGCCAGTCGCCCAGGCCGAGCGCCTCCTCCCACCAGCCGCCGCGCCGCGGGCCCGCGAGCGGGTCGACACCGATTGCGGCGCACATCTGCTGGAACAAGTGTCGGAAGTGCGGGTCGCCGCGTATGTCCGCGCGATGGTGCGTCGCGAAGCTCGTGAGCGCGCTACGGAAGGTGTCGAGCTGCGAGTGCAGCGTGTCGACTTGGGCCCGGGAGAGCTGCGTGGAGAGCGCGGCAAAGGAGCGCTGGGATTGCTGCTGCCGGTCGAATGCGGCCAGGCCGACGCCGCCGAGACGATGCATGGTGATCAAAGCGCGTAGGACGATAGGATTGCTGTGTGCGTTCAGACAAAGGGGAGCAAAGCGGCCGAAGGGCCGAGATGCAGGAGAGCGTTGGGTTACTATTATCAGCGCGCGCGCATGATCCTGAAATATTGCCATTGGCAACGCCTATATATCCAACTTTGAACATGAATATTGCAGATAAATTATTGTCTCATTAGCAGTTGTAATACATCCAGAAGGGATTTGAGCAATCATCCGACTCGGACGTATGAGGCTTAAGCCCGAGAATCATCATAACCTCCATCAGCTCTTCCTCTGCCGTCCCACACTCCTTACTGTACTTCACAGCAGAGAAATTCACAATGCGCATCCCACCATCAGGATGTCGAGTAACATTTCGCCCTTCAACCTCACTGGAGTGATGGATGATGCCAGCTTCATGGAGCTTCTTGTACTGCTCATAGATTGCAACTCTGTACATGATGGCAATGAGTTGCTGACGCCTCGATGTCAATGAACACTCACCGGTCTGCTACACTCAGCTTGGAAAATGTGTCCCCGAAATTCTTCATGATCCTTGGACCGACATCCTCCAATACCATGACGTAAAGAACCCTCCAAAGGTGTACGTCCCATGATAGCGAGGTGTGACAGTGCCTGGAAGTTCAGTGTGCGCAAGGATGTTCTCATAGATTTTCACCTCATGCAGACAATCGACTTCCATCACTTCAACCATTTTGGCCACAATAGGGATTGTCTTGTTCAGTGTCCCTCGCCAGATCTTGGCTTGAATGCCTTCATAGATGGGTGCATGCAATGTGATGATGTCCCCCGAGTCAGACACAGTTGTTGAAATGGGAAAGGGTGGAACAGAGCGGGGATCAAAGAAAGTAGGGATGGTGGTTAACAGGATATTCTCAGCCTTCCATGAGGAAGGTGGATGAACTTGATGTAGGGGCCGCACTGCCTTGCTGACATCTGGACAGTCATACTCCAGATGAATAACCTGTTAGAACTCATGTTAGATAGAGTGACACTACAGTGAAACAAATCACCTTGGTAGGGCTCGGTACTGACACATTTCCATTCTGGAGGGAATACATCTCTGGAGTCATATGGCCACATGCAGTCATGGCCATAGCCAAAGCTAGTGAGAGTACACTTTCTCTCTTAAACTCCTGGTCAATTTTTGTGTCTGCCAGTGCAGGTGGATCGTTTGCTGTAGTGGCATAAGGAGGAGAGATACGAAGTGTGTGCCCGTCAGGACCGGAGCCTGATAAAAGGGGTCAGTCAAGCATATGGCTGAATAGGTGAAAGGTGCACTGACACAGCTCCATGATGCAGAATAGAGGGCCTCCATGGATAATAGAATATGATGCCTGCTGCACCATCAACCTTGAAACAACCTACAAAGCATTAGTCCTGCAATGATAAACTCAAAGAAGTGCTGACCTTTGCCAGCACAGCAGGTGTTCCCGTGAGGGGCTGGAACGCATTGATTATGGACATGTCCGCCATATTGGACATGTGAGAGAGAAAAGACGTAAAGCTCAAGATGTCCTCCTGAATAAGCAGTGTCTTCCCATTGACGATGAAGCTAGATGCCCGCTCGCCCGATGTGGGGTATGAGAAGGGTTCTAGGAAAGTGGCGATGGTTGGCATAGGATGGCCAAGGCCCTGATATAGAGAGCACACAGCCATCTCCAGAAAGCTGTCGACCCATGAGGATTTGCGGCCGACAGGAATAACACTGATTTGGTGAAGAACTTCGTCGGTGAGAGCCTGAGATGAGAAAGGATGCATGTGACTGGGGGTGGTCTCGAGAAACGTGCGAAGCCCAGCATGAAGACGGGTTGCCAAAGAGGTGTCTATTTGCAGGCGGATAGGGGTGTCGGCAGCGGCAGGGACTCTGAGTGCAGTGTAGATGGGCAAATCATGGTCAGGGTATTTGAACCATACGTTCCCACTGCCCATATCTGTGAGGGATTGGAGACTGGCCCAAGTTTGGACTGGTGCAGATTCTGGCAAAGAGTCGGAGGGGGCACGGTCGGTGTGCACGAACTGTCGTCCCGGAAATACATGGGAAGGGCTAGGTCGGTGAAGAGAAGTGGGGAGCCGAGCCACCCGTCGGCGTAGAGCGAGGCTGATGTCTCCGAGAATATGCATGGTCGAGTGTAGAGGACGAGTGCGAGTGTGCTCTGAGCGAGAGATGTGGCCACACGGAAGCGACCGGCGAGTTGCAGCGGCGCCCGAAATGTGACGGCGGCTTGGAAGAGCGGGCCGGCTCGCTTCTCAGACGTACGTTTTGCATCGACGGCCGCCCGCTCTTTCTCTTTCCCTTGTCCTCCCACGAGCCGACCTCCCACCGCGCCCTCCTCTTCAATCCTCTTCCGCTCGCCATGTTTCCCTCCCGCCTCGCCTCTTTTGCTGCACTCAGCGCCCTCGTCGGCTCTGCCCTCGCTGACTTCCAGGTCCTCAGCCCTGGCGGGCCCAACCTCTGGTGGGGTGCGTGCTGCCATCTGTCGCATTATGTACGCTCGCTGACATGTTCCGGAACCTATTCTTGTGCGTATGTCGTGCTACATCAAATGGTATCTGTCGTGCAGTCGCCCAGTCGGAGAACGTGATCGCCTGGTCTTGCCACGACAACCCTCCGGCGACCACCTTCCAGCTCCTGTGCGTCCCATTCTTGCGTATCTTCCTCACCTCCAGCAGCGCCCTGACAGATCTTCGCATTCAGGCTTGCCAATGGCAACCCGGACATCCTCGTCGCGCCCATGGCGATCGTCGCAAACATCCAAAACGCTGACTGCTCGCACACCATCACGCAGCAGCAGACGAACCTCACCCCCGCGACGAACTACACGCTCATCATCGCGGACGCGGTTGACCAGACCCACGTACGCCCCTCCCATGTCCCGCAGAGCGTTTCCGTTGCTGACTGACTGGTGCGCTGCAGGTGTACGCGACGTCCCAGCCGTTCGAGGTGAAGGCCCTCGGCGCGACGTACCCCGCGGCGAGCGCGACGCCCACCGATGACGGACCCAGCGCGTCGTCCGCCAGTGCATCCTCGACGGCCTCCGGCTCCGGCGGTGCCGCCGCGTCGCCGTCGGCCTCGACGAAGCCCAACGGCGCTGCCGCCCTCCAGGTCTCGGCCGCCGGTGCGCTTGCCGTCGTTGGCGCGGCCGTTGCTGGCTTCCTCTAAATTCCCCACATACCTCACGGACTACCCTATTACCGGACATCGTTTCCGTTTCTCTGGTACTCGCGTTTATGGCGCCCTCATGGATTTTCATGCGTCTTCTGACTCGTCTCGGTCTCGTTCCGCTGTTGTTGTTGTCGTATTGGTATACAGTACACTGTCTACCGTCCATTCTTTTATCAAAGCATTCTTTGCCTGCGGATCATGCAATTTCGCTCGCGGCTCAGTCTGAGGGCATGTGGTATAGATCGCAATGCGCGCGCCTTGGCTTGTGCCCCGCGAAGAAACAACTGCGTGCAGAAAATGCGCACGCAGTCTCAACAAATACGGGGTGCTCTGGCAGAGGGGCGATCTAGGAGACTGCATTCACCCGACACGGTTGGGGAGCGTGCCGAGTCGTTATGCGTCTCCATTGCGCGCCCGCCTCCTGCTCTGCACCGGCGATCGACAGTGAGGATCTCTCCGGTGAGCGTGCGTGCTGATGAGATGAAGAGACTGTTCAGCTGAGAGCCAAGACTCCAGAGACGGGCGTTGAATTGCGGGATGTGAGCGGGGTGGGCCATAGAGCGGGTTTATCACAGAAAATCGAATGCCCGTGTCCGAGATTGTCGTGCCTTTTATCCTGCGGCTGAGCGCCAACAACATGCATCACTTCTCGGAGAAGCAGCCTGCATAATTTCGCATGCAGCCGAATGCCCCCAAACCGCCTCGCTCGCGAAATTGCCGTGGGCACCGCACCATGAGCGCGCCCGCCACTGCCTGCAAGTGCAATCGACAACGGTAGACAACGCTCGATGCGGGGTGTCCATTTTTTGGAAGCAGATGTGATCTGCTACCTCTGGGTCAGGGAGACAGGTGATCCTGCGCTAGCCTGCGAAGGTTGCTGATTTCTGCCTCAGGGAGACACATGCCTGCGAAAGGTTGGATCTGACGGACGCCCGTCGGCGCTGCGGGTGAGAATTCTTGCCGGGCAGGTTCGCCAAGGTTCCGCCAAGGGCCGCCGCCGCTCGCACTACCTCCACCGCGACCTTCGGGACTCGTGAGTACTCGGACTGGGGCGCAAGAGCTTTGGAACGACCATCATACTTATAGACTGTCACAAGTCTGTACAAGAACATACCTTGCCTTTCCCCACACTCCGACTCCCACCCGCTTGGTCCCGCCGCCCCGTACCTCCTACCCCCTCGAACACCTCTGCTATGGCATCGAACCCGCCATTATCAGCAAAGCAGATGGAGGCCCAGTCGTCCACGCTGCCTCCGCCCGCCTCAGCGTCGCCGCAGGGCACCCTCACCATACGCCAGGCCCTCATGCCGGACGGCCTGCGCGCGTTCCTCCTCACCGACGTCGAGCCCGACCTCTCCACACTCCCGCTCACGGCATACTGCTTCATGACGGGTTTCATGTGCGTACTTCATTCATCTCTGCAGACTGGCGCTCAGACCGCAACTGCAGTGATGCCGTCTCGTTCTCTGCAGTCTTCGTATGGTGTGCGTTCCAGACAGGAAATACCCTGCAGGTGCGTCCTTATCCCCCTCCCCCGTACCCGCGCTCACCCCACCCTGCGCACAGCTCGCACTCGCACTTGCGCGGCTCTTCGAGGGCAAGCCGGGCCACCGCGACGAGTCCTTCCACATCGCGGACAAGCAGGCGCTCACGTCCCTGCTGACCTTCCTCTTCGGCGCGTTCCTCGGACGCATCGGCGACCGCATCGGAGCGCGCACGCGCGCGTGGCTCGTGCTCGGCACGTTCATGCAGGCGCTGCTCACGATGGGCGGCGCGATCGCGCTGTGGAAGAGCGGGCAGGGCAGCGTCGCGTCCGACCGCGGGAACCCGTCCTGGACGAACGCGTGCACGTTCGCCGCGCTCGGCCTCATCAGCGCGAGCATGGGGCTGCAGGGCATCATGGGCAAGCGTGTGAACACGCAGTTTGCGACGACCAGTGCGTGCTCCTCCCCCTCTTGCGCGTGTGAGGGTGATAGCGCTGACGGATGTGGGCAGTCGTGCTGACGACGGTGTGGTGTGAGCTGATGGCAGACCCGAAGCTGTTCGTGACGCGCCGGTGGGTACCGTCGCGCGACCACAAGGTGCTCGGCATCGTTGCGCTGTTCATCGGCGGCTTCACGAGCCGCGCGATCCTGCAGTCCATCGGCTCGCCTGCCGCGCTCGGCATTGGGACAGGGTTGCGTGTGCTCATCGCGGCGAGCTGGTTGTTCGTGCCGGGCAAGGTGAGTACGGGCAAAAAGTGACCGAGGGGAGGATGCGGAGGGGGCAGGCGATGGTTGGTTGACGTGGTGACGAGCATACCGGGCTCGGCGCACATCCATAGATATCCATAGACGGTCCATGAATGCAGTGTGCAAATGCGACTTCGTTTCTTGTTACGACCACGGCCATGAAAGAATGTAATGTGCAGTGAGATAGAACTGATACGACGCGAAAACTACTCAAGCACCACTCGCGCGATAACTCTTCGCCCTGCTCATCGACCCGAACGCCGACAGCCTCCAACATTGACCCCGCTGACCCTTCCTAAACTGATACGAGACCGAGTTGAAGGATGTATCGTCTCTGGTAAGGAACACCACCCCACCCGTCACCGGCGCCCGAAAAGAGCAGAGGGGCACTCCAGCTAGAGAAGACGCTTGCGCGTAGTCTGGGACAGGCGGTAGACTCCTGCGCGAAGAAAGAAGTTGTAGCGCAGGGGGACAATAGTGCGAGTCCGTGAAATGAGTGAGGAAATGAGGTGTGGAACAGCGGGTTTATATACAAAGAATGTCGTCACGTGTAGGCGTGAGATACGACCCGGCGCCGGGCGGCGGCGAGTCCGAGACCTTCGACGTACGACTGGACCACTGCTGGCAGCGGCGGTACTTCATCCATACTCTGGTCCCTACAAATTTATACTGTCCTTATGGCTCTCCGGACCCCTAGGACTGCTTTGAAGTTGGAAGCCGTCATCAACTCCCACTCATGCCAATAAGAGAGCACGGTAGACCTGCCAACCCACCCCAACAGTTGTGGTATATGGCGCTACTGTACAGCGCTCATCGACACAGCCGCCCTCTGGTCGCCTTTTATGATGAGTATCCCTGGATCCCAGCCACGCCAACACCTTGATCGCGGCATCCGTGGTCACTTGAGACCTTGTCGCGACATCTGCAGCAGCCATGCCGCCCCCATATAAGACCGAGGAAGGCAAGCATTGTGTGCAGCTATAATCGTCGCCTCCTGTGCTCATGACTCGGACAGAAATTTCGCGTCTTCAGATAGAGTCGCGCAAGACGTGGTCTAATTATCTGAGCACATCTGAGAAATATGACAAGAAACTGGTCGAGGGATGGAAGGCCGATGCAGATAGCATCCTGATATTCGTGCGTACCGCTTGCACTGGCGCACGTTCTCCACAGCACCTATATTTTTGTAGACGGGTCTCTTTTCAGCGACTGTAGCAGCCTTCATCATTGAGAGCTACAAGGGTCTCAGTCCTGACTCTGGCGATGCCACCGTCGCCCTCCTCTCCCAACTCGTCGCACTCTCCAATCATACGTTTGTCACATCACCTGCTCCATCAGCCACGTTCCATGCCTCGTCCTCCAGTGTGCGCGTCAACGTACTCTGGTTCCTCAGCCTCTGCATGAGCCTGTCTTGTGCGTTGGGCGCCACACTCGTCCAGCGCTGGGCACTCGTCTACCTGGCCCGCGTGCAGATCCCTTGGCGGAACCTAAAGGAAGAGGCCACACAACGCACCGCCGCATTCAAAAACCTGCAGCGCTTTCACTTGGTCGATGCTGTAGAGGCGATCAACATCCTCCTACAAATCTCACTATTCCTCTTCTTCGCCGGGCTCGTCGAGTTTGTGGCCCCGCTGCACAGGACGGTGTTCGTCGCGGTTCTTACATTCATAACGTCCGTGGCGCTCGCGTACGCGGTCTTGACGGTCCTTCCGATGGTGTCCTATCTCTGCCCTTACCACACACCAGTCTTACCCTCTCGGCTCCTGTCCAGAGTTTCTTTTCTACTTGAAAGATTCCGGCATGCATCGGGCACATCATGGTCGACGTATATGGCTGGGATGGAATCGGAAACTATGAGCATGGTGATCAAAGGTCTCCTGTTCAAAGTCGATGTCATGCAATTCTTGGAGGGCCTCGCCGCTTTTCTTGACATCAGCGGCCACGAGTCCCCTTACATCGAGGGCAAAGTGGACGAGTTCATCGGCATCGCAGACAATTATTTATGCAACAAAGTGGACAGCAATGAGCTGGCGCTCGCGCGACAGTTCACGGCGATTGGGCGGGTGCTATGGCACCTAGCCCCCTATTCGCCCTCTGCCAAAGCCCCTGTGCATATCCAATATCCTTGGCTCTCCCTGGTTGACAAGGATAGCTGGATGGAGATCAGCCTCCGACGGTCTGATCCAGAGGTTGCAGTTGTCTCGAGCTGCATTCTGGCGGCAGCGAACTGCTATTATCTCCAAGCAAGTTTGGAGGAACCGCAGCCTCCTCAACATGACCTTAAATTGTTGCACCTACCGCCGCACCTGCTGGAGCATATCAAGACAGAAGAGGATTTTCACTGCAACGCGCATGTCGTCAACATGATCGACCTCCTCACAAAGTGTCTTCCTTGCTTGCGCAGAGTTCCATGCGGCCATTTGGAGATGAAATCTTTGTACTGGGTCCTGGACGCACTACGATCAGCTCGCAGGCCCTCTCAAACCCGGCCTTCGGAAGATGTTTGCGAGGCTTTTTTGGTCGTGTGGGACGAGATGGTTACCCTGATATCAGCTCATAATCAGTCGACGGTTTATGGCACTCCTCCACTGATTGTACAGGAGATGGTGTCCTTACTCGTCGCGCGGCTATGGCCCTTTTATGAAATTTCGCAAGGCGAGGACGTTCCTGAAGCCGTCACTCGAGGATCCACACCGCTGTCCGCCTCAAAAATGGGCGTGGCTATATCAGCGCCGCCAGACATTGACCCTACTGCACGCATCGCCGAGGCTACACCTTCGCTTCAGGTGTGCCTTTGGTGCGACATTCCGTCACCATCGGAAGCGGTACTTGCAAAACTTCGACTCGATAGTGCACAAGACACAGCCCGGCGCGGCCATGGACCCGGAAGCAGGCCGCACACTGGTGCGAGGATGCCACCTCGACGCGTTCGGGGCGCGCGGCGGAGTCCGGATCCATGATGCCTCCATCATGACCAGCTCGCCCGCCAGGCATCGGGACGAATTTATGCGCGACCAGCTGGGGAAACATGGACGCAGGCCAAAGGTGACCTAGGACTTCGAGGGTGGGGTGGCGACGAGGGCAGGTAGCGGGCGTTGACGGGCATATATACTGAGCAGATTTATTGATTATCCAAAGACGGTGCTTGAAGGCATGTGCAGAGGCATTTTCGAAGAAGTCCATACCTGCGTCGCAGGTGTCCAGCTGGTGGGATAAGCCACATCAATGATAAGTACGAGAGTCGTCGACAACGGTGCCGACGAATAGTGAACAAGGAAAAGTACTGGAGTCCGATTGATACTAGATTGTCAAATTGGTTGACTCCGACTACCAAGCGGCCCCGTCGGCGTTTGTGGTGTTCGAGAGTCAAATATCTCTATGGTCTTGAGCTGAGTTTTCCAACATGAGGTGCTGCATGAGGCCGGCCACAATATAGCGTCGGCGCAAACTTCGAGCTTCTGAGCGAGGAAAAAGACCTGCGTGGCGAAGTCGCTACCGTGGTTGACAACAAGGTGACGGACGCGGTGAGTAACGTCACGTGTATCTGCGAACAAGCCTGCCACTGGCACAGATTTGGCGACTTCGCACTGTACCTCCTTCCCTCCTCCCTTTTCAACACTCAATCCTCCTGGACGATCGGCGACGAAGACGAACAAGCCTTACGACTTGGACACGTGCATTGACCAGCACCTCTCGACTGGTACACCCGCGCTGCGTGTTTCACGCGTCCGAGAACATATATGCAGCCTCTGTCCCAATTACGCGCCGTTCTCCTTGGTGTAACTGTCCCCGGAAATGTCGTGGACGAGCAGGAGCTCTTTGACCTTCTTATTTCTTACCGCTCATCACTGGCGAACGTCTATGATGTGAAGCCGCCGAGCGAAGCTGAGAGGCGAGAGGTGCAAGGAGGTGTGTATACCGTGTCTCATTCGTGTTGCATCCTCCCTCACATCACTTCACGACAGGTCAGGTCAATGTAGATGGACGACGACTAGCTGTCAACAGCGACTTCGCCACGCAGGTCATTTTCCTGGCACAGAAGCTTGAATGCTCCGAGCGCTATGTGGCCGGTCTCATGCAGCACGTTATGTTGGAGAACCCGAATCTCAAAACCATTGAGATACTCGAAAACGTCATTCTCGAACACCACAAACGCCGACGGGACCTTGCTGACTGCCTGCGCTTCCTGCTGGAGGCCGCTGAGGTTGCGGGAACGCCGGAGTCGACACCGCTGCACGCGCGCTTGGAGCAGTTCGTGCAGCGTCAACTCATCCCGGAAAGCGTGCATGCGACTGGAGTGACATTTGGTGAGAAGGGGCTTGGGTGGAAGATTTATATGGCAATTGAGGCGCTGGATCAGGCCGTAGGGAAAGCGCAGTTAGCGAAGCAGAATGCGGGGAGCAGTACGACATTACAAGGTGCGTGGCTCCCATAAGTTTCTAGGTCTAGGATGAGCTGACCAGTTCTAAGGGAGCAACATCAGCCTCGGGTCGGACGTTCTCTCAGCTCGACTGGACTCGCTGTGTCACGAGCGTAGAGCCCTCGCCACCGACCTCTTCCTCCTCGCGCGTCAAGGCCACCTGTCTCCTTTTGAAATCGAGCGTATCGTGCCTTGGCTCCAGAATAACCCCCGACATCCCATCACATACTACCTCCTTTCCACATTGCTCGTCGCATTTGACCCTGTCGATCCGCAATCTCTTGGAGGCTCCCTACGTCAAAAACTCGCAACACATGCATCTACCCTGGCGTTGATGAAGTCGAAACTGGCTCCCACTGTGGAGTGGAAGGAGTCTGGCATGAAGGCCACGATTCTTTTGAAGTGGACACTCTTCCTCACCGAAGCGCGACACTGCGACGCGTCGCTGGAGCATAAAGACGGGTTCCGCACGGAGGAGCTCGAAACAAACGTGTGGAACGCGGTGCAGGGCGACGCCTTTACGTACCTCGCATGTTCCGTCGCGAAACTGCAACTGCGCAGTGGCCACTTCCCAGAAGGCTCATACGCTAGCTTCAGCATCCACCCTGCGGAGGGTGAGCCCGCCCAAGAGCTCCCCACCGACGACTTCAAGCCCGCTGTGCTTCACATGTTCGAGACTCTCGTGCGGTCTGTAATTACACACGCATCTTCCGAGCTGCGCAAAATCAAGCAACGACAAGAGGATCACACCCTCGCCAATGCGCGGTCAGACCGTTCCCGCATTTATCGCGCCTCCACTGCACGTGCTGAGTCCGAAAAACCCCCATCCCCTCTACCACGGAACGATATTGCTATGCTCTTCTCGTTCATTGGCATCCTCTTCTCCACTCTTCCCCCAGAGCGTGCGCTCCAATTTTGGGGCTCGGGCCCGTCAGATTCGCGCAGCCTCACTTGGACGGAGCTTGCTGAGGCCTCCGCTGGGAAGCTCCCAGCGTTTTTACAGTGGGCGGTTTGGTCAACCCAGCCTCGAGACGTCGATATGTCCATCGCGCTGTACGACATGCTGGCAGGACTGGCACAGGGCCAGCAGTGTAGCGAGCTTGCGTACAACTTCTTGGCGCGTGGCGGTGGCGAAGTCATCCCAGGCAGCATGCTCCCGTCGTCCGGCTCGGCTGCGTATAATGGTAGCGCCCTCGCATCGTGGACGACGATTTTTGGCGTACTGGACTCATGGGCCACGGCAGCAGCCAACTCCAATGCACGTACACAACAAGCGGCCGCGTCTTCGCAATCGGGCTTCATGTCTACCCACCAACCGTCTCAGCATGCTCAACAACACAACCTGACGCCAAAGGACGTATGGCTGGGCCAGTGCTTCCTCCGGCTCCTCGCCACCGTCGCCAGCCACTCTATCGCCGCGCGCCTGGCCATCAGCGGACACGCACAGCTCAGGGCGATCCCATCTTTAGTGGCCCTCATACCTCTCGGGGTGCCCCTCGAACTCAAAGGTTCTGTCTTTACCGCCCTGGCAGCATTTTGTGAGCCCGGCGCTGGAACAGCGGGGGTTGAGATTTGTCGCGCCGTGTGGTTGCTGATGGAGCGCTTGGAGGTCATCAACGTGCGCGGTGGTGGCAGCCTCGCGAAGAAGGGCGTACAAGCCGAGCTCGAGCTTGTCGAGGAGCCGAGCAGGACCTACCCAGAAACCGTACCTTTCCTGAAGCTGTTGCAGACGCTCATTCATACCCCGAAGCAGTTGTCTCTGAGAAGTCGCATCGCCGACTCGGAGCCTGTCAACACCATCCCGGATGGTCTCGGCCAACCATACCGCAATCCAGGGATAGGACCGTTCGTGTCGTTTGTCATCGATGAAGTATTTCTCCGAATACCTGCTCGGGAGTACCAGAAGCCTGAAGAGCGGTGGCAAATGAACGATCTCTGTTTGGCGTTCGTGGAGAGGAGCCTGGCGAGCTATGACATAGACTCGCTACTGGCGGCCACCGAGCAACAGCAGGTTCGACGAGAGCTCATACAGTCGCTTGTCCTGCATCCTGGCTTCGAAGTCCTCCAGCGGCTCTTGACAGCATCGCCATTGCAAGCCAGCATCTTGTCGTACCTCGTTGACGGTGTTGAAGGCCTTGATAAAGGCCTTGATGACGAGGAGCCCATCTTTCGGAGCACGATCATTCGCGTGCTGCGGATAGTTGTGCGCGTATTGGAGATCCAGGATGCATTCCTCAACATCCTCATCCCCCTACTGGCCGAGACACCCGACGCACCCATCGCTGGCATGATCCAACCTCGCTCTTTCTACACGCGCTTCGACAACGCGCTCTCTTTCGGCGCCCAGTATGCTCCCGCGATCGCTGCCTACGTTTCGTTCGCCTCGCATCCAGAGTTGGCCCTCCTCTCCATCAAGATCCTCACGTATCTGACAAAGTCGTCGTCCTTCGCAAACCTCACGACGTTGTTGGAAAGGAGCAGCGACTCGGAACGTATCGTCGCCGGATATCGCCAGGTGCTAGATACTGAAACCTTGCAAGATGTGGACGCGGCAGAGGCCAATGCAGACCAGTACACTGGTGCAGGAGCCCCGGATCCCGATGAGGCACCTCAGGGTCTCACTCAAGCTGCGCGGCTCGCCGCGCTCGACCTCCTTGCTCAAAACACTCAGCCGGGGGTCGCCTATCCCAATGTTGCGCATTTCCTACTATTTGGTGCAACGCATGTCGAGCAAATCCAGGATCCACATGCTCTCGGCGCGCAAAGAGCGGCGATCCATGTCATCTTAGAC
This sequence comes from Auriscalpium orientale, assembly GCA_019915035.1. Classification (NCBI taxonomy): domain Eukaryota; kingdom Fungi; phylum Basidiomycota; class Agaricomycetes; order Russulales; family Auriscalpiaceae; genus Auriscalpium; species Auriscalpium orientale. The sequence goes on along the minus strand of JAHLMH010000027.1, from coordinate 174,604 downwards.
TGGGTTAACTTGGGCGTACCCAGAGTCTCTCAGAAAGGCAAAGAACGCGAGCATGAGGTCACAGTGCATGTTGAGCCTCTGTTCAACACCCTGCCTACGCTCGCGGAACGCTTCTACCGCGTCGTGTACCACCTGTGCATGCATCCTCGGACGTCCGACTTCACAATGCGCTACCTTCGCACACGAGAGGATTTCTTCGTGCGCCAGCTCATCGCGCTTCCTTTCAAAATACCCGCAGCCCTTGTACCCACAATCGAGGTGCAATTTGCGGACGGTGCTCGGGTTGAGACGACCGTGTCGATACTCTCGTCGTACCTGCGATTGCGGTCCTACGTCTTTGATCTCATCGCACTCGATCTACACTTCCTCACGAACCGCAATCACCTCAAAAGCGTCTCTGAACTTCTAGAGCTCATCTACGGTAACGAGCAGCAGAAGTACAATGAGGTGGAGGATTGGGAAGACGAGGTGTTCCATCCGTCCAGCGACATCGGGCAGTCACACATGCGCATTATTGAGTATGTCCAGTCCCTCGCATTCGAATGGGTCGACAGCCTCAGCCCTGAGGCGCTGGATCTCCAGTTCCTTGGTAACCTCAATCTGAGCACATGCATCCGGACGGACGACAAGGGCTGTGACGTCGTCGACCAAGGCGCTGTCCTCTCCCTCCTCTCCACTGCGAAGCACACCCTACAAGCCCAGGGTCAAATCATCACGCCCGCGCAGCAGGAGCGTCTTGTCACGGAGATCGCATTCGTCTTGGAGAGCTGCGCCGCAGAGAACCACCGGCGCGAGGTGTCGTATGCTCAGACGACGAGCTTCGAGGCGTGGCGGCGCCTTGTTGATATGACTTTGGTGAAGTGCTTCGCACGCCTCCCACGCGACCGGCGGGAAACGATGCTCTCGGACCTGCTGCACGAGCTCCCCCCAATCATCCGCGCGAGTAATACGTCCGACTCGACCTCCGTGCTGCTCTCGGAGGTGTCTCTGTCGCTCATCACGAAGCTTCGCGAGGACAGGCACAGCCAGCAGCTGATCCATGGGTTTGAGTCTGACGCGGGTACCCTACCTGCAGAGCGGCTGTACACTGTGCTGCGCAGTCTGCTGGAGTGTATTTTGGACCACCGGATAGAGCTCGTTCGCGGAAATCTGTATGCGGCGCTCATAAATTACTTCCATCTCGTCGCCGGCGACGGGGCGGATCCAGACACGAAGACTCTGGCGCTGACAAGATCCACATTTGGCGGCGGCGAAGAGAGCTTCGGGTTTGGCGAAAGGTCGATGGCGCTGGTATTGCCTGGGCAGCTACGTAACGGATCATCGTCGACGGTTGAAGGAGGCAGCCTCGCCGTGTTGAAGCCCCTGGCAGAGCGACTCGTCTCGGTTGTGTCACGTGATGCCACTGACGGGACAGAGGTGTGGAAGACTGTCGCATATATGCTCCTGGACTGCCTTGCGCATCTTTCGCGTGGAGATAAGCAGTACACGGTTCTATCCTCACTAGTGCGTCACGGCTTTCTCACGAGCTTTGTGCGGGACATCAAGGAGTCGGATGCCAGGCTGCAGTCGGTTCTCAAGCCTGATCCAGGTGTGTGGCATTATGGCTATGCGATGCGCTCGAGACTCTGACTCGGTGTTCGCAGATGACTTGAATTCCCTATACGTCTATGAAGCGAAGCTGTCTCTGCTTATCCGCATCGCCCGCACACGCCAAGGTGCTGAACGCCTTCTGGAGGCACGCGTTCTCCCGACGCTAGGAGACTGCGATTACCTTGACACGCTCCCAGAAGCTGATCAAGCCTTCATTGGTACGATTTTCCTCCTCTTCTTGCCCCTATACGCATCTTATCTTCGGCCTAGATCAAGATCGCTTCCTGCCGTCCGCAACTCAGCGCTATCACCAGCTCTTCATGCCCGCCTTGCAGCTCGTCGACGCGATCCTCGCGACACTCGGGCCCACACATGCGACTGCAACCGCTCAGGCGCTCGAGTTCCTGACTGCGCACAGGGACACGATTGTGATACTGCTCAAGAACGACGCAGAGGAGGTCTCGCTGGCGGTGCTTGACGAGGTGCACTTAATGGTGTTTTTAGCCTCGGTCGTGTTTCCACTGGTGCCCAAGTCCGAGTTGGTGAGTCGGTCCATTCTTCCCTGCGTGCGTTGATTGATTGAGACAATTGGGCAGGTTTCCGGTAATATGGGCTTCGGGACCATCCATGTCGCCATCCTCAGCTTGGCTGCGCGCTCCCTTGGCGCCTCGACCTGGCAACAGCGCGTGCAGCCACAGACTGAGTCCGAGCAGCTCGACGCCAGCATTCCCGCCCCCGGTGCGTTATTCCATCTCCAAGGTGCTTAGTTAACCGACTAATTGCTTGCAGGGTTCGGCGGTGAGACGAAATTTGACAGCGCGATCGAGCAGCGTTCGCGCCTCCTCCGCAGAGCGCTCATCGCATACCTTGGCACCGCGAGCGAGTTCACCGGTACGTAAACTCCTGCCTCTTTAGTCATCCACTAAGTCGGCCGAGCAGAGCCGGAAATCACACTGGTGCTATCGCCTGTGCTTTCTCTGCCACGACACGACGAGCGGTCGTCGCGCTTCATAGGTGCGCCAGGCCTAAAATGACCCTCGACGCGAATATTGATGATGTCGATAGCAACGGTGCCGACGGTGGGCGACGCGGTCGAGGCGCTGCTCGATCTGAGTGTCGAGCTCAGCAAAACATTCAGACAGATCTTGGACATCAATGCAGAGCTTGCCGCGCGCGATCATATCCGCGTCGAAGATATTCAGCAGGTGCGACACCATTCCGCCCGCCCGCCTGTCTAGAGCTGTCCGCGTGGCTGATGCTGTGCCGTAGATCGTGAACCCGGTGGACAGCGACATTCTCGCCGACCTTGACATTGGGCAGAAGCGTAACCTGATATGCTTAGAACTCGAGCGTATACGGAGCCGCTCGCGCGAGAAGGCAGATGTTGTCATGGGTGCGTCTTCAATTACCACAACCCCATCTCCTGGCGCTCACCCCTTTTCAGCCTCGGCAGAAATGCTCCTCCTGCTCCTCTGGAGACACATCGGATACTACTCCGAGAGTCGGCACGTCAACAATCCGTCCTTAAGAGCGTCTACGTCGGGCGTGCTACGGCAGATGCCTCACACGGCGGACGGCGGTGCGTTCCGCGAGGAGACCGGACGCCGCCTCGCGCCTGCACTGGCGCGGCTCGAAGGGCTTGATTTCGTGCGTCCACCCCATACAAGCACGTGCTTTCAGTACGCTGACTTCACACAGGAAGGGGAGCGGGACGCGGGCGGGGCGTACGTGGAAATCATGGCGCGACGGCTGCGTGAGGCGGTGGGACTGCCCAGTGAGGATGATGGGGATGCCACTAGTGCATAGGACCCGGTTCGTAGGATACAAGGTACACGATGCGTTGGACACGGTCAAAATGCGCTATAAATATGGGAAACATTTGCTCGCATGGTTGGGGCCACCCATCTTCGGAGGGCATGTAGCGCATTCGAAAGATAAGAGACTGCCGACGCCGCGGAGGGTTATCTTCTCGACATCACAGCGGAGCGTCTGCACGCCGTCGGGGAAGTACGCGAGCACGTATGTAACAGTCGAGGGCAAGAATTTGAGCCTTGAAGTCGGAGTGGGCGTCACGCGTCACGTGGTTACATCCGTCAACGCCGGCCGCATGGCTTAGCTTGACTCGGAACAAGTTCAAGCTTGTTGCTGGCACTTGAGGGGATCCACGTCCACATTGTTCAGGGCCGTCCTGTTTACATCCTTGTCTTTTCTTGAAGCTTGCTAGTGCTTGGCAGAATACTCTCTGGGAAGCTCAACGGCTGCCGGTCATCGATCATAGGTATAGAGAGACTGAACACATCCGAACTACTAGTATACTAGGCCCGCTCGTGCGTCAAGGTAAGTTACGCCTGTGGAAGCATGCCCTCCCCTCCCCTCTAGAAATTCACGGGATGCCTCGGTAGTGCTTGCCGACGGCAAAAATGCTCGTTCTGCGTGGGCAACACGTGGGCGCCGGGTCGCGCACGGCGGCAACTTTTCAAGAAAACTAGATAGCTTACTGAACCAATCTTCCGGGGAGCTCTTCTCTTCAATACTTACTCTCTTAGCCACCAATTCTGACGTCTAGACGACCATGGCTGCACAGCGTCAAGCACACGACATCGAAGGTCAATCTGAAGGCGAGCATACTACTAAGTACCTGGCGAGAGTGTCAAGTTGCTCATCCTGCTGACAGGTTTTTCGCATCGCCATGATCCGACCCGCAAGATGTGGTCAGACTATCTCAGTACTTCTGAGACATACGACAAGGAGATGGTAGAGAACTGGAAAGGGGACGCAGACGGCATCCTAATCTTCGTGAGTTGCCTTGCAGCCTTGTCCGCCACCGCCGCAGACACCGACTAACAAGCTTGAAGACTGGTCTCTTCTCTGCCACTGTCGCCTCATTCATTGTTGAGAGCTACAAAAGCCTCCTACCCGACTCCGGTGACCGCACTGTAACCCTCCTCTCGCAACTCGTCGCGCTCTCCAACGGCACAAATGTTTACCCGACCCTGACCCCACGCTCCTTCCATGCCTCCCCTTCCAGTGTGCGCGTTAACATACTCTGGTTCCTCAGCCTTTGTATAAGTCTCACCTGCGCGCTAGGCGCCATCCTTCTTCAGCGCTGGGCGCGCAGCTACCTTCGGCGCGGTCATTCAACTCGGCGCGACCTGCAGTGGCAGGTGTGGTCACGCACAGGTGCATACGAAGGCATACAGCGCTTCCGCATGCCCGATATCGTGGAGGCGATCAATTCCCTCCTGCACATCGCGCTGTTTCTCTTCTTCGCCGGCTTGGTCGAGTTCGTATTCCCGCTCCACAGGACATTGTTCGCTGCTGTGATCGTATTCATCCTCTCCGTCGCGCTCTTGTACACAATCCTGACTGTCCTTCCGCTGGTCCATCCTCAATGCCCTTACCACACTCCCCTGTCACCCTGGCTCTGGCGAATATCGTCATCTTCGAGCTCATTCGATATTCGCATGGAAAGTGCATCTCCCACGGCGTATGCGAAAGTCGCGTCGAAGACAATGATGCGCATGATAGAGACACTCCAGTCAAAGGACGACATAGAGCAGCTCCTCGAAGGGGTCGCCGGGATTGTAGGAACCAGCGGTATCCGCTCTACTTTCGTTGCAGGCAACGTGGACCGACTCATCAACCTCGTGGTCATGCAGTTATGGCGTGGCCTAGACGTCTCACTGTCGCACGCGCGGCACGTACAGTCCGTCTCAGCATACGCGCGGCTTCTATGGCATCTCTACTACCGACGCCGCAACACCAATGCGGGCTCCGCATTGATCTCATACCCCTCCCTTGTTCTACGAGATGCACAGCTACGAAAATGCTGGATGGAGCTCCGTCTTCGCCACACCGAACCGGATATAGTGGTGGTCTCGAGCTGCATCCTGGCTGCCGCGACGATGCACCAGCACGGGTCCAAGACAGAACGAAGTCAGGACACTGTTGATCTGCTGGACCCACCGCAACACCTTCGAGAGCACCTCGATGCCAAAGAGGACCTGCATCGGTAATGCCCACATCGTCAACGTCATCGGCCTTATCATGAGATGCCTACCCTACCTTCGAACGCACGGGCACCTTGGGGAGGGAATGGTAAAATGGCTGCGCGATGCTCTGTCCGCCGTGCTTCTCAACCTCCGCCTTCCTCAAGAGAGACCTTCGGAACCCGTTTGCAAAGCATTCTTCGCAGTTTGGGACGAGCTCGCCGGTTTGGTAGCTGTAGCTGATCGGCCAGCCGTTGTAGCTCTCCGCAAAAATCTTGGCGTTGAGCTGCCCGCTGTGACGCAGGCGGTAAGAGGCCGGCTGTCTCCATTGTTGGAGCAACTGCGGCCATTGCACGATTCTCTTGTCCTGCATGCCGCTCATCTGCGCCAGGCACGAAAGGATGCAACCATGGAATCGCCATCGGAAATAGACTCCACAGATGCGGCAAGAATCGTCAACAGTACACGCAGTTGGAAAACCCTCAAGCTGACCTCTCATTATAAAGACAAGGAAGGGAATCCAGATGCATGAGCATTTGCGGCTATCGCGCGTAGCGGCTCTCAAGGCCCTCACTCATCCCCATCCTACCGACACCAGTATCAATGCCCAAGAGAAGCGCCACATTGGCGCCACCCCATGCATCTCTAGAAACGAACCGTGCCCCGTTTTGGAGTCCCACAATACACCTTGGAACAGGAACAATTTCCACCGATGCGACAAGAACCACCGTCCTGCACCACCGCTCACAACACCCTCTCCCTTCCCTAATCCAGATCATCAAGCGACCTCCTCAGCTGCGTCGAATGCTCGCACGGCCCCTTATGCAGCACCTCGTGCGGGGGCGCCACCCCGCCCGCCGTCGGGATCTGGACAGAGCGCGTCTCGTCGCCAGACGGGTAGTCCGTGATATGCCCGTACGCGCTGACGCCCTCAACGTCCGCGGCGAAGTGCAGCCCGTGCGCCCCGCCGAACACCCACATGTCCGCGGTGGAGTTCGGCAGCGTGACGTGCGCCGCGCCGGACAGCAGCAGCACGTACCTGCGCGCGGTGGCGGTCCCGGTCATGCGTCAGCGGCGGGGGGAGTGGAGGTGGGGACGACGTACTGCACGCGCGGCGCGTGGTGCGGGCCGCCTGAGAAGCGGGGCGGGAGGATGCTGTAGCTGGCGTTGACGAGGTCGCCGAGCTGCAGGACCTCAGCGCCGACGGTGCCGGCCTCCGAGGACACCTCGAAGCCGGGGGTCAGGGCCCAGCATTCGAATGCTGACGCCCCGTTGCGCCCGACGATGGCACTGATGTTTAGTGTTGGGTAGGTGCGGACGGGGGCGGTCAGGAAGGGGGACATGGCGTTGCGGTTCGCATGTGGGCCCTTGCTGTGCTTTATATATGTTCAAGTTCCACTTTGGTTCGAATGGGGCAACAATATCGCTTCTTTACTTCACGAGGTGACGCACATAAGGCTGTCTAGCGTGCGCTCTGTGGTACAGCCGTGCTATTCTTCCGTCGTATGTGTGAGGTTGAACGCTGTATTTAACCTGAAAAAAAACACTACCATAAGACCTTAGAATGTCCCCGGCCGGAGTCGAGCCGGCGGCTTCACGGTGCTGGTCCACAACGTGATGATTTAACCACTAATCGACGGGGACTTGATGACCGCACCAACAGTATGCTATGCTGGAAGCGCGGCTCGGTCAGCTGTTAACTTCACCACATCCTCAGTATAAATTGTTGCCAGTATGCGTGGTATATTATTATGTTGCAGAGGACATTACCCCCCCGACTCGTGGTGGTCACAAAATACAGTAGTCATCGCATTGTCCCTCGGTTTCCGTCTTGCCCCCTCGCGACCCGCCGCAAAAGCATCAATCACTGCCCTCCGAGTCCCCGTCCGTGGTTGATTCATGCAGCTTGGATGGGGAACGACCCTTGCTTCTGCGCGCACGCGTCGGGCTTGCACCCGGCCCTCGGCGCCATACATGGTGTGCGACGAAGTCGTCGAGCACGGCCTGGGCGCTAGCGTCGACGCCCACTAGCGGAGAGGCGGACAGCGCGAGCAGGTCCGCCACACTGTACACTCCCCTTGATGAAGAGGTTGTCACGTTCGGGACGGCTACGAATCGAGGGTCAGGACGAGAACGGATGGCTGTTAAGTAGGAGGACGCACCAGCTGTGTGCACGACAGGGACGACGGCGGGCGAGCGCGATCGCGCGCGCCAACTCCCGCTTGAGTCCTCAGAGGACGAGCGGGAATGCGACCGGCTCCCGCTTGCGCGGAACGCGGCTGGGACTTGCAGCCTGTCATGGCTGCGCCAGGACGGGGTAGCCTCTGCGGCAGACGAGAGATGGCGCGGCGCAAACGCCTCGAACGGGTTGTGACTAGTCTGATGCCTGCTATGGCTGTGGAAGGCCGAGAAGTGGGCGTTCGAGTGCGCGTAAGGGAGGAAGTGGCGCGAGTGTGCGTGCACGGGTGCGGGAGCGACGACGGCAGCCATGTGGATTATCGGCGAGAGTTAGAGCACGAGACAGGCAGGCGAGTGCAAGTGTGGAGGCTGGAGAAACATTGATGGCCTGGAGAGCGTTTATAAGAGAGGGTGCGCAGCATGCTGGAAGGGCGCAGAACAGATGAGGCGATACTAGTCGAATATGTTAGAACGCCTCGTCATCAGCGGGAGACGTGGCGATGTGTCCGTAGCCTGCCCAGTCAGCGTTAGTCAGCATCCTTGTCCGAAGCGCCCGGGTGGTGGTCAACCAGAAAAGTCCAGAACGTTCCGGGGCATGCCCCAATCCTCTCAGTGCGCACAGCACTCGGTATCTGCATTTTATTCGTTCACTAGGGTATGACGACCCACGTCGAATGAGTCGTGCAAAGACAATAATTACGGTAACAGTAAAGTACGAATGCTATGTACAAGCAGACAAGGGGCGAGCCGCACTAAGGACAGAGGCATCTGGCGTGCTTTCATCCCGAACGGATGTTCCTCCCGGTAGCGGCGTACGAGTACCGTTCGGGTTGTAGAACGGCGTAGGCATCTGCAAGAAAATCAGCCAGTCGAGCAACGAAAGCTCGTACCGATGGCGAAATAACTCTCCGCTCTCATCTTGATTGTGCATGCCGATACACATCATCCCACTCGACCGTGGGGTTGGGGTTGCCGCGAAATAGTTGCTGTAAGCCATGGTAATCACGACGACGGCTTTGAAGCATTCAGACAACCGTGACACCATGGAGGGATCCATCCCGGAGCGCCGCGCCTTCGATTTCGTCAACGCGCGATGAACATGGGAAAAGGAGGATACTGGGCATCGACTGGCATACTCAAGAACGACAAGAGCGATCCTTGACAATGTTTGAGCCGAAAGGTAATGGTTTTCGACATGGATAACGTACCGGAGGCGACAAGCAGTCGTTTTCGGGCGCGAAGGCTGTCGACCCATGCCCCGGCGTGTCATGTCCCTGGGACATTCGTGTGTTGTTCTGGATGTCCGAGCGACGGGGCATGAGGAATGTCAGCCAGTTCGAGACTGGCTATAGATGCATTGGACGACTTGGGAACAACCTCGAGGCGCAAAAAGTCATGTAACGGCCTCAATAGCTCCAGGACCAAAGACAGTTGGCCCTGCACCCGTGGCGTTACAGCAGGGAGTCCCGGACGGACGTTCGGCACAGCGGCGACCGGCTGGCCCGCCACTAGGCTGGCTATCTCATCCCAGATGTCGAGGAACGCGGTGCATACGGGGTCCGATGGCCGTACTTGAGCGACCTCAGGCGCCATGCGCAGGACATCGAGTACCCAGTGTAGTGTTTTCTTCCCGAGGTGTCCGTGCGTACGCAGGAAGGGAAGACAGTGTGTGAGGAGGCATACAACGTTGATGGTGTGGGCGTTGCGATGCAGATCCTCTTCGGTGTCAAGGTGATCTCGAAGGTGCTGTGGAGGATCCAGGAGGTCGATAAGGACGCCGTAGACCCCCATTTGCTCGGCGTCGGCGTGATAGTGTGTTGTGGCCGCCGCCGCCAGAATGCAACTCGAGACGACCACGACTTCCGGCTCTGAGCGCCACAAGCGAAGCTCCTTCCAGCAGTTGCGCAACCTCTTGTCCGCATTGGCGTAGTACAGGAAGCGTGGATATGTCACGAACACGGAACCGACATTCGGGCGGGAGTAGGATAAATGCCATAGGATGTGCGTGCCGACTGACGTGCGCTGTACGTGCCGCGCGTGTGTAAGGCCGATGTCGAGTCCCTGCCATAGTAGTTTGTCCACAAGGTCAAGAAGCTTGTCCACGTTTCCACTGATGAAAGCGGAGCCGATGCCACCAATGTCGAGGAATGCGGCAACACCCTCAAGGAAATGCTCGGCGTCGTCGTTCGACTGGAGTGCAGCAATCATGCGAACCATGGTCTTCGGTGCAATGTCCGCATTTGATGTGCGCGACGCAGTTTCCGCGCGCTTGTCGAAGGTACCGGAGGGGAACACCGTGCGCCAGAGCCATGGCGATAGCGGTGTGTGGTAAGGGCAGTGGTGGTATACCAGCGGGAGGACCGTCAGTGCCGCGTACACGAGCGCGACGGCCACAATGAACGAAAGCACCGCGATGAAAACCGTCCTGTTTAGCGGGGCCACAAACTCCACGAGGCCGACGAAGAAGAGGAACAGGGAGATATGCAGGAGCGAGTTGATCGCCTCCGCGACGTCGGGCATGCGGAAGCGCAGCATGCCTTCGAAAGCGCCCGTGCGGAACCACGCCTGCGCCTGTCGGTCGCGCCGGGGAGCCTGTACGCTGCGCAGGTAACTGCGCGCCCAGCGCTGGAGGAGTGTCGCGCCCAATGCACAGGTCAGGCTCATGCAGAGACTGAGAAACCAGAGCACATTGACGCGGACACTGGACGACGACGCCCGGAAGGGGGCCTGGGGAGGTGGGAGGACCTGGGTGCCGTTGGAGAGAGCGACGAGCTGGGCGAGAAGGATGACTGCCGTCTGGCTGGAGTCCGGCTGCAGGCCCTTGTAGCTCTCGACAATGAATGCGGCGACCGTTGCAGAGAAAAGACCCGTCTGAAAACTTGTCAGTCAGTATCTGTTCGCGTTTGTCGCCGCAGGAGCACGCACGAAGATCAGGATTCCGTCCGCATCGCCTTTCCAGTTCTCGACCAGCTCCTTGTCGTACTTTTCAGAAGTGGTGAGATAGTTCGACCACATCTTGCGCGTCTGCTCACTGCGATGCGAGAATCCTGTCATCGAAGTCATGAGTTTCGGAGATGAAGATTTGAGTCGACACTTGCCTTCGGCTTTGCCTTCGACATCATATGCAGGAAGTTCGGTGTCCATGGCGGACTGTGGGATCCGGTTCAAGTGAGACTGTCTCGCACTAGCCCGGTGTAGCCGGGATGCAGCACGACTCTACCTACGACTACAACGACTTCCTTCTGCTCAAGGTCTGCAACAGAGAATATCTACTTACAAGCAATTTCCATCTCCCACGCGCAAAGCACCACAAGGCCGCGGCTCTGTCGTTTCGACAACGGCGGCTAGAATGGAGCTCCCTCTTAGATCTCTCCACGCTTTCCGCACCTTCGCCTCAACTACTTCATTAGAATGCTCTTGCTCAAGAGTCGGGCGACGCTGCTACTCCTCCTAATGCCTCCTCCGAGACTGCGACTGCATTCTCAGTCGCCGCCGCTTCCTCTGCTGCTCCCGCCGCTCTCGCCGCCCCTGCTGCATCTCCCTACGATTCTTGGCAGTCATGGTGTACAACCGTGACGGCCGCCGTGGCAGGCAGCACTTTCATTCTGTGGTCCACGATGATCGCGCGACCGTGGGGCTGTCTATCATACGCAGTCTTCGCGATCACTTCGCTTCTTCTGTTCGCAGTATTCCGGCTGTGCCCGTAAGATGTGGTCAAGACGTGGCGCGCCAAGAGTTGTGCAAATTAACATGCTGTTTGCGCAACTCTGTTTGTCGTTAAGTGCTGTGCTGTCAGCTACTTGGGACTTGCACAGTGAGTCACATATTCGAGCAAGTACAGTATTGGCGTCCTTTTCTCACATATCCTTCCAGTGGAGACGACTATCTGGGTATTGCTGTCTGTGGTGGCAGTCGTCTTTGCCGCAGATATGACGGCTCTGGTATCATTCCGACGTGGCGAAACTGGTATATACCGCGCTGCAGCTTTAGGGAAGCGTCACTCATATAAAGCTGCAGCGCTCGTCGAAGACATCATGGCTGGTGCAATGATTCTTTTGCAAAGGAAGTTGCATACACCGGCACCTTTCCCTGAAACTCAAAGGCCACTTGCTCCAAGGGATGAAGAGGCATGTCTTCCGCCGCCTCCTTATGTATGTTCCCCTCTATCCGTGCTAACATATACTCACTTGGTCCCGCACCCGTATAGTCTGTGCAGGATGCCCATCACTCACGCACTTAAGGCTATGACATCTGTTAAGCCATAACTTTTGTACATTGCTCATGCGCGACAGGGATCAGTACGTCGACCCATTTTTATGTATCTTTCAGCCCACGCATTCCTACGTTCCCGGCCTGCATCGCGCACTATGACGACCGCTTTTTATTAATTGTAAATAGTCAACACCTACGAAACGTGTCGTCAGTTCCATCTCAATACACAGCACATGTTTTCGGGTTCGTGGAACGATCTCGCATTGTGCACTGCCTTCATGCATCGTATGGTATGCTCATCAACACGGCAACCCCCTCCGCCCTCTCATCATTTTTCTTCCCGCACTCACCTTTCCCGGCACGAAACGGCCAGCTCGCCGTGACTAGACCCCGGAACTCCGTCCCAATGCCGACCGGCGAGGGAGCAACACAGGATCGCGCCGGAAGCCGGCGATGAAACTGCCTTTGGTCGCGCTCAGCTATGAACTCGCACCACACCGTCGTCAGCACGACTGCCCGCACGGGCCATTAGTGCTGTAGTACAGATCATAGTCCAGTGCCCCAGCATGATCTACGTATCTAACGTATCTAAAGGGTATCCGTCAGTTCTTCCGCCTACACTGTCCCCGCCTGCACTGTCCGCTGCCAAAGTCTAGAAGCCTCTCGTGCTTCTGCACCAGGAGCACGGCATCGAAATGGCGTCCTTTACGTTGAGTATGTGGTCCAGTTCATGCGGTGGTACAAGGGCTTCCGTCCTCCGTTTTCGTCGGGTGAACGACGGTGTGGAATCCAGAGTGGGGTTTTCAGGAACTGCATATACTTTTGACATGTCATACAAAGGCCGTAATTTCTCGACGAGTGAGGATAACTGGTCCTGTACCTTCGGCGCGGGATTGACCATAGCTGCCTGGCCTGCCTGCAGAGCAACAACCTCGTCCCACACGTCGAGGAATGCTTCACCAACAGGTTCCGAAGGCCGCCGAAATTGAGCGATATTGGGAATTTCCAGGGCCTGAAGCACCCAGTATACGGAATTCGTCTCGACGTGGCCACAGGAATCACGCAGGCAAGGAAGGCACTTCGTGAGGAGGACAATGATGTTGATTGTTTTTGCGTCACCGGGTTCATCCTCCAGCGCGGTGAAAATATGCCCCAACTGGTCCCGAGGTGGTCGCAACAATTCGATGAGATCGTACCCAATGTTCCATGAGTAATAGCCGATCGCCGCCGCCAAAATGCAGCTCGAGACGACGACAACCTCTGGATCAGAACGTCCGAGACTGAGTTGCATCCAGAATTTAGGGTCATGATCCAGGAGTACCCAATGTGTGGTGAACATAGAGGAGGGAGAATAGGCAGCTAAGTGCCATAGTAACCGTGCGATTGCCGTCAATCGTGGTATAATTGACGCTTCATTGTCAACCGTCCTCTGGTGGAAGCACCTGTCTATGACGGCGAGGAGCCTGTCCACATTGCCGTTCATGAAACTGGTCGCGGGTGTTCTTGTGTCAAGGAAAGCGGCGATGCCCTCCAGGGAGGTCACGATGTCATCATCCGGATTGAGATCCCGGATAACGCCGTTCATCGTTTTGTTTTCCACGACTTTCCAATACGGTGGGCGAGTATATGGACGCTTGGGTGGGAAATGGCTGTGGCGGAACGATATCACATAAGGCCAGATCAAGGTGAAGACCGGTGTGTCGTAAGGGCAGTAACGGTAGACCATCGGAAGGACCGTTAACACCAAGTAAGCGAGCGCGATAGACGCAATGAACGTCAGGACCGCGACGAATACTGCCTTGTGCAGTGAGGCTACAAACTCGACGAGTCCGGCGAAGAAGAGAAATAGCGATATGTGTAGGAGCACGTTGATCGCCGCTACAACATCGACCAGGCGGAAGTGCAGCATGCCGTGAAAGAAAGCTGTACGTCTGAGGGCCTGCTCCTTTGGTGATCCCCCATCATTGACGAATCTGCGTAGGTATCCGCGCGCCCAGCGCCGGAGCAGTGCCGCCCCCAACGCACAGGTCAGGCTCATGCAGAGGCTGAGGAACCAGAGTATGTTGATGCGCACACTGGAGGAGGGTGCATGGAACGCGGCGGGTGGAGCGAGTGGGGTGGGTGGAGCGGCAGATGAATTATTGGAGAGTGCAACGAGCTGGGAGAGGAGGGCGACGGTGGCGTCGCCAGAGTCGGGACGGAGACCCTTGTAACTCTCCATGATGAACGCAGCGACAGTCGCTGAGAAGAGACCGGTCTGAGAGCATGTTAGTCGAACCGCTGTGACAAATGCTTGGGAGAGGCACGGACGAAGATCAGGATGCCATCTGCTTCGCCCTTCCAGTCCTCGACCGTCTTCTTAGTGCGTATTTCGGATTTGCTAAGGTAATTCGTCCAAGCCTTGTCCGAGTCATTGATACGACGCTGCATTTCTGTCTAGATTATGAGCATGACATGAACGATATAGCTGTACACTGTGCTTGCCTTCTCCAGTGATCCACGGCATGGCTAGGTAGGCGTCGCGAACAGGATGTCTCAGTGCTAGGGAGGGCTAGAAGCAAGTTGCTCTTATGATTGAAATCCTAGGACAAGAGCGGACAAAGCTTTCAGGCGTCAGTGAGCGCTGAAGCTGAGGGTCCATATAGACACCGTGACGGGCGGTGCTACTATACGTACCGTCTGTCCGCGCATTGTCTTTTCGTCGCCAGTAACGGAACGATTACGAAACATACCAGTCTTACGCATTCCTATTGTGGTACAATGGCGAGCAAATTTACCTAGATGAAGAGGTGATGAGGGCAGCATGTAGCGGAGAATAATGCAACTGCACCTTATGAGTCGACACTGTGGAGTTTCGCCTGAGATTTTTCAACACGCCATGTTACACCCAGTCTGCCTTCCCTTCTGTCGGCGGAGACATAGGCGTGCTGCAATTGTCTGCTGGCAGCATTTACGAGAAGAAGTCCACGTTGCCGGCGCCGCGCTGACTGTCACAACTTGTTATGTATCTAACCGTTGCATTGTGTTAAATGAGGGGTGCCTTGTACTCCTTCAGCGCGCCCTTGAAGGTCGCGACGACGTTTGTGAAATTGGCGATACCACCGCCGATGATGAGATCTTGCCCTCGGAATGGGGCTTGCCGTGTGTGATGAGATCAACTGCACGAAAGCGTGAGCAATGCGCCCAGCGCGAGTTTGATCGCTACTCACCGATCCTCCTAGCGTACTCGTACGTCGGCCGTCTGCGGGAGCACCAGAGTACTCGCTGTAGTTGGTAAGCTCGTGCGAAAGCGTGCGCGACGATGGCATCAGAGTGCACGACCGAGGCACCGGCACCAGCGAACGTGGCCCTCGGCATGAATGCATGAGGTATATGATCGCCTCCGTGACATGTGGCATGCGCAAGCGCGGCTTTTTTTCCATGCGGAACCACGCCTGTGCCTGTCGGTCGCGCCGGGGAGCCTGCACGCTGCGCAGGTAGCTGCGCGCCGAGTGCTGAAGGAGTGTCGCAGCCAATGCACAGGTGAGGCTCGTGCAGAGACTGAGAAACCAGAGCACATTGACGCGGACACTGGACGACGATGCCCGATAGGGGGCCTGGTGAGGTGGGAGGACCTGGGTACCGTTGGAGAGCGACGAGCTGGGCAAGGATGGATTCTGCCGTCTGAGTGGAGTCCGGCTGCAGGCCCTTGTAGCCCTCGACAATGAATGCGGCGACTGTTGCAGAGAAAAGACCCGTCTGAAAACTTCCAGTTAGTATCTGCTGCACTTGTCGCCCACGAAGCACGCACGAAGATCAGGATGCCGTCCGCATCGCCTTTTCATTTCTCGACCAGCTCCTTGTCGTACTTTTCAGAAGTGGTGAGATAGTTCGACCACATCTTGCGCGTCTGCTCACTGCGATGCGAGAATCCTGTCGTCGAAGTCATGAGTTTCGGATGTGAAGACGTGAGTCGGCACTTGCCTTCGGCGTTGCCTTCGACATCATATGCAGGATGTTCTGTGTCCATGGCGGACTAGGATGATTGGCCGTGGGATCCTGAAGTGAGACTGCAGCGCTTGTCTCGTAGTACCACCGCGCGACCGTGCGGTTCAGGCACTTGACTCTTCGTGGGACTTGGATCGAGTTGCTCCTGCATCCCAGCAGCCAGCACTCTGCGTATACGACTACAAGGTTTGTCTCTTGCTCAAGGTCGGCCACGGAGACTATTCACCTACCAGCTATTTAACCTCCCGCGCAACAGCACCAACCAGTTACATAGCTGACATGTTGGCCGGCTCTTCAACAAGAAAAGCATCGGCTGCCATTAGGACAGAGCTCCGAGTCCCTCTCCTAGTTTCCGCCATTGAACTCCAAGTACTTTTGGCCTCTGTCTCTTTTGACACCTCCGGCTCAATATCATTCACCAGGATGCTCTGAACGCTGTCGCTCAGTCGTCCTCACCATCCGCCCCCGCCACCACGTCCTCCATCGTGGCTTGCGCTTCCTATGCCGCAGGAAACGCCGGCAACGCCGCCGCCGCTTCGGAGTCCTTCGCCGCTTCCGCTGCCGCCTCCGCAGCCAATGCTGCCGCCTCCGCCGAGTCGACCTCCGTTCTCATTCTCACCCCCACCCCCGCCGCTGCCTCCGCCTCAGACTTACATGAGGCTTGGGCCACCACCTTGGGTATGACGGCCATAACCCTAACACTGGCATTGGCTATGGTGGCACAGGCAGATCAAGAATGGCGACGATTGCCATTCGTCCTCTTCATGATATCTTTTCTCGTCCTATTCGCCTTGTCTGGGCTTGCGCGGAAGGTGTGGTCAGACCGCGGTGTACCAAGAGTTGTGGGGTTCGGAATGTTTACAGTGCAATTGGCTCTAATGCTAGGTGCCACACTACTTGCGACTGTTGACGTCGACAGTGAGTCCCATTCTCCAGCAAAGTATTGGTGCACTTTACTCACATGTCCTTCTAGCAAATCAACCGACGTGGATTTTTTTGTCTCTATTGACTGTCATCATTGCCGCAGACTTTACGGCTTCGGTATCGTTCCGAAAGGGCAAAATTGGTATGTATCGTGCTACAACGTCATGCAATCGTCACTCACATAAAGCTGCAGGGCTGTTAGAATACATCGCAAAAGCTATTCTGAAGAGATTGGGGAATGCGCTCACACCTTCCCCCGAAGCCCAGAGGCTACCTCCCCTAGGGGACGAAGAGGCATGTCTTCCGCTACCTCCTTACGTATGTTTTCCGTTTCGCTATCGGTTCCTATGCTCACATGTTCCCGCGCTCGTTTAAACTGTGCAGAATGAACATCACTCACGCACTTCGACCTCTGCAAAGAATTGAGCACACAGTGCTTGTCCTACGAGCATCACTGTCCTTTACATTATCTCCGAGTCCACGCATCCGATAGGTTGTATGGCGCTCTTGTCAACTCCTACACTCCCAGGCCTATGTTGCGCACTAGCTCACATCCCATTCATTGTATCTCTCTTTTAATCCCATGTACAGCGCTTCAGAGCTTAATAGCTGCATCTCTCGCCCGACAGATATTTTGTATGGCGTCGAATGTATGTCTTTCGCAAAGCCCGCCTTGCCCCACGCCGGCTCGTTGAAGTTCTCACCCAAGCGAGCCAACCGCGGCCGACAGACAGTCCAGAGGGTCCACGAGATCATTCACTCACTCATTCGCCCCTCCTGTCTAGTTCGGACTGCTTTCAATCCCGAGCGAATGGCCAGCAGACAGCTGGCTCGGCGCTTTCATGCGTGGAGCGCATATGTAACCGTCCCCATCGATGCTCAGCCCGTTCGAAAAGTTCTGGCACACAGACGTCAATGAGGAAGAGTCAGCCTTGTTGAAGATGCATAAATCCGGGGATGTCAACAGAAGACGGAAAGAAACCTCTATACGGTAGAAAAACATGTCACAAATGCGGTATTAATACTTCTGCCAGTCCATGCCCAAGTCAATTTTACACGCCGCCTTCCACACCATGCACGCCCCACAATCATATCCGGCCGAGCACGCGCGGCTGCGACACGTCCGCCATGTTGATGAAGATGTCGTCGGCGGGGTGGCGGTACAGCGGCGCGCGCAGGCGCTTCTGGTCGAGGTGGTGGCCGATGAAGCCGATGGAGCGCCCGAGCACGAACAGGCCGTTCAGCGTGCCGATCTTGATGTACTCGTCCGCCTCCTCCGGCGTGAACGCGCCCGAGTCGCGCAGCAGGTCGACGAAGCACACCGCGATGCACCCGTCGACGTTCAGGATGAGCGTGTCCTTCTTGGACGTCGTCACCTTCTCGACCGCGAGTGCGTAGTCGAGGAGTGTGTGGCTCGGGAAGTGCTTCGTCACGTACTCCTTCACGAGCTCGACGCGCAGGTCGGGGTTGTTCACGCTCTTGATTTTGTGGCCGATACCGGAGACTGCGGAGCACAGGTCAGTTTCGGCGAAGGAAATGTAGCATCTGAGGAGTACGTACTGAGCTTGTTCGCCTTCCGTGACTGGTCGACGAACTCGCGGGGCGTGAGACCCGTGTCGCGCGCACCCGAGAACATCGACGCAGCCTCGTCGAGAGCACCACCGAAGCGGCTACCGATGGTCAGGAGACCAGACGCCAACGACGAGATGAGGTCCTTGCCCGCACGTGTCGCGACGATCGTGTTCATCGCACTACACATACAATCATCAGCAAACGGCCTCCACAAGAAGGGACACAGAAACACTTACCCAGACACGGCGGGACCGTGGTCGGCCGTCAGCATGAGCACCATCTCGATGAACTTCGTCGCCCACTGCGGCAGGCGGCGCTTGAACCACAGCAGACTGACGACACCTCCGAGGCCGATGTCCTCCTTGAACACGTCCGAGATGCGCATGCCCGCGTAGAGCAGCTCCTGCCCGCGCTCGTCCGAGATCGTCGAGATGAACGCGGCGGGCTTGCGGATGAGGCCGAGCTCCTGCGCCCACTTGTAGTCCATCGGGATGACGGGGGGCTCGCGCTCTGGCTGCGGCACGATCGTGCCCTTGCTGACGAGCGCGTCGTACACCTCCTTGAGCACCTGCGGCAGGTCCTCGAACGTCTCGGGCACGATGAAGCCCGCCGCGCGCATCGCCTCGTTCTTCGCGTCCGCCGTCTCGAGCGCCGAGTTCGCCATGCTGCCGGCGTGCCCGAACTGCACCTCCGTCGCGAACATCTTCGCGCAAGTGCCGATGGCCCACGCGACGATCGGCTTCTTGATGATGCCCTTCTTGACGGCGTCGATGACGCGGTACTCCTCAATGCCACCAACCTCGCCGAGCAGGACGAGCATCTTGCAGTCGGGGTCCTGCTCGTAGCGCAGGAGATGGTCGATGAACGTCGAGCCGGGGTAGCGGTCACCACCGATGGCGATGCCCTCGTACGTGCCGTTCGTCACGAGCGACAGGATGTTGTTCAGCTCGTTCGACATGCCACCGGACTTGGAGACGTAGCCCACGGAGCCCGCACGGTACAGCTTCGACGCGATGATGTTGTCCATCATGCCGCCGGAGTTGCCGATCTTGAAGCAGCCGGGCTTGATGCCACCGACCGTCGCCGGGCCGATGATGAGAACGCCCTTCTCGACGGCGTGGTGGAGGATCTCGCGCGCGTGGCGCTCGGGCACACCCTCAGCGATGATGGCAATGGCCTTGATCTGGGGGAAGGAGAGGATCTCGAGCGTGCTCGAGTACACGGAGCGCGACGACGCGAAGTTGACGACGACGTCGACGTCGGGGTGCTTCTTCACGGCATCCTCCACCGAGGTGTACACGGGCAGGAGCGTCTCCTTCGTTCCCCAGTAGAACTTCTGGATGTGGTGCCCGCCGAAGGGGTAGATCATCGCAGCGACGGACGGGACCGCGCGGCCACACGAGTAGTCGAAGTCGAGCATGCCCTGGATGGCGCGGGGCTGCAGGCCATACACGAACGAGCGCGTCGTGGCGTCGAAAGGCCGGAACGACGGGCGCTTCTGCTCCGCGCCGGCATCGAAGTGCACGATCTGGTCGTTGGGCTGCGTGCGTCCGCCGTCAGCGTGCACCGTGCCGACGGTCGCCTCCTCCGTCGCGGAGCCGTTCGCACCGGGCGCGGGCGACGGCGGGCTGGTGGGAGCCAATGAGACCGCAGAGGACTTGCCCGGCTCGCGCTTGATGCCGAGGGCGAGGGGGACAATCTCCGTGATGTGCGTCTCAGGGCCGAAGACCTTGATAGGCACGCCGAGCGACTCTCCGAGCAGGCGCATCGCCTTGAGACCCTCCTGGTAGTTGGGGCCACCACGGCGCACGTAGATGCGGACGTTGTGGTTGATCAGGGGCGCCTTGTACTCCTTCAGCGCGCGGATGATGCCCTTGAAGGTCGCAGCGACGTTCGTGAAGTTGGCGATACCACCACCGATGATGAGGATCTTGCCCTCGGGATGGGGCTTGCCGCGGGTGATGAGATCGACTGCACGAAACGTAAGAAACCACCCTGCACAAAGTTTGATCGCTACTCACCGATCGTCTTCGCGTACTCGTACGTCTGGCCCTCAGTCGGAGCACCGGAGTACTCGCCATAGTTGGCAAGCTCGTGCGAGTAGCCGTGTGCGGCGATGGCATCGGAGTACACGACCGAGGCACCACCACCAGCGACCATGGTCCACACGCGGCCCTCAGCATTGAGGACGGTGAGCTTCAGGGAGGCACCAGTCGACGCGTCGAGCTTCTGGATGTACGCCTCCTCCTTGGTCAGGTCACGACCGAAGGGCGCGGGCCAGACCATGGGGGGACCCCGGTCCGCCGACACCTTGCCCTTGGAGGTCGTCTGCGGGGCGCCAGACTCGTAGATCGTGAGATCACGGGCGATGGCCCACTTGGGCCCGCAGATCGAGTCCGCGGTCTGGTCGAGCTTCGCGGCCATGTCGAGGTAGTGGATGGTGGGCTGGCCGCCGTCGACGGCATCGAGGACAATGAGGGGGTTGATTTCGAGGTAGGCGAAGTGGAGGTCGACGTAGACGGAGTAGAGGCGGAGGAGGAAGTCGACGAGGGTCTGCTGCTTCTCCTTGGGGACGTGGGGGAGAAGGGTGGACACAAAGGTCTCGCGCGAAGGGAAGGGCTTGCCGACGGCGATATCAAGCTTGAGCGCCTTCGCGTCGACATCACCGATGTCAACACCTCCCTCGTGGGTGAAGAGGATGGAGTCGCCCTCGCGCTGCGAGTTGATGCAGACATAGTACTCTGTGTGGGAGGGGTGGGGGAGGAAGGGCTCAACAATGAAGTTGGACAGGGTGCCCGTCACGGACTCGACCTAGAGGAGGAGCAGCCGTCAGCGGCGCATTACTTGGACAAGAGCTGTGAGAAGAGACAAGATCACGTGCGCGTCGCGTCTCGGCTAGATGCCTGCTGCACAACGCGAGGCGCATCACGATGGGGCAAAGCCTGGTCCAGAAGATGGATGTATGCGCCTGCAGGATCGCGATAAAACATCACGATGCCGATCAAGCAGCGATAGCACCGTCAATTTGTTGCGCGCCTGGCCGTAACGCCCGACCCCGCGCCAATGTCGCCGGACAAGACAGAGACATCCCCAAGCGAGGCAGCACCATTCCACGATGCGAACAGCATCCGCGCGACACGACAGGCAGCGCCGTCGCGGGCGCAAACTCGCAAAAGATGCGGCACGCACCTTCTGTGCCTTGCCGGCGCGCGCGGAGATCCATTCCTTGGCCTCTTCCCAGGTCTTGTTGAGCGCGAGGAGCCCGGCCTTGCCGCGGCGCTTGATGAGCTGGTCAGGCTTTGCGACGAGCTTGGTGGTGAAGACCCAGCTGGGGAGCTGTGTGTCGGGGGTGATCGCGCCTGTCGCGGGATCCCAAGACACCTGCGCGACCTTCGGCGAGGGGAAGACGAAGGGGGTCGCGAGGGTCGCGGAGGGGTCGACGGCGGGGGCACGCTCGAGCCAGTAGGCGAGGAGCAGCTTTGCGTCGTATTCGCGGATGGCTGATCGCGATGGCGGGGTGAGCAGATGGGTGTATGCGCGGGGCGGGGAGCGTACCTTTGGAGGACATGGTGGGAGAGAGGAAGAAAGGAGGAAAAGTCTAGGGCGGGGCGGGGGGGAGAGGGTGGGTGATTGGACGCGGGCGAGGGTATTTATTGGCGGGGGTGCAGGTGGGGGACAGTAGGACCCCAATTTTCGCACGGGGGTCTGGTGCGGTATCTCGGGTAGGACGCGTTTTTTATTCGCTGTTCTCGTACCATGCCCCGATCCATTACACCTGCGACATGTCCTCTTCTTGTTCGCGACATACCTCGCATCGTTCTCCGGATGACACATCTCTCGGTCCCTCCTCGCACCCGCCTCCTCCTCCTCCTCCTCCCCGTCCTGCCCACTCACCCAGCCCTCCTCCGATCAGCCCACCAACAAATCGTACCATAAAATATTCCGCGCATCACCCCCTCCCGGCCCATCACCCAACCCACTTTATTTGCCGCGCGCGACGAGGCCCGCTCGCATTTCGCCGACGCTCGCGGACCCACCGTGCGCGGACTCCCACTGCGTTCCCCCGCAGACCTGATCCTAATCTCCATGCCCATAATCGCGCGCGACGCCCAAAATTCCGATCTCCTCGCCGCCGGCCACGCCTGAACTCCTTCCTCGGCGGAACGCCCGTCGCTCCCGATTTGCGCTTCCCCTGCGCAACCCAGCGGACCCGCGCCGAGCTGCTCGCTATCCCACATCGCGATCAGTAGCGCAACCTCGGCTCCCGCTGCAGATCTCCGGCTGCGGTGCGCCCGCACTTGCGCCTGCCTAACTAAATGTTGGTGAACCTGCCCAGGGCCCGCTGCGATGACACACGCTCTGACTGCTTCCCTGCCCTCCTCCGCGTCTCCGTGCGCCGCGTGGCGCCGGATGCTGTCAGTGTCCCCAACCACACCCAAGTCCGAATCGGAACGCCTTCCAGGACGTACAAACCATCGCATCTGACCCGCGCGGCAACCTATCTTTACCCCATCCGGCGCGTGTACTCCTCATTGCTGCCTTCTGAATCTCGATTTATAGCAGGCAGCGCTCGCGTGATTACTGTGCGGTATTGACAGCGCCAACAGGTGATGGGGTTGTCGACTTGGCTCTGCGCGCCCAATGGCGTCTGTCGTCTGGGCCGCTGTTCGGTCGTGCGACCAGGTGCGACCTCGTCATAGGCGTCGGATGAGGATGAGGTCCCGAATTACCCTCCGACGCGATTGGCTGCCGTCAATATGCTGTAGTCTGTCATATAATTAGCGAGATAATCGTATGTATGCACAAAATGCCAAAACACCATGTCGTCGTCTGTCGTAAAAACTCCCAGCCCTGATCCACCCTGCAACCCATCCCAGACACCAACCCCCAACAAGTAAAACGTGTTTTTAAATATAGCAAGTCGCAAGACAAGATAAGCTACTCATAAGCATGCAGGTGAGATGGAGATGGAGATGATGGGAACAAGTGAGTAGATCAGGGAAAAGGAAGCAGCTCGCATCGCACGACAGCGACGCGCAGCGCTCAGCACACAATGCAGCAGCACCCGCCGCCCGCATGCTCGCCCGCGGGGTCGCCCCCCGGCTCCGCACCGCCGTCGCCCCAGTGCGACAGGCGGCGCTTCTTCTTCACGCCGTCATCCGCGGGCGGGGCAAACGCGCGGATCGAGAGGTGCACGATCGTGCTCGGCGGGGCCGCCGCGGGCGGCGCAGAGTGCGGCGCAGGGAGGTGCGTGGTGAATTCCAAGTCTGCGCTACCCGTGAGCGGGGCAAGTCGGACGAGGAGGGAGGTGAAACGTACGGCTGAGGGTATCGTCGTCCTGGAGGACCTTGCCGAGGTATAGGATGCGCAGGTACGACGGCGCCGGCGGGCGCTCGTCCTGCCAATCTGCCAGCGCGCGGGCATCAGCGACCGTCGTCGTCCGCAGCGGCACAGTCGAATTCAAATTGCAACGCGCGCAGGCGCCCGCGACGCGACGAAGGCGGAAGGGTCAAAAATAAAACTGCTCCGACGGGATGCACACGCGGCGAAAAAAAAATGCAGCGACGACGGGTGCGGGCATGGAGAGGCAGAAAGTGGAGGGGAGGAGGACAAGAGAACGCACCATTTGGCCATGTATTCCACACGAGCTCCTTCACGCGCCCCACCGTTGTCTCCGGTTCAAACACCATCGTCCGTCTGCGCCCCGACACCAGCAAGAAAGTTACGCTCGCCTGCGGGCTGACGGGCACGGGCTCGGGCCCCTCGGCCGCTTGCCCCTGCCCCTGCTCCTGTCCCTGCTCCTGTCTGTCAGCGTCGCCGTCGCTCTCCTCCTGCGCGCTGTCGTCGGCGTCGTGGTCGGGCCGCGAGCGCGATTCGTCGTTCGAGATCTGGGAGAGGCGGGTGGCGGGGCGCGTGAGGTCGACGCGCGTGTAGCTCGTGCGCGTGCTGGCGGGGAGCGCGGCGAGCTCGCCGGTGCCCGCGTAGGGCGTGTGGAACGCGGGCATGCTGATCTCGTGGTGCGGGGACCGGTGCGTCGCCATCGCGTGCGTCCGGGCTCGATACTGGTGGAGGCTGGAGGACGGGGGAGCCGCGGGCTAAGTATATGCTAGTGCGTGATGGCGGCTGTTTGCGCGCGCCTAGGAAACGGGAAGGCTGGGGTTTATGTATGCGTGGAGTGGGAGTGGCGGACCCGAATCGAAGCGGCAGGCGCAGAATGTATGGACGGCGCTGCGAATCTTTTCGCCAGCTTCAGCTTCAGCGCGGACGGGAAGGAGGGCGGCTGCATGCCGGGGCGCCTGACCTTATAAGCGGAGAGCTAGCACGCTGCTCGGAGTGGTCAGGGGACTCGAGTGCTGGAATGGCCTTTGCGGGGGCGTGGCGACCTCGTGCCAGGCTGGGCGGGCGATGGAAGTGCGGGGGCGGGCACGCGAGCGTCGCTTCTGTGCTTTATAGGCAAACGGCGGCCGGGAGCAGGCAGCGTGGACGACTGAGCGAGCGGGCGGGGCGCGGCCGAGCGAGATGGTGCGGCGATGTCGCGGCCGCTCTGGGTCCTCGAGTGCGATCAGGAGCTCGTTGAGAGCGTCCGACGTCGAGCGGGTGCCAATAAGTAATGGGCCTCCCGGCCGTTGCCGTCCCCCTCTCATTGGCTCCCGCCGCTGCACCGGCTCCATCGCAGTCGACGGCGACGGCCATGACAGCGACCATGATGACGACCAGCTGCATGACAAAATGAATCCCTCACAATAAATGCAACACCTTTGCGTAGCCGTACAAGGTGCGAGTCCACTCGTCACGCTCAGTCGTTAGTTCTCACAGCCGTAGACGACGCTAGGCAGTGTCTTCTTTTAGCATCTTGCAGCGATGCTCTTTCATCCTAATCACAGGCAATGAGACGCACCTCACGATCTATGCTGGCTGTCCCAGGTGCGACACTGCATCCTGGTCAACACTTCTGAATATGTATATCTTATCCAGATATTCCGGCGCCCTATTCACCCGTGCATGAATGCATGCCACAGCGCCCGGATAACATTGCGCTGGAAAACTGTGTCTCATCTTCGCCGTGCTGGTTGACTTGTCCAAACATATGAGACTGAGAGAGCCTAGTGTGGACCTGGTGGCTGGTCGCGCTCAGGCACGCCGCGGGAGTTCCAAGTGAGTTCACTCTTTAGCATCGTGAACGCTTTCCAATTGATTCACGAAGTTTGCACAGGCTACGGGCGCCTCTATCGGTACGTGCGAAGCCTGCAAGTAGCGCCTCCCATTACTTAGCCTCGTGGTCCCCAGACTTAATCGATCCACCATCATCACGATCCCCACTTCCGCAAGTGCTCGCATTCACGTCAATGTCCACACACTCCGTCGTTCCACGATCGAATCCAGCCTTCGACAGGGCAGTGCAAGAGCATATACCTCGCCTGAAGGACTCCGAGCGCCGCGACTTCCAAGCCTCTACTCCGGAAGCTGTGCGAAAAGAGGTCGCAAGACAGCATGAGGCATTCGCAGAGTCCAGCAAAGCCTATCGCCTCATCCAGCGCGTCGATCGGTTCATCGCGCCTTTGGAGCAATTCTTCAGTGCCGTAGACAACGGTGTTTCTTCCCACCCGGAGACTGCGGCGATCGTATGGGGTGCATTGAGGTTCTTCATGCAGGTTCGTGATTCCATCGCGCGAGGGAACCTTGCTTGATGTGTTCGCAGATTTTTCGGCACTTGTCGGCCTACTTCGACATGATCGGCACAACCCTTGAGGGTATAGCGGAAGCCCTGCCACGTTATAAGGACTACGCCACGGAACTTTACATGGGGGACGATGGGATAATGACGGCGAGTCATATGTCTGCTATCATCAAGCACCTTATCCTCATTGTAACACTCAGGCGCTTGCGTGGGTCTATGGTGATATATTGGTGATATTCACTGCAATTCGACGAGTATACCGCAAGCGACAGCGATTCTTCGGTACGCCGCCAATGGCCGCCCAGTGGTCTTACGTTCAAGTGTAGTCCTAGGCACCTCCTTCATCATATTCCGAGCACTGAACCCCTGGGAACATGCTGTGAAGGACATGGTTCACAGTTTGACCACACGGCAAGGCATACTCCGCGATCGAATCGAGCATGAAGACCGTCGCCGGCAGGAAGCAGAGCGGCAACGGGTACGGGAGCGCGAGCTACATGAAGAACGACGCCGTCTAGACGAGCAGTTGCGGAAGAATAAAGCAGGTAAGTGTGTCTCTTATTGTAAAATACATATCAAATGCTCAAGCGAGCCCTTGGCGAACATCTTATACAGACATACTCGTATTGCTCGAGAAGCACGTTTTCACAGATTGCACGCGCAAACACGATGAATGCATCGCCCGCCGTGCGAAACAACCGCATTCTGGACATTGGCTTCTTGAGTCCACGGAGTTCCGCGAATGGGACCGCTTCTCAACAGGCATGTTGTGGTTGCGAGGAAAAGGTGACTGTCCTCGAGTAACACATATTAGCAATGCTGACAGAATCATCAGCCGGGGCTGGCAAGACTATCCTTTGGTGAGTAGGAACAGCAGGCAGAGCGCGCGTTGCTCGCTCATGTCACAACTTCAGCTCCGTCGTCGCTGAACATTTAGCAGCCCGAGTGCGGCCTAAACTTGTGTCCACGCAACGACTTCCCATCGCGGCATACTTCTACTGTCAATACGACGTAGACAAAACGCGCACAGACCCCTCTTACGTTCTCGGCACTCTCCTCCACTCCATTGTGACACAGATGCCCCATGACCACCCCGATATTCCTGCCGTTGGCAGTCTCAGTCCCGGCGGCGCGCCAAATCTTGAAACCCTTCGGGACATCCTCGCAGCTATCGCGAAGAAGACAGAGATGTGCTTGTCCGTTGATGCTCTGGACGAGTTTGATGACCGTGCCCGACCATCTCTCCTACGGGTTTTGAAGCATCTCGCAGAACACGCAATGATGTTCGTGACTAGCAGGCCTTTGCTACCTCGCCAATCATTGGACATGGATCTGCTCTCCGGCGTACCATTCATCGATGCGGTCCCCGGATACGTGCACAGTGATATCGTCGAATTCGTGGAGAACAATGTTCTCTCCGTTCAAGACGTAGTCGCGAACACACAGGGCTCGGACAATTCGGGTAGCCCACTTGCAGAAGAGCCCCTCAAAGTGAACACGATGGCCTTGCGCGATGAGATCAGGAATGCACTTTTGAGGCGCGCTGACGGCATGTAAGTGCAACCATCCATTGACAGCACTGGTATGTGCTAAAGGCTCTTAGGTTCTTGTATGTCCGCCTGCAGGTTCAACATCTCCGCAAGCAGAGCACCGAGAACGATCTGCGGGACGCTCTGCGGGACCTTCCTTCGGGTATCGGGGAGACGTACTGTCGTGCAATCCAGTTCATCGACGGTCTGCCACCTCAGCGTCGCGCTCGCGTTCAAAGGCTATTTCGGTGGATAGCATGCTCCTACTTTCCCCTGGATCTCAAGGATGCCCTGGAGGCTGTAGTGATTGACGACATGACCGGCGTGTGGGAACCGTCACGGTGTCTTACGGAGTCTCCCCTTGCACTCATAGAAGACTGCGCAAATTTTGTCACTCTTCAACAATATCCGTTTGGTAAAGACGTGATTCGATTCACCCATGCTTCCGTCCGCGAATTCCTTCAAACGTCTGGGTCAGGTCCTCTGAACCCTGCCTATGATGTCGACCTTTTGCCTCCAAGTTTCGCGCATTTCTCGTTTACCCTGCCCTCTGCCCGAGAGGATGTGGCACGCATGTCAATGAAGTACTTTGCGCTCAAATCACTCGCAGGAATGCATTATGTGAAGTGTGCATGGCTGGAACAACTCCACGAATTAGGGGAAGATGGTTGCCGCTTGCTTCCCGAATTTCGTCAACTGTTTGATGACAGCTCGACAAGACGCCATTGTTTGAAGTACGTTGGGAGTCTCTGATTAACGGTCGGGCCTGACAATATCATCATAGCTTGTTAGGGGGTCCTCTTAAGCGTCTACTCCGATTCTGCCCTGAGCCGATCCCTCTTCACCATGTCGCCATAGCATTCGGTTTTCCGTTCATCTTGAAGGGACTGGTTTGTTGTAGGGAGAAGTCATCTTCACAGTCTGGGCTCGAGGATATTGATGAGCGCAACGGTCGCGGCGAGACCTCACTTCACGTTGCGGTTGTGGCATATCCATTGCTACCCCGCCTCATTGCTTATAGTATCCTTCGCTTCCTATTGACGGAAAAAGCGGATGTCAACGCCCTCGACGCTGAAGGACGGACGCCACTTCATGTTGCATGCGGGGCTGGCGAAGACCGTGGCCACTACATCTATAAAAACCCCCGGGCCTCCGGTTGTGACGAGCTCTTGCAATATGGTGCCGACCTCAACATAACCACCCGGGAAGGAAAAACGCCGCTTCATCTTGCAGCGCAGAGGAATTTCGGCTATGTCATGTCTGCCTTGATCAATCGTATGCCCACACAGATCAACGTCAACGTTGTGGATAACAAGGGTCGCACCCCACTGCATCTCCTATGCTCCGGATATCGGAGCAAATACTACAGCACTGGCGCTGCGGCTCTGAATTTGGTGCCTTCGATGGAAAAACTATGCGTCTCTGGTGCCGACCCGAAACTGGTTGATTTTGAAGGCAGAACCCCCCTTCATCTACTCGGGATGCACGAAAGCCGCATATCCTGTCGCGGGTACCAGAAGACGGGCGACAGCTGGGACGCTGATGCAGCGCATTTGTTAATCCAACTCGGGGCGGATCCCAGTGTCAGGGACTCGTATGGGAAGACGGCTTACGATTATGTCCTGGACACGTGTCGAGCTGCTCAGTATCGTCGCCATCCTGATCAGACACCTTTGCCATGCACTTGTTGGCCACCGTTCCGGCCTGCACAACTCTTATGAAGCTAGTGGTGGTTTCCGGCATTGATAATTTCGCCACGCTCCACGCTTTATGGACGTACTTTACCACCGGGTACCATTTACCTCCATTTCCTTGCATTCACCTTCAGTGTACATATTTGCAAAGAACCTTGAAGGACACGGAAAGCGAACCTCTGAGCTGTGATTGCTAAACTGTGGGGCAGAGTAGACGCCCGATGAGCACACTGGCAGTCAACTAGCACTGTCCGAGCCGCAGGCGAAGGGACCTCCGCGAGCTGCTAGACGACGGCGCGTTCACTGATAAATAATCGACGACACGCTGACAGAAACTTCATTTTCGCAGTGACGATTTCTCTATTCTATACTAGCCGAGTTCTGTCAGCATGCAAGTCGACGAATGAGAGCAAAGGCGTGAACGTGGTCCAGCTCGCCACCTTCAGGGGCACCCTAAGATGATGTTGGGTGACAGACCGTACGTTCCCCGCCAGAGACGCCGAGCCCGCCCTGCTGAGTCGACGATGGCGGATAGCGATGGCGACCTCGATGGCACCAAAGTTGACGAGGCCGATGACACCAATGCTGAAAATTCCGATGAGGATTCCGATGGCGGCGTCAATGCCGATGACGCAGTGATGTCCTGTAGACGGATGGGTCAACAGGAGGCAGGGAAAACGACATGGCGCTATGCTCACGATGTGCTCCGCTCCCGATACGCTGTACGGATTCTCATTCGACGTGCCCTCTCCAAAATACCTTGTCCACGAGGGAAACTGTCTGCTATCGGGATTATTTGCAAAACATGTGCTCATCCCCTGTGCAAAAGCGACTTTTCTAGCGGCGGCAACCCTGTCTGCTTCCACGTCAACTCCCACCGGCCTCGGCTTCAACCACGCATGTTCCAACTGGCACTCACATCAATACGTGCAGGGCAGACGTCAGTAGTCAAGAGAACTCACGGGTTCTGGTCCTTCCCCATCGCTCGACGGACTGTCTTTGTTCACAAGGCCTGCATGTAACTCCTGGAACACGCAGTAAGTGACCTGAACACATATAAGTGAACTTGCTCACAGGATTTTCGAGGGAAATCCTAAAAAAGCTTTCCAACAAGGCTTCCGCAAACTACTGTACGTCATCCTCACAGTGAGCAGGCGGCTCCCGCGTTCGCCCAGTCCGGCACAAAGCGCCCCGTCGCGTGGACTAACCACGCGAATCGACGGTGCTCGCATGCACTGCGCAACAGCATCTCGCAGCATGCACATGTATCCGTGCTGCTCCCAATCCTGAAGCGGCGGTCTCCGGCCAGTAACCCCACGCGAGTTAACCCATGGGCTACGAAGTGAAACAAACGGATTTCGGCGTGCAGCACGAGAGCGATGTCTGGTGTCCATTTCTCTTCGATGAGGAGCAGCTGTTTGGTCGGAGGCGCGTGACCCCAGCTTCCCAGCGCATCGGAGAGTGGCACCGGGACTGTAGACACTTGAGGATGCCGAGATACCGGGATCGGAGGTCGGCACGTCTGAGATCTTCTATTAGAGGTAGGATGGAAAAGCTGGCAGGTCTCAGGAAAGCAGTCAGCTCGTCGAGGTCGCCGGAGTTCTGACCCGTGCACGGCTCAGCCGGAGTGCTGACCCGTGCACGGCTCCAGAAGCTTTTCCTTTAGCGGGCCGGTTGACCCCTCGATCGCGGCCTTCAGACCTTTGATCAGTTTCCGGACGAGCGACGGCGAGTTCTTGAGGGCGAAAGAGAGATAGGGCCGATGATCTGTCGCCTGGTGCTTCGAAAGAACTCCTGGACCCTTGCCTTGGCCGCGGGTAAAGCCGGTAGATTCATCGCGCAGACAAATGTGTCGCCGCTGAATAACAGACACCGGGTGACAGCCAGTTGGTCCTGCGGCGAGTCTCCGCCAGCGAACATTGTGAGGCTAACTCCTCACGGTCCTCCGCTGAGGATGGTATCTTGCGATATTTGCGGTCTGCTTCACAGGGAAGTACTTTGAGGATGTTTCTCAACTGCAGTGCTCCGATATGTCTGCCTGACCTGTAATGAAGTCTTAGAAGGGGATGGCTGGGGAAAATGTACAGTGCGTACGCTGGCTGACAGTACGCCAGTATTCGTCTTCCTCCGAGTCAGAGACATAGCCTAGCATTTCGAAGTTGAGACAGTAATGCATGATGCTGAGGACTGAACTGTCCCAATGACTTGAGATATCAGGTGAAGAAGGGTGTGGAGTGACCGCCACAGTGTGCGCCTTTTTGGTCATCATCATCTTTGGCGTCGCAAATGCCAGACTGGCACCCCCGGGCCCTTGACTCTGGCTGGGCTGTCCTTGCCCCAGTGGACATCGATAGAGGCTGGCCAGGACTGCAGAACAACGAGCTCTCGTTCTTTACCGACTTCGATGGCTGGAGAGGCGCCAACAGGTACATACAAGAGATGTGCGAGCCCTAGACCAAGCTTGGCGAGCAAGGTATGTAACGCGCCGTCGTCTTGCAGCATCTTGCAGCGACGCTTTCTCCAGAATATTGGTTATATCTCAGCTCGTACACTGTATACGGACCAGGCAGATGTGAGCGTTTCCTTGTGGTGCTACAGGGTGGGGGTGCTACGTGGTGCGTGAAGCGCCCACTGCCCAGTTGACGAACCTTGCACACTGCCTTCATGATCATCAGCCTGACCACTCTGAATTCCACGATGTCTCGCACCTCACGGGAACCTGCGCAGTGCCAGCGCCATGGGGCTGACTGAGTAGCACTGGCCATGCGTACTCCCCTGCCGGTGTCACGGTCATCCTCATCTTTTGCGCCATATGCATCGCATATGAATGCCCTCGACTCTGGCCGGGCTTCTCTCGCCCCTGTTGACACGGGATTTGGATCTTGGCCTTTCGTACGTTGCACCTTTCTGCGCACCTAGACGAGGTCATTTACATACCGCGCGGCCTTCGTGGCAGCTTGCAGGAGCATTGACTGTACAAGCCAATGTTTGGGGCTTCCCTAACGCCTTTGGGGTATTTCTCAAAGCCTATCTTGATAACCCAGTCATTTCAAGCCAGCCACATGCTATCAACATCCTCCCGCTCATCGGCACCCTGTCTTCAAGCATCAATTACTGCTCTGGTACTTGTCGCATGAGATTCTGCATTTTTTGAAATCGCTGAACACGACATGAAGGTCCATTCATCTATTCTTCACGTCGCGCCGCACCACCGCCGTACAGCGATGTGGGTTGGGGCGGTACTGTGCTGGGGAAGTCTGTTCGGTGCGAGCTATGCAACTACGGCGCGTGACCTTCCGAGCTCTATAGTCGCGGGACTGATTGCCAGGCGGATCACACAGCTTGTATGCCTGCAAGGCATGCTGTACGCCGTTGGCGGGTGTAGGTCCGATCTGGCGTCCATGATTATTTGAGCTCTGACGATGGCGTCAGACACCGTGGCCTCGCTAACGGGGTCGTCTTTGCCGGCATGCCATTCCACCCTCTCCACACCTATCACGACTGAACATGCGTCCCCAGGCACGGCAGACGCTGGGGTGCTCCTCCCTCTAATCATGGCGCCTCATACGCGCCCACGGCACCGCGCTCACGCTGCGCTACCTCTACAAGGTCATTCTGCTGCCCATGCTGCCCGCGCTCCCGTTTGCCCGGCCGCGCCTGCCTGAGCACTGTCACGTTCACGGACCTGCGCCGCGGTCATTCTATAACGCGTGGATGAAGAGCTGGACATGGTGGCTACTCCTCGCCGCGGAAACGGTGCAGGGCTTCGCGTACTTCGTCTGGCTACCTAGTGCGCCGCGGTGAATTTCCCCTCCCCCGCGTGCTGATTGTATTCACCAGCATACGCGTCCTCTGTTGGCTTGACTTCCACTTCATCTCTATCCATTGCGCTGCTACACGGTAAATCGTTTTTCGTCTCGAATATCTGACATGCCTCGCTATTAGGCCGCATCACCCTGGGAACGTTATCCGACCATCTCTCCCCGTGGCAAGGAGCCACAACAACTCTCGCCTCGACCTCACTGGTCACATTCACCCTGTGGAGCGTGGTCGGGCGCGTTCCTGCTGCGGTTTGGCGTCCTCTACTGGACCGGGTTCCTGCCCCCCATTACCCGTAAGCCTCCGAGTCACCCTCGTTCTGCGCGCTGACTCACTGAACCCTCTTGGACACAGGCAATGATACGGCACTACCAATCTCGTCGGCTTCCTGTCCTTCTCGCGCGGCATCGGCAATGTGCTCTCCACGCCTATCTTGACCGCGCTCAGATCTACGGGACTGCACAGCAGACGACAGGCTTCGAGGTCGCGGACGGGCGCTTTAATAACATGATCGTGTGGGACATGTTTTGCTGGTGCTGCGCTGTGGCGATGGTTGGTTGGGGCGGGGATCGCGTTTTGAAAAAGAGGGCGGCTGCGCCGTAAATACTTATTAGTATCTTGTGTTGATCGTGATCCGTCCAACCCTATCCAGTCGCGGAAGGCCGTTTCCGCGATCGAACGCGATCTTCGACGCGGCAGTGCACCTATCCTGAAAGACTTCGAGCGCCTCGCGATGCGTCCAAACATCTACACCGCCAAGAGAGTTGAAAGGTTCGAATTCATCGGTGGGCCTGCGTGCGCCGCCGTGGATGACGCCATCTGAACGACTGACTGTATGGGGTGTTGCGTTATTCGGGCACTCGTATTCTTCACTCTTGATATATGAAGACCGCAAGTACGGTCATTTTGCCAATTATTGCAAGATGCAACGCGTGTCAGAGCCGCGCGCCAGTTTGTTTGTGGAGACGCCGGGAATGAGGCGCGCGTAGACTTTGTTCTCGACTGGATAAGTCCTCACCTCACGCTCTTCGACTCCCTCGATGACACTGCGGATGCCCAGCGAAGAGCAGGAATTATTGTGCGCGCAGCGGCCAGGGCCCGCGCAGCGTGCCTGTCCAGTTCTGACTCGGAATATGGGCGTCAGACGCCTCACCTTAGCGGGGCCGATGTCAATGTTCACCTTTGCGCAGCTTTTCCGCAGTCACAATGACTCGCACAAAGGACCTTGTTCCCGGGTTCCGACCGGGCGGGTCTGCTGGGTATAAAGCAGGGCTAAGAGTCCGTTCGGTACTTCAGCAACTTACAATCACTCTTCGCCCTCACAACCAGCCACACAAACCAATAAAATATCCCACCGAGCGCTATGTCTTCTTCACACTCTCCCTCATCCTCTAAGCCGTCCGCTCTCTCGAGAATGTTCAGCAAAAAGCAGCTCCCACCGTCCTACGCCCAGGCAAACGACTCCCGTACGTCCATTCTCCTTGTTGCGGGCCACGACACGTCCTCATCACCATCGCGCAGACGCCACCTTAGTGGGTAACGCGCCTTCGAAGTCGTCGACTGCAATGTCGACGCCGCGCGACTACGAGGCTGCCTTTGGCAACCTATCCTCGTCATACGGATTTGGCGCGCCTCTGCCCTCGCCAGCGTCCTCATCCTTACCCTCGCGCAAGCAGTCGCGCAAATCCACCTCCTTGCCCACACCGCCTCCACCGACGCCATCACCCTCGTATACGGCGCCACACCGCGACTACCAAGCGGCGTTCGGTGACCTCAGTGCGGCCTATGGGTACGGCGGGTCGGCACCCATCCTGCCTTCAACGAAGCCGGTAAAAAAGTCCTCGCCGTCTGCACCGAAGCCGTTCCGCCAGTCGAAAACGGACAAGGTGTTTGGGCAGATGGCGGCAAAGTACGATATGGGGGGTGCCGCGCCGATGGGCGTGAGGTTGTAGTTTGAGCATCCGGAGACCAACTTTATCTTCGAAATGGTTGAGAATCAGAAAAACTACCTTACTACCTTCCTACTATCACCTGCATCCAGGCCATATTTTCAGCTATTGCGACTAGTTACCTGAACTCGATAATGGCCACCATTCCGTTCCTATATATCTATGCAGCTCTTACTATTAGCGTGAGAGGCACAATTGTCATTTTAAAAACGCTTGCCTGCATGCTACATAAAATCTTCTTCCATCTCCTGCACAGTCATTCGCTTTCGGGGAACATCATCCTCGTCGTCGACATTCCCGCTAAACAGCGAATCGTACGATCGCGCCGCCTTCTCCGCTTCTCGCGCCTTAGCCAGCTCCGCGTCGGCTTTTTTCTGTAACCGTTGCCCCGTTCAACATCTCTATCATGAAAAGAATAAGTGCGGCACGCACCTTCCTTGCGGCTTCCGCACGCTTCACCGCGCCTTCCGCGCGCAAACGATCAATGCGCTCCGCCTCGTGGTCGACTTCGCGTACAACCTTGGTCTTGTTCAGTCGGTTGACGATGGGATTCTCGCGCGCTTTGACATGTACTGCAGGACATGAGCATCGATCGGGAAACTGGTGAGCATGGCTCGCCAACGGACCTCGCTTTACCTGCCCTGCGAGTGTCAGTGAGATGGACTGTCGAACCAGAAGCGCGCGCTGGGGCCTACCCGTTTGTCGCTGTGGAAAGACACTTGACCGACAGCCATGTCTCCTGTTTTCTGAGTGCAGAGTGAGCACGAATGGGAAATGAAACACAGCTGCTCGCACCTTCAGGTTGTCCCCTGGGGTATAGATGATGGTGAGATTGTCCCTTTTGTTGCCTGAGCAGAGCATTAAGTACGGCGAATGGTAGGTAATCGGACGTGAGATCGCACCCTCGATGGAGTTCGCCTTGACCAGCTGCGCACAGTCGACGAGCAAAGCCTCCGGGATGGCATCCCATGTCATGGCCGGCGGCATGCGGAGGTAAACGTGTGCGGACGAGAGTTTGTCGACGTGGAACCAGACATCCTGTGGCCACGCGTACTTGATCAGGTCCTCATCTGCAGAGAGACAGAGTTGGGGGTGTTAGCACGGGCGCAGAGGTCTGGCGACGTACTTTCTACCTTGTCGCGCCCCATGTAGAGCGTCGCAGACGGGTCGGCGGCTGACATGGAGGATGTCGGTGGATGCGGAGGCTGGCTAGTTCTGCAGACGCACCGGTTGAGGTGAAGAAGAGGACCATTGCAAGAACTTTATGTTGGGAGGAGATGAGCGACCTCTGAGACGAACCGGACTGAGTGGCCGCGCTGAGTGGTCGGGCCGGTCGCCGGTCTCTCAAGGACTCTAGTCGATCCTGAGGCAGCGCCAGATAGCAAGAGGCTTTGTACACAACAACCGTCGTATATATTTATTTGGTCGCATCATTGGCACGTAGTATACCGTAAAATACATACATATATTCACAGAGATGGAGTACTACATAAGGTGCGCCCGCCATCTCGTAGTCTCTTTCGAAATTCGACGCCGCACAACAATGTCCAGACCCTAGCGTGGTTCAGTGGTATCGCATTGACAGGGTATCCTCCTCCGCATCTTCGCCATGTGTGTGTTCATCATACAGCCCTCCCAACGCTCACCAGCTCTATATCCATCTCCCCCGGCGGCCCATCTGGCCTCGCTCTCCTCACTTCATCATTGTCGTCGTAGTCATATTCACCCTTGAGCGCGCCGGGCTCTATGCGCGTGGTGAAGATCATGCTCAGTGTCGTGCTGCCGGCGCGCGACGTCATGTCGGGCCCCATAGCTTCGTAGAGGTTGAGCATGAGGCGCGACATCATCGTGATGGACACGCTGCGTCATGTCACGCGGAATCAAGGTGAGCTGAAGGCGATGAAAACAGGCGTAAGAACGCACCAGCTGGAAAATGTTGAGAGGACACCCTTAAGAATGGGCTGCGCACACGTTAGCATCCGCTGAGCATATGGGCAGCGCTATGGACGTATGTACCTCGGCGAACTGTGCCGAGGGCATATTAGATGGAAAAGTGGAGAGCACGGCAGAACGTATGACTCACGTAGAATGTGAGGATATTCGCGAGATTTGCGAACACCATGACGCTGCGATCCTTCCATTCAGAATCCCACCCTCGCCGATGATGTCCAATCGAAGCACTCACGCGAAGTACACCGCGCCTGCACGGAAAGTCGGAGCATCCATCAGTATCAGTGGCGCGTTCGCCCGAACGAATGAAAAACGCACCGTCGCGCAGAACCAAGTCCACAAGCCCGATGCCCCCACGCCCGAAACGTCCGCGCGATGTCCACGTCTTGCGCACTGTCAGGGCGAACACGAGCAAGTCGAAGACAGCCTGCGCCTCCCATGCCACCGCCAGATCTGTATCCCGAGCAGCCCGGCGCGCGGTGATGAGTGAGAAGCAACTTATGGCATGTGACGGCGTCCTTACGGATACCACTGCGTGGTGGAGCGGAAGCGATCAGTACAGTATGTGGGCGTGGGAGGTGATATCGATGCGCGCGTACGTTTTCTCGGACGTGGATATGTGACATCCCTTTACGCCCTCGATGGGGGTGGTGTGCTGGCCAAACAGCGACCACTGTTGCGAGTAGACCGGCACCAGCGCACCTGTGTCAGCCCTGCTGGGACCCGCGGGAAGAAGAGAGAGCAGCGCACGCATGCTAGGGTGACCAGGACAAAGCCCGAACCAACAATAAACAGCACAACGTTGCGCGAATTGCCGTAAAGAGCCATGATGCGCATCGCAAGAAGGCCTGTCGCGGCGAAGAGGTCATTCTAATGACAGATTGGATGGATGGGCGGTGAAACGTACACGACACCAGGACTTGGTTGAATAGGAGGAGCAGCTGCCGCGCTAGCCCGTAAAGATGACAACTAAATCACAACAACTGTAAGATGGTCGCAGCGCCGGCTATGAAACTCCAGTACGCACCTCTACGCAACCAACACGAATTTGCATGATTGAGCGGGCGAAGATGGGGGAGGTTGGTGGAGCGCACCTTGTCGCCCTCTGCGAGGTTCGTAAAGCTGAAGACCGACACGACAATGTTGCCAATGAACGCGACGTAACGGTTCAGGAAGAACAGGATGGACGGGCGGGAGAGCGGGCGTGGCCATATGCATGCGACCTCCTTCTGCAGCGTGAGGAGGTGGTCATAGTACAGCAGCGCTGCGCCAAGCACGTCGGCGTCAATAGCGAACTCCCGGCTCGAACTAGGTGGGGCGACTCACTGAGACCGGTGAGCTCGAGGAAATTGTGTACATCTCTGTGACTCCATCAGCATCCCAATGTGTGATACGCCTTCGTTGTGGCCGAGTACAACAGCTGCGAGGTAGGGAATGAAGGCACGACACTTACACGAGATGTTGGTCCCGCACACTCATGGAGTCCAGTGGACCGCAGCGCCTCCGCCAGCTTGGACTGCACGCGGGTCAGTGTTGAAGGTTCGTATGGGGCGGAGTCGGGGGGAGGAAAAAGAGGGAGCCGTAGAAGCAAGACTCGGACCTTTTGTACGTATCCCTGCTTCGATCCCGAGGCTCGCAGTCCGCCTGCCGGAGGGTGATCGTGATCCGCTGTGCTCAGATTATGATGCATTTGTTTCATGGCTGGTAGTAATGAAGATCTCGTATGACTCAGCGAGGCCTGAGGAGGCACGCCAGCGCTACAGAGTTTCCGGAGAAATGATGAGAGCATACTTACTTGCGATCCAGCGCGACTCCAGGTGCAGATGTGCCTGGGCACAGCTCTCGCAGCCTCGCAACGTACGCGTGTCCAAGTCCCGCAATTCTCGCTCTCAGGCCATACGAATTGACGTTACTCTGCGCGATGTGATGCCCGCAATGAACAGAAGCTGCTTGCGCCTGTCAGCAGCCCGAGGACAGTGGGTGTAAGGTCGACTGCATGATGCACAAGTGATGCACATCGCTAATAAGGCTGGCTCCCAGGGCCAGGGACGAGA
The DNA here is from genome assembly GCA_019915035.1 of Auriscalpium orientale. Taxonomy (NCBI): domain Eukaryota; kingdom Fungi; phylum Basidiomycota; class Agaricomycetes; order Russulales; family Auriscalpiaceae; genus Auriscalpium; species Auriscalpium orientale. The sequence continues at coordinate 135,479 of JAHLMH010000027.1, read as the reverse complement.
AGGCTCCAGTGATTCAAAGGGTGCAGCTATAAGGACCGGAGGGTCGGTGGAAGTCTCGGTTATAGGCTCTGCAGGGTCGATGGTTGCTCGGCGATAAGAGTCGTTGCGGGGGAGCGCCGTGCTGTGCAAATGCCAAAAATTCAGGATCGAATGAAAAGACGGTGATGCACAGGTCGAGATGTTGGTATGTCGGCACTCGCATGAGCCCTCGAAAGAGCTCGAGAGTCGGGCGCTTGTGCAACCCCAGGCCAAGGTTAGGGCGACCAGCTAGAATGCTGCAACCAAAGATAGACAAGGACGCATGGACAGCTGTCCTTCGATGGGAAATACGAAGCTCCCAGAAGGTCTTTGTCAGTGTGGTGTCCGAGTCCGGAACATTTCCTATCGATGCAACGGCGCCTAGTGCACAGCCCAGAGTGCTTGCGACCTCGCGCATGCGCAGAGCCCTGCTGAAGCAGATATATTGCAGCCTGAGCATGACCTCTTGGATTGGCTGTGGGGTCTCCTGCGCACGTTTGCAGCTCGCCAGCTTCGAGATCTGTTCTGATTCTGTGCGACTGGACGGCGGCGGCGGTGGCTGATTGATGTTCGGCTAGATTATCTCCGCATCGGCAAGCCCCGGGGGTCCTTATAGCTCTCGCGCCTCCTCTCGTCCTCCTCTTCACCACCAACTTGTTCCCTTCATCTCAATCAATGGCGGACAACGTTTATGTGAGTGCACCCCACTTGCGCGCTGCCCCTTCCCCCCGCGTCCCCTGGGCCCGCCGCGCACCTCCAAGGCTGCGATGAGCTCATCGATGGTTCGCAGTTCGACATCACCATCGATAGCAAGCCTGCGGGCCGCATCGTCATGAAGCTTTTCGACGACGTTGTCCCCAAGACCGCGCGCAACTTCCGCGAGCTCTGCAAGGGCTACACCGCGCCTAGCGGCGAGACCCTCGGCTACAAGGGCTCCAAGTTCCACCGCATCATCCCGCAGTTCATGCTGCAGGGCGGTGACTTCACCAGGGGCAATGGCACCGGTGGCAAGTCCATCTACGGCGAGAAGTTTGCTGGTGAGTGGCCGCGCGCGAACGTTCGCTCCAGGAGCGCTCATCACACGGCTTCTAGATGAGAACTTCCAGCTTAAGCACACTGGCCCCGGCATCCTGTCCATGGCCAACGCTGGCAAGAACACCAACGGCTCCCAGTTCTTCATCACCACCGTGAAGACCTCTTGGCTCGATGGCGCTCACGTCGTCTTCGGTGCGGCCCACAGCTTGATGCATCCTGTGATTTCTGTACTAACGATCAGCAGGTGAGGTTGTCGAGGGTCTTGATCTCGTCAAGAAGATCGAGTCGTACGGCAGCCAGTCGGGTAGCCCCAAGGGCGTGGTGGTTATCGCAGACTCTGGCCTTGCGTGAGCGGCAGGATGAACATTCTTTATTACTATGTCGGGGAAACGAAGTCAGGACAGAAGAATGTTTGCTTGTATCAGTATCCGAAAAGCTGGTGAAAATTGAGATTAGTGTTCCCCGTCAAAGCGGAATATGGAGATCTAATCGCATCTTATCGATCTCCGCAAGCAGGTTTTCACCGGAGTCTAGACTACAGGCTCCTTTTAGACGGTGACGAAAAGGGCACCAGACGAACATCCCGCAGTCCAAACGGAGACAACTCTATTGACATCGCGGACGTACGCACACTCCGAAACATTATGCGTACTAGTACACATGGCCACGATGACGAGATGCAACCAAAGGGAGAGATGATTTAAACATGGAACGAAAGACAACGAAAGAGAGAGAGAACGAAAAGAAGTAGACCCTCAGAGCTTTGCAGACTTGGATTGGATCTTCATCCACGAGCGGAAGCGAGCGAGCAATCCATGCGTCCGCGAGAATGAATGGTGTGATTCCACCTTCACAGGAAGGGCGGACTCCACGGGCGTCTGGAGGATAGACGAAGAGAGGGTAGTGCACGACGAGCGACGCGAGAGCAGCGAGCGAAACGTGCCGAGAAACCGATCGGGAGCGCACGAAGAGGACTTGGTCGATAGCGCCGGGGAGCACGCCAAGTGAGGAGTGGCGGGGGGAGTATCGAGAACCTCCAGCGCCCGCGCCGCCTTGTCCACAGCGTCTGCGATGACCGCCGACTGGGACTCCGACGGCGTCAGTGTCGCCGAGGAGGGCTTGTACGCGAGCCAAGGGACAGCAGCAACAGGCTTAACTTCAGTAGAAAGAGTGGGCGCGACGAAGTTGAACTCGGGATGCAGATCGTCCGAGCCCGAGAGCGGCGCACCGGTGGCGAAGTCAAAGACCATGGGGTTCGCCTCCGCAGCCTTGATGTCAGAGAAGACGGCCTCCGGCGAGGGCGCCCACGGGGCCTCGAGCTCTCTGGCTGCCAGCTTGGTCCAGTCCCTGCGGATGCAGTCAGCTCTAGAGCTGCTTGCAGATGCGCCGCGTGCACTTACATCATGCGGAAGCAGGGGTGTTTGAACATATTATGAAGAGAAAGGCGGCGCTTGGGGTCCTTGTGGAGAACACCGGCTAGGAGTGACTTGACCGCAGCGTCAACTTCCACAGCATCGTCGAAACGCAGCGGGTCGCGTTGCACGCTGCGGCTTATCTCGTCGTAGTCACTCGTATCCTTGAATGGTGTCGCGCCGTAAATGAGCTCGTAGGCGGTGACCCCGAGCGACCAGACGTCCACGTTGAAGCTGTACGGGCGGCCCTGGAAGACCTCCGGCGCGGTGTACGCAGGAGTGCCGCCGAACGTGCTTGTAGCGTGCAGCCCAGGATAGCGAGTTGTACCGAGACCGAGCACAGAGACATGGGACTTGCTCGCTTTGCCAGAGGGCGCGTCGACGTCGAACTGCCGACAGATTCCGAGATCGCCGAGCACGACGTGGCCTTGTGCGTCGAGAAAAACGTTGTCCGGTTTGACGTCGCGGTGAATGATCCCGGCGGTGTGCAGGGACTGCAGCGCCAGCATCTGCATGTCACGTTGAATACCACAATGCGTGTACGAGAGGACGACACCCACCGTCTCAGCGACATAAAACATAGCGCGAGCGACGGGGACCTTGCCCTGCCTGTTCAGCTGGGCACGCAAATCGCCCCCAGGAAGGAAGGGCTGCAACCTCGTCAGAATTTGATTTTCACAGGAGCAGCACATGCACTTACGGTAACCAGGTAAAATGCGTCCGCATTGTGGAAGCTAGCGTCGAGGGAGAGCAACCCTCCCAGTCCGCGGGTCTCCTTGAGCGCGCGCTGCTCGCGGAGGATCTCGGCAATGTGGCCGGCGTCGAGGAAGCCCTTGTCGATCTTCTTGACCGCCTGCATGCGCAGCGTAGGCCGGTGCTGCGCAAGGTACACTGTGCCCCCCGTGCCGGCGCCGAGCTTGCGGATGAGGGCAAAATCGCGAATGCCAATGGGGCGTGCGGGCGTCGCGTCGGCTTTGATGAGCGGAGGGCGCGGAGGGCCAAACGGCACGGGGGCTTCGGCAGCGAGAGGCACGGACAGCCTCGCGAATTCGAGCAGGGCCTTGGCGTCCGACAGACGCTGCGCACAGAGGTCAGCGAAAGAACGGCATGCGGCAATGACATGGCTTACCACTTCGCAGACCTGCGAGGTCTGCACGAGCATCGAGACGCGCCGCCTGACACCCATGAGCGCGGGGTCGTGTGCGGCCTCGAACAGCTCTGCGAGCAGCGCGCGCTCGTCTTCTGCGAGCTCGATCTTGGAGGTCCGGGTGGCGATCTGGAACAGATGTCAGCCAAGCAGCGACAGAAGAGCGCTCTGCCTACCTGAGACTTCTCGAGCGCACTTGCAGGGACGGCCTTCGGGGCCTTCTTGAACATCTTCTTGATAGAGATGGTGAACATCTTGTCAACGTCTTGAAACTCTTGAAGGACGGGGAAGGGATAGAGGAGGTGGGTGTCGAAGGAAGGGCTGGGGAGACTGCGTGTCAGACTGGGGGTGGGTTCTTGTAGGCTGCATTGCGAGTTAGCCTGCTAGGTGGTTAGCCAACAGAATGCTTTGACACGTGAAGGCTCTGCAGAGGACTTTCCAGAAGGAGGATGTCTTCAAAATAGTAGGGTGCTATGCATCGATCGTTGGACACTGTCAAGTTGACTACTCGTGGCCATCGTTGCTGTATTGAAGGAAGCGTGAGAAACTCGACATCGTCGTCGCGGCATCTGAGTAGAAGATTAATTCTGGGCCAGGCGTCAGTCACGGTCCCCACGGTGCAGAACATGACACTGTAGGACATAGATTATACATTGGCGGGCGAATGAGCCATTGGCCATTTTCTTGTGCCGCCTCGTCAGAGAGGCGCACGGGACGCTCACTTCAAGACGGCACGATACTATCAATTAATTCAGCGTTACCTCTACGCATACAAACATGCGCTCTACTCGCATCGTGTCGCTTATGGACAGAAATTACAGGGTGGTCCCAATAAAGCATCCCAGTCAAATTTTGCGGCCCCGTCGAATTCGCTACTTCCGTCCCTTCGCCCTCTTTCCACTCTGCGTATTTGCCACCTCTTCATCGCCGTTTGGCGTCTCCTTCGTGACGCGCTTTGCGACGAACTTCTTCTTGCCTCCCAAGGGGGCAACCGTGACCGTCTGGACCTGTATATCCTTCTTCAAGTGTTTGACAATTTCGGTGAGCATTCCCCGGTCTTCTTCGCGGTAGTATGGGATCTCAACGGCGGAGACAGGGTATCCGTGCTTTTTACGAGCGTCCAAAACATTCACGAAGCGGTCAAGGAACGTGCCATGCAAGGGGTATGGTCCAGACCCGCTTGAAGTTGCAATGTCACGGAGGATGACCGTCGTTAGTTTCAGAAAGAGCACTGGATCGCGGTGCGGCAAGCCGGTTGGCAGTGCCGGCCCAGCTATGGAACTGTCGGCACCGTCAGGGGAAGAGTTGGATTGGCCCGGCCCTTTGATGGGGTTGTCGTCAGAAATGGTCAAGGCATTCAACAACCCAACGGCGGCCCCAGCCCCTCTTACGACAACAACCTCAACACTCGTAGCTTGTTGGAACATCCGTACCCACCGGTCTTTCTTCCAGGTATGCAGGTCGTTAAGGCGAAGGCGAAGAGTCTTCACATTGCATAGATAACGAGATTCCATCTTCCATGTATCGTTCGGACGTGCATCTGTGAACTTCGTGTAGAGCTTGAAAGTGGGTCCGACTTCTTCGTCCTCGGAGACAGCGTCGTCCAGCGCCGCCGGCCTCTCTCCCCATTTTGAATACCAGTCCACGTGCTTGAGCCACGATTGCAAGCTGAATTCGGCCATACGCCCATGGCCAGACCCGACCCCGTCCCAATTTAAGTCGACCGTGCGAGGGCCCGGTCCTTGGATCACCTTCAAGACGCCATGGTCGACGGGATGTATTGTGGCCTTCTTAATGTTCAGTTTGATGCAACAAGTCTCGGGGACGATAAGTGCTTGCACTAGATCCAATCCTTCTCGTCCAGTGAATCGCAGGCGTAAGTCGACGAGTAAAGGGAGGCTGGCGACGTCTGCTAGACTAGATGTGGGCTGATCCCGTTCCTGGAGCGCAGTTCGGAGTGTTCGCAGCCTGGGCATCCGCTGCAAGGCTGAGTGGAGTTCTGTGGCGGTGGGATAGCCAGGATCGTCGAAGTCATAGTCGGTCCCCACCTCAAGAGAGACTAGATTCGAGAGAATATCAGAGTTCCATGGAAGGGAGTATTGTTCAAGGGTAAGGTGTCGGAGGGAAGGCATATTGAGTTGGGAGACGTTAGACAACAGGTCAACGGGATCTTCGGCGATCAGACACAGGTCAGTGAGCCGAGGAGCCTGCGCTATAACCTGCTGTGTGTATTGCTGTAGCAACTTGTTTGCACATCTCTGCTCCTCCTGAATGTGGCTCCAACCCTCGCTGTGAGGCGGGCATGGGAGCGTGTGAAGAGGTGACTACTACTGTACAGGTGGCTGAACCGTGGGAGTGAGCCCCGGTTACTCGTGCGCAGGGCGCACGAGTAGGGGCATCTTTTATTCACTACGTTGTAACATCCTCAGACGAATATATCTGAGTCTGGTGTAGCAGCCGCGTGAGTAAGAGTATTTTACACTTTTTTACACCTTCAGTCAGCGTCGGATCGACCTGAGAGTTACAACATAGCCATGCCTACCACGACCACTAGGACCGTAGCACAAACCCGTAGGGGCCGCACCGGCACCCTGCAGGTCACAGCGAGCGGCGAGCCGCCCGTTGAGCACGACTCCCCGCTCTCGAGCATCGAGGATGCAGAGAACGAGCCCGCCATCGAGGACGGCATGGGCACAGCCCACGCGAACGACGAGGCCCCGGACGACGACCCGGACGGCGACGGCGGGTCGAGCAGAGGAACGACATCCGACTCGGATGGCACGTCCGAGGGACCGCCCTCACATCGCGCCAGCAGTACGGGACAAGGGCGAGCGACAACGCCACCGGACCTGCGCGTCTGGGACGAGCTCGACGAGATGTGGCACGGAGAGCAGGCGCAGATCGACGATCTGCGCGAAACCGGGAGAGAGGCCATGGAGCGCGCCAACGCGGCAGAGCTCCGCATGCAGCGGTCAAGGGAAAGATACGGCAGGTTGCTGGGGAGTATAGGACTTCAGCGACCAGAAAGGGCGACGCCCGCTAAGCGGGAGAGCCAGGACAGGGTACTGGATAGCGCCACTAGGAATCTAGCGGCGCCGAGGGGCACAGACGAGGAGTCGCCGCAGTATAGACGACGTCGAGCTGCGGCACTGCGCATGAACGTAGACGGTGCGCATCCTGCTACCCGCAATACCGCGACACCCGGGGAGACGAGGCCAGCCGAGACGCCAGCCTTGGGCCCCGCATTCTCACCCAGATCCCGCAACGTACTACGTACGTGGCGCGAGCATGACCTAAGGGAGACGGGCTTCTCCAATATACCGAGTATGTCCCCACGCGCTTCGCAGCGCGATAGCGAGTCGCGAACGGGACGGAGCAGTCGCTCGCAGAGGAACGACCGACGCAGCGGGGCACAAGCACCCGCGGGAGGGCACGGTAACGGCGGGGCGCCGTCCCCACCGCCCTCCGGAGGGGAGCCCAGCGACGAGTCGTCAAAGGAAGACGAAGACGGCGACAAACCACCGCCACGTGAGAGGGCACCGCCGAGTCGAGCGCCGAACGAGAATAAGCGGCGGGAGGTGCTCAGTCAGGATGATGAATCATCGGACGACGGTGAGGTGGACTGGGACCGGGAGTATGAGAGGCGCGGCGAGTCCAGGCAGCCGAGTGCTCCCAGGGGATCCCGCAGTAGCTCATCGGCTCGGAGGGGCGGCGACCGATCAAGGTCGCACACCCAAGACGCCCTCCACGCGTATAGGGTACTCATCGAGGAGAAAGTGGGAAAGGACCTTTCCCACCTACCCGACATTAAAGGCATCAAACCGACGCCTATTGAACCGTACAGCGGCGAAGACAACATCGGTGTATTCGATGTATGGACTATGGCCCTGCTTCGTACTTTAAACATGTCCAGGGTGTGCGGACCGCATCGTAACCAGGACCAGATCACGATCCTCGGAAACAGCCTGAAGGGCCCCGCGGCGGTCTGGTTCAACACAGAAGTGGAGCACCCCAAGCGCGCCACACGTAACTGGCGGTTCGCCGACGTGATCTGTGCGCTGTACCGACAGTTTATTCACGAGGCGACAGCCCAGAACGCGTCTGACCTGTTCGATGCGGCACGCTTCTCGAGGTCGAAGGGTGTGATTGCGTTCTTCAACGAGCTGATGAGTTACGCAGCACGCATGATCGAGCGGCCAAGCAAGTATACGTTCAAGCAGCGTATACTGAAGGGGCTCCCGCACGACTTCGTAGAGAAGCTGATGATTAACTACAAGGTGTCCGCGGAGTTCTCTACATTAAACGAGATCATGCGCGCTGCGCGAGAGCTCGAGAACGCAGAGCTATTCCTCAAGCGACACTCGACGAAGTCGGACGCGCCTGATAGCTCCAAGTCCACGGCCCACCCAGCCTGGAACAGGCAACGCAACCGCACTGCGGAGCGCGCAGACGGGGGCAGACAGCCCAAATCGCAGCCTGCCGCGGCGCCAACCGCCATCGGGGCCACTGGGATGAGCACGGCACGCAGGGACGCGCCAGTAAGCCGGGCGGTGCCCGCCGTCGCGGCTCGAGATAGCTCGTCACGGAGGAAGGACGCATCGCGCGTTACCTGCTTCAAATGCGGTCAACTGGGCCACTACTCGCCGGATCCGAGCTGCCCCAAGTACGAGGGTAGGGGACCACAGGTATTTGCGACCCAAGTGGTTGACGACCGCTCAGAGGAAGACAGACCCCTGGACACCGCGAACGAGAGCAGTGGACACGAGGACGCCCTCGCGGAGGGGTCTCAGTACGAGGAGTCCGACTACGACCGCGCGTTCGGCGCGTACGACGACTCAGAAGCATACCCACCGCACTCAAACGACAGCGACGGAGAGGGCGGGGGCGCAGTCTACGTACGCGCCATGCGCGTGGGCCTAGAGCACCAAGTGATGAGTGAGGAGGAGCAGGATCGACTCGACTTACCGCCGTGGGCGAGGGCCCGGGTATTCGACGACTCTATTACCGCCGTTCCCCCACCGGAGGAGTACCTGGCACTGACGCCAACGCCGGGAAACCCGGGACCGATAGACTGGCGGTCCGGACGCTGGGTACCGTCACGCGAGTACGGGCTGGTACACTTCTCCGGATGCACGGACTGTGACTTGTTCATTGAGCACCAGCAGAGGGCACATGAATATATGGAGGAGAGCTACATGATGGCCCGTAACGCTCGGTACCGGTACGAGCACTGGTTGCGGCAAGTCGGGTGGGAGAACGCGCGTGTCGAGCTGACCCGCAACGGGCAGAACGCGCGTGTGTACCTGCGTACAAGGGCGTGGCTCGAGGAGGCACGTACTGACGCAGAGGAGGCACGCCGCGATGCGGACGAGGCCCGTCGACAAGCCCGGGACGCACGAGAGCATATGGAAACGGCGGAACGCCGACTAATGCTACTCGAAGACGAGCATGAGCGCGTACTGGCTGCGCTGCGTGATGCCCAACGCACCGTAGACCGACTGCAGATGGTGGTGTCTGCGCGACTAGCCCAGGAAGCCGAATCCGGCGAGACCCAGGAACGAGACGCGGACGCGCTCTCGCAACTAATTTACGAGGCCTCGTCCGAGTCGGAAGGCTCGCAGGCCAGCATGGAGACCCGTGGGACGTCCCCAGCTGGGCTGAGTGACCACCCATCGATGCCGGATCTGGAGGACCCGGCAGAATGGATGGCAGCTATGAGAGGCGAAGAGGAGGTGCGCGAGTTCCGCACGGCAACGCGGCACCCATTCCCGGCTGGGCAGCGACCAGACGTACCTGCGGAGCACAGACAGTGCATGGCCGCATACGTCGAAGTCAATGGAGTGAAGGCATACGCGCTATTCGACACCGGGAGCACAACCGTGTCCGTGACGCCGGATTTCGCGCGAGTCAGCCGCATCCCGCTCACCGAGTTGGATAAGCCAATCACACTACAACTGGGATGCGTGGGCAGCAGATCAAAGATCAATTTCGGCGCCACCGTCAGCGTACACGTAGGGCCTGTCGACGACAAGCAATACGTGGACATTGTAAATATAGACCGTTACGACATGATAGTAGGGACCCCATTCATGTACAAATTCGGGGTATGCCTCGATTTCGCGCGCGGAACGATGAGCATACGCGGCAGAGACCTGGAACTGCTGCCAGATTCGGACCACCTCACAACCGCGAAGCGGCGAGAAGTGCGGCCGACGCGCGAAAAGAAGTCCGAGCATTGACTCGCGGCGCGCGGTGGTGACGGAGACCGAGCGCACGCTCAATCAGACCGCACACCGCGCCTGCATAGTAGTAGCGTCCAGGACAGCCAAAAGGCGGATGAACAACTACGAGTTATGACACAACTACCTGGACCCCAGCAGAACCACCGGTCTCCCGAGATAGGATCGACCGCGGCTACGAAGGCAGATAGCAGCGATGCCGGGATGCCGGCAACGACACCCGACATAGCGTCACTGCGCGAGCGGTGGTATGCACGCTGCATCGATATCATGAGTGGCGTGCCGCCGGTATTGCCACCAATGAGAGAGATAAATCACCACATACCGTTGATAGACAACGACAAGACGTACCGGTATAGGTTGCCACGCTGCCCGGACGCAATGAAATCGCAGCTCATGGACAAGATATCCACATACACTGCGGCAGGTTGGTGGGAGGCTGCGACGACGTCCCAGGCCGCACCGCTACTATGCATTCCGAAGAAATCGGGTAAATTACGCACCGTAGTGGACTGCCGCGAGCGGAACGACAACACGGTGCGCGACGTCACGCCGTTCCCAGATCAAGACCAGATTCGACTAGACGTGGCGAAAGCCCGATACCGATCGAAGATCGATATGTCGAACGCGTACGAACAGATACGCGTTATCCCGGAGGATGTTCGCAAAACGGCGTTCGCCTCTGTGTACGGGACGTACCTGAGTCATGTCATGCAACAGGGGGACTGCAACGCACCTGCCACCTTCCAGAGGCTTATGACCGCATTGTTCAGGGCGTTTATCGGCCGGTTTGTCCACGTTTACCTGGACGACATCTTCGTCTTCAGTGACACGGTGGAGGAGCATGAGCAGCACCTGGAGCAGGTGTTCGCTAAACTAAGGGAGGCTCACTTATTCCTCGAGAAGGCTAAGTGCGACCTATACGCGGTAAGGCTCGACTGCTTGGGCCACATTGTGGATGACCGTGGGCTACACGCGGATGGCGACAAGATGGCAAGAGTACGCGCGTGGCGGACGCCACGCAACTACCACGACGTCCAGATGTTCCTAGGACTGATACAGTACCTGGCACATTTCATGCCCGATGTATCCGCGTACACAGGACCGTTGTCATCCATAGCTAGGAATGGCCACCGGTTTATGTGGCGCCCACTGCACGACAAATGTTTTGAGATGATCAAAGCTTTGGCCTGCAAAACGCCCATACTTCGCCCCATAGACTCGCGACTCTCCGAGAAGATATGGGTGATCTGCGACGCGTCAGCCTCTGGCGTGGGGGCGATGTACGGTCAGGGGCCTACCTGGCAGACATGCCGCCCCGCCGGCTTCATGTCCAAGAAGTTCACGTCGGCCCAACACAACTACCGCGTATTCGAAATGGAAACCATCGCCATTCTCGAGGCCCTATTGAAGTGGGAGGACAAGTTGCTAGGACACAAGATAACGGTGGTCACTGATCATAAGTCCCTTGAGTTCTTCAAGACGCAAAAGCGACTGTCGAGCCGACAGTCGAGGTGGTCCGAGTACCTGGCGCGGTTCGACTACGACATCGAGTATGTCAAAGGCGAGACGAACAAGGTGGCTGACGCCTTGTCCCGGTACTATGAAAGCGACTCGTGGGACGAGCAGCACCCTCCGTCGACGTACGTGGACGCGGACGCAAAACTCGACCCCGAAGGGGAGGACCTCCCTTTCCAGCGCGGAGTCGAAATCCGGTCTATGCGGGCGGAGCGCCCCACGCGTGAACGTAGGGCACCGACCCGTGCCGACGAACCAGTATCGTTCGCACCGAAGAAGTTGGAAGAGAGGGTTGAAGAGCGGGTAGATACGGCCGCGGCGCTCGCTGCTGGGGCAACCGTGCGCGTGGACCCCGCACCCCGGCTCGCGGCTGGCGAGGAGGACCCGCGCGTAGTGGACTCCAGTATGCGTGGGCTCCCGCTGAAGCCCGTCGTTGAACGCGAAAGCACGTTCATTCCGGCTGTCAAACGTGGGTACACGAGCGACCCCACGTTCAAGAAGATATTGGTAGCCCCGAAGTCGCACGAGCGCTTTAGTGTGCGCGACGGTCTGATAACCACGACCAACCGGGCGGGAGACACGGTTCTCTGCGTCCCCTCCACGCTGCATCGGAAGCGCAGGCTGACCGAGATAGTCATTGACCTGGCGCACTCCATGCTCGGCCACTTTGGGCCGCAGAAGACCGCGGACTACATCCGGCGGTTCTACTGGTGGCCCAAACTCGGTCAAGACGTGGACAAGTTCTGTGGCTCATGCGGGAACTGTCAGACGTCCAAACCGCGCACGCAACTAATGCAGGGACTACTGCATAGTATGCCCATCCCGGACCGCCCGTGGGGATCCATCGGGATGGACTTCGTCGGTCCATTCCCGAAGTCCCGAGGGCATGATTACCTATGGGTTATCATTTGCCGAATGACATCCATGGTTCATCTCGTACCTATCAATACAACCACAACGGCCAGCGAACTCGCGTGGCTATACGTGCGGGATGTCGTCCGCCTACATGGGCTGCCCGAATCCATCGTATCGGACCGAGACACCAAGTTCACATCGAGATTCTGGCGTGAAACTCACCAGTTACTGGGTACCAAGTTGCTCATGTCCACTTCATTTCATCCGCAGACCGACGGCGCCAGCGAGCGGGCCATACGGTCAGTCGGCCAGATACTCCGCGCTTGCGTGCGACCTGACCAGACCGACTGGGCGGAAAAGGTGCCTCTGGTGGAGTTCGCAATAAACTCCAGTATCAGTAGCTCTACGGGGTTTGCGCCATTCGAATTGAATGCAGGGTACCTGCCAAGGATGATCAGCGCAGTGACACCCACCGCGACGACGCCGCCGGGGGTGAAACACTTTGTGGACCAAGCACTGCAGAACCTTGCAATGGCGCACGATGCCATAATAAGCAGTAGGGTGTCGCAGACACACCAGGCTAACCGCCACAGGCGACATGACGAAACAGTCGAGGTGGGAGACCTAGTCTACGTATCGACGGAAAACCTGTCTCTCCCTAAGGCTCGGGCGCACAAGCTGCTGCCGAAATTCGTGGGGCCTTACAGGGTCACCGCCGCGACACCGCGGACGTCAACGTACACCATCGAATTGCCCGCGGCGCTGCGCGCACGTCGAATACATCCCACATTCCATATCAGTAAGCTGCGCAAGCATAAGGCCAATGACAACGAGCTGTTCCCCCATAGGGAGACACAGGTGCACTACGATTTCGGCGACCCCAACGATGTCGAGTGGCTCGTTGAAGAGATCGTCGGACACCGGTGGCGCGGACGCGCCCTGGAACTGGAAGTGAAGTGGAATTTAGGCGACACTACGTGGGAACCGCTCCAGGCCTGCCAGGAACTAGAGGCACTCGATGAGTACCTGCAGATACAAGACGTACAGCGGTGGCAAGACCTGCCCCGGAAGATGCCGGTGGCCACACCGTGACTAGCGGCGGGAGGCCCAGCGGAAGCATTCTGCCCACCGGCGACCGGCACGGTTGTCGTAGGGCTTCGAACCTTAAAAATTTCGCCCATCAAAGGGGCTGATTGCGCGCGGGCGGACTCCCACCCCCATCTTCTTACCACCACTACGCTAGACACGGCGCGCGCAGGAGCTGAACCCCAGCACCTACGCGCCCCCCATCGCAATATAGACCACGAGCCACTGTTGACCAACACACCCGACCCGCACGACGCCCTCATGTCCGGAATGGACATGAGCGAGGACGCCGACAGTGAGATGAGAGACCGCGGCGCGCGGCGCCACTCGACGGGGACATCCACCACCACGCGACACTCCCGCGAGCCCGAGGAGTCGTCGACGCATGGCACACACGCTGCCGCGCAGGCAGTGAGGCCTGACGGCCGCCTGCACGAACACTTAGGCCGTGACGACTGGCGCGCCGAACCAACGTCAGGGGTCGTACACCACGAAACGTGCGTGTGCAACCCCTGCCGTCTATACGCCAAACACATCATGGATCACCAATGGTCTGGGGACCAATCGCTAGTACGGGCCATGGCAGCGCGCGACGCCACCATTATCGCTCAGGCGGATCTGGGAAAGAAGGTCGCAGCTTTGCAGCGCGAGGTCGATGACCTCCGTCAGGACAACGGCGACCTTGAGGCAGCTAATGATCGCCTGCGCGACGAGGCCGACGACTTGCGCGAGGAGAACGACAAGCTGCACGCGACGGTGGGCAGCGCTCACGAGGAGAACGCGAACCTTCGCCGCGACATTGCACACCTCCGCGAGGACGCACGGGACTTGCGCGACAAACTACGGGACACTGAAGACGACATGCACCGGGAGCGCCGCCGAAAGCTCTCCCCGCCCTCACCAGAGGCTACAGTGCCCGTGCCCCTCGCAGACCGCATGCCCAAAGTGCCGCTCGCCGAGCGCATGACGCCTACAAGCGGGCGCACATTACTCACACCAGGGGAGGACGGCGCAATGCGCCATACGTATATCCCCGTGCACGTCTTGGAGTCCGAACGAGCGCGCGAGAACATGGCTGTCGGCTTGCCCCCGCCCCTCGGGCACACGCCTGTTGGGGGGAGGGAGGACTACCTAGCGGACACAGACCCATCAACTGTAGCGGCGGTCGACTCGCTGTTTGCACGAGCACGCGCCGCTCCGAATAGCCCCGTAGCAACCAAGGCGCGGCACTTCATGCACCGTGTAGCACTGACACCGGCGACCCGCCACACGCACGTACACAGACACGCTCTGGCAACATGGACGCTGGCGCCTTCAGCGGCCGTGACACACGCGCCACAGAAGGCGCCGAACGACCAGCCCCCTTCGAAGAAGCGGGGCACACAGAAGGACACGCGCCCCTCCGCGTATGACTCGCCGGAGGAATGGCGCCAGTGGCTGGCCAGCCACCCGGACCCGAAGCATCTGCGCCAACACACGCGAGGCGTGGGTACAAACGACGAGTTCCCTATACGCAATATACGAGGGTACGTCGCGGTGATACGACTGGCACCCCCGCGAGGCAAGGCGCGAAGCACGTACACGCTATGCGCGGCCACACTGTTTGGAATACCACAGGCATACAAAGAAGCGATAGAGGAAGCGGGCGAGAGCATAGCCGGGGAACGGCACGACACGGCCATGGCCGTCGACTACGACCCAACCATCCAGGAAGTGGCCGCACACTTCGCGCGCAATGGCCTTACACTGGCCGAGGCCGACGACTACTGGGCTTGGGGCCAAGAGTTCATAGCGACATTCATTGCCGATGTCAACCCGTCATCCAAACACCCCGCGCGCATCGCGTATGACAACATGAACACCACGCCACATCTTCCCCCGACGTTGGATGGCTTCCCGGACGATCACGAAATGTCCTTCGCACACGCACGGCCACCACTCGTACTCCCTGAGAGTGACGAGCCGACGTCAAGTCGCGACGAGGTCGCCGACGCGCCGTCTCCCCGGTTCTGACAGACGATTCCGCTCGTAACTTCGCGCTGGTCGCGAGATTTCCACACCGCCTGGTGCGTGCACTCGATGCTCTTCTTTTACTCACAAGGGGTGTGGCCTCGCTGGTGGGGGAGGGTGTGAGGCGGGCATGGGAGCGTGTGAAGAGGTGACTACTACTGTACAGGTGGCTGAACCGTGGGAGTGAGCCCCGGTTACTCGTGCGCAGGGCGCACGAGTAGGGGCATCTTTTATTCACTACGTTGTAACATCCTCAGACGAATATATCTGAGTCTGGTGTAGCAGCCGCGTGAGTAAGAGTATTTTACACTCGCACAGCGTCAGATGACGCAGGCGCTGTATCTCCTTTTCTCCCAGATACTCTTGCAATTCTGTTTCCGCTTCGAGTCCCATATCAACAAGCCTAAGATCCAAAGACAAAGGGGCCTTGCGCGATCAGACCAGCATCTCGTGGCACATCGTACGAGACCCCATACGCCGGTCGATACGCGCCCAAAGGCTGGTAGTGTTGAGGGCAACCTGCTATCTGTTCGATCAACGATAAGGTGCACGTCGTCAATGCTCACCGTTCTCCAATGACGGCACACTTGCGTGATATTCATCCATCCAACTTGCTGCCGCGGTGGCTCTGGCGGACGAGGCGGAGAAACTCCACGCCGCTTCTTGCTCTTATGAGTGTCGGGCTCGGGACGATACTGCAAGGCGCAGGGTTTTGCTTCGAAGGCACAAAACGAGAAGATCGTTACTAAGACTTCGGAAGGGACAGTGAAGGCGGGTGCGCGCAAGATGTTCTCGTAAGCACATAGTTTTGAAAGCACATCGACAACGGCGTCGATCTCAGCTCGTACGCCCGTGGCAGTCAGCCCCTGCGCGAGCGCCACCCGTCTTGCCATGCCGTCGTACATGGGGACGCGAGCGCGAAGAAGGGAGGACCAACACTCGCTAAGGGTCGATCATTAGACAGCAGACAGAATGTTGAACGAAGTCTCAAACCCTGCATCGCTCTGGCTGTCCATCGTGCACGCCGCTGACGTTTTGAATCACGCAGAATCGGGTTGATATTTGAACGATGTTTCGTCGGCTTGCGCGGGGTTGTTGTTGTTAACAAGGCTTCTGGGCCCCGTAGGCAGCGCTAGAGCTCGTTCTCGTCCAGGAAAAGATCTGAAAGAGTTCCAAACTGCAGAACTGAGCGGTGGATCACACGGGGGAGAGATGCCTGTGGCCGCAAAACATAGGACGGGTTCTGAGAGAAGGCCCAGGCTTGCCACGAGCTTCCCACGCCTCCAGTCCACACTCTCCGTTACCGACCTCGCGCGGAAGACATTCGTTCAATATCGCTACTCTACGTGCATAGAGGTACTTCATTATTTCAGTGACTTACCAGTCCCTGTAAGCGCAGTGGCAGGCGTGCTACATATGTAAGTGCATTGCGCTAGTATTAATACTTGCAATGGTTCGCAAGGTTGGGGCTACATTCAGGCAGTACCTAAACTGCGCGTCCACGCACTGCATAAGCCTGGGCTTGGGCCGGCGCGGGTCCAAAAGCAATGTATAATCACAGCAGCAGCAGCATGAAAGAGTTTGTTGTAATCTATCACCGCGTATCAGAATGACTCACTCGGGGGGAAAAGGAAGCGAGTCTATTGACCTATCACCGCGTATCAGAATGACTACGTACATGTCGTGAGTACAGCGTGTAGGACAATAACAGCGGGCGCATACATACCTCACTCGGGGGGAAAAGGAAGCGAGTGAGGTATCTAACTGTTGCCCCGCAGGTATAAGAGGGAGAGCAGTAACATGTGAATGTCCGAACGTAGCGTAGAGTGTCCAAAGCGAAATGGAAGAGCAAACGTATCGGGATCAGATCAAGACGCGTCCGCCGTGCCACCGGCGTCCGCCAACACTCCTCCTCACAGCGGACAGCGAGACACTCCTCCTCAAAGAGTACTCGGTCCAGAACTCCTCCTCAAGAGGCAGCGGGGTCAATAACACCAAGCAGCGGGCGAAGTTTCACATGGGCAGGACGAGGGAGAGCCTTGGTGAAGATGTCGGCAATCATGTCGGCAGTGGGTGTGTAATGGTAGCATAGGTTACCGAGTTCAACGTGTTCGCGAATGAAGTGATACTGAATGTCGATATGCTTTGTCCGCTGATGATGAGACTGATCACGAGTGAGGGCGAGAGCGCTTTGGTTATCGCAGCCGATAGGCGTAGGTCCGTTGGGAGGCATCGCCAACTGAGTGAGAACCGTACGGAGCCAGAGAGCCTCTTTCGCAGCGTGAGCAGCGGCGATGTACTCCGCTTCGCAGGTGGATACCGCGGTGGTAGGCTGGCGTTTGGAGCTCCATGATACAAGACCGCCACCCAAGGAAAATCCGTAGCCCGAGACAGATCGACGAGCCCCAAGAGGTCCTCTGTCCCCGCCTCCGGCCCTGGGCGCTGATATCAGCTGCCGTATATATAAATGGTTCCCGCGGCTTTATGTGGCTGCGGGGGAGATATTCCCCGAGATTATCTCAGCCACAGCGCCCGGAGCGGACACCATTCTATATCGAGTGTTCCGGCTTACGGGGGACTGTTGGATCTTGAGTAATCCGGAACTCTCCAGGTCTGTCACATGGACCTGAGGTGTCTACCGAGATTGTCTCAGCCACAGGATCCGGAGCGGACACTATCTCTAGGTGTTCCGGCTTACGGGGGACTGTTGATGCATGAGTAATCCGGAACACCCAGGCCTTGTGCGGTCGGGTAGCTGAGTGGTTACAGCATCCCAGATCTATCGGGAGGTCCCCAGTTCGACTCTGGGCCTGACCATATTATATATACTTCAACAGAGTTGCTCCAAGTGGGTTAGGTTGTCGCACGTAGGCGATCAGAGCTGTGTGCCGGTGTATCCTATGTATAAGTAGTCACCCTAGCGAGGATCGATGAAATGTAGCGAATGAGAGACATCATGACCGGAAAGCAATACGACAGCATCAGATAGTCGAAACAGATAGCAGTCGTATCATACATCGAGCTTCAGCAGCGCGAACAGCAGAACCGCCGCATTGCACACCGGACACCGCGCGTTCTGCCTGACCTCCTGCACGATGCATCTACGCGCACGCTCACGATCAGCTACGCGCCTGCGCACCGAGACCGAAGAGCCCACACACCTGTTGCAAAACACATGTCCACAAGCGGTCGCCGTGATTTCCACACACGGGTCCGCGCGGCACGCCCGACAGTAGAACGGCGACAGCGCCGGGGGTAGCACAGCCGACGTCACGGACTTCGTGCGGCGCGCGAGGCGTGCCGCCGCGGGCGACACGCTTGCCGTGCGCGTGGACGTCGGCGTCGCGAGGTCCATATCCTTAACGGACATAAGCGGGCTGCCTTTGAGCAGGTGGAAGTTTGACAGGTCGCCGGACGGCGTCTCCGCGACGGACGCCTTCGAGCGAGAGGACGTAGGGTCGAGCGCCGCATTCGGCGTCACCGGCGTACGCGGGGCAGGTGTTGTGATGATGGGCGGGGTCACAGGCAGGCTGCGCCGAGCGGGCGGGGATGGCGTCTGCTCTCCCGACGCACTGCCATTGAGGGCACGCGCGATAGCCTCAGAGGCGCCCGACGGGGAAAAAATGGACGCGCGGGGAGGTGGAGGCGTTGCGCTGGGGCCGACCAAACTGTCTCGCGGGGACGGTGTGAAGGTGCCGATGCTGGAAGGCGAGGAGATCGGGCTTGTGAAGACGTAGGCAATATCGGCCTCAGAGGAGATGCTGGGCCGGCGCTGCACATCATGTTGTTAAACCAGGTGCACTAGCTCATAAGAGAAACAGACTCACGGATGAGTGCCGGTCAGTAATATCGGACTCTTCAGAGATGCTGGGTTGCATCTAAAAAAGCCTAAGTACAAGCACGTAGGAACCCGTGCTGAGACTCACCGGACGCGTGTCAGGTGTCTTAGCCTCCGGTTCTTCTGGCGGAAAGCTGTATCGTGATAACGGCGCTACTGATGCTGTTGGCGTAGCTGGTCTCGATGCCTGATCGAATGCTTGACGCCGTAAATCGGCGGGGGCGCTCTGCAGTGAGGTAAGTTGAGTGCCTTTGCTCGAATACAAGCATATAGGAGTTCATTTTGAAACTTACCGATCGCGTGATAGGCGTTCTAGCCTCCTTTGCCTCTGGGGGATAACTGGATCGCGACGGTGGTGGAACCACTGCTGGCGTAGCTGGTGTCGATGGTTCACGCAGGGAATTAGCAGGGTCGCTCTGCAACGAGGTTGGATGAGTGCGTCTTGAAACATCAAGAAAACACCCACTGTTCGGCCCGACTCCTCGGCTACATGCTTCGATGTGAAGTGCTACCATAGGCCTTAGCCTGCCATAAATTTAGCGAGTGATACCAAGACACATACCTGGACCAGCGTGGAGGTGTCTTGGAAGCCTGCACCGCAGTACTCACAAGTATGCAGACTGGAGGCAACATCAACGAATACCGAAGCCTTCTACACAACAAGCCAATGTCAGCACGCAGTATACGGGGTCATGTTCTGGTGGACTTGCGCGTTCAGGGAGCACTGTTTTCGATGGTGCGACTGTCGTCCGGGACTGAGGTCGGGATTGAGGGCGGGACACGGACTTCGTCGAGGAGCTCGAGGCGGCGTCAGTCTGACGTGACATACATGAATATTTAGCGAAAGGGATCGAAACAGCCATCGCACCTTGGCCTTGCGCACTACAGGCTCCTTGAACTCTTGAACGAGATGCGTCGCCGTGAAATGCTTCAGAGAAAGCCATGAGAACACCATCGCGAAAGCGAAGCACGGAGACAGGCGTACCTCCACCAGCGCGGCCGTATCCTTAAACGCCTCGCTGCAGAACTCGCACTTGCGGTGACTCGCGGGGTCCTTCTTGTGCGCCTGAAGCTCCTGCGCCGACGCGAAATGCTTCGAGCACACGCTGCACTGCAGTTCTGGATGCACAGCGGCATTATGCTGCGGTCGATCAGATCACTGCGGATGCGGATGCGATCGGTGGGTGCTTACGTCGGCAAGTTCGAGGCGCCCTGCGAAGCCCGTGGTGCACTCGGCGCACTTGGGGTGGTTGCGCGAGAGGAGGAAGTGATCGCCGAGGTCCTTCTCGTACATTGCCACGCCGCAGCAGCGTATACGTGGGTGTGCGTTTGCGATGTGCTGATGCGCCATATGGGGAAGAAGAGATTTACGTCGATCAGCATGCTGGAGAGGTCTGCAGAGGGCATTCTGGAAGAAGCGGGCTTACCTCCGCGAAAACGACGTTGTTCGCTAGCCCGATCTCGCAGACGGGGCAGGAGGGGTGCGCAGCCGATGCGCGGTAGTGCTGGTCGAGTGCGGCCTGGGACTTGAACTTGCGGCTGCAGCTCTCGCAGTTCACGACGTGTTTCGCCTCGACGTGCTGGCAAAGGGTCATTGCCAGGATCGCAGCGCACAGGAAGTTATGCTCACCTGGGCCAGAGCGTCGGGGTCCCTAAAGATCCTGAAGCATGTGCCGCAGAGTGCGTGCAGCGCGCGAGTCTCCCTCGCGTGGTCGACCAACGCGTCTACCGTGGCAAAGGTGCGGTCGCGCGGCGACAGAGGACAGAGTGGGGAGGGACAGGCAGGCATGGGTGTTTTGGCGGGGGGCGGTCAGTGTCGGTTAGTGGTCAAGTTGAACTGAGGTTGTTTGCGCCTTGTGTGGACACATGTTGGAAAAGAAGCGGGTCCTGCGATTTGCCGCGCAGGCAAGGCTCGCCATTGCCATGAGGACGGGTGGGAACGTGGCGTTCAATAAATGCCTTCCTCGCGCACAATGGCAGCTGCAGCCGCGAGCAGTCTCGGGTCGCCAACAGACGATGGACATTGAGGCGGCGCGGTGATGACCAGCGAGGGCCAGCGGTGTTGCTCATCGCGAGGAACGGCGAGCGGAACGGACCGACAGCTTTCGCACGCTCTGCTCAACGTCGTGCCAGTGCCAGTGGGGCTTGCCTTGTCCTATCCTCTCCGTGTCCGTGCAGGAGCATCTATGACCTGCTTTTCAGACCTTCCCTTTGAGCTCATCGAGGCCATTGCCAACTGGATTGATGAGCGCCTCGATGTCCTCGCCTTCGCGCTGACTTCATCCTCGATCCGCGCATTGCTCTCTCCCCGACACACCCAGCTCCGTGTCATACGCTGCACCAAGCGTGCCCTTTGCGTTTGGCGATTCCTTGCCTCCAATAATGCCCTCTCCCGCAACGTACGCGTCCTCGAGATCGATTCGCTCAGCGCCGAATGCGCGCCGGACGAATTTTGCACACCCCTTGCGGAGTGCCCGCACTGCTTCCCCAACCCTGTAGAGACAGCTGAGCACCGCACAGCTGCGCGCAAGGTAGAACGGGTGACGCTTGCCAGGGCCTTGCGGAACTTGGTCAACTTGACCAAGTTCACCCACCGGAATATCACCCTGCACGGAAATGAAGGACGGGAGATGTGGAAGGCGGTTGCTATGTGCCCGAATATCGAGATATTGTCGATAGCCGGGAATGGGCACCAATATATCTGGAAGTGTGCCGTGCGTGTTTTTTGCTCCCTACGGTGTGCTCTCCATCCGAGACTTTGCCAGGCAATGAATATGTCCAATTTGACCCACTTCGAATATTGGTCGTCGTATGCGTGGCCGGGCGAACCTTTCGACCCGACACGTCTTGGTACCATGCTACGAGAACGCTGCCCCAAGCTTCAGGTGCGTGATTTGAGCGTCCGTGCTCGCTCTACTGACACCGTCGGTAGCTTCTGTCCATTTGCGTAGGGCAAAGCCTTTCCATGGTCTGTCCTGCGGCAGACATCAGCCAGTCAATTCTCAGCGGCCGCTGGCCAGACCTTTGGCACCTCCGACTCAGCAGTGCTGCGTGCACGGCGACGGCCTTTGTGGCGTTCCTACAAGCGCACCCGAAGATACGCACACTCAGCATCGACGCCAACGTCGGCTGCGACGTGACATCCCCATTGCTGCCGCGGGTACAATTGCCGTGTCCGGCGGGGTTGCTGCCGAACCTCGAGGTGTTGATGTCAACGTGTGGACAGGTTGTCGACATTTTGTCGGCGCCATGTGCCCAGCCGCGTCCCCTGCAGCGGATCGCGACGAACTGCATATATTGCGTTACTGGACAACATTCACTGGCGCTGGCGCTGATGCGAACGCTGAGCGGTGTGCAGCTGTACAGCCGAGACTGGAGCCTGTCTCAAGCCTCGTAACCTCTGTATCTATGTGTACCATGCTTTTATCCCAGTGGTACGGTTGCAATTGGAGCACGTGAGTAGATCGCGCAAACGCGTTCGCCGGAATCGGCCGATCACATCACATCCCAAAACACACATTTCTATACTGAACCTTCCACAGTCGGCCGTCTAGCTCGTTGTGCATATAAGCAGACGTCTCTGACGTCTTCCTTGCTCATCTTCTTCTCTCCTTTCTCTCCTCTTGTTTTCATGGCGTCTCCGTACCCTCCCTCTGTGTGTCGCCCAACCTCTTTTTCTCTTCGAGTCACTGACCCACTTCGCTCGCTAGCATGCGCAAATTCTCGTTATTGGGGGTGGTCCTAGCGGCAGCTATGCTGCAGCTGCCCTGGCGAGGGAAGGACTAGATGTCGTTCTTTTGGAGGCCGCGACCTTTCCTCGATACCATATCGGCGAGAGCCTGATACCTTCTGTCCGGCACCATCTCAGGTTCATCGAAGCGGAACACAAGGTCGCTTCGCACGGTTTTGCGCGCAAGGTGAGTAGGCGATGCGTCTGCCTTGAACTGTATGCATACCTCGTCCCACAGCCTGGAGCCGCAATGAAATTCAATCAGTACAAACGAGAGGGATGTGCGTGTCTGTGTCTTCAAAAATCCGTGTCTATCTCTCACCGTCGCATGCAGACACCGACTTCGTTGCTCATGGTGTTGACAATAGCTCATGGAACGTCGTGAGTATACGATGAGGTTCGTCTGGATGAGTGAACTCACTTGTCATTCAGAACCGATCCGAATTCGACCACATACTCCTCAAGCACGCACAGTCATGCGGTGTTGCCGTCTTTCAATCCACCAAAGTGATGTCCATCGAATTCTCCTCCGATCGGCCGGTATCGGCGACATGGTCTTACGCGCCCACCTCTGCTTCTGTGCCTGCTCGCACGGACAACATCACTTTCGACTATGTCATAGATGCAAGCGGACGTGCCGGAATACTTTCCACGCGTTACCTGAAGAATAGACACTTCAATGCGGGTCTCAAGAACGTGGCGATGTGGGGATACTGGCGCGGAGGAGGGGTGTATGCCGAAGGGACGAAAGCTGAAGGCGCCCCATGGTTCGAAGCACTTACAGGTGAATTGGAGCATTGCAATGAAGCGTCGATATCGGACACTGATCTTTTCTTAGACGAGACGGGATGGGCTTGGTTCATACCCCTCCGTGACGGCCTCACGTCCGTGGGTGTTGTGAGAGACCAGCACGCTTTTTCCTCCAGGTTGTTGATGGACTCTCCGCCTCGGTCGCCTGTGCCATTCTGGAGCACTTCGCCATCTGCTTCCACGTCTACATCCACGTCATCTACTCGCCCGTCCACCCCACCATCTTCGCCGCCTACCCCATTCTCACCTGGTGGCTCCCTCTCTCTTCCTTCTCAATCGAGCCGCGGAGGCCTTATGCGACGTTATACGTCCGCCCTGGACCTTGCTCCAGGCGTTCGCGCCCTGCTTGGGGAGGGAGGCATGTTGCTGAGCGGAGAGTTGGAGGACGACGTGATCGGCGAGAGTTCCGATGCCACGGAGAGCACCACGTCGGAATGCCCCACGACGCCGAAATGCTCCCGTCCTGGGGAAGGATTCCATCCGTCTCCAGCTGTAGGTGTGGAAGGTGTTGGGATGGGCGTTGGTCCAGAGACGGTCCGCACAGCTAGCGACTACAGCTATTCCGCGTCCACGTATGCTGGCGATGGTTTCCGCATTGTCGGAGATGCTGGAGGTGAGGATTTGCCTTCAGTTCACGCACGATCCGCTAATCCTCCCTCTTGTCATCCAGCATTCATAGACCCCTTCTTTTCCTCAGGTGTTCATCTCGCCATGACTAGCGGACTGGCTGCAGCTGCCTCTATTGCCGCGGCCGTGCGTGGTGACTGCTCCGAGAAGGAAGCTGCCGACTGGCATAGTCAACGTGTGGGCGTGTCATACACTCGGTTGGTGGTCTTAAGATTCACCTGTCTACATATCTCAACGACGCCGTTCAAGCTTTCTCATCGTTGTGCTGAGCGCATACAAACAGATGCGGGCGCAGACGTCGGATGTACTTTGTGACGTAGGGGAAGACAATTTCGACAGAGCCTTTTCTTTCCTTCGCCCAGGTGCGCCCGTTGTCTCTGAGGTTAGGTAAATCCTATGTTGACGCTATGGTATGGCGTACGCTGTGCACAGTAATACAAGGAAATGCAGACCTCGGTCCACGGCTTTCTGAAGCCGAAGTACAACGCGCCCTCGACTTTTGCACGGACCTCTTCCGTCCAGTCAATCCCGAGTCCACTGAAGCCGTCCGTAAGCGTGTCGAAAGTCTGGAACTGGGTGCCGCTTCCAAGGAGAACGGCGCACTCTCGAAAGGACTTGACAGTCCTGCCCGCGTCGTTCTTCAGGAGCCTGTGTCGCCCATGCGCACACGACCTCAGACACGCAAGCGCAGCGGCACCATCGACACCGTGCGCAAGTGGCTCGGCAAAGTGCGGGGGAGCGCGGACGATGAAGAGGATGCTGAAGATCGCCTGTCTCACCCGAGTCCGTCCCCGAAGGAGTTGTTCTCCAAAAGGCGGGGCACAGTTTCGGGGACTCCGCCGTCCATCTTGAAGAAACCGATCTCCCCAGCATCTTCTCTTCTGCCTCCTCCACCCTCTCCTTCAGTCCCTCCGATGGCTAGACGCGATATCTTCGACGTGGGCAGCCCCATCCTCGCTCCGTCCGCGATCGACTCGATCGTCCAACGCGCCCACCCGCCGACGGCGCGTCCCTCGCGGCTGCACGTTGACACCGGGGCGCCGGGGCTGCTACCCGCGCCTAGCATCGCGACGCCAGGTACGCGCAGGGACGAAGAAGCGGAGGAGACACGGGCGGTCCTGTCGAAGATCAACGCTCGCCGCGTGATACACCGCGAGCACGGCGGGCTGCACAGTTTCGAGGAGGAGGCGTTGGGAGCGGGGTTCACGGTGCGGCTGAAGCAAGGGAAGTTGGGTCTTGTGAGGGCTAGTTTGGAAGGAGGGTCGGAGAAGGAGGGTGGGGACGGCAGCGCTGCCCGGTTGCCGTGATCACCGCACGAAGCCCGTCTTGCTTCTGTAGGCGCGCGTCTAGGTCATGAAGGCGGGTTGGGGGTTAAAGCAAGACCAAACACGAGGCCTTGGTCAGAACGAAACCGATGCTTTCTTTTTTTGGCATTTTGTAGCACCTGATGATAAGCATGTTGTTTGCATGCAGTGAGGGAGAAAAAAGTGCATCATCCTGTTGTCGATGCTGCTCAGTTAGGCGATCAGAAACGACATTGATGTCGAGAATGAGAAAGCAATTCATTTCTTCGCGACAATTTGGTACATATGATAGTACATTCACTATCTCTATCGGCATGGGTGTAAGGAGTCACCTGGCCACGTCGAGTTTGAGTAGCGTAAACAGCAGCACAGTGGCATCGCAGACGGGGCATCGCGCACATCGCTTGACCTCGTCCATAATGCACCTGCAAGGAAGAGTTAGCGTTATCAAAGCCCAAATTCGAGAAAGTGACTTGCCCGTTGCAAAAGACATGACCACACGCGGTGACCGTGACCTCGTAGCAGGGATCAGTCCGACAGATCCTGCAGTGGAATGGGCTCTGGTCGGCGGGAGCAATGATAGCCTGCATGTCGGCGTGCAGGCTTCGGATGGGGATCGGCGCGGCGATGTCCTGCTCCAAAGCACGACGTCGAGCTTCTCCAGAGGAACGCGCTGTCGCAAACAGCGGTGTACTGTCTGACGGCACTTCGAATTTCTTGATGCGCCTCAACACGTCCGTGGGCGGGTTCGCGGAAGTGGCTGAGCGGACCGAGTCCCGCACGACCGACTCGTCAAGGAGCGACGGCGTGATCGTGCCGCGCTCGACAGGCTCGTCCAGCGACGACTTGCCCGGCGACCCGGAACTGCCGTCCTCGCTCTGTCCCGCGGACGCCAAGAACGTCGGGTGGAACGCGAAGTCGAAGTCCCGAGCGAGTGGGCTCGGCGTGCCCGGTGTGTCTGCGTCGACGCGCACGAGCGAGAACGTGGACGCGGTGGAGATGAGCGGCGTGGAGAGCGAGATCACCGAGCTCGTGCTCGTGTCCGAGCGCCGGGTCTGTGATGCGCGAATCTGTCATGCGAGGTGATCGGCGGCGGAGGAGGGCAGCTGCATACCGATGTGAGCGAGCCGTTCGAGCTGCGCCGCTCTGCGCCGACGGCCAGGGCCTGCTGGTGGAATGCCGGGGAACCGGCGTCCTGCTTGCCTTGCGCTTGCTGTCCGTCGAACGGGGTGCGGAACGTCGACGTCGGCGAGCCGATGTCGGACGCGGAGGCACGTAGGCGGTCGAGGAAATGCAAGCGGCGGTCATGCTGCGATGCACAGTCAGAATCGTGCGCGCGCAATAAACAGTATACTTGAGTCCGCACCTCCACGAGCGCGACGCTATTTTTGAATAGGCCGCCACAGAACTCGCAGGAACGGTGGACCTGCGGCTGCGCGTTGTGTTCTTGGAAAGCGTGCATGGATGGGAAGTACTCGTCGCAAATAGGGCAGTGAATTTCGAGTGTCGCATGGGAAGTATTATCATGCTGCGAGATAAATCAGTAGCGATACTGGAGGTGAGGAGCGAAGTGCACTTACTTCGTCCGCGAGGCGCTGGGTCTTGAAACCAATTTGGCAACGGTCGCATGTCGGGTGGTTCGGCGAGGTGAGGTAATGACTGTCGAGATCATCTCGTTGGACCTCTAATCCTCCGCAATGCTCGCAGCGGAGCATTGGGTGCTCCACAAGAGTATGCTATAATGTGGCATGAGTCAAATATCCATTCAAGTCTATGCCAAGCCTTACCAGTTTCATCTCATTCTCGCTTATGAAGGACTCCCCGCAACGTGAACACGTTGGCCGAGGGTGATAGACCTGCATATGCTGCTCCAGGGTAGTCTCAGAGCGAAGCCTTTCATTACACTCGTCACATCGGTACGTGTGCTTCGCATCCCTGTGCTGCATCTCGCCGTCAGTCCTGTCGCGAGACGCCACTGAATGCTCAACTCACCTGCGCCGCGGCCTCCTCGTCTCTGAAAACCCGCTCACATGGCACACAGCAGGGATGGGTCCTCTTCGATGTTCTCGCGTGCTGGAATAGCGACGCGTCCGTTTCGAACACCCGGCGCGGGTAGCACGCGCGATAAGGGCAGGGCACCATCGCTCGCCCAGCCGGAAGGACCTTCTGACTGATTGATGGACCGTATGTTAGGGGCTAGGAGAAGTGGGAAGGAGAGTAGGAGTGCGACCGCGCGGGGTAGCTGAGGCCAACCCTGCTTTTAAGTACGCACGGCGTATCTTAATACGGCTTCTGCGCAGCGCCTCGCGGAGCGCACGAGGAGGGCCATCGCGAGGATCGTCTACGATAGGCATCCCAGAGCCTGTCCGTGTGCTCTGTGGGACGCGGCAGTCAGGCGAGACAGCGAATGCCGTCGGTGGAAGCGCCTTCGATACAAATGCCCAAATAAATACGGGAATTCACGGAAAATGAATGTACTAAGCTTGTCAGAACCGAGCAACCGGATAGTCCTTACGAGCGGTCGAGTTAAAGTTTCGGATGAATTGTGTGCCCTGCTACTTCAAATAGTCTCGCGGTTGACCTATCTTAGAGATCCTGCCGTCAAAAAATAAACGGGGGAACAAATCACAGATGTACTCACTCCCCTTACTGTAACGTTCTCTTCTTCGTTGTCTGATCTGTCCCAAGAAGGAGGCTTGTATACTCATCAAACGCAATCCATGTCACGGATGCACACGTTCCCGGGTCTCGAATTTGCAGGTCTTCAGACAACTAGAGAGTGCTCGATGCACTGTCAATTTGCATCATGAGATATATATTTTGTTAAGATCATTGTGACCCGAAGAGATAACTGGGTTTCTGCAATGTACGTGACAACATCGCGCAATAGCATTAGTAAATGCAATTCGACATCATGAGTCTAGTGCCCGAAGATTTGTGTGAGTGAGTGATTGAAAGACGACCGATGAATACCCACAGCACGCAGACCAGGATTCGCGAAGACGGCCCAGGGGTGCCTGCATAAAGCGAGGCCTGGCGGCGGCAAATGCTGGCCTCGTTTGGTGTCCTCCTCGGGGAGGAAATGACACGCACTCGAAAATCTTTAATTCTCCAGAGGTAGCAGGGTCCATCACCAACAGGACGCCAAGACGCCAATGATGGACAGGCATGCCTGGAACCTCCTTGGGCGCAAGGGGCAGCCTGGCAGGACTCACGCTCGTGCGATGCGTCGATAACTTCGCCAGCGATGTCTTGCGCATTGCCAGTGAATTTCTCCCAGTTATAGAACGGCTGAGGGCGTGCGGTGCACAGTGGGAGGCGGTGGAAGGGTGGCGCTGGCATCCGGAAGACGGAGTGGTCTGTGCGCAAGACGTTCGGCGTCCGGGCAGCCACTGCGCTGTCGGAGTCGCTGGCGGGCTCAGCCTCCGCTCTCCAGCCGTCTCAAAGGCTCGCAGGGTGCAGATGGCAGCCAACCGGGGCTGGAATAATGTCAGAAAATATGGCGTCCGTGCGCGGTGCTGTCCAGGCCCTCAAGCAGCCAAGTTGAACCATACAGCGGACTTTGAAGGCCCCGCATTATATAGCATCCAACACTCGCGTCGCTCGCATCCGCCCTTTTCTCTCCCATCCTCCCCCGCGCATCCGCTGCACACCCACAGCGTTCAGAACCATGTCCGACACAGAGACCAAGAAGTCTGGATATCGTCTGGAATATGCGACATCGAACAGGGCCAAGTGCAAAGGTGTGTGAGCTGCGCGGCAGTTCGCTGTTGTGTTGATCGTGGTGCTCAACGGGACACGCGTTTTCTGTGTCGCCAGGACCGAAGCCCTGCCAAGGTGATCCCTCCGTACTACAGGATACAACTGCATCATATTCTGACCACGTCGTCTCCCTGCAGGTACCACGCTCGTGAAGGATACCTTGAAGTTGGGCTCCCTGGTCGATTTCCGGGGCCATACCACCTAGTGCGTACCCATCCTTCTCTGCCACTCTCTCCAAGCCCCTCGCCACCTTCTAGACTCGTACTTTCTCCATCTGCGCTGAACTGCGTTGACTCTGCTTCAAAATACCCCATCGCTGACACTTTCATCCAGTCAATGGCGGCACTGGGGCTGCACGACGCCCAGGCTCATCGCGAACATCAAGAAACAGTTCGAAGATGCTGCGGACCTCGACAACTTTGAAGTGTTGAAACCTGAGGATCAGGCGAAAATCAAGAAAGCCTGGGAGGACGGCCGTGTCGCGGACGAGGACATCCCTGAGTCTGCCAGGAAGGCCGATGGCTCGCCTGGCGAAGAAGACGAAGATGAAGAGAAGCCCAAGAAGAAGAAGGCCGCTCCGAAGAAAAAGGCTGAGGACGGGGAGGAGAAGCCCAAGCGTACGAGGGCCCCCAAGAAGGTAGGAGGATAAGCGTCGTGTCTAGGAGCATAAGGCCTCATCCGCCCTTGTAATCCAGAAGGCTGAGGATGACGACGCAGAGGATGCGGAGGAGAAGCCCAAGAAGGCTCCCGCCGCCCGCAAGCCTCGCGCCGCCCAGGTGCGACTATCCTTCATCCTGCTCAAGTTAGATGAACAACTTGCTAACGATAATCAAAGCAGAAAGCCGCAGTAGTGGACAAGGACGACGACGACGATGAGGAGGAGGAGGAGAAGCCCAAGAAGAAACGTGCTCCCCCCAAGAAAGCCGCTGCCGACAAGGAGAAGGCTCCTGCCAAGAAGCGCGCTCCCAAGAAGAAGGTCCGCGATACTCACCGGTCTATAATCATTGATTCTGTCTTCTAACGTGCGAGTGCAGGATGCGGACGAGGAATCTGGCGAGGATTTCGCCGCTGAGATAGACGAGATCAAGGAGGACGAGCCGGAGGACGCATCTGAGGAGGAGCCCAAGAAGCGCAAGGTCTGTATCATTTCCTGGCTACATCGCCACTTCGCTGAATTTCTTGCGTTATTCAGCGTCCCGCGTCCAAGGCTGCTCCGGCCAAGGCTCCGCCCGCGAAGAAGGCCAAGCCTGCTTCCACGCGAGCAAAGAAGTCGAAGCCCGTCGTTGAGGATAGCGACCATGACGAAGACGACTAGGTCGCCGTCGTCATTCCATCCTGGCGTGTCCATGTCCGCCCTCTGCGCACCCACCTTGCACACTGTCCTGATTCTGGTTCCGATCCTTTGAAGTCGCTTGCGATACATGCGTTCTTATGTTGTCACCGCTATGTACACCTCTGGGGCTCTTCCGTCTGACGCGAATTCCCTTGGCTGTCCTCTCCGTATGTCTGTACGCTTTTGTGTGATGCTGGAAGTGTTAAATTATTAAATGTGGACGGTGGGGAGAGACTCAACGCACACGTATAATTGGGTCCTTTCGCATGAATTTCCATACGAATGAACATGTTGCACAGAGGACGGCCTAGATGGCGGTTAGAGACAACGACCTCCCGGTTGTACCCCGCCAAAATCACTCCCCGGCAACTCCCCGCTCCCACGCTCGCAGATGAAAAACTCGCGTGGATGGCGCGTCTGCTCTCCTTCACGCCAACACCTTATCACTCCTTCGTCGGTATCTCGCTACGAGGAAGGGGACATTTGAGAGTGGCGGAGAAGGAGTCGTCTTCGCTTTCGCTAGCAGCTCTAGGGCCCCGCGACGTGTCGCGGGTGCGATGATGGCCTTCTAGATAGTGGTGAAAGACACAGTGCTTGTCGACGTTGTTCAGGTTTGCTGGCAGGAAATACAGTGCCTTGTCAACCAGAACGTGCAGAACAAGTACCCTGTATTTGTATGACGGAGTACGTATGGCGGCCGTAGGCCCGTAGCAGCCAACGCCTGGTCATGGCTAGGGTAAGTACTAGTAGCTGTCGAGTGTACTTGTACTCCCCGTTGCTGAACTTGGGCAGAACATGATCGGTTCGGTTCGCCACTAAGCTGATTGAACTTGTACTCGGGAGGGCGTCGCCTCGACATTCACTTGTCTCATGGCACAACGTTTCGGATGAAGAGCGAGATCGAATGCATGGACTAATACACAACAGGATGCGACGATATCTCATGCGGTTCCTCCACGGGCAGCCGCCGCCTTGGCCTCCTCAGCGGCAGCCACGGCGGGGTTGACCTTCTTTCCATCCTTCCACCGGACACGGGGCGGGGGCGCGCGGTTGCGGCGGCCCTCACGCGAGCGTACTCGGACGACTAGATCAGAGCACGATCAGGGCCATTGCTTCGTACAGAGACGAAAAAACGCACCGTGTGAGTGGATGGCGCAAGACACGCAGTACGCGATTTTGATGTACAGCTTGGGAATCACATACTCTGCAATGCGTACGAAGCCGTCAGCATGTGCTGCGCCCACGGAGGAGAGATATTGCGTACCAGGGTAGACAGATGCCTCACTGAGATCACGGACGGCTGCGCTCTCCACCATGTTCCTCACGGTGAAGCGCTTGATCGCCTTGTCCTTGCCGACTGCGCGAGAGCAGTTGGAGCAACGGAGGAAGACGACGTGGCCGCGGCCCTTCTTGTTGCGGCCGCCATTTCTTCTCTTCTTAGTCTGCGGTCGACAGGTGCATCAGCTTTGCTCGAGAAAGGCGAATGAAAACCGATGTAGGTTATGTGCGCCATCCGCGCGCCGATGGATGCATCCACCGATTTGCGAGCACGCGAAGCCCCACAGTCGACAACAGCTGCATCCAGACGACCCAACGGCAAGGAAAAGATGAGACTCACCATGTTGGATGTTGTCGACGATCTTGAGGACTGGTTGTCGTCGATGGGCTGCGTGTCCTGGCTCGCCCTGGCTAGTCAGCTAGTTTCTCACGCCCCGGGGCCGGGCGCGCCGGGCCGAGGAGCGCTCTTTTGTTGCTTTTGTTCTGTTGACGAGCAAGAGGACAATGTGGCCGTTGTCCTCGCATTGTGCCCCGTCTATAAGAGCTGTTCTTCTTCGGCCATGTGTTCTCATTCTTCCTCTCATCTAGACGTCCCACTTCTCCTCACGAGTCCCCCGCACGCCTGAGCCCGGTGCTCCACGTCCTCGACACGACACTATCTCACTCTCTATCCTGCCCACTCGCACACTCCCTTTAATAATGGCCCCCATCTCCCTTGCCATCCTTGCTCTTTTCGCTGCCCCCCTGGCGCTCGCCATCCCGGTTTCTGTGAACAACAGCACCCTGCTCCAGAACGGCCAAGACGCGCAGATCCTGAACCTCGAGTTCATGTCTTTGCAGAAAAACTCCTCCTGCACAGGTACGTCTCAGTAGCCCCATATCATTGGCTCACGAGCTGATGGTCCGCGCGTGCAGATGACCAGACTGCATGTATCGGCGGCCAGTTCGCGAGCTGCAGCGACAAGCAGTGGGACACCCAGGCCTGCCCCGGCGGGCGCACCTGCTTCGCGCTCCCAAACATCCGGACCAACGGCACCGTACGTCTCGCCCACATCTCTGCTCCGCTTGTCCTGACAATAGTGCTATGACGTTTTTCAGTTTGTCGCTTGCACAAGCGAGAACAATGCTGCCTCCATCATTGCGGCCACCGGGGCCACTGGCGGCATCGTGTCTCCCAACGCCAGCAACACGACAGTCGACTTCCCCCTCGTCGGCGCTGCCAACTCTACCTCATCCGACGACGGCGATGACGACTGCGACGATGGTGACGATGACGACGGCGGGAAGGCAGACGGGAAGGACGGCGGTAGCGACGACCCCGACTGCGAGGACGGCGGCGACGACGGTGCTTCGCACTCGCACTCCTCCCACAGCAAGACGGCGAGCGCGCCCGAGGCCACTGTCACCGTGACCGTCACCCTCCCAGAGAGCGGCGCGGTGACCCAGCCGCCGACCACGACGACACTCCAGCCTGCCGAGGCGTCGAGCCTTCTGTCCTCCCTCGTCTTCGGGAGCGCATCCTTCATCACCGTCTCCCCCCCTCCCCAGCGCCACCGGTGCCGCGCGCAACGGCGCATTGCCCTCGTCCTCCTCCATCATCTTCCTCAATGGTCCGTCTGCTGCCGCGCCTGCACCCGCACCCGCAGCCACGAGCGCTGCCGCCGCCCCCGCCGGCGACGGATACTATTGAGCCCGTCGCTCGCTTATGTATCGATAGACTTTCTGTGGATAATCGGGAAAATGTATTCGTAGGTTCGTAGCGTAGACCGCTTTGTAGCACCTTAGCATTGTGTTTTGCTAGCATAATTTGTAGTTGTACAGGAATGCGATATAATGCTTGAGTTCTTTTGTCCTAAGGATCCACGGGACAATAGTGAACGTTTGAACGGTCAAAGAGTGCAGCCACTGGTGGGGATTCACGGACGGCCTGCAATCTCATGGCAAGTCGGAGAAAACGAAAAAAATGGATTTTGAGCAGGATACAAGAAATAACGAAGTAGATAATGATAGGCTTAACGATATGGAAGAACGAAGTAAATATGCACGCGGTCTGAAAGCCCGACTGAACGAAGTCGACTTGTCACTTGCCGGGGCGTGCCTTCGCCTTCGCCCCTCCACCGATGCCCCCTAACCACTTCTGAATCTTATTGCATAATTGAAGCTTGGTTTTCGGCGGATTTGACTTGACCCTCGCCTGCTCCTCGTCGTAGCGCAGCACGCGCAGGAAGAGCGACGACGGGCGGGGAATCTGGGAGTCGCGCACAGGCGCGAGCACGCGGAACACCTCGTCCGGCCCGAGGCCCTCAATCGGGGTCGAGTTTGTCGGCGGGTCGACCATGTTCCAGATAGTGAGCATCGGCAGGCCGGGGCGGCGGGGGTCCATCAGGACCGAGGGCGCGCGTGTCGCCGACGCGGATGAGGTGATCGAGGAAGGAGGAGGAGACGGAGACGGAGGATGGGAGGGGGAAGTAGAAGGAGAAGAGGATTTGCTGCTGCTTTCGATAGTCACGATGACGGACTTCGAGATGCGGCCAAGGGTAGGGTCGTCGAGCGCCTTGGGCTTCTGGCCACCGCCGAAGTGGCGACGGAAGAACTGCCTGACGCCAGCGAGCACCGGCGCCTTCGGAGCCTCGGTGTGCTGGGGCATCTCCTCGGCGACAGTCTTGGGTGTCTCTAGAGTCGCTTCAGAAGGAGGCGCGGGCGACGAACCAACTGCGACGAAGCGAGGCTCGCCGGGCTGGGCAGAAGGAAGAGGCTTCAGAACGACGTGAATGTGGGAAGGCCCCCTCCTTGACCAGTGGGGCAGGCTTCTCCAGGAGAGCAGGAGAAGTGTAAGTGAACGCGGGCAAGGGATCCTTGCCGGCGGGGTAGGGGCGTCCATGCGGGATAACGAGCCCTGCCCCGGTGGAGCGAACCCTGTGGGGAAGCGGCACGCTCGGCGGCTTGAGTGTGCGCGCGGCAACGGCATCCCAGTCGCTTTAGTGGCATGGTCAGCCTGCGAAGAGTACAGAGTGATTGGTGCACTTACATATCAGCGAAGAAGGCATGCGCCTTCATGTCGCTCACGGTCGGTCGCTGGGCAGGATCTTTAATCAAAAGCTGCCAGAAGATCAGCGCCGGAAGGACATGAGAAGATGTAGACCCTTACGGAGTGGATGAGATCGCTGGTTACATCGTCGACGTAGTCAGTCTTCTCAAACCGTATATCTTCGCCGCAGATGGCGGCCACAGTGATGTCATTGCGATCGTCCCAACCGTGGGCAAACGCTTTCTGCAGAGGTTATTAGCGATCGTGCGAGCAATTGGAAGTTGAAGTGAACGTACACGGCCAGTGAGAAGGAAGTACATGAGAACCCCGAGAGCCCAGTAGTCGACACTGTGCGAATAGGGCTTCTGGAAAAGCATCTCGGGCGACATGTAATCGAGCGTCCCGCAAGCGGTCTTTGTCATGCCTGGAGGGCATTGGTCGACGTCGGCATCGTATGCAGGTGATGTCGTTGCCGATTCCTTGTCGAAGATCTTGACGAGCCCAAAGTCGGATAGAAGGACGTGCCCGGCGTCGTCGAACAAGACGTTGTCGGGCTTGAGATCGCGATGAACCATGCCGAGGCTGTGGAGCTTCTCAAGGGTAACAATCTGGCGCATACATTCTCAATGAAAGTCCGTAAACATGCCTCGAAGAGATAGCTTACCAATTCCGCCGCGATGAACTTAACGTATTGCTCCGGCATCTTCCCCCAACGGTCCATCTCAGACATGAGATCGCCGTGTTGGCAATACTCCTGCAAAGCAAAAGTCAGCGCGCAGCTTAGTCAGAGGTGTGCATCACTCACGCTAGCGATATAGAAGTGCTTGCTGTCGTGCCAGCTAGCGTGCATCTGCAAGAAGCCTTTCTCGCCTTCGAGCTTCCGCATTGCCACCTGCTCGTCCATAAGGACTTCCTTCATGACCTTGACAGCCAGCTTCTTGCCCGTAACGCGGTCCTTGGCAAGATACACAACGCCAAAGGCACCGGCACCGAGGATCTTGATCGGTTCGAGGTCGTCGATCGTGAGCGGGCGCGCGCACGGAGCTTCGACATTGGGGGTGGAAGCAGGGCGCCAGAAATCGTCCTCTGAATCGTCGCAGTGTTCGACAACGACACGACGGGGCTTCGGGGCTTGTGGCTTCGGGGCGGCTGGCACTACGGAATCCGTGTTGGCAGATGAGACCGATGTCGCGGAGCTGGCCAGAGATGCGGGGCTTGTGAAGAGAGACGCTGGCGATACGGTCGGCGCAGGCGAGGCGATCTGAAGAGGCTCCACGGGCACGGTGAGCGCGCTCGAAGGAGCAGGAGCTGCCTCGATGGCGAGGCTGGCGCGCTTCTCTGCGTCCCGCTCGGCCTTCCTCCCGATGTACTGCAAGGCGATGAGTCCACGAGTACAACAAGACGGGAGAAGACGCACATGGAAGCGGAGTCCCATCTGGTAGATGAAATGAGCCCCGCGCCAGACATCCACGAGCTTCTGGTGGTAAAGGAGGTCCCCAAGGACGCGGAGGGTGCCGGGGTCGACATCGCGCGCACGAGCCGGAGCGGTCTGCTCGGGGTGTCAGCTTGGAGACATAGAGTAGCCGAAGAGGCAATCACTCACGGGACGAAGGAGAACGAGGGCATTTGGAACCTCGTCGCGGTCCTGAACACGAAGGGCACGCTGAAGGCGAGGATGAGGCCGCGAAACATCCTGAAGGATGCGTTACTCACGAAGAGGGTTTGCTTGGAAAGAGGCATGTCGGCGTCGATGAAGTGTGGGCTTGAAGACCTTGCTGGGAGTTGCACCGGGGAGTGGTAGAGCAGGAAGAAGATACTGAAGCCAGATGCTGACGCCTTCCAGCACTTTTGACTATCCCTCTGAGGCTGGCAGGCTGAGACATGTTAGCCATGGGCTGACTGCTGACGATGTGGTCGAGGCCACGCCAGTTATGGACAGCGAGAGTATCCCTTAAGCAGCATGTGAAGGTGTATCCACAATAGAAACGAAGCAGAGAGAAGCTTCACAGCAAGGGAGAGGGAGGAAGTCTGAGAAGGCCAGGAAACGAGCGAGTAGAGAGAATGCATTTGCTTGGCATACAACAAGCACGCGTCAGGCATAAGCAGAAAGCATCAAACGGAAAACCGAAATAGTTCTATAGTGCTGTCCCTCAAGTCAACAAATAATCTCCGGGAAACGCGCGGTAGAGTGAGAAAGCTCCGAGCTCCGTGGTCGCGACCGCGACGCGGTTCGACAGAGATTGGGGCTTGGATGAAGCGTGGATGGCGACGATGAGAGCACATAGATGGTAGCGATGCGAGCGTTAAATTGTCCAAACTTCCGCGACTCCAGATGTTGACGATTCTGGTGGTGAAAGGAAAGCATTGTTTGCACTTGTTGTCCAGGAGCTTTGGATCCTAACAGCGCCAAATACGGCATCTTACAAGGTTCTCACTTTCGGATTACTTAGACTGGTGACCAACTGGTGACCAGAATTTAATTGATGTAGCGACGAGGCAAGCAGGTGCTCCCAGTTACTCACTGATTGTTTTATGGAACTGACGATCAGGCGGCGCGGAACGAATTGCAAATATTTGGGATCACTATACGACTTGGAAGTGAGAAAGCAAGGACACATACATGTGTAAAATTAGTATCAGCCGAATGTCAGATGAACGGAAGCCATTCGAGAATCGAGATGGGTAATAATGCACAGGAAATCTGCCAAAAAATACACAGATATGTGCGTGGCAATATAAGTATGGCTACACGACATCGACGAAGTTGGCGGGGAATATGCCTTCACGGTTGTCCACTTGACCGCGCCACCTATACGTACACCGGTATCTTAGAATGCGTGGTGAGAGATCAGGGCAGGGCTCGTACCAAATATCAAAAGTATTGCTACAGTACCGCCGTCATAACCGCGCTGGCAGTTGTCGTCATCGCAGGAAGCAGCCTGAACGCGACACCAATGTTGACTAGCTGGGAAGGGCATCGTACGAGTCGTTCGCATCGCGTCGTCTGCCGCTCGGACTTGGTTACGCCAGAAACAAGAAAAACAGCATTTGAGTGAACTGCGCGGGACTGCTGCCGGCGACGTTTTCAAATAAGATACTCTCTTCCACCTTGCCGAAGGATTATGATCTTGTACGGAGAACTGACAACTGTAAGAATCGAGACAAAGGTCCGCTACGCTGCGAGAAACTTTGTCGTGGCTTGCTCAATGATCGGAAACTTCAGATTCAGCGACCACCACGGCGCTCACAGACAGCTGAGCAGTGGATCGCTGGGCAAATGTAAGAAACACACTCAAAACATACAAACACGGAACGTACTTTGTGCGAGAGCGGATAATTCTCATCGAAATTCAGCTCGACACGGTTGGGCGATCATTCGTTGGGCATCTGGGCAGGAAGGGTTAGCGAGTTCGGGCGTCTGGAGATATGGAGGCCACTAACAGGGAGGCGAAGGCAGTAAGCATGTCCGCGCACTTCAACTCTCGACCATCCTTCCGGCAGATGCCACTGTACTTCATTGGGAGGGTCTGCGGGTACCACCAACAGATACTTCACATCAACGGGACTTTGGTACTCCTTCATTATTTTCGCCCGCATCGCGGCCACTTGCGTATACCCCTTTGCCGAGCCATTGTGTGACTTTGCGATCGTCACCTGACAAACCCACAGGATCTTCGGTGTCGCACTGTGGTCGATGAAAAGTGCATCGAAGAGAGGATTGTTGGCAATGGACGGTGTAAATAACTTGTTGTCCGTCACGTTGACATCTTTAATGTCATTATAGAATGACATGCCACTGAGCACCGGAAGGTGAAGGTTGGACGGCGGCAGACCTTGTTCCGCATGCACCACATCGTCGTCGTCCATGGATTCGATACCGACGCTGACGACCGTGAGCTCTCCGCCGGGCAAGGATTGGTGTCGAAAGTTGGCCTTGCTGGGGGGTGACATGCGCTCCATCGCGAATAATGGATCTGGAGGGAGAGATGCCAAGATGTCGGGAGGCGCATTTCGGCTGAGGACATGGAGAGCAGCCCCCTCAAAAATCCATCCGGCGAGGATGCTGGATTGGGGAAAGGAACGGAGAAGGCGGAAGAAGTCTGCGGTATGGAAATACTCCGCCCGCCGGACCCAGTCATACACTAAGACCCCGACGTACGCGGATTTTGGTTCCACAACTGCGTTGTCGGAGTCGTCCGGGGATGAGGGAACCTTGCTGCGCGAAACTATGACAAGCTGGTGGGAAAGACGGTCGGCATTGACGTCCGCCTGGCCCATCAGGAACTTCAAGCCTTGGAGCTCTTCGTATGTCCGAATTTTGTTCAGTGCCGCCGTGATCTTTCTATCGGGGTTCTTCCCTTTGACAGCCGAGTATATTTCACGCGCCGCGGTCCCGTATTTTGTGATGCAATCCGTAAGCGCAGCGCTGTAAGCCTGCCGCTGGGCAACGGTGGCTGACTCATAGAACTTCTGAAGTAAAAGCCTATTACAGAAGATCGTTGAGCGAACAACAGCTGGGCCGAGCTAGAGTGGGCTTACCCTTTCCTAAGCTCCTCCACGGTCCAGGGATTCATAATGATGATATATGCGTCTCTCTCCTTTGTCCATCCGTCGAACCTGTCGTAGTCCAGAGAAGTGAGGTGAAGTGGGAAAATCCTTGAGCTACAGACGAGACCATCTGGGGGAGGGACTCCTTTTTGCTTGCTCGCATCGATGAGCAACCAGGGATGGGCTTCGGGAGCAAGGGGTAGGTCCGAGGTTGCGTGTAATGGATTTGGATGGTCGAATACGCCTTTCCCGGTAAAAAGAAAGAGTTCGTCGTTGAAATACACCGCGATGATACGGCCGTTGGAGAGTTGACGTGCGACCGTGTACGCGATCGAGGCTGTCTTGCCTGATAGAAAGCGAGTTTCAACCATCGAAAACGCTGTATAGACTCGGATACTCACCGACGCCTGGCTGTCCAGTGACAACTACGCCTGAGGTGATATCTTTTTGGTACACGTCGTCAGCGCGACGGTACAATATCTCATACTCTTCACGTTGTAACAAATTGCCCCCAGTGTAGGGAAGGAATGTGAGGGACAGTGATGCTTCCTCCGGACGGAACCCGTAGTCCCCCTCTTCGAGAACCCCTGTGCACCACAGCCTGGCACAGAATTCGTCGCCGCAGTCTGCGAAGGCCTTCGCCTTCGTCCAAGTTGGGTCGAGCATGACTTCGGTTCCATTGTGGTCGAGCTCGATCGTACGGGCACTGCGTCTTGAATCAAATTCATTAAACACATGCGGGAGAAGCGTAATTGAGGAAAGACGTGCTTACTGTGGCATCTGAGGGTCTGCGCGCTTCTTGCCCTTACCCGCGACGCGACCTGTAGTGCGAGCAGTTCTGAGGTGAAGTCCGAGTCAGCGGTGGAGCAGCACAATTTGTCTAAGCCATGGACGTACTTCGCCTGAGGGGACAGTTCATCACTTGTCCCGACTGCATCGCTATTACGCTTTTGAGGCACGCGAGAGGATGTGGGAGAGGTCATCTCATTGGCCTTAGTGGCAGAACGGGTGGAGGGGAACATCTGGCGCGGGCTGGAGACTATTTTCAGGCCGATCGATCCCGGACGTGCAGGTTCTAAGTAGGTCGAGAGTCTCGCGAAGGAGTCTGTTATCCTGACCAGGACCGGACAAAAGTATTTACGAGTTTGAGAGCTGCAATTTGCGTTCTTGTAAGGAAGGACATATGTGGTTTTGGACAGATGACAGATCTAGAGTGCCTTGAACCGCACCTGCGGCACCAACCATGGATGTTCCCACGCTCCGCCGTCCGGTCCGTGAAACTAAAAGCTGCGACGAGATCACCGTCTGGACCCCGACTGCACAGGCAGCTGCTCATTGTGACGGCGACCGCGATGGAGAGTCGAGGGGTCAACCGATTTGAAAAATTGGGCTTGTGTCGAAGAACATATATTTCTCGGAGATCTTTTTAACACAATTTCAACACTTCATCAGCCCCACGCTCGAGAAACTCCTGAACTGCAATCGCCCATACAAGATCTCGACTCCGGATGTTGGCGACGTGCTCGTCAGGGCCTGGTAGTAATGATTGAGTTTGTGTTGAAAGGAAAGCTTTGTTTGCTTTTGTTGTCCAGAAGCTTTGGATACACGGTGACGAGTCAAATTTGAAACATACTGTCTTCCGTGCACATCGGCAACGTAGACTAACATTCTCCATCATTTTGAAAACCTGAGGATCAAGCGGTGCGGAACGAGCTGTCGATTAGATCACTCTAAGAAAACAACCTGGAAGCGTGAAAGCAAGGGAACAGACATATAACGTACAACAAGTTAGCATCAGCTGAATGTCAGCGCTGCCTCAATGAACGGCAGATGGGTAGTAATGCACAGAAAATCCGACGCCGCCAAGACATTCATAGATATGTGTGTGGCAAGAGATGGCTACACGACATCGACAAAGTTTGCAGGGAATATGCCTTCACGGTTGTCCACTTGACCGCGCCACCTATATCGCATACGGGCGAATTAGATTTTATGGGGAGAGAGCATGCCGGGACTCGTACCAAGTATCAGTATTGTTGCTCTTCTCCAGGATAGTAATCACCTGGCCCTTCGAGAAGGACAGGTCTCCCGGCTGATAGGCTTCGGTGAGCGGCAAGGCCGACACAGCGAGACAGACGAAGAACGCACCTGTACAGCCTTGAAGTCATACAGAGCAATTGCTCTCCCTACGCCCGCAACTAATGGCTTCGTGAGCTCTTTGTGTGCCTCGAGCGTCTTCTTCCTCGTCGCCTCTAGGTGCAGCTGCTTCGTCTTGCTCGAGATCTCGTCATCCAGATCGTCTATCGTCGGCGCGAACGGATCTCGAATGTCGTAATCTGGCGACGCCTCTGCCGGCCGTGCTTGAAAGGGATTCGTGCTGGGTGCGGTGCTCATCGAGCGGAAGTGCGACGACGCGCCTGACTGCGGGCGGCGCGATCCCGCGTCGACGGACGACGATGAGTTATGAGAGTACCGCGGAATGTTGGCGCGCGGACGTGCGTCACTTTCGGGCACGAAGTCAGACTCGAACTGCGTCTCGAACGCAGGGGCGCGCGTGCTCACGCCGCCGGCGAGGTCATTGCCCACACGCATAGGGCGGTCGTAGTCCCACGAGGCCGCCGTCGACCCCGTGCGCGAAAACTCTTGCGTAGAGTCCTCCGGCTCAAAGTAGCTGCCCGAGTGCTTGCGCGTACCCCATGTTTTCGGCGGAAACCCCGAAGCAGTGCTGTCCTTCCGCTGCTGTTTCTTCATCGACGCTGGTGTAACCGACCCCGAACTCCCCAAGCCCCCAAACGCGTAGTTGCCTTCGAGTGGGCTGCCCGACCCCGGCGCGCCGTCGTTGACCCAAGCACGCGCGCCAGGCATGCCAGTACACGCCTCGAGCGTGCGGATGAGGTTCTGTGCCCAGTCGGGCGGAGCGACGCTTCCGCTGAGCAGCTGCTTTGCGGACACGTCCGATTGGTAGGCCTGTGCATTGGCGTCTTGACGTTCCACAATGACGGAGCCTTCAACAGACACGCCGCCAAAGAGACCACGCGTCTTCGAATAGCTGTACCTGTGAGGAGGTGAGCTGGGGCTGTGAATATGCGAAGCAGAGGGGCGACGGACATAGCTGCCATCTTCCCTGCGGTGCTAAGCGCACCGGACGCCTCACCATTGCGACCTAATGGGCCTACCGCAAGACTCATGTTCCCTCCGAGAGTCAGGGACCCAGCCGCCATGAATGACCGCTGACGAATCGGGATTGGATCAGGCCGGACTTCTTTCGGGTGCGCAGCAGACACGACATACCACAGCCTGGAGACAGAAGACTACGTGTCAGCTTTCCGGGGGACAGATACAGTCGTGGAGGCACTCACAGATGACGAGTTGAGCACCACAAGGAAGTCGGTCATCTCAGCACCGACCTGACCACCGACGCCAAGCCCTGCAAGCCCGATGGCGCTTGGTGAAGACCAGCCTACGAAAGAGATCTGGGTCAGCGGGAACAAGTGGAAGTGCACTGAAGGAGGCTCTGAGAACTCACTGCCATCGTCGAGGCGGGCGATAACAATGCCACCTCCTGCTCGGGCAGAGAACAAGAAGCCGGCCTTGAAGATGGTGAAGATGGCAAAGCCTCGCGCATTCTCCAGGACACTCCGTGGGATAACCTATGGTATGTGTGGTTAGTACTGCTCAAGACGCGAGACACATCGACCGACCCCGTCAAGCCCGTTGTTTCCGTTGTCCACGAAGCTCTTGACTGTCGAGAAGGTCAAGTGTCAAACCGTCAGTGCTGTTGCCCAGGCGGATCG
Organism: Auriscalpium orientale; assembly: GCA_019915035.1. NCBI lineage: Eukaryota > Fungi > Basidiomycota > Agaricomycetes > Russulales > Auriscalpiaceae > Auriscalpium > Auriscalpium orientale. The sequence continues at coordinate 92,107 of JAHLMH010000027.1, read as the reverse complement.
TATCGTCCCACTTACATATTTTTGCAGCCTTGTCGCACTCCTTCGGTAGCGGCTGGGTAGCGGGTTGTTGAGCTTCATGAGAGGAGGCGAGGAAGACGGTGTCTTGCAAGCAAGTGAGCGTATTCCGTGGCCTTCCGCCTCCGGCGGCCCGACACTGACGTCACCACGCATGCTTGCGTCAGCATGGAATGGTATGTTGGTCGACCCTCTGCACTGTTCCTCAGAGCAACTCAGCGCTCAGAACTGTGCCCAGACCTCGCTCGCCTACAAATTGTTCAATTTCACTGACAACGGTTAAATACCTCCATGGCCGGCTCCGCACCTCGTTGGGCACAGCTGGAGGGATCTGGCAGCTGTGCGCTTCTCGCTTGCAGGCGCGTCCCTCAATAAGTTGGCACCCTCAGTCCGAGGCAATCAGGTGGAGAAAAGTAAAACTTTTATAACCTGTGACTGTTTATCCTACTTTGTCGAGGCGCTGTCGACGCCGCGACTCGACGGGCATGTTTGGCAGCTGGGTGCCTAATTATAGTGCCTGACTGACTCCGAGTCGACGACAGCATCGCCTGCACAGGCCTCAGGCGATACGTTCTTGTTATGCTCGGAACCCAGCCGGAATCATAAAACGTAAGTAGGTCACAGCTTTCGTCTGCTTTAAATAAAGACCTTCAGGACGCAGGAAGCAGACAGCATCTCCGGATCCTGCCTTGAGTAGTATCACACCTTTCACTCTTCCAGAATGTCTCAACCGCAAGTCAAGAATGTCGTCGTGCTCGGCGCAGGTCCGTATCAATTACGGCACATGCTACTCAGGATTCGTGCTGATTAGTAATCTGGTCAGGGGTCGTCGGCCTGACCACCGCTCTGAAGATCCAAGAGAAAGGTGGTTATAATGTCACCATCGTGGCGGAGACATTCCCTACCGACCCCAAGACCATTAAGTACACAAGCCACTGGGCGGTATGTTATTTTTTGCAGCGGATGAACGGTCAATTTGAACCCATCGATTCAGGGTGCTCATCACGTTTCGGCGGCCGCACACGATGACCTGCGCCAGCAGAGTGCGTAGAAATGCCTATTCCAAGCTTTGAACGCACTAAATGGTTTACAGAGCTGGAGAGGGAAACTTTCGACGTGATGTGGGAGCTCTCTGCCCCCGGAGGCGAAGCTGAAGGGTGTTTCCTCCGTGCGCCACAAACCGAGTATTACCTTGTCCCACAAGCCAATCCAGATTTCCTCTCCTTCTCGCCCGACGTGAGCACCTATTCTTTCCTTCTCACTCCCTGTTCACAGCTTGCGCTTCAATTTCCAACAGTTCAAGCACCTCCCACCCGCCGACTACCAGCACCTCCCCAACGTGATCTCCGCTGTCTCTCTTACCACGCTCGGAATCAACACGCCGGTCTACCTCCCTTACCTCCTCGCACGCTTCCTCGCCCGCGGCGGCGCAACCGTACGCGCGTCGCTCCAGCACATCAACCAGGTGCTTGAGGGCGGCGTCGAGGCGCTCACCGGCGCACGGGCAGGGACGGCAGTTGACGCGCTGGTCGTGTGCGCTGGGATCGGTGCGCGCGCGCTTGGCGGCGTGGAGGACAAGGATGTACACCCAGTGCGCGGGCAGACGGTACTGTTGCGGGCGCCGTGGATTAAAGGCGGAAAGTCGCTGGTGGGCGAGACGGGGTCGCAGACGTACATTATCCCGAGGAGGAGCGGAAATGTGCGTCTTACTTCTGTGGATGCGTCTCAGCAGGCCCTCGCCTTACATCGAGACCCTCTCTAGATCATCGTCGGCGGGACCAGAGTTGCGGATGACTGGTAAGTCCATACAACGAGCACCAACCGGTCGTGTTGATGAGATGCGCTTGATACAGGTACCCCGTTCCCCGACCGGAGACAACACTCGACATCCTCTCGCGCGGCCTCGCTCTGTGCCCCGAGCTCGCGCCGCCCTCCGTCCGTGCAGAGCGCGCGCCTACGGTGGACGATCTAAAGCCGCTCATCATCGAGGAGGGCTGTGGGCTGCGGCCCGGGCGCAAGGGCGGCATCAGACTTGAGGCGGAGTGGATCACCCTGCCCGAAGCAGGAGGGCGTAAGGTGCCTGTGGTGCACAATTACGGGTGAGATTCTGTGCCTGCGATGTGCTTGTAGTGGTGGCTGACAAGGTGGCGGGCAACAGGCATGGCGGGTATGGCTTCCAGACGTCGTGGGGCTCTGCGTCCGTCGCGCTGGAGATTCTTGAGAAGGAGTTGAGTCAGTCAAAGTGACGTGCCATGGCGGATGTACAAGCAAGCAGGATATAATCATTCATGTCGGGATAAATGGCATTCAACACGTGCTGACCACGACAATTACGATGGAGTTACGATGGCGGCACGCCGAACCACCAACGCTTCATAATGTTTTTCCCTGATGGGTCGAGCTCGAAATCCGCTCGGCCAATGAATGGTGTCTTCGACAACAGGAGTGGTATCCAGTAGACGTCGTCAGGCCACATCGTGTCGTATGGAATGGGCAGTAGCTCTCCTTCACTTTGGTCTGCAGGCGTTGGTTCATCCGTGGACGCTGGGGTGGTAGAGAACCACTGCGGGCGCATCTCGTCAGTTCTGCATGCGTAATGTTAGATCGTGATTTGACGAGGCGAGCGAGAAAAAGACTTACTCTATTAACGTACCTGTATATTCGTCCGCACGGTAAACTTCGATCTGGAAAGCCCACTCAGGTCCGCCTTCCTGGACGAAAAGTAACGAGCCGCAGTGTTGCAAAGGTGCGTCAACGCCGCACTCTTCCTAGGCATCTAAATGAGCACGCTTCCACAGACGTCGTAAATTTGGGATGTCCTCACCTTTAATTCACGAGCTGCCGCCTGGGCAGGCGTTTCTCCTGACTCAACCTTGCCTCCGAACCCATTGTACCTGTGAAACGTGAGGTCGTGACTTCAGCGCGGCGCGAAGCAGCGCAAGCAAACGTACAGATGGGCACCAAAACCGCGTTTTTTGTAACCTAAGAGAATCTGCCAGATGACAGGAATAAAACGGCGCGTGTACCGCGATATTCGGTCCGACAAACCTTGCCAGGTGTGGTCGCGTCGACTACCTCGTGAACTATGAACGCGTTGGTGTACCATTTCTTCACAGAGATCGGAAGCCAGGCGGCGTCTCCACCAGCAGATGTTTCAAGATAGCTTCCTTCAAGCCCAGGGGGCAAGTTAGAAGTGGCAGCCATGAAGAAAGCACTCGGTAAGTACTTCGTTGCAAGTCACTGACATGCCACCGCGAGCGGGTCACAGAGGGTCACAAAGTGTCACACCCTAAATGAAGTTGGCCGGTCACAAACCCCGAACTCCTCAACGTCCACACCGTCCAACACCCCAGAAGTCTCACAGCAGTTTTGTAGAGCTTCCCAGTGGTAAGTAACATTGTGAGGATGCAGTCTTCACAACGCCTTACGAGACAGTCGTCCAGCTGCGACATCCGACGGTGGCAATGGCCTCCAGCGCAAGCAAACGGCCTGCTTCATCCCCTCCCGGTGATGGCGAGCGCTCCAGAAAAATGCGCAAATCGTCGTCTCCAGAAGAGGGCGAGGTAGACGACAGCCAGGGCTCGCCTTCATACCGTCCATCAAGTCCGCCGCGGTTGCCTCCCAAGCCTGAGCTCAAAGTGAAGTTTCCGTTCAAGAAGAAGCTTGGAGGGGAGGTTGGCGATGTGCGGGGACCGCCGAGACCAGAAGAGAGGAGCAGGGAGGGTGAGAGATGGAGAGAAGCAGACGCACGACCCGTACGTCGCCATGTCTACACCTGCACTGCAGCCCCGCTGACTACCTTCTGCCTGCAACAAGACGCCCCCGGGCCCCAGTCGAGATGACCGTGGCAGAAACGGACATTCTTACGCTGGTGGACGCTCACCCATACGCGACTACCGCGACCGAGAACGGCGGCCGGAGCAACGCCCTATGTCACCCACACGCCGCTATGGCCAAGAGCGCAATGGGCGGGGTCGCTCTCCCGTGTCGTCGGGCTCGCGCCGCACTTCTTCCTCTGGCTCGCGCTCTCCATCGCGCAGACAAAAGCACCGCCTGCCACCAGCCCGCTCGGAGCGCGACTCGTCCACGCCGCCGCGCAACCGGCGGGACCGCAGCTACGATTCTGACCAACGGAGGCCGTATCACAATGGGTACACTCGAGGCGGCAACGATCCTGTTAACAATTGGGGATCGCGTGATACGCGCGGCAACTACCGCAGGGAGCCTCCCAGAGACGCTCCTGACAGGTACTACAGGCCGCGTACCCCTCCTCGCAGCTACACTCCAGATTATGCCAGCCCGCGCCACTTCGACCCTCCGTCGCCACGGTCCTACTTCGATCGGCGTGGGGACTCGTACGTCCCTGAGTACAAGGACGACAGGCCACGCCGTCGAGAGGCCGACGAGTATCGCCCTCTGTCGCCAGGCCCTTCGTCTCTCCCTCCACGCCCGCGCTCTTCCTCTCCACGCCCTCGCTTGACACCGCCTCGGCCTCCTCTTCGGTCGCCAGCGACTCCGCCTCCCCGTCATGCAGCTCTCCCAGCACGTCCCCCTTCACCCTCGGGTGACATGCGCATGGAGCCTGCGCCTGCTCCAAAGGAAGTGCACTCCCCTGCCCCGTTGCCGTTGCCACCCGCCCGGACGGTGGTAAGAGATGCAGACGCAAATGCCCAGTTCGCATCGCAACCGTCTGAAAAGCCGTCCAAGCCACAACGCCAGTGGCCGTTCCGGACAAGAGAAGAGGAAAAGGAGGTGTACGGGCGTATCTTCGTCGGATCAGGTTTGAAAAGCGACTACGACGCGACTACGAAACTGGGCGAGGGTACTTTCGGGTATGCCGCCCTTCTTTCCGTCAAGGATCATATTCGGTGCTGAATATCTGCGTAGTGAGGTGCATAAGGCCAAGCATCTGCCAACGGGCAATGCTGTAGCGCTCAAGCGCATCCTTATGCACAACGAGAAGGAGGGCATGCCCGTTACCGCCTTGCGAGAGATCAAAATTCTCAAGGCTCTCAACCATCCAAACGTTGTAGAACTCTTAGACATGTTTGTTGTACGGAGTGAGCGCATTCTTCTTCGCATTTGACTAAGTTTGCTAACCAGTCCAGGCAAGGGAAAGGACAGGCCACTGTCGGTGTACATGGTATTCCCATATATGGACCACGATCTTGCTGGCCTTCTGGAGAACGAGCGTGTCAAACTCTCACCCAGCCAGATCAAGTTGTATATGAAGCAGCTGCTGGAGGGCACAGAGTACATGCATCAAGTACTACCAGCATAAAATGACGCGCATTATTGCTGACCTGAATGTCCTCAGAATCACATCCTGCATCGCGATATGAAAGCAGCTAACCTGCTCATCTCGAACAATGGCTCCCTGCGCATCGCGGACTTTGGCTTAGCACGCTCGTTCGATCCCAGCGCGGCCACCATTAGCGAGTCGGCAACAGACGGGAGGAGCAAGGAGCGTCGGTACACGAATTGCGTCGTGACGCGTTGGTACCGCCCTCCAGAGCTACTCCTCGGCGCGCGGCACTATGGGGGAGAGATAGACTTATGGGGCATTGGGCAAGACAGGCAATACTTTCTTCGACGGTGTCCTGATCATGTTCTCCAGATGTGTCCTGGGCGAGATGTTCTTGAGACATCCTATTCTTCCAGGGACGTCCGACCTGGATCAGCTCGAGAAGATCTGGCAAATGTGCGGAACGCCGAATCAGCATACCTGGCCGAACTTCGACACCCTGCCAGGCTGTGAGGGCGTCAAACATCACAACCAGTATTCGAAACGGCTGAAGTCTATCTTCGAACCGTGAGGAGATCCTTTTAAACTGGAGGATTATGGTTGATTGACGTGTCTGTAGATTCGGTGCTGAGACGTATGACCTCATCGACAAATTGCTCACTTGCAACCCTCGGGATCGGATCACAGCTTCGCAGGCCCTCGAGCACGACTACTTCTGGACAGATCCCTTACCAGCCGACCCGAAAACGTGCGCGTTTCCTTCCTATACCCTTTCTCACGTTTTGCTCACCTGGAGGCCTATTTCTCGTCTTTACTCTCTTTCGCTCTTTCTCTCAACCTCTGTACAGCTTGCCCGTGTACGAAGCTTCTCACGAGTTTGACAAGCGCGGCCGCCGACAGCAACCTCGCCCACCTGTCATACCTCCTCCCCAACAGCCAGAATCTTTTCGGCCCATGCCGCCCCCACCCTTTATGGCTAATCCACCACCCCTGCGCTTCGGCCACGGCCCTCCACCGCGCGAGAGCTTCTACCAGCCACCACCTCCCCAGCCAGCATACCCCCAGCAATTGCCTCCCATTTCATTCTCGCATGGAGCGCCGCCTCGTTCAGGCTACGCACCATCGTCCGCCTCGAGCTACGCACCATCGTCCACCTCGGGCTACCCACCATCGTCAACTTCAAGCTTACCACCATCGCAATCATATCCTCCATATCCCCCTCCTGACCACAGCAGACCGCCTTACGGGGGACCACCTTCTCGCCAGGGGCACGGCCCTCCGAGGCACTCCCACCAGAACCACGGCCCACCACCGCCGTCGTGGGGTTCCAAGGGACCTGACAGACCATCCTTCTTACCGCCGAAGCCTCTGGCACCATTGGGTAGCAACGGCGGTGGCTTGAGCAATGCGCCTCGGCGAGGCGGGCGTGAGGGCGGGTCAGCGTCGGGCGGTGGCCTCAACTACGGCTAGGCATATCTCTTGTAGCAAACAGTACATAGCATGTAGAGCATTTTATACTAATCAAACATATCGCAATGTACACTTCGTGGCTCTTTCACTGTACAGCGATGCCGAAGGCTGACATGAGTGTCACGTGCAGACTCCGGTATCGGATCGGCCAACTTCCGATGTCAAATCAAACGCGCTCTTGAGTCTCTCGCACTCTTGGCCCTATCGTCTTATTGATTCGAATTCCCTCCCATCGGCACTTGAGAGGCAAACCTATACGCCCTTCGAAACCTGACATGTCAGGCTTCTTCGCAGCTAAAACCGGACGCGATGCTACACCGCTCGCGCGAAAGCAAGCCAGTGCTGGCGCGATGGCCCCCCCAGAGATAATCCCTGACCGCGGAGGCGGAGGCCGTGTCTCTCATCGCAAGTCTGTGGCAGCGCAGGTGAGCACAAACGGAAGGGAGTCAGAACGAATGTCGCAGACTCGAACTATATCATATGTGTAGCTCACGCCGCCGAGGAGGCAACAAGGTTGGCAAACGTGTTTGAAAATCTTCGACGCAGAGCCTGAGACTGAAACTCTGCGCATTGTAGAATTTACCCGTCGGAATGTTGAAAATTTACACCGTGGACATGGAGGCCATCCACAGGCATCCCCGCAACTTCGCGCCGATATACCCCGCGCAAGGAAGTCTTTCGATGGTGGACATGGTGGGCTAAGCCTCAACTACCCCCGCCTGTTATCCTTGAACTTGAACCGCAGAACGCAAGGTGCAACCACGAACTCCGCGAATGTTTGCCTCTCGTTCTCAGTTCATCCACGTGACGGAGAGGCCACAGACTGAAACCGGGTGACTAGATACTCTTCTCTGGCCTGTTGACCAGCTTTTTTGATAAGTTTTCTCTCAGGATTCACTTTCCATGGAAGTGGGATCAAGGGAAAATCGTTTATACGGGCCTTGCAAAGGCGGCTCGTAAGAGAGAACGTCTACCAGTAGGGCGAAAGGGTGGGCGGCCTGTGCATGGTAGCTGCCGACAAAATTGTCTCCACGCACATGATCTCACCTACGCTATTGCAGCATCTAGCTCGAGCTCCTCAGAGGAGGACGGGAGCGAACCGGGCGTCCGCCCGGCCCCTCTGTATCCGTCCAACGATCTGTCGGACGCTCTTAAACACCACTATCTCCAGTCTTTTATTCTAAAAAGATCACAGCGCCTTCCCTATCTTTCACGCAACCTCCGAATAGGCTTCAAATCTTACTGCTCGCGCAATGGTATCACAGTCGCACCTGAGACGCGTTCCGGGAGCCCAGTGCGGCTCCTTGTCCGACTGGTCGAATCCCCTTCCAGCGATAGTGAAAATCCTGATGATGACGACATGATTAACGTGGATTGGTACCAGTCGAAACTCCTGCGCTGGCAATGCCCGTTGTGCGATACACACGGACGGTCAGGCTTCAACACCAAGGACATGCTCGACGCACACCTTTCCTGGGACCACAGCGAAGTAAGTTTCAAGTGGGAGTGCGACGAAAACTTTGTGGTGAGCTGTCTAATGCTTTCGAAGTATGCGAAGTCGACAGATTGCTGCTCAGGTTTGCCAACTTACCCTTATGGTACCGGACGTATCAGATGAAGGAACTTCCGTGGGCTCAGCGAGGTGCGACTCCCCGTCCTTGCCCACGCGTATCTGCAACTAAGCATTCTCAGCCGATCCCCTTCACCCGAATCCCCTTCACCCGAAGAGGCTCTCCAAGTCGCCACAATAGAGGAAGGACCAATGAAAACTGATCCTTCTCAGGATCCCGATACACGACTTCCACAAGAGATGGCAGAGGCGCCCATGCCGCCCAGTATCATCAAGGTCGAGTGGGATGAACCCAGTGGCTCATCTACGATGCCCACGCTCTCGTCACAGCCTTCGTCGACAGCACCTACGATGTCGCGCTTTGCTACACCCATCCGCGTCGAGCGGGAGACGCCACACCCTACTACCGCCGACGACATACCTTCCTTCGATATTCCAGCACCTCCGATGGGCCCCATCGCACAGTATCCGTATCTCCCGGCAGACGCGTACTCCTGCCGCCCCGGTGGCCCGCGGTTATTCGACCTCCTACCACCACTTTCGAGGGATCTGTACGGCGTCATGGTCTGGGCTGTCATTGACAAAGAGGAAGAGCTGTTCGAGCTCGACGACGTGCGCGATGAGGACAAGGTCATACAAGCGCTGTGGAACCGATGGATTTTGCTCGGACGGTACGTTCCTGGTGGGCTGCTCCAAAAGGGTCTTCGTGATATGTTCCCGGATCAGGAAACAGTTCATCAAGAGCTATTTCAAGGGGACCATGGCCTTTGTGGAACAGAACTATAAGACCATACAGTTGGCTGCTGGATGGATGGCGCTGAGGGCGTGGCTTCAAGTGAGCATATTTGGCGATCGAGTGCATGCGACTCGGCGCTGAACGTGAACGTCACGGCCATTACTAGGTCTTGGCAGGCAACGGGTTCCTTACCTGCGCACATATGGCGGAAGTCTTGCAGCACTACGAAATACTTGCGGGTATGAGGTAGAGACGACTTTGCACCTTTATAATAAACTTCTGCGTGTCCAAGCCATACATCTGGTAAGTTTCTACTGATTATCGCCCTTCTGCTTCTGCTTATAATTTTTCCCTGTTCCGCTTCTCGTCCGCCGTCAACCGCTCGGCCTGGTCCTCGCCCGCCTCCGCCTTGCGCTTGGTCCCTAGAACTGGTGGTTCCTCGGCTTGGTCCTGGGCCATCTCATCGTCCACCGTCGCCTGTCCTCGTCCTCCTGGAGCTTGGTGCCCATATATCTGATATTCGTGACCGGGACGTCCACATGTTCCGGCATGAGCTTCGAAAGCCGCTTCATGATGTCCGAGTAGGGCTGACTGGTGAAGCAATCCTTTTCCCATCTCCCATCGCTCATCGGCCTATTCTCGAGGACTCTGTTTGCCGATCTGAGAGTGTGCACGACTTGTACACCCGACAACAGCCAGATAATGCTTCCATACTTGCCATGTTTGGATTACGCAACACGCCTCGCACTGTCATCGACACAATTCTGAGCAGTGAGCAATTGAACGCTGCAGTGCAGGCACAATCAGGCCATGTGTCGGTGACGGCCGCCAGCGAGCGAGGGACTCTTCACGGTATGTTGTCGGCATGTGCGCGGAGGCTGTCCGTCTCGTCGATGGCTGCCTAGCACGCTGCAGGTGCGTCGTGCGTCGTGCGTCGGGCGTCGGGCGTCGGGCGTCGGGCGTCGGGCGTCGGGCGTCGGGCGCATGCTGACAGGACGTCGTCGTAGCAGTCTGGTACTTAGATTTTGCCAAGGGCCGTCGTTGTGGCCGGCATGAACTGAATATCTACAAGCCAGAGCTGGCGATTGTGGCCACCGGACAGGCGCATCCTCAGTCCTCGTTCTCGATGCCATGGGCGGCGCACTGCAGGTATGTTGTGCGGTTGCATTGGCAGCGGCGAGTAGGTTCTGAAAGGAGGTGCAGATCGCGATGACTTAGCGCGACAAGACGGGTGCCTTGCTTCACATGGGAGGTAATAATATCTCAACAGCACGCAGCCCGGTGCGGCCCGGCGCTGGACCAAACGTCCTCATATCCCATTATTTTTTGTCGGAGTTGCTGATGTTATGTATTCGGGGCTCACACCCTTGTAGGTTTGTGGACAAGGGATACCATGGTCCGTAATCTCGGGGTCGGGATTGGTCATGGAAAGCTCAAGTCACGCCCGGGGGAGAGTTTTCCTACCCCATCCGAAAACTCTGGATTTTCTAGTGCAGGTGAAGTACCCGGCGATGATGGGCACAATGACGACGATGCAGAAGAGCTTGAAATCCAACCATTTGATCATGGCAAAGAGATTGAGGACATCTACAGTATCCTTCACAATTCTCTCGAAATGTGGCTCTCTGGACCCTCCAGTTCTCAGTAAAATAGGCATGTGGGATATCTCATGTTTCATGTAGTACTATTCGTTTCCAAGCAATGCGAAGTTTTATCGCAAGAATTATCTAGCGCCGTGCAAGGAAAAAAATGCTTGTCTTTCCGAACAGCCAGGCTTGCCGCATTAGTTCGACCCACTTGCCAGCGTGATGTCAAGGTGTAGACAACGATGGGCAGGACTGTGGGACTTTCGTCTGCGGGGGCTCTGAGCATTGGGCCATTGACCATGAGGGACGACCGCTGCGTTGTGTGATGCTCGTCCTACTTGCATAAGCCTCACGATATTGCACGTTCACCCTTCCTACCATCGTACGACAAGGCCCAGTCGCTCCAATATTCAGCGTGAACGCGACTCCCGATCTACTTCATCAAACACGCTTCTTCGTCTGTTCATTTCACTTTCCACCCTCCTCTCCCAAACTCTGCACCGTCGTCGCTGGCTTGGTTTCTGCTATCTCGTGTGTGCCAAAGCCAAGTTTTGCTGCGACGTAGTGATATATGAGAGCCCCCGTAAAGATAGAACAGTAAACCTTAGAAATAAATGGTAAGAGCGTACATACGGCAAGAAGATGGAACGTACCAATTTCCCTGCAAGTGTCTGACGTGGGATTAACGGAAAGGAAATAGGAAATAAGACAAGCAGAAACCATCCTTGCAGTTTGTCAATAGGACGTTGCTGTGCTGCCGAGCGTCGGGTTCTGTCAGCATGCAAGTCGACGAAAGAGAGAAAAGACGAGAACGTGGTCCAGCTCGCCACCTTCAGGGGCACTATAGGGTGATGTTGAATGACATGTGACAGACCGTACGCACATCTTTTTCCTTGCCAGAGACGCCGAGCCCGCCCTGCTGAGTTGAAGATGGCGATAGCGATGGCGACCTCGATGGCACCAATGTTGACGATGCGGATGTCACCAATGCTGAAGATTCCGATGATGATGACGATGGCGACGTCAATGCCGATGACGCATTGATGTCCTGTAAACGAATGGATCAACAGGAGGCAGGAAAAACGACATGGCGCTATGCTCACGGTGTGCTCCGCTCCCGATACGCTGCACGGATTCTCATTCTACGCGCCCTCTCCAAAATACCTTGTCCACGAGGGAAACTGTCTGCAATCGGGATCATTTGCATAAACTATGCTCATCGCCTTTGCAAAAGCGGCGTTTCCATTGGCGGCAACCCTGTCTGCTTCCGCGTCAACTCCCACCGGCCTCGGCTTCAACCACGCATGCTCCAACTGGCACTCACATCAATACGTGCAAGGCAGACGTCAGTATTCAAGAGAACTCACGGGTTCTGGTCCTTCCCCATCGCTCGACGGACTGTCTTTGTTCACAAGGCCTGCATGTGCCTCCTGGAACACGCAGTAAGTGACCTGAACACATATAAGTGAACTTGCTCACAGGATCTTTGAGGAGCATCCGAGAAAAGCTTTCCAACGAGGCTTCCGCAAACTGCTGTACGTCATCCTCCCAGTGATTGAACAGGTCGCTCCCCGCGTTCGCCCAGTCCGGCACAAAGCGCCCCGTCGCGTGGACTAACCACGCGCATCGACGGTGCTCGCATGCACTGCGCAACAGCATATCGCAGCATGCACATGTGTCCGTGCTGCTCCCAATCCTGAAGCGGCTGTCTCCGGCCAGTAACCCCACGCGAGTTAACCCATGGACTACGAAGTGAAACAAACGGATTTCGGCGTGCAGCACGAGATCGATGTCGTGTGTCCATCTCTCTTCGATGAGATGCCGCCGGTTGGCCGGAGCCGCGTGACCCCAGCTTTCCAGCACATCGGAGAGTGGCAGATTGATCGAGTCGAAGGGTTGGAGATTCTTGCTGTGTGGATGGAGGACAAAAGAATGCTCCCATTCGATGAAAACCTTGGTGGGGTCTGGGATGTACTTTTCCCGCGATTGAAGGAAAGCGACGGCGCCAAGTGCATACCGTGCGACAGTACCAACGCTATCGCAAAGCGTTTGTACACAGGGCAGAGCAGCTACCATCGTTTTGAGATCGGGGTTTGCGGCCAGGCTGTCAAGGAGCGCAGCCAGCGACGTGATCTCAGCGAAAGGGACGAGCGCGTCTTCCGAGGGTTGAAAATCTACGACACGGGACTGGAGACACTTGAGGACGCCGAGATACAGGGTTCGGAGGTCGGCACGTCTGAGATCTTCTATTAGAGGTGGGATGGAAAAGCTGGCAGGTCTCAGGAAAGCAGTCAGCTCGTCGAGGTCGCCGGAGTCTTGACCCGTGCACGGCTTCAGTAGCTTTTCCAACGAGCCGGTTGACCCCTCAATCGCTATCTTCAGACCTTCGATCTGTTTCCGGACGAGCGACGGCGAGTTCTTGAGGGCGAAAGAGAGATAGGGGCGATGATCTGTCGCCTGGACGGTGCTCTGAAAGAACTCCTGGACCCTTGCCTTGTCCGCCGGTAAAGCCGGTCGATTCATCGCAAAGACAAATGTGTCGCCGCTGAATAACAGACAGCGGGTGACAGCCAGTTGGTCCAGCGGCGAGTCTCCGACAGCGAACGTTGTGATGGCGCGGAGGAAGGCTAACTCCTCGCGGTCCTCCGCTGAGGAAGGTATCTTGCGATATTTGCGGTCCGCTTCACAGGGAAGCACTTCGAAAATGTTTATCAACTGCAGTGTCTCCGATATGTCTTCCTGACCTGTAATGAAGTCTTAGGAGGGGATGGCTGGGAAAATGTAGTGCGTACGCGCGCTGTCAGTACGCCAGTCTTCGCCGTCCTCGTCAGAGGAATATTCTTCGGGTTCAGGATTGTTACAGGAGTAATGCATGATGCTGAGGACTGAACTGTCCCAATGACTTGAGACTTGAGATATCAGGTGAAGAAGGACAAGTGGACGCACCATGCCGCCACGGCTGTTCCCACGCTGTGGCTGATTCCGCGGACCGAGAGCCTCGTGACTACTTACCGACGTCCGAGTCGGTCTGACTCTCAGCTCGCGATGAGCAACTACCGCTGGCCATCACCGCGTCCCTCGATGTCCATCGTCTTTTGTCGACCCGAGACTGCTCGAGGCTGCTTCCACCGCATATCCTTGCTCAACGCGACGCTAGTACTTTTCCTTTCCCTGTCGGCATTTACCGTCCTGCTGTACGACCACCGGTGCACGTTGCGACGGGACGTAGTAGGCCGCAGCGTGTCGAGCACCATTGCTGACCCAGCCTCACAGCTCCAGACGTTCTGGAGGAAGCGCAAAACTCCATGGACGTTCTGCTCCGCGCCTTGCTCGCCTCCTGCTCGCTGACGAACTCGCGCGCTTCAATCAATGCAGGCCCGATAGTACACTCCTTTGACATTGAGCATGGCGGAGTTCGGTATGTACCCTCGCCATCTCCGTTCCTCACACAAACTCAATTGTTCGCCGCAGCGTTTTTCTGACATCCACGCGACACGCCCCGCGCGAGGCACGATGGGTGGTGCGTGCGCGAGCGTGCGCCAGGCTCTTCGTCGCGCCGGACCTCAAGGCCTCACGCCGCGCCCTTCCTCTGTGGCGCGCACGCCGAGGTGGTCTCCGCGGAGCTGACCGTCACAGAGGCTTACTTCTGGACCGCGCAGCGCTGGCGCAAGCTAGTCTGGTAGGACTCGGAGTGGCGTGGCGGGGGCCAGCGCTATCTCTCGTGGGAACGCCAAGCCATCACGTGAAATGGGTCACGGGACCGCAGCGGGCCGTCACCGCACACTGCCTGCATTGTCGGGTATCTCGTCAGAAATACTGTGGAAATCATGGTAAAAGGATTATTCGTATTTTACCGGAAATATTGTGAAGAATCATATGAAGGATTGCGTGAGAAACACCTTAGCCCACAGCCGCGGGGTTGAGTATTTCTTTGTGCAATACTTTACAGTATTTCAAAGGTCTTTCTTGTCAAACACTTACAGTCTTTCTGCCGTTATTTCTACGGTGTTTCTTGATGAGTACTCGACCGTGCAGGCAGTGGCAGCCGCCAGCGGCCCAGCGTTAGTTCTTGGACCTTCACCGGTCACCTCCTCCGCAACGCAGGCTTACGCAGCGCGTACGCGGAGGCGTGTCCATACCCTCATACCCCCATTATACCCCTCATATTTGTGACATATGGTGCCTTCATTTATTTATCCTATGCCCCCGCCCTTCTCGGAGTCCTTCGCGCAAGAACTAGACCACATATCACCCACAGCTGCGGCCACCGCACTACGTATCTTTGGCCTGCTCTAGAACTCTTCGGACGGCGGGAAATGCCTTTGCAAAGACCAGCAGCTCCCGGCTGTGCCCTTCGAAGAGCGCTGCGACGTGCGCACGGGGTCCGGCAAGACCATGCAACTCCGTAAGTAATCTCGGCACTCCTCCACACCCCGACGCAATCACCCTCGTGCTGTCCCCCCTTAAGCGACTTCAGAGTAAGACGGTGCGTCTTTGTCGCTACTGCAGCATGTGTCTAACTGGCGCTTTAGGTTGGGGAGCTGTCGAAATTCCGAGGTGTACGCGCGGTTGCTGTCAACAGTGACACGCACCACGATTTTGCCGAGTGTACGGTGCGTGACTGCATAGATGCGCTGAACGCGTACTAATCAGCATTCCAGAGCATTAAGAACGGCGACCGGAACCTCATCTTGATTCTTGACGTCGCCCGTGTGCGCGAGCGGTCGTCCGCATACTCGCGCAGTTGCTCGGGCGAGAATTCCGGGACTTCTGGCAAAGGATCCGGGGCCCACAGCTGCTTGTAATGCCACTTAAGACCTGCGGTAGATATTCTTATGTGTTCTACGGGTTGGAAAGTCTCGTCCGCAGTGAGAAATGGCCCGGTGTAGCCTGTGGGAGAATAGCAAGCTTTTGGGGAGCTCTGGAGAGGCTGATGAGGAAGAAAATGGTTCTTGGGATGCATTTGTATTGTCCATACTGAGGTCTCAAAAGGTATTGCGATCACTAGAAGGAGTGTAACTACGACGAGGGCGACACTAAGACGCGCAGCGCGCGCGCCGCGCGGCGACCGCTATTCTCTGGAGGTCGCCGCGGTCCCGTGACCCATTTCACGTGATGGCTTGGCGTTCCCACGAGAGATAGCGCTGGCCCCCGCCACGCCACTCCGAGTCCTACCAGTCTTTATATCTCACAGTACCCACCCCGTCGTCACTGTTGATATAAAGCTGGTCACCAGTCTAGGCGCAAGCAGCGGCGCAGGCTCGGGCTGCGCGAGGCCAGCGATGACGCGTTGCCGAGCGCCAGCGCCAGTTAGGTAGCGTCTCTTGCCAGTATCTCTACTCAGTGGTATATCTACCTGTAGTAGCAGCTGCAGTCTGGTAATAATGAGACAAAATTTGGTTCGTCCGAATCGTACTGCATGACATGCACATGTACAGGGGCGTCAGTGCACACATCCATAGAGCGGAAGAGTGCACCCTGGAAGGTCACCGAGCTTGATGACATCCTAGACACGTGTAGCGCGCGAGACGAGCTCGAAGGCCGCACTCTCCGACAACGGTTTGCCCTTTGTGAGAGACTTTCGGCCCTCGATTCTATATTCGTACGCGATCTGCTGATCTGGCTTGCCCTCTACGTTGACCAGCGGCGCGACACGGTCGGGTCATACCCGAGATCAGAGGTATGCGCGAACTGGACGTACACGAAGAAACGGATGATGGGGTTGGGTTCCTGAAGTTGGCCCCAGACAAATTAGACATCGTCATACCTCGTGGAGGTTGAAGAAATCGGAAACGAGGATATGTCCCCGACAAAAATACCAAAGACGCATCTGGTCTTTTTCGATCGTGAGCCGGTCATAAACCGACGGCAAGGGTCATTGTACATGACGTCGGTAGCGGCGCTCATAATCTGCGCCTCATTCTAAATGTGAAGTTATCGACACCAGGTGGCACGCATACACGGCACGGAAAACTCACGTCTTCTCGATCCCAATCTGTACTCTTCAGCTTGAACTCCGCTAATCATACCGTCTCGGACGTGTTCTCCGAAGGAACAGATGATTTATCCAGAAATGGGGAGCGCCGAACACTAGGAGGAGGTACAGGCCTATCGAAATCGAGGAGGGTGGCGCGAGCGCCGGGCAGGTAGCGGTAGCCTTGCACTTCTGAAAGGGTCCCCTGCCGAGGGAGAGTCTGCATAAAGGCTGTAGGTTTTATGGAGTAGAGCTTTTCCACTGCGGAGCGGACAGCGAGGGCGATGGAGGAGATGTTGGAGAACATCGTGTCTTCGTCTCCCTGAGCATTGAGAAGACATACCCAGCCATCGTTACTGAGGACTTTAGGCTTCTGTTTCTTGAGCTCGGCGGCAATCTTGTCGATGGACACAGCGTCTTGCCCCCGTATCTGCGGTGTGCACGAGTCAAACCACTTGTCGGGACTGCAGGTAAGTACATGAGGCGAGTCCATTGCGGCGATGGTCACTATCCGAGACTCCTCGTGGGATAAGCCTGCGAGCGCTATGCATGTGAGGTCCCTGCTTGGGCGGCTTGCGAGGGGTCTCGGTCACCGGTCATGGCGGTTGGTGAGGAGGATTGGACCAGTGACCGGCGAGTCGGGACGTGTGCCAAAGCCGAGCCTCCGAACCACCCCCACGCACCCCAGGTCCCTCAGCCGCGAGTAGCTTTGGGCATACTGACGAGGAAAGGCTAGTCAATTAGATTTCAGTGCCTGACGACCTTCCCGCATAGCTATGACTCCGCTGGGAGTGCAGGACGGAGAAGCTCGCGAGGCGGTCGCGGACGACATAGGTCTACCGATCGCGCCCGCACACGACCGTAAGGATACCATGGTTAGGTTGTGGCCAGTTAGAAGAGAAATCGATCCAGTGCCACGTACATGTAAGTATATTAGAGTACTAATGTCACGTCAGATCCGAAAGTCTACAAGTTCATAGCAAAGTATACGCAATATCAACTCCTCACTGCCCTCCGCCCCACGCGGTCCGCGTCCACCAGCATATCCACAACGCGATCTTTCGCATCCTCGAGATCCCCCCGGTCGAACACGTCCGCATCCAGGGCGACGCGCAGCACGGTCCTGAGCCCGGTATTCTTGCGCGACGGTGAAGGCGGCGGAGACAGGAAGACGGGCACCGCGCCTCCGCTAAGCGTACTCGGGAAGAGCCGTCGGTACACAACGAGTGCGCCAAGCAGCACGCGCGCTGCATACTCGGTTTCGTCCCCCTCCTCGTCCGTATCCATCGGGAGAACATCTTCATGGCGAACAAATGCCCCGTTTGCGACACGCTCCAGGAGCCCGACCAGCGCCGCGCACCGCCCGCCCATCGAGCGCCCCGCGTCAATCACGGCGCGCCGCTCATCCTCCTCCTGGGTCTCCTTGTGCGCGTCGTACACACTGTCCCCAGCCTCTCCGCCATCCGCAAGCACCGCACGCACGAACATCGTGCTGGCCGCGTCCCGCACGCCAGCGCGCACCCGCATCACGGCGAGTGCAGTGAGCGGGCTCAGGGCGCTCACGTCTAGACCATCAAGCTGCTTGGCAGCGTCATCGACGGTCATGCCGCCGACAACAGAGCGTTCGAAGGGGCGGACAACACGAGCGCGGGCGGCACGCGCCCATAGGGCCTCTGCGCGTGAATGCCAAAGTGGCCGAATCAGTAGGGCGAGAGTGACGAGGTCGCTGGGCGAAGCTGCGAAGGTAGACGTTCGCTGGTGCATGCCCCAGTAAGCCTGCACGCGTGAGCCAAATGGTGTCTTGGCTGGAAAGAAAGTAAGCACTTGAGCCAGAATTAACTGGGCGAGCCAGCGAGGCGACGTACATTTTGACGCTGCAAGTTCTCCGAGCCGGACCCACGCCCGCTGCTCGAGCTGCATACGCTCGAAGCCGCCAGCCTTGCGTGCACGACCGCGGCTTAACAGGTTGACGAACATGCCTACAAAGCCTGGATACACGCCCAGTGCGTCGCGCAGCCGCTCTGCTTCATCGACGGCCCCACGGTGCAGAGGCGACAGAGCATCAATGAGTGCGATGCGATTTGACGAGTTCCCCGTCCCTTGCGTGACCCGTGGCGACGACTCCGTCGCGGGAGCGGAAGATGCGGAGCCATGTTTCGAATGAGAGAGGCCGGAACGGAAGAGTGCAGGGAGTGAGAGGGTCTTGAACGAAGAGAAGGAGGCGGGGAGGAACGGCATTGCGATGGACAATAGCACGAGAGCAGACACGAGGAGATGGAATACCTGCACGGTATCCCGCCAACTCCACCCAACCGCTGCGCTTGCCGCGTCGCTCACCGGCGTGAGCACGGTGCCTGTATGTGCGTGATGAGCGTGACTCGGCGCAGGTGAGGAAGTGAGAGGCGAGTTGAAAAACGAGAAGAAGGCGAAGGCCGCAAGGAGGTACTGCGTCGGCTGTACTGGTGGCGGCACAGTAGCTGTGGGCTCGGTCGCCATGATCTGGACGCCCTCCATCGGTGGCTGCACCTTCCGTGGCCGCCCGCGCTTCCTCTTTTCCGGGACGACGCCCGGAACGCCAGGGTTAACGGGCTCCTCCTTGACAATTTTCTTCGGTTTGGGCTTGGGCTTGGCCGCCGCGCTCGCCTTCAATTTCTTCCGCGCTCGCCCTTCGTCGTCCTCGTCATCACTCTCACCCTCTTCGTCGTCGTCGCTGTCTACAGCGACGCCATCGACCTCGTCGCGCTCGGGGCCTCCAAAGCGGGCAACCCACTCGCGTTCCCATTCGCGCAGGAGGGCGGGCCCGCCGACAAGCCCTGAGATGAGCGTCCTCAGGCCGGCTTGTTCGCGCATGAGGCGCATTTCGCGGCGCTTTAAGACCCTTAAAAGCATATCAGTTTCAAGCAATTGGGCGAGAGAACAGTCAAATCCACCGAATGTATTCAGCAGCCTTGCCAAGGACGTTTGCTTTGCTGATCTTCCGCGCAACCTTGACGCCATCAACGAACCCGCGCTCATCGACAACGTCTCCACCAGCCTCCGTCGTAGGCTCAGCGCCGTCCTCTTTCGCCTCGCTCTTGGTCTTGTTCTTTCCGCGATCAAGGACCCGCAGAGCAGGCACCGCATCCTTCAGACTCTGGATACGGGCATTCAAATTTGTACGGTAGCGTCGCTCGATGGTCGTATGACTTGTCTTAGGGCGGCCCAAAACGGATGTAGTGGGGCCAGGGAGGGGGGCAGTAGAGGTAGAAGGGGCGCTGGATGCAGTGGAGGCAGGTGATGCAGGTGAGGGAGACTTGCGTGCCGTCGAAGCGGTAGGAGCAGCTCGGGGCAGCCGTGGTATAGGGAGCTTCTGAGCAGCTACGTGACAGTGTTAGCCAACTCTGTACATGCAATCGTAGACGACGACATACCTCCAAATGTGAACGCAGACTGTAGCTGCTGAGCCTGCCCGTGAACAGGCACCGCGAGCGTGACACCCGCGGCCAGACGCACACGGTTTGCAAGCTCACTGGCGGGATCTGAAGGATTGAAGGTCGGAATCACCTCCGGAGCTGTGCTCTGCTCCGGTGACGCCTCCGGCGAATCACCCGACACGGAAGTGGATGCGGAACTCGCGGAGGCATGGCCCATTACCGGAGAGAATGATGCGCCGGAGGACGACGACGACGAAGTGATACTCATCCGACGACCCGTGCCCGAGGAGGTTGAGAGCATGTCGGTTTCCGCAGAGGTGGGTTGAGCAAGTTGCAGGAACTGCGACGGGTGCTGGATACCCGCGTTCTGGGGAGCGAAGGTCGGGGATGTAAACATGCGCGGGTCAAAATGAAGCGCGCTGGGCTCTACAGAGAGGGACATAGAGGGATCGAACCCCATATCCATGTCCATGTCCAGTGGCATGGTGAAGTCAAAATCCAGCGCGGACGTCTCGAATTTCGTGCTGCCAGTTGCTGCCGGCTGCACCTGTGCGGCCATCGAAGAAAGCACCGGGTCCTCGCCATCCCAAAGACTGGAGAATTGTGACCAATCAGGAGGACTATCCTGAGCGGAGGAGGAGGAATCTTCCGTGGAATTGTTGTCCGGATTGGACTGGGGGAGGAGGAATGAGAATGGGTCGGCTGCATCGAAGTGCAAGGATGGGTCGCCGTGGTCGTCGTTCGTCGACGTGTGCGACATTGCGGGCTGCACTACGATGTTGTTGCGCAGAGATGGTGGTCGGGATGAAGGGACGCTGGTACGATTTCCGAGCTCACTGCCTGCGCCCAAGTCGCACCACTTTCGGCCCTTTTCCCCTTGAATGCAACACGTGATCCAAAGAGACCCCGGCCACTTGAAGGTCGAAGTTCTAGGACCTCTGTCACCTCGTCATACCCTCACCGTCGCCATATATCATGATCAGGCTACAACTTGCACTTGCTACAGCGGAATGTTCCTCGTCTCCGTTCGTACTAGTCAAAATGGCACGCTATGGTGCTATGGGCGGCTATAGAGACCGAAAATTTCCCTCTTCTGCCATCTTGTCATTCCTGCGCAGTCGTCTTCCCCAATGCCTTAGGTGCAGAACCGGTATAGGATGCCAACTTTCGACTACTCGAATCTCTACGACCTGAGGGAATCCGAATAACAGCAAGCGCTTTGATCGGAAGGGCTGCGCAGCACTGAGTCTTCTGCTATCATCTATCTCATGTCCGGCCACCCTTTCCCAACGCCTGCATGTTCTAGAATCTTGCTTCACATCTGTATCATTAACAACACACGGAATGACTGCGTACTAGGGCCACCTGCCGATTCTGAAGGGTGTCAGTCTGCCCATCCGTGCGTAAGCGCAGTCAATGCTTCGGAACATCGAGGCGCCTCCAGCATCCTTGCGCAGACTCCCCTCCAGTCACGAAGCCCAAGAGTTGCTGCGATGCCACGTTTGCTCCCCTATATGAGCGGCCACCCGAACAACTGGGACGTCGCGCACGTCAACAACATGCCCGCGATCCACTTCCCCCCAACGATGCCATCCGACAATTTGAAGACTACATGCGCGATCTGCTCAGAGACCTTCGGCAGTATTACCAAGAAGAAAGCTGTGAGTACTCTGCAGTTTGTCTCCTGGCGGGGATGACGCTCATCGCCGCACCAATACAGCATGTCAGAGACGCACATTGGCCCGCGTGCCGCCTGTGCTCCGAGAAATTTCCAACGAAGAAGCAGATGACTCAACATTTCCGCCAATGCTCGCCTCAGAAACTCTCGAGCCCTAGGCACGCCGCCCCTGCTGTTCAGGCAGCCCCTGGTGTAAAAGACGTAGGCGGCGTGAAGAACGTAAGAGAGCCTCTGAATCAACCCAAACAATGTGGTCTGACCTGCTTTCTAGAGTTCCACCCCTCCTGCCGTCGCTGCAGGGAAGGATGTTTCCAACACCACGGCGAAGACGGAGGTTGTCTCGCGTCCTGTTGTCAACATACCTACTCTGGCCTTCGAGAATTCCATCGTCGAGCCCGCCGCACCTGTGAACATTGCCGGTGCCGCCGCCGTCGAGAAGAAGCCGACGCAGATCTATGATGATTTTATCTGCACAGAGCTAGTTTGTGATGCCCTTAGATTCGACAAAGAGCGCGATCTGAACGTCGTGGGTTTTTACTTTGTTACCTTCCAGTGTACTACACCTGACCGCCCGTGCCCTGCAGCATCGCGCGCTATTCCATGGCATAATTAATAATGGAAATGAAAACAACTTCATGCTCCAAGACTGGCGCGACTACCACGACTTCCTTGCGAATCCACGCGCAAAATGCCTTACCTGTCAAGAACAATTCAGCACAAACTCAGAGCTGAAGAAGGTGCGTGAGTAGCAATGCTCCTGTGAATGACCGTAGAGGCGCTTATGGCATCGTAGCATGTTTGCCCATTTGGCGTCGGCGCTAGTGGTTGGTACGATGGGTGTGCCGCCTGCATCGTTCAGGACTGGCCATGAAATTGTTCATTAGTTACAGATGTATTCAGCAGTTCGATATATACAATGCGATTGTTTCCCATGTGTATTGGCTTAACACTGGCGGCCACCGCAGATAAGGCTCCACCATGTCTTCCGCTCAAGTTCAATACTTCCTGCGCAGCCACGAGTGACGAATTCTTCATTCAGCCTTCTCGTCATATGATATATCCTCCCTGCGCAGCACTAACGAGAGGATACGGACAGTACCATTAGAACAGTATACGTGTTGTTCTAGGTCGTCTCCCTGAGGCAGAGTAGACAGATTCAATCATCTGTCTGACTACAAATTCAAGTTCTAGCGATTCTACGACGTCCGTAACGGACGACTCTAACTCCACACGCCTCCCACCGGAAAAGCGCCAGCGCCATCCATTTGTGACGAAGCGCAGCCTTGATGTGAAGACAATGCAATTGATTTCCTGCATTCAACTGGTGGACCTGCCAATGGGTGATGAATTTCCGCGCACACGGGACGTCTTCCCAGCCCGCGCAGTCATTTGGACATCTTGAGGAGCGCAGTGGTCCCTGGCCGCCGCCCTTGCGCGCGGGAGCATAGAATCGATAAACTGGCAGTCGCCGCGCCAGGTGTGTGTTATCTTATCTTATCTTATCTACACGGTCTCTTTCCGCGCTTTTCCCTCTCCTTCAAGTCCACCAGAGTCAATAACTCCTGCGCTGGCTCTCTCCAACTCTCTCAAGGTTTGCTATGCACGAATCCACTAGCCCCTTGGGGGAGAGGTGACTACATTCCCTTGCTTCATACACAAGCCTCAGGCTGACAAACGGTTTGTCACAGCAGCTCAGACGACCGGGAAGACGACGACGGCCGGGAAGACGACGATGGCCGGGAAGACGACAACGGCCAGGAAGAAAACGACGACCTGGAAGACGACACGATCTGGCTGCGCACTGCGCGCTACAGGATTGCCCAAACCGATGAGGTCCACTATCCGTCCTCCAAAACCATCCACGCGACTCTAGAAAGTGTCGACATCGCAAAGCGCGCCCTCGACGCCGAGCAGGCGGCCCACCGCGCGCGGCTCGAGGAAGAGGAAGACGCGATCGAGGAGGCAAAAGAAGAGCTACGCGCCGCGTACGCTGTCGAAGATGAGGCCATGCACGCCGTACGACGAGCTTTGAATGAGCAGCGCAATTCCCTTCTCCCCGTGGCACGTCTGCCTTCCGAGATCCTCCGGGCTGTCTTCACTCTTTTCTCAGAGATTGAGCGTCCGTGGATACCAAGTTCATGGCATGGCGAATTTCAACCTAGCAGTGGGTGGATTGGAGTGACCCACGTTTGCCAGCGTTGGCGTTTCATCGCGCTCGAGCACTCAGGCCTCTGGGCCCACGTCCCTTTGTCATTGGGCCCTATGTGGACAGAGGAATTCGCAAAGCGTGCACAGAAGTTGCCGCTCGCCGTCAACTCCTTCCGTTTTCTGGCCCGGCACCGCGAGGATGATGTGAAGCCTTGGCAATCCGAATTCGTGGCCAAGAACATGTGGCGTATAGAACGTCTAAATGCGGACGTCAGCTTCGAGGATAGTGCAGTGGTACGCGCATTCAGCGTGCGCGCACCGCTCCTGCGCGCACTCCGCCTGGAATTTCAAGATGCCACGAAGTTTCCGGCTGACTTTCTGGGAGGCAGCGCGCCGGCGCTGCGCAACCTTGACGTGTCGCCGCACAGTTTCCCTGTGCCATGGACGCTATCGGTTTTTGCACACCTGACGAGCCTATGCGCCTCAGATCTTTTCTTCGGCGGCAAAATTAATCCCCTCGACAGATTTCTGGACGGACTGGATGGGATGCGCGAGCTAGAGCGGCTCAAGATAACTTTCCAAATGTTGTCGGGGGAACTGACGGACAACCGGCTGTATCGCAGGATTACGCTTGTGAAGCTGGCTTATCTGGAGTTGAAGTCCTACCCCCCAGCCCTCCTGACGCTTATCTCCCAACTCTCGCTGCCTGCGCACGCCTCCGTCTGTTACGACGTGAAAGTCCCCAGAAAAGAAAATCACCTAGACGACTTCCTCCCCGTCGCCCTTGCGTCCGTTCACTGCCACGCCGATTCCGCCGCCCAGAGCTCCAATGCCATTACAAGACTGCGCGTCGGCATATCTGCTGTCACCGCGTGGACCGACGTGGACACGCAAGGTCCTTCGCTGACTCTGCGCTTTCCTCACGGTTCCGAATACATCAACTTCCACACCCTGGTGTCTGCTCACTTGAGAGAGCTCACGATCGACTACAGCTTTTTCGAGTCCGACAACCCATGGCCAGAGGTCATGAAACGTATGCCCACGCTGCAGCGCCTCTCGGTGAAGGGCGGGGCAGCGGTGTCGGTCTGCGCCGACCTGGGTACCTTACCGGGCCGCCGATCCTTCCCGCGCTGGAGATCCTCGTGCTCGGGAACGTGCGTATCCCGGCCAAGCAGGGCAAAGGTGGAGCGCAAGGCGAGACGATGTGGCTGCTGCCGCAGAATTTAGCGGCGCGCGCAGAAGTGGGATGTTGTCTGGAGGAGCTCGACGTGATGCAGTGCGAAGTGGGTAGTGTGTGGTTGGCTCGGGTTCGTGAGGCGATCCCGGGGATGCGTGTTAAGTGGGACGAAGAGTGTGTAGAACATTTTGATGACTGGCAGACCATCTGGGACGATATATAGTGGCTCAAGGAGTAATAGCCATCGTGAGTGTCCTGATGTTCCGAAATGTACAGGGCCAGATGAGTTGATACCCTTATGTAGATGCATCTCACCGCGCTGCTGTGCGGCTGCTGCCATACAAGCATCACATCTTGGGTCGTCACATGTCTGTCGCTATTAGAGGGCCCAATTTGCTTGCCTCTTCCAGTATCTTCTTGCGCAGCCTCGCCGCAGCCATCGAGAACTAGCAGCTGCTGCGAGACCACATGTTCGGCGGTATATGAGAACAGAATGAGGGCACGTCTATTATCCCAAGATGCCCGCCCTCCGTTTTCCCTCCCAAGACAACCCAGCGATGCCGTCGGACGATCCAAACAAAAGGTGCGGAACGTGCTCGGTGAACTTCCCTAGCGTTGCCAAGAAGAAGGCTGTAAGTGCTTTGTCGTCTGTCGTCTGGAGGATGCGTAGCTCACACTTCTCCAGCATGTCAGAGACAAGCACTGGCCGGTGTGCAACAATTGCTCGGAGAAGCTCCCGTCCAGAAGGCACCTGGCGGAGCACCAGACGCAGTGTTCGCACTCAAAATCTAGGGGTTCGAAGCCTACCGGAGGAGCCTCTGTTTCTGCGCCCGCACCTGTCGCACCTGTAATCGTGTCACCAGAGCACACGGTCAAGGTAAGTGCGCCCAAGATACTCAAGGGAATTGTGGGCTGAACCTGCTTTGTCTAGATACCAACTACAGCCCCTCTCCCGGCCGCCGCTGTGTCAGAGAGCGCCGCCGACCACACCACCGTCAAACAAGAGTCCATCTCTGACCCTGCTGTCGTCGAAGAGGGTGCACCTGCTCTTGACAGCCTCGCCGTTGTTGAGCCCGCTCCCATGCCTAACGCCTCCGCAGCCGCCCCCTTCGCCGTCTCTGCTGCGGAGGACACTGTCACGCCTCCGCAGCCGCACGATCGCATCTGCACAGAGGGAGCCTGTGATACAAAATTCGAGACTGATCTTGGGTGGAACATCGTGTGTTTCTCCTCGCTACCACCCTGAGCACTAGGCCTGACCGGCTGCGCCATCAGCATCTTGCGCTAAACCACGGAATTATCAGTCCCGGAAACGAAAAGGACACCATGCTCCAGGACTGGTGCAGCTGGCATCACTTCCTTGCAGACTCCCGCCCGAAGTGTATAACATGCCAAGAGCTTTTTAACGTGGACTCAGAGCTGAGGCAGGTGCGTAGGTGGCGCTGTTCCCGTGAACGAGAGCTGCGGAGCTTATCCTATGCCTCTTACTTTCAGCATGTCTGCCCGTATGGCGTCGACGCTAGCGATTAGCATGATGAGCACGCAGCTCGTTTCGTCAACGAGTACTTTGGATGAGTCCGACGTCCAGAACGTGTTCGAAGTATCTACATGTATAACATCTACATATGTCAGCGATTTTGCGATTTTGTCTTCACTCGAAACGCGCCCCGGGGGCTGTACAGTCATAGACCACTCCTCGGGTCAGGACGGGTCCTCGGGTCACGTCACTACAGCATCATCAGCTATCGTGGAGCTCTCAAAACTTCACAGTATGTACAACTCTATGCTACAATATCAGATGCAAAAAGTCCGAGAGGGTACGCTATAAGGGATGGAGAGAAATTCAGTGACCCGAGGACCCGTACTCAACTGATAACGAGCGCTACATAGATCAGTTTCATGGATCCCAACATTCTTTTTCCCAATCGCTCTCGGACTTTTCAGTAACATATATTAGACATAGTCATTCATGGATAAATCGACTCAGATCTATGGTATCGTGCAGACAGAGTACGTGCTGTAGCCAACTTGTTTTGGCGACCCGAGGAGTGGTCTATGACTGTAACCTTGCTCAGATGCACATGCACGGATACTCCGAGGCTGTGCAAAAGACCAAACACGAACAAATATCCCATGTGCCTGACACAATTACGGGCGGGAGAGACCTTGGCGAGCAAGGTAATCTTGTCCGGCCAACAACTCAAACGAACATGTGATTGCCAGGCATTTGAAGCTTGAATCGGCGGGGACTAATGGCGATGCACCCATTCACCTATGGCGTATCCACGGGGTTCCAGCTGATGGCGCCTGCCTTCCCGCGATCAAGCGCATCTAGCTGCGCCATGTCCTCTGCGTCGAGTGTAAAGTCGTACAGCTCCGCGTTCGAGCGAATGCGAGCAGGCGTCGCGGACTTGGGCAACGGAACGAAGCCGCGCTGGAGCGACCAGCGGATGAGAATCTGCCCAGGGTCGCGCGCGTGCTGCGGACCGCGTGTATTCAGAAGAGAGACAGACAGAAAGAGGGGGAGAGCTTGGGCACCTTTGCTGCAATGTGCTTAATGGCGGGGTCGCTCATTGCGCCTCGCACGAGCGGGCAGTACGCTTGAACGACGATGCCATGCTCGCTACACCATGTGGCGATCTCCTTCTGCTGGCAAAATGGGTGCAGCTACGCGCCGTGTGACTATCGAGCGCAAAATGAATCACTTGTCAATACATACCTCAATCTGGTTGACTGCGGGCAGCTCGAGGCCGGCAGCCTGAATTTCCTGCAGATGGCGTACGCCGCTGAACACGTCATAAACAAACGGGACAATGACGGTGCGGAAGACGAAAACGTACTAGTTCGACACGCCGACGGTCCTGATCTTTCCATCGTCGCGTGCTTTGAGGAGCGCACGGTACGTTGCGAGACGGCGCTCGTGTCCAGACATAGGGTCATGGATTAAGAACAGATCCACATAGTCTGCACACTCGGTACAGATTAAGTACGGCCGTTAAGACTGCCATCAAAAGGCTCACCGAAGCCAAGCTTGGCGAGAGACGTGTCTACTGCCTTGAGTGTGCTTTCGTACCCGTGATTCGGGTTTAAAATTTTCGTCGCTGTAGAGATGTTCAGAGTTCTGGTAGACTCATGGGCGTGAACGCGGTACTTACTGACAAATATTTCTGAGCGCGGGAGGCCGCTTTGGCGAATAGCGGCCCCGACGTCGCTTTCGTTGCGATAAGCCTGCGCGCTGTCCACGTGCCTAGGTGCTCGAAGGTGAGTGAGTCCAGGACACGAGCTTCGCGCGCACTGCGTACCGGTAACCAGCGGCGAGAGCCTCGAGAACACTGGGCTTTGTGGTGTAATTCTGATAGACACCGAAACCGAGGAGCGGCATCAAGTATCCTGAGAGATGGTATGCGTTTTCTCTCTGCAGGAGAATAGTCACAGAGATTGCGAACCTGAGCTCAGCTTCACGGTCGATGAAATGGTCAGCGCTGCAGAGGCCATGGTGGTGGTGTCTTCCCAAGCGTGAGATAAACGTGGGTGCTATCGCTATCAGGCCCAAGCGGCCCTCAGCGCGGCTCCGGAGAGGGTGTGGGTTGAAGGTGAGTTGCTATGTGCTCGGCCCGGGAGCGGCCGGAACAAGTGGATGTCCGTGCCGGAGTGACGTCACAGCCTTCACTAGCTTCACTAGGAATAGGACTTCGAAACACTCTACATATCATATGTATCGGCCTTGCTTGCAACTTGTCGTGATGATAATTCAACGAGAAATGTAATTGCCAGGCCGGCCTTGGATCCGGGCATGGACTAATGCTCCCATGCAAGCCTACGGCGCATCCACAGGGTTCCAGCTGATGGCGCCTGCCTTCCCGCGATCGAGCGCATCAAGCTGCGCCATGTCCTCCGCATCAAGGGCAAAGTCGTACAGCTCCGCATTCGAGCGGATGCGCGCAGGTGTCGCGGACTTGGGCAGCGGGACGAAGCCGCGCTGGAGCGACCAGCGGATGAGAATCTGCCCGGGGTCGCGCGCGTGCTGCGGATCGCGAGTATTCATGGTCAGAGAGGGGAAAAAAAGAAAGAAAGAGCTCGCGGACCTTTGCTGCGACGCGCTTGATGGCGGGGTCGCTCATTGCGCCTCGCACGAGCGGGCAGTACGCCTGGACGACGATGCCGTGCTCGCTGCACCACGTCGCGATTTCCTTCTGCTGGCAAAATGGATGCAGCTACGCGCCGTGTTAGACTTCAACCCATCTCGAGCGCGACATAAACTGATTCTCCCAACATACCTCGATCTGGTTGACCGCAGGCAGCTCGAGGCCGGCAGCCTGAATCTCTTGCAGGTGGCGTATGCCGCTAAGCATGTCATAAACAAACAGGTCAATGATGGTGCGGAAGACGAAAACGTACTAGTTCGACACGCCGACAGTCCTTATCTTTCCATCGTCGCGTGCTTTGAGAAGCGCACGGTACGTTGCGAGACGGCCGTCGTGTCCGGACATAGGGTCATGGATCAAGAACAAATCCACGTAGTCTGCACACACGGTACAGGTTAAATACGGCTGTTTAGAATGCCATTGGAAGGCTCACCGAAGCCGAACTTGGCGAGAGAATTGTCTACTCCCTTGAGTGTGCTCTCATACCCGTGATTCGGGTGTAGGATCTTCGTCGCTGAAAAGGAGGACTTGACGTTCCGTTAAGTGGGCGCGAACGCAATACGTACTGACAAAGATTTCTGAGCGCTGGAGGCCACTTTGGCGGGTAGCCGCCCCCACGTCGCTCTCGTTGCGGTACATCTGCGCGCTGTCCACGTGCCTAGGTCCTTGAGAGTGAGTCAGTCCAGGACACGGATTCGGGCGCCTGCGTACCGGTAACCAGCGGCGAGAGCCTCGAGAACACTGGGTTTGGCGTTGTAGTTCTGAAACACACCGAAACCGAGGAGCGGCATCAAGTATCCTGGCAGATGGTATGCATTTATCTCTGCGGGAGAATAGTCACAGATACTGCGAACCTGAGCTCAGCTTCACGGTCGATGATATGGTCAGCGCTGTTGAGGCCATGGTGGTGATGTCTTTCCAAGCGCGAGATGCGTGGGCGCCATCACTCGCAAGCGTTATATACTGCGCTCAGTTTTCCCTGGTGTGAATGACGCGGCCTCAGAGACGTGGTTGGTAAGTTGTAGGCCCGGGAGCGGCCGGACACTGAACGAGCCTCCGGGCCGCTAGCCGCGCCGGATTGACGTCACAGTCTTTACCACCAACCTGCATCTCGCCGCCACGACTTCAACACATCCAACATGCCTTCAGCTCTCGTCCTCCTTGCGCACGGCACTGAAGAAATGGAATTGTATGTTTCTTCTCATCGCGCATCGGTCCCTGCTGACCGTCGACAGTACCATCACCTACGATACTCTCGTCCGCGCAGGCGTCCAATGCACCTCGGCTCTCATCGTTCCCAAGTCGGAGAAGGATCCGGAGACGCGCTGGGCAGTTTGCTCGCGTGGCGTGCGGATCGTGCCTGATGTGTCCCAGGCCGTGCTCACGACAGAGTATATTGTACGTTCCCCCGCTGCCTGACGCGAATGCCGCAGACTCAGTCGCGGTACTGTTTCGCTCTCTTTCTTTGCCGCTGTATGCGATTAGGAACGATTTGATGCCGTCATAGTGCCAGGAGGAGCGAAAGGTGCCGAGACGCTGTCGCAATCCCCGCTCGTCCAGCAGATCGTAAGCGACTTCTTCAAGGCTGGCCGCGTTGTGGCCATGATATGTGCCGGTGCGTTGAACTCCCATTAGACCAAACCGATGGTCTCATAGACCTGAAGGGAGCCTCGCCGCGAAGACGGCCAAGCTGCTCAACCAGCCCATCACGTCCCATCCCTCGGTCAAGTCAGAACTTGAGAAAGGTTAGCTCAAGTGTTGCACGAGAGCGTGCGCTTACAATTCACTCGCATAGATTTTGACTACCGCGAAGACCCTGTCATCATCTCTGGGAACCTCATCACCAGGTGCGTCCGCCCTTTTACCGCATTCGCGTTCCCATTGACACTGCCTTTTGACTCAGTCGAGGACCAGGTAAGATTATCGGCGCTATGTTAAAGGCGACTATGCTCACTGACCCTCTCGATTTGACAGGGACCGCATTCCCTTTCGCGTTTGCCCTGGTTGAGCGGCTCTGTGGGGTCGAGAAGCGGCGCGAGGTCATCGAGCCGATGGTCTTCCCATCTCGAACTCCCCTCTGTTGAACTGCGCTTTGAGAAGAAGGACAAAATCATGTACAACCATTGAAGTCGACCCAGCGAATACGACTGTGCTCCTACTCTACCGGAACCAAGCAATGTTCTCCTGTCATCCAACGACAATCATCCACGGCGATAGGCATTCCCATACATGACAAAATGGGATTCGGGGATGTCATCGTGAACGAGGTAACCGGGAGTCAGCTTAACACCGATCATCCGCCGTTAACGCCTGGTCGTGTGTGGGCTACTACTGTACCTGTACTGAACGTGGGCGATGTACTGGAGAACTCGCTTTGGCCCCTGAATATGTGATTTTGCGGTTTCGACCACAATCATTTTTTTTGCGGGGCCTCAACGTACCAGGGCATGCTGCTATTTGCATGGGAAAGGACGTCGAAGCTTTACATCTGGAAATATGTCAAAATATGAAGACTCGATGCGCACGGATGGCCGGGTTGTTGACGCGCGCGTGATGACGCAATTCCTTGACTGGAAGTGCATGAACGTACAATCTTTCACGGTAGCATGCACGCTATAAAGACCCCGTCTTCCCTCGTAGCCACCACCAACCGATAACCCTCACAACAATGGGTAGAGTCGTCGTCCTCGGCGCAACTGGGCCCAGCGGGATTCTCCTCGTCCGCGCTGCCCTCGCCGCGCAGCACACCGTCGTCGTCTACGCGCGCAACCCGTCCAAGCTCCCCACCGACCTCGCCGAACACCCCTCTGTCACCGTTGTCCAAGGCGAGCTCCAAGACGCACCCGCGCTCTCCGCTGCCCTGGCAGGCGCGGACAGCGTCATCAGCGCGCTCGGCCCGTCGTCGAGGACCCCGCCCGGCACGCCGACTGCCAAGGGATACGCGGTGGTCCTCGACGCGATGCGCGCGCAGGGCGTCACGCGGATCGTGGCCCTGGGCACGGCGAGCATCACGGACGAGCACGACAAGTCGGACCTGAGGTACCGGGCGATGGTCTGGACAGTGTGGGCAGGCGTGAACGCGGCGTGGAAGGACATCGTCGCGGTGGGCGACGTCGTGCGCGGGGCGGAGGACTTGGAGTGGACGATCGTGCGTGTGCCGATACTCACCAACTCAGAGTCGACGGCGGCGCACGCGGGGTATGTGGGAGATGGCAAGTCGGGGGTGACGCTGAGCAGGGCGGCGTTCGCGGCGTTTGTCGTTGGGGAGCTCGAGAAGAACGAGTGGGTCAGGAAAGCCCCGCTGCTTACTTCGGCTTGAGGGGATTTCAGCATCGACATCATCGACCAAGAGCATTGGCACGTTTTCTTTCCCTCTAGGCTGTATACTTTCTAGCCGTGTATTGTGACGTTTAATATTCTGGGAACAAGTCCGTCTGACTGCCTAGGATGAGAGTTCTCTGTAAGTCTGGCCGTGACGTCGGAGGTCACCATTAATTGCCACTTCGGGGTTCACATCGAGCGACAACGCTCATCTGGCACAAGGTACTCCCCGGGACTTCGTATGCACTTTCATCATCGCTGACAGTTACTCTCTCTCTCCAATTCAACTTCGGTGGCTCGTCAAGCTTCAAGAGACTCTGCCTACCCCTCTTAGAGCCCCCTTCCTGGTGCAATGCACGACCTCCCCTTCGACGTCCATGCGTTGATAATCCAATGGGTCTACCTCACCTCTGGAGAGGGTTGGGAGAGTCAGCGCTCCACGCTCAATGCATGTGCGCTCGTCTGTCGCGCCTGGACACCCCTCGCACAGCGGTTTATTTTTCGATGGATTCCCTACATCCCGCGCGGCTCCTCATCAACCCGACCCATCCTCACACCGATCCTCACCGCCGTCCAAAACAATTCTCACCTCGGCACGTACGTCCATGCGCTGCAAATCTCGCCCGCGCCCGCGTCCGCCGACGACGACTACGACGCGCTCATGAGGCTTTGTCCCCACATCGTCATCCTCAGCGTGCAGGATGCATTCGGCAGCGCTCTGGCGCTGCGCGAGTTCGGTGCGCGCCTGAATGCGACCGGGATCCGCCCGCAGACCTTGCGCGCGAGGGGCGAGTGCGGCACCGTGGCGGCCCTCGTTGCTTCCTGGCCGAGTGTACGCTTCCTCGACGTCGCCGGCCACCTTCCGCGCGGAGAATCATGGCCGGTGCTCAAGCTGCCGTATGGGGTCCGCGTCGCTTGGGACGGCATGGGCATGACGAACATGCCGTGGATTCTGTCTCCCGCGAACGACTTTTCCGCGGTGCGGGAGCTTACAGTCGACGGCATCCGCTGGAGGGATCCAACATGCCAACGCGCGTTCGAAACGTTCCCCTTGCGCCAAATTCGGTCCCTGACGGTCCACATATTCTTGCCACCGCAAGATGTTTTCGATCGCTTCGTTAGCCTTGAGAGCTTCAGTGCTTGCAGCTTCCCGATCTCGGAGAGGTCAAGGGTGTCCCTTCCAAGGACGCTCAAACATGTGGGCTACCACATGGATTGCCCATCTCATTGGTCAACATTCACCCGCGATGCGCCGCTCTTGGTGGCTACGCTACGCGATCTGCCCTGCCTCAAGCTCGTCACCGTGACCCGCCACCTATCTCCGGAGGCTTTGCAGCAGCTGGAGCAATGGTCCTCTGAAGCCGGGATCGAGATGATCATATACCCGGAGACCAAGTCGTCTCTGGTAAGTTCTTTCTATGGACTTTGCACGCCACAATACTGACAAGCCGAGCCGCAGCATTCTTGGAGCTTGGAGGCTGGATGGGTTTAGGAAGTGAAGTGAGGCGATTCGTAATTGCTACCCCTGCAGCTAAAACTCAATTGGATTATGACCTCCTCTTTGCAAGGGCGCCCATCATGCATCATGACCAGCGCCTGTACAAGAGCCTGTTTGAGAGGGCTGGGTCCTAGCCATACGCGCGCATGCCCGCACATGTCGCCGAGGAGCAAGCAGGAGGAACGCCAAAGAGGATGGACGCCCACTAATTCGTATTCCGGACGATGATGGTGCGAAAATCGGAAATGGCAAGGCTGCGGCCAGAGAATCAGAGCCACGAGCCGAAGACGAATAAAACTGCCAGATATTTCACAGTAGGGGGGTTATCAATATTACATATGCAGATATACTGGTACATGAAGTGTTGAAGATGACATATTAAAACATCAAAATGCCATATTAAAACATCAAAATGCCATGTGCCCAGCGTTCTTGCGAGACCCAACAGCATATACGATCGTCTGACTTGCGAAGAGACCGATCGTGACGCCAACCGCGACTTGGATCATGCGCATACCGAGCGTGAAACTGCTGT
Source organism: Auriscalpium orientale (assembly GCA_019915035.1). Classification (NCBI taxonomy): domain Eukaryota; kingdom Fungi; phylum Basidiomycota; class Agaricomycetes; order Russulales; family Auriscalpiaceae; genus Auriscalpium; species Auriscalpium orientale. Next base: position 57,596 of record JAHLMH010000027.1, on the reverse strand, counting down.
AGTACTGCTGCACAGAGCTGTTGTAGTTGCCCGTGAGACCGCCAGCTTGCGCAAGACCGGACTAATAAAGCAGACCTATGTGAGCCCGGATCGTACATGTCGAGGAGACGCGGGCGACGTACCGGGACAAGGAACAGTACGCCTGTGACCATCGACGTGAACGCGGTGCCCCTCGACCAGCGGGAGTAGAAGTTGCCCAGTAGCCCAATCACCAGAGCGCCGGCCGCCGACGCGATGTCGCCGCGATCCGATAGCACTACATTCGCACCCTTGTTCGCAGCGTACGAGCAGCACGAGAAGAGTACCATGACGAAGAGGCGCGACGAGTGAAGACTTTGCAGGTTCGAGAGCGACGAGCACATAGAGTAGAGTGGCACAAGAAAGAACATCGTCCACCAGGGGAAGGGTTGGCGGTACCAGGGGAACGCAGGGTCACGATAGCAGCCTAGGACGATGTCAGTACGAGCGAGGATGGTCGTACAATTGAGCAAGACGAACTCTTCATGATGTGCAGAGAGTTGGTTGCGTCCGCAAAACCGAAGGTGCCGGCGAAGGTCTGCGTTGTGCCATTATAGTCCGTGAAGGCACCGTGTATGTAGGTGGGGGTGGGATTGTTCATAAGCTCGAGTGCGTCGTGAGCTTTACGGTTGACAACGAGGTAGAAGTCCGAGCCAATTGTCAAACCAAAACCCTGCCGAGACAGCTTCATAAGAAGGGCCGTCGCAAAATTCGCTGACAAGACCTACCAGGAAGAATGTGTAGATGATGGCGTATACAAGACGCACAGACCCACACAAAATATTTCTGGAGGTCAGCTCCAAGGAACTGATCACTACATTTGGCTGTAAGCGGGCCCCCATTATAGCCTGTAGGGAAGGAACGTACGGATGGTGAACCCAGGAAGGATTAGAACGACGCCAGCGGACGAGATGGCTGAGTAACAGAAGATGCGACCAGGTATGCAGCTCAGCGCTCGAGCAAGGAACGATACGATGATAGATGCAGAGATCCTACACGGAGCGTGAGCAAAGCTTGGAGAACTGGAAAAAAAGACGGTTGCGTACTCGTAGACATTCGCATAGATCGCACTCTTCGAAGCCGACTGAAGGCCCAAGTACTGCAGCACGCACGCACAGGCCCCACTGATCCACATGTCGATGAAGCTTCCACCAAACGCAAGCGGGCAGATGACCGACGCGCACACGAATGCCAGCAGACAGCGCGTGAAGAGCGAGTAGAGCGGCGGCGACTTCACAATCTTTTCGAGCATTGTTATGCCTTGGTTGCAGCTCACGTCGTCGCGGAGAACCGCGCGGAAGAGATCGTGTATCTTGGTGAGCGCAGTCAGCGCGATGCGGCCGCCGGCGCGCACGAAGTGTAGCTCAGAGGTGCGTGTGTCGCCGTCAGTGAAGGAGACCAGGATCAGATTGGGCAAGTACACAAAGGACGCTTGAACGCCGAGAATCTTGGATGCGGAGAAAAGCTGAGCCTCTATGCGGTGGGAAGGCGCGCCGAAAGTGAGGAGCGCCTTGGCGAGGGCCAGAACGAACTTCTGCCTATTCACGGTCGCTGCGCAAACGTCAGGATTGCTCATCCCTTCAAGCAAGGAGCCGCTTACTCTCGGGGTGTTTCCGAATTGCGCGATGCACCTTCCTTTGACGGAGCATGAAGCCCAACGCGGCGTCGTCACTATCGTCGTCAGAATCGAAAACATCGTCGGCTAAGTCGTGTCCTTCTTGTACCTCCTCATCGCCGCCATTACCCCAAAGCAAAGAGGGGTATTCGCGCTTGCAATACGGCTCACGTCGCTTTGCAGGGTTGCCGTCCGGCGCCGCGGCCTTTCCACCACCTGGCAGAGAAGACGCGGGGTGCGATGGTCGGTTTGGGCGCAGGATTGACGGGATAGATGAAGAATCTGGAGGGATGGTAGGTGCAGTGGAGCCACTGACATCAAGTGGGTCGATGCGCGAGAGCATGCGTGCTCTGTGCTGGCCCTCGTGCGACAGAGCGATGGAGTTGTGGCCGGAGTGTGAGGCATGCGGCATATCTTCCTCGGAAGGGACGCCGCGGGGAAAGGGGATTTGTTGCTGGTCGGAGGTGGGTGTCATCGAGTAGTTTTGGAATGGCGGTGAAGGCAGCGGTTCGTCCATGGCAGAGCTGGTATGGAGCCCAGGCATCGTCACAGCCACAGATTGTCGCCGCCCAGTTCCGTTCCCTGATGCCATCGCTGCAGCGCTTCGTCCCAGGACTTGTAGGATTTCCAGGCGATAATGCGACTGTGATGGAGGTGGGATAGAGAGTGTCGGTGACCGTCGGTCAGGCTGAGGTTGAGGCTGACGGCCTGCCTGAGCCTGCACTCGAGGTCCTCTTGTCAGGTGATCGTGTCATGAGGACCGGGGTCCTCGTCGCCGTGCCCACTGCCGTCACGGTCACACACGGTCACTTCAGCCACCTTCACGGTTTCCTTAGACAACAGCGCCATGTTCGAGCACCTCGGGAGCGCCGCCTGCGGCATGTACCCAGTCGATTTTCCCAGAGACCTGGGGCCTAGTCTCCGTGGCCGACGGCGACTTGCAAGACATAAGTGATTTCCCAGATCTATTCAGGGCGTCACTAGACCCTAACCTTACGCTAAGGTCCTTCCAGTCTGCTGAATAAACTCTCGCATCCTCCCCTACTACAAATCACGATGAGCATCGACACCGCGGCGCTCGAAAAAGCCCTCCTCACAGGTCGCTGGGATGCTGGCGCGACTCAAAACCCGCTCGTTGGACTCGCGAAAAAGGTCGTGGATGGCGCGTTTCGAGAGTTCTTGACCTCCCCACTATCACGAGAGGCATTCCAGGTTAACTTCAATAGCCAAGACGCAGCGCTGAAGGACTGGTTTGCGTTCTCTGTACCATCCGCTGGTGGTGAGCTTGAGGAGGAGATCGTACGCCTACTTGCGGCAGTAGCATGTCTGAACGCTTTTCTGCAGGCGAACTGGACCGGCCCTGATCTGGACGTGCAGGCTTTATCCATTCTCACGTTCGCACCTCCGCAGGACATCACAGAGGAATCCATACACCAGAAGTCCGTCTCCGAGCTCGCGTACGGTGGCGAACCCGCGTACCACCTCGCCGCTGTGCCGTTCTTCTTCCGCGTAGCGCAAATCATTCTAGATCTTCCCTTTCACCATCTGCAGTCCGTCGAGTGGTGGCGGCTACGCGCTTGGAACGTGCACCAGCAGATTTTGGATGAGCCCGTCGCGTTGGCCCCGGGATCGCTATCGGCGTTGGAGAAACTTGCAAATGCGTACGCCTCCGACCAGGATCTCGTCGGACGGCTGTGGCTCGAGCGCGGCTTGCTGGAGCATCATTTGGCAAACGATCGAGCCGCTTTGGAGTACTTTGTGCGCGCAGCGCGGGCGACGGAGCTGCAGTACGAACTAACCGGTGCGCTCGGGAAGCGGACGAAGTTCCAGCAACGGGATCTCACACAGCTGGTGCTGCTCGCGGAAAGTCGCAAGCGACCGGAGCACGAGGAGAAGTTGCCAAAGGAGACTAGGGACACAAGTGTTGACACAGCATCAAATGCCAATGTACCAGAGACACTCGCGCTCAACGACGATACGCTGCTCGAGCAGACCGAGTTCACATCTTCAAATCCCGCCGCGCCCGACTCACTCCTTGGCCACTTGGACCCATCCGCCCAACCCGCCCTCCACCCACTTGACCAGGCGATCCTCCTCTCCCTGTGCCTCAATGTCCGCAACACCTCGCCTACCCACGGGCTCACTAATGAGCAGATGTCGCCGTATATCGCACGTGTCATCTCACACCCGGAGAACTGGTCTGTGCACACCGTCGCACTTCTCCTACGCGCGCGTCTCGAGTCTGGCCGCACGCGGACCGTCGAGCGATCCGTACTCCAGCTCCAGGCGCTCGTCGAGCAGATGCCCACAGCCGACTCAACGCTATCTGAGCGCCTGCTTTTCATCCACTGCATACCGCTGCCGAGCAAGTGGGAGCTGGAGCGCGAGCTGGCGCACAGATTCCTCTCGATTGGCGTCGTCAAGTCCGCGCTGGAGATCTTCGAGCGCCTCGAGTTGTGGGAGGAGGCTGTCAAGTGTTGGCAGGCGATGGAGCGGAGCGACAAGGCGCTCGCCGTGGTGCACGACCTGCTCGAGGGCCGCAAGGCGGAGGCCGACAGCGTACTGTTGCGCGGCAAGGCGATATCGGGCTCTCGGCGCGTCGCATATGACGCATCGCGCGAGGCGAAGCTGTGGTGCCTCCTAGGCGAGCTCGAGCCGGAGAAGGCGGTCGAGCACTTCAAGCGCGCGTGGTCTGTGTCGGGCGCCACGTCGGGGCGTGCGATGCGCTCGCTCGGCGGCTACTACTTCGCGCGAAATGAGTTTGCGGAGGCGGTCGTCTGCCTGCGGCGCGCCGTCGCCATCAACCCGCTGCTCTCGCGCTCGTGGTTCATCCTGGGATGCGCGTGCGTGCGCGAGGAGCAGTGGGAAGTCGCGCGGGAGGCGTTCGCCCGCTGCGTAGCGCTTGATGACGAGGATGGGGAGAGCTGGAATAACCTTGCCAGTGTGTATCTTCGGATGGGCCGAATACAAACACGGAAGCAGGTCGATGATGAAGAGGTATATCCGATACTGGTTCACTCCCTTGTCATTCCTCGCTGATGCACAATCAGGATGAAAGCGATGGAACTGAGGTCGTTGTCTCCGGCGATAAGGCACCCGAAATTCCCTTCGAGAACAAAATGCTGGCATTCCGTGCCCTCCAGCAGGGCCTCAAATTCAGCTATGACAATTGGCGCATGTGGATGAATTATACCGTCGTGGCCATGGACGTCGGCGAGCTCTCCGAGGCATGTCGCGGACTTGGGCGCGTCGTCGAGGAGCGTGCCGCGAAGATCGGGGCGGACAGCGTCGATGCGGACGTGCTTGACCGGCTCGTCGACGCCGTAACCCGCGCGCCGGTGGATCCCGACGAAGCGGTAGAGGGTGATGGCACCGGGAACGGGACGCACAACCCCAACGAGGGGCACGGCTTACTGCGGCGCGTCGAGGACCTCTTCACGCGCGTGCTCCTCCCGCGCGTCGCGTCGCCGCGCATCTTCCGCGCACGGGCGCGCCTGCTCACATGGCAGGGCCATTGGGAGGAAGCGCTGCAGGCGCACCTAGAAGGCTACCGCACAGGCATCGCGGGACGCATGGAGAAGGGCGAGACGGACGTCGCGCGGTGGCGCGAGGCCGTGCAAGAGGTGGAGGACGTCGTGGACGTGCTGGTCAACTTTGGGCCGAGGGTTGAGGGGTTCAAGTGGAAGATACAAGCGAAGAGCATCCTAAGGACGTTCATGGGGCGGACGCGGGACTTCGAGGATGAGCCTGAGTGGGCGAAGCTTGTGGCTCTGCAGGAGGAGTTGAAGAAGGACTCAGAAGATTGATCTTGGGCAGTGGGACGTCACGCAAAAAATGTATCTCTAGTGGTCTGAGCATTTGATGTAGCGGTACTACTGTATGGTATGGATCTCACATTGATTAGATGCAAACTTCAATGCCAGGGCCCAACTGCGCCTCGTCGGGTATATTATTATCACGGTCACGGGGCTGCTGACATAAGAATTTGCCTTCACTTCGTGTTGGCTTCCGAATTTCGTGACACTGACCGTCTGCGGGAAGGCGGCGGAGGTCTTATCGTATACTCCTTTGTCCGACTCACCCAAAGTCAGTGGAGGGCTCTTACCAGTGGGCCTTTATGTACAGCCGGCCTGCAATTCTGCATGCATCTGCTGCATTCGACCTGCTCACGGGACCATGCGCTAGACGGCTGTTCTCCTCCACGGTAGGCCGTCGTGCATCGAGTGTCGACGCCGAGCAGAACAAGATATTCTCCAAGACCGTTCTACTACCTCGCACCACGTTCCCGCAATGGATTGACGCCCCGAAGACCGAAGCCATGCTGAGGAGGAAGACATGCGACGACCTCTATAGGTGGCAGGTGAGTGGTATCACTATACGACTCGACTTGTTCCTGAACTGCACCTTAGCGTGACAATGCAACGGGCCTTTCTTTTGTGTTACATGACGGGCCCCCATATGCCAATGGCGATCTACATATGGGTACCGCAACGTCCACACCATTCGCACCCGTCATTTCTCAAAGCTACGTGAACAGGACACGCCCTGAATAAGATTCTGAAGGATATCATCAATCGTTATCATCTTTCTTTGGGACATCGTGTTCAGTACGTTGCACCTGGTTCTCCTTCTACGAATTACTGACAAAGTTGTAGCTACATCCCTGGGTGGGATTGTCATGGCCTGCCTATAGAGAACAAGGCATTGCAAGGGCATGTCCGTGGTACTTGCTGCTCGTGTTACAGTCCAGCTCCTGACCGTCGCAGAACAGGACCATGGCTCTCTGTCTGCGGCCGAAATCAGGTCTCTGGCAAATGATACCGCCGCTAGCGCCGTACAAGGTCAGAAGCAAGTGTTTCGTGAACTTGGGATCATGGCGGACTGGGACAATGAGGAGGGGACATACCGCACACTAGGTGCGTGTGTTACTTGATGTTGTGCCGCCCGACCTGTCTGAACTCCATAGACCACGACTACGAGATGCGGCAACTTCGCGTATTTCAGAAGATGGTCGAACGCGGTATGACAACTTAGTTCTTCATCACGCATATATTGACCTAGGTACAATAGGTCTGATCTACCGCCACTATCGACCTGTCCACTACTCGCCGTCCTCTCGTTCTGCCTTGGCCGAAGCTGAGCTGGTGTACAAGGACGATCACGTGTCTCATTCTGTGTACATCGCGTTCGACTTGGCCATGACAGCTGATGGCACGTCCGCGCCCCTTCGTGCGTTGATCGCAGACCAGCAGAGAGTTCGGCTGCTCGCTTGGACAACGACTCCCTGGAGCCTGACCGCCAACATGGTAAGTCTTCCTTGACAAAATTCGCTGCCGGTCTGACTGGGATCAACAAGGGCATCGCTGTCCATCCCGAGATGGCATACGCACTGGTCCGCCAAATAGACAAGCCCGATGATAGCGTTTTTGTCGTCGCCGTGGAGCGTCTCGAAGCTCTCCGTCAGGTGATTGGTGAAGTAAAGATCCTCGGCGAGATCCAAGGTGCGGAAAAGCACCCTACACATGGCGCATACATACAACGTTCTCTTTGACAGGATCTGACCTTGCCGGCGCATCCTACCAACCTCTCTTCTTTCCCCTTTCCGGGGAAGCTCCATTCCAGTTCTTGCCAGTCATCCCATCCTCGCACGTAACCAACGAGTCAGGGACGGGTCTGGTCCACTGCGCCCCAGCGCATGGCGGCGAAGACTACAACGTCTTCCGCGGCTTGGGCTTGATCAGCTCGCAGAATAGCATCGTGTGCCATGTCGGCGCAGATGGCGCGTTCACGGACAAGGTCATTGATGTGGTTGGAAGCGAGGCTGGGCAAAGCCCTGATCGGAAAGGCGGTCCTGGATGAAGGCTCCCGTGCTGTCTCGGAGCTTCTCATCGACATGGGCGTCCTCGTTAAGCGACAGCGTATAAAGCATCGGTATCCGTATGATTGGAAGACGGACAAGCCTATCATAGTCACGTCAGTACACTCCCTGACTATATGCTTCCCACCTCATGAATGTTTGAACAGCGCGACGTCACAGTGGTTCGCCAATTTGGACAATATCAAAGACGACGCAGTCGCTGCTATTCAGAGCGTGCAGTTCTACCCTGATATATGTGCGCACCAGCGTTTTCATTCGTCGCTTACGATTTGACTGGGATTTACTAGCGCGCAATCGGCTCGAGTCGTTCATCAAGGGCCGCTCTGAATGGTGTATCTCGCGCCAACGCGTCTGGGGCGTACCGATACCCTACCTTTATCACCCCGCCACAGATCGCGCGCTTCTAGACAGCGACGCACTTAGCCACATCTTGCCCGTCCTGCAAGAGAAAGGTGTTGCTCACTGGTGGACGGGGCCCGTCGAGGACTTCCTCCCGCCGGCCCTGCAGCGTGAAGGAGGCTGGCAGAAAGGAACTGACACAATGGACGTGTGGTTCGACAGCGGGTCGTCATGGGCGTTGTTGGAGGAGCGGAGTGGCTGGGCTGCCAAGGGCAGATGTTTGTCTGGAAGGCTCCGATCAGCATCGAGGCTGGTTCCAGAGCCAGCTGCTGACCGCCGTAGGCTCTGCGTCGGTTGCTGGGACGGCGAAGGCGCCGTATGGTGCATTGTTGACGCATGGAATGGTCCTTGACAAGGATGGGAAAAAGATGAGCAAGTCGTTGGGAAACATCATCAGCCCGATGACAATCCTGAAAGGTGGCAAGGTGGGCTCATCCGCGCATTTTGTTCTCGACGTGGCTCATGGGAGTTGGGGTAGGACAAGAAGAAGGAACCCGCGTATGGAGCAGACGTGCTGCGTCTCTGGGCTGCGACGGTCGAGTACTGGCGCGACATGTCTCTGGGCCCGAAGATCCTGGCACAAACTGCGGAGTCGCTGCGGAAGATCCGCAATTCAGCGCGCTTTATCTTGGGGAATATTGGCAGTTCGCCGCCGCAAGGTGCCGTGCCTGCCGACCAGCTCACCATAGTGCGTCTTAGTGCCTTGAATTCAAAAGTGACATGCTGAGAAGGGCAGCGCCTCAGGCTGACAAGTATGTCATGCATCATCTATACGAGCTAGAGCAAACCGCGCTAGATGGATATGCTACGTACAACTTCGCGAAAGGTTTGTCTCCTCCTTTGCATACCATGAACCGGAACTGACTCGATGGGTGACTTCAGTCGTCAATGGACTGACGAATTTCACGAACACCACCCTTGCAGCCTACTTTGATATGAACAAGGACAATCTATACGCCAACGACGTCGACAGTCTGAGCCGCCGTTCGACAGTGACAGTCCTACAACATGTGCGTATTCTCTACACCACCTCTGCATCCCGATGTGCTGACCCTGAGGGCGGCAGGTGCTGGATACGATCGTTCATGTCATGGCGCCAGTCCTTCCTCATTTAGCAGAAGAAATTCATGCCGCTCGTCTAGGAAATGACCTCGCAGCCGGATCGTCGGTCTTCTCAGAAGTTTGGACACCGCTTGTTCGTTTTTTCATCAGCATCTCACACCGGCGTGCTCAAAGTCGCGCCTTGTAGGGTCCGCAGTGGCAGAATCAAATGGTAGAGAACGAAATGGGTGCACTTCTGGGGGTTCGGAGCGCTGTGCTTTCTCTGCTCGAAAATGCAAGGACCGCTAAGTTCGTCACGTTAGTATTTGAGCTATCGCAAGCTGATGTTTGTGCGCAGACAATTGAGCAGTTCCCTGGAAGCTGAAGTGGACATCATCCTGCCGTCAGAAGCCGCTGGTCGTCTCTCGGACCTCTTGAGACGAGAAGGCAAGCTACGTGCTTCTTATTCGTGTATTATATCTCACAAGCTTCGTGCAGAGCAATTCCTAAGGACCCTGTTGATCGTTTCGGATGCAACCGTCGTCGATGGGGACGGTGCTCTCGGATCCATGTCCCCTGCCTGGTGTTACAGCGGGTCCGTGAGCGTACCAGGTCAGTGCCTTGCAACTTGAAACCCTCCTTTGGCTCATACGTTGTCCAGGATGGGACGATGAAGTGGGGATTCGTGTCCGACCAGCTGTTCAAGAAAAATGCCCTAGATGCTGGACGTACAGTCGGCCAGAGGAGGACGTCTTGTGCCAACGATGCGCAGAAGTTGTCCCTCACATCTCGTAGACTACCTTAGATTGCAATAATCCATACCACCACCGCATGTAAATTATCATTCACACAACTCAATAACAGTCTGTTGGCCTAAAGGCGACGCCGATACGCGTCGGTACGCGCTTGTCACGCTGGCGCCGTCTCTTCCTCTCGACCACGTCCGCCGTCGGTGCTGGTCGCTGCCACTTGTGTTCTCTGCGAATCATCGTATGCTGCGCAGCGTCCAGCATCTTGTTCGTCGACTCACACGAGCGCAGGCGCGGGCACATCTGATAACAGCCCAACGCGTCGAGTCACGCTCGCTATTTGCCCGGCCATATTTGGCGGCCCACAACCCTCTCAGCAGACTCATTTCATCCCGCACCATGACCTCCGTCGAGGCTGCCACCCAGGCGCTCTCCGCCCTTTCAATCACGCCCTACGCCGCCGTCGAACATGCCCACGCCGCGTCCCCCGCCGCGTGGAAGGACACCCTCCAGAGCACGCCCACCGCCCCGAGCGACTTCGAGCTGATCAAGGTGCTCGTGTTCAAGCCCAAGACAGCGAAGAGCGCAACCCCCGTCCCCGTCGTGGTCATCGCGCGCGACGAGACCGAAACGAGCTCCGGCGCGCTGGGCAAGAAGCTCAATCTGAAGGAGCTCAGGCTTGCCTCGGAGGATCTGCTATCTGAGTTCTTTGCACTAGACAAAAACTCCCGTACGCATGTCTAACAACTCCACATACGTGCCGTCTTCGCTGATCTTGGAACAGTGTCCCCGCTTGCACTCAACGAGGAGACGTTCCCCAAGGTCGTAACCGTCGTCGACGCCTCCCTCGCATCCACCACGACCCCGTTCGCCGTCCATGCTCTGTCCTCTACTTCCACCCTCTTCCTGTCGGGAAATGACATCTTGACATACCTCCGCAAACTCGAGACGCACGATACCAAGCTCCAGGAAATCGACTTTGCCGCACTGAAGACGGAGGCGGCGGACGGTGCCGCCGCTCCCGCAAAGCCGGCTGAAAAGAAGGAGAAAAAGGTCGTGGAAAAAGAGGACGCGAAGATCGAGGGTGCCGTTCAAATCGCCATCGGCGTGAAGAAGGAGGTCGACTTTGCGGCTTGGTATACCAATGTGCGTCTCCCTCTCTGTCGACGAACCGTGCGCTCAAAATGGCGTGTAGGTCTTGATCAAGGCAGACATGTTGGACTACTACAGCGTCAGCGGATGCTACATCCTGAAGCCTTGGTCGTACAGCATTTGGGAGATCATCCAAAGATGGTTTGACGAGAAGATCAAGGAGCTCGAGGTTGAGAACGCCTACTTTCCAATGTTCGTCTCGCAAAAAGTTCTTGAGCGCGAAAAAGACCACATCGAAGGATTTTCTCCCGAAGTAGCATGGGTTACTCGAGCGTGAGTTCTGCGTTGCCTCTGGCCCCATGGCACAGCTGAAAGTAGCGCACTCTAGAGGACAGTCCGATCTTGAAGAACCCATCGCCATCCGTCCCACATCTGAGACTGCTATGTATCCTTGTGAGTGCTTCAGCCTCTGCCGAGACAGAGCCTTACACGACTGTCAGACTATGCCAAGTGGATCAAAAGCCACCGAGACCTCCCCTTGAAATTGAATCAATGGAACAGCGTCGTGCGGTGGGAGTTCAAGAACCCTCGTACGTGATTGTATCCCATCTCGGCCTATGCGCCTTGCTGAGACGTGATGTGCAGAGCCTTTCCTCCGGACAAGAGAGTTCCTGTGGCAAGAAGGCCATACCGCCCATCTCACGAAGGCTGAAGCTGACAAGGAGGTTCTTGAAATTCTCGACCTCTACCGACGAGTGTACGAGGAGTTGCTTGCTGTGCCCGTCATCCCTGGCGTGAAGTCCGAGAAGGAGAAGTTCGCGGGTGGACTGTACACCACCACCGTCGAGGGCTTCGTTCCGACCTCCGGTCGCGGCATTCAAGCGGCAACGTCACATTGTCTTGGACAGAACTTTTCCAAGCCCGAGATGTTCAACATCTTCGTCGAGGATCCCAGCGACCCCACAGGCCAAGGCAAGACTTACGTCTGGCAGAACTCGTGGGGTCTGTCCACGCGCACGATCGGCGTCATGGTGATGGTGCACGGTGATAACCAGGGCCTCGTTCTCCCCCCGCGAGTTGCCAGCGTCCAGGCCGTCGTCGTGCCTTGCGGCATCACCGCGAAGACGACAGACGCGCAACGCCAGGAGATCAACGACAAATGCAAAGAGCTCGTTGTGCGACTTAAGAAAAGCGGCGTGCGCGCGAAGGCGGACCTGCGTGAGGGTTACACGCCCGGCTGGAAGTTCAACGAGTGGGAGCAGAAGGGCGTGCCGCTGCGCCTCGAGATCGGGCCCCAGGACCTGGCGAAGAAGCAAACGCTGACCGTGCGCCGCGACACGGGTGTCAAGGCGCCCATATCGCTTGCCGATGTCGAGACGGCCGTGCCCGCGCTACTGGAGACGGTCCAGACGGAGATGTTTTCGAAGGCGCAGGAGACATACTGGTCGCGCATCAAGCCGGTGACAAAGTGGGAGGACGTGGTGCCCACGCTGGACGACAAGTGCGTGGTCGTGCTTCCTTGGTGTGAGCTTGAGTCCTGCGAGGACGACATCAAGGAACGGAGTGGCCGTGCGTGAGTGTCTGCAGCTGCGTGATGGTCGAAGGAGCATAGCTGACTAGTGAAATAGCGCCGAACCCCAAGATGAGCGTGCGCCCAGCGCGGGCGCCAAGTCTCTGGCCATTCCTTTCGACCAGAGCCGCTGGGACCCGATCGTCCCCGGGGAGACAAAATGCCCTGCCTGCAACCGCGACGCGAAGCGTTGGACTTTGTTCGGGCGTTCGTACTAACAGGATCTGGGTAATAGTTGTGCCTCGTTGTTTTAGCAGTTTGTACGGATTACTAGAAGTGCGGTGTAGTGAAAGTAGCAGCGAAGTAAATACTTTCCAGGGTAGGTCAACTTTGACCTCGCTGCAAAGTCGTGGGACAACACGGTCACGAGCAAAGAGGTAACGTTCAGCTCGGCTAGCGGCGTGTCGCCTACCTGCCCTCCGCCCCTTCCTCCCTGAGGCCTGAATGGCCACGCCGACCCATGAATCCGATGGCGGATATTCGACTCAGTGTTCGACACAGTACGACGGCGACGAGGATTTCCAAATCGCCGTCCAGCAATACCACGAGACCCCTGAACGCGACGCCGTGCCCGTTGTGCCCGACACATTCGAGGGCTCAACGCAGGTCCTTGGCAAGCGCGAGGCGTCCCCGTCGTCGCCTCGCCCTTATAAACGAATCCGACTGTCCGACAAATTGGCAGGCGGGGCCGAGTCAGCGTCGGGGTCCCACGCGAGTTCGTTCGAGTCACTGACGCTCACGCCGGGGTCAGCAACGGAAGCAATTCCGATTAGCTCTCAGCCCTACATCATTGTACGTCCTCTGTTTCTCAAGCCCGGCCAACCTCGTTCTGAAGATTCTGATGGCGCCAGGCATACGACGACAACGTGACGCGATGGATCGACAAGCGCGACCTGCCCTGGCCCATCCAGTGGGAGATCATGCGTCTGGTGACGGCGGGAAAGATCGACTGGGGCTTCCCGCTCGAGAAGATCGACAAGCTCGTTGAAATAACCAAGGAGAATCCACGGTCGCCGAACGCAAGCATTGCGCCCGGGCTGGAGGACTACTTTGTCGCCAACGTGCCGCTCTCTACGACGCGGCGCCTGTCGAACGAGCTCAAGGCCCGGGTGCGTCGCGCGCCTAACTCTAATAAATTTGGAAACTCATCATTTGCCCCACAGGCGCCATGGTCAGAACTTGACAAGGAGCTTCTTGCTTTCAACCTTTCACCATTCGGCTGTCTCGGCGTCGAGGGAGGAGGTGCATCGGAAGAAGACTGGTACGGCGGGAAGGCGCAATTCTCCATGAAGATATCCGTCGCAAACTCAAACCTGCGCTTTACTCTCGACCAGCCAGAGCTGGGTTCGTCCTCGCGGTTCACACGGCGGTTTGGGTCGGACTCGGTGATCCGGGTTCGTGTCGGGAAGGACGCCCTAGGCACCAAGAACTTTTCGAAACTAGAGGAGCTACTCTTGCGGCCCTTCGTTCTGGGCAGCCGTGTGTACCGCTTTTTCTATGCGAACAAGGAGAGGAACGTCTTTCTGATGGCGACGAATGAGAAGTACGTGGGTGGAAGTCGGGCGATGGTCGAACAGGGACCTAGGACTGCCCTTCGAATGTCGGTTTTTGATTTCCTCTCGTGGCATAACCCACTTGAAGGGAAGCCAGGCCAGGTACTCATTCATTTCCGAGTCATCTCATCATTGGGCTGACTTCAGTTCATCAGTCTCTCGCCAAATGGGCCGCACGTAATGCTCTTGGATTATCAAATTCTATTCCTGGCGTACTCGTTGCTCCCGAAAATATCAGGTCAATACCAGAGATATGTAAGCTTCATATCCTGCACAGGCCATGACCATCCCATCGCTTACTTGATATCAGACTCCACAGACTGGAAGGGAGGCGGGAAGGTTCCCAGCGAGATGGAAATGACGGATGGCTGCGGCCTCGTCAACTCGAAAGCGCTATTTGCCCTCCTCAAGAAAGATCTGTGGGATCAGATCCCCACGGCCTTCCAGTTTCGTATCAAGGGTGCGAAGGTACTTGTTCATTATTTGCTTCTTTGGCCGTCGCTTATGCTTCCGTCGTCAGGGCGTCCTTCTGCGCCATCCCGGGACAGAAGAGAACGAGATGACGGAACCCTGTATCTGGCTTCGACCTTCTCAGATCAAGATCGAGTACCCTGACGGCGTTGACGACCCATCACAACTCACTATCGACGTCCTTCGCGCATCGCGCTTGCAAACTCCCGTTCGTCTGTCGAAAGAAGCCCTGATCAATCTCGCTGAGAACGGCGTCCCGCACGAGGTGTTCAAGAATTTGCTGAAGCTGTCACTTGAAGAGACCGTGGAAGGACTAACCAATTGGGAAGGGGAGGACGGACTCCGCCGGCTGTGGGCAGTCGTTGCCAAGGAGGGCGGCGTCCTGGCCGCACGCATGGCACGAGAAGCCGCCGGAACCGCCCGCGTGCGGGGTTTGCGTGCGTACGATCGGGAGCAGAATGACAGCGATGAGGAGGAGGATCAGGAGGGTATCACCATCGGCGGGGAGCGCAGCGCAGAAAAGAGGTCTCTCGAGCGTTCGGCTGCGTGGTGGGGAGACGAAGTCAGCGGGTGTCCATCGTCGCTCGAAGAGACGGTCTGCGCCATGCTGGACGCCGGATTTGAGCCCGAGAACTGTCCGGTTCTTGCCGCCAAGCAACATCAAGTCGCCAAGAAAGCTGTGAATGCGCAGGCGTCCAAGTGTAGGATCATGATCCAGATGGCCTGTTCGGGTATCGTCGTCCCAGGTATGGAATCCGGACGGGAGTTGTATCTGTAACTGTCACTAATGCTCTCTGTAGATCCCTGTGGGGTGCTGAAAGAAGGTGAAATTCATGTGAAAACATCGTCACATAACTTCAGAATGCCCGATGGGCAATACTCTGACAAACTGACATGCGACGTACTGGTACGTATCTTATCAGCACTCCACGACAGCGCCTTATTTGTCCTTGAAGGTCACACGAAATCCGTGCAAGCTTCCTACAGACGTTCAGAAAGTATGTAGCGCATCTTTGTTTTCGCGCTTCGTTGTTATACTGACGTCTCTCTGAAGGTGAAAGCTGTCTTCGCGCCAGAGCTCGATGCCTATTCGAATGTCATTGTGTTCTCTACCCAAGGTTCGCGGAGCCTTGCGAGCTTGCTAGCTGGAGGTTTGTCTCTATATTTCCCCATACCATAAAGCGGCGTGTTGATGGCCTTGCGCATCAGGTGACTACGACGGAGACAGGGTAGAGGTGATCTGGGACCCCGCGATCGTAGCTGCTTTCAAGAACGCCGACGTCAAATACGCCACTCCGCCGGCCGATCTGGACGCAGACTTCGAGTTCAAAAACGAAACTGTCGCTGAGTTTCTCGCATGTGCAGCTGACATGTCAGAGGTCGAACGCACGCGCAAGCTTCAGCAAGTATTGATGGAGCCGCTTCGTGAGCCGTTCCTGGTCGGCGCATACTCGTCGATGCACGACAACGCTATATATAGTATGGGATACGATCACAAAGAGACAGTCCGCCTCGCGTATATGTAGGTCTTCACAATGCTTCATGTTCTTGATCCTCGAAGGTGTTGATAATCAGTATAGGTTCTGCACGATCCTTGATGGAGCGAAGACCGGTCTCAATGTCAAACCGGAAGTGTACAGGCAAGATTGTAGTACGCATAGTGGCCAGGCGACCTGGAAGCGCCATAACTCTGGACTGCTTGAAGGGCTGGGCCAAAAGAAGCCATTACCCGACTCAGTTCGAACTTTTCAACGAGGAAAGGCCTTGGGGAAATTTGTGATGGACGTGCTGCTGAAATACATCCAGGACGAATCGGATATCCATCTCGCCAGAATTCAGACCTTATTCGAGGGGTTCAAGAGAAAGCCACTATGGATATGGACCTTGTGATGCCGTGGAAGCTCGCTGCCGCACGCGCAAAGAAAATCGGCGAGCCGATGGAGGCAGAACTCAAAATCATCACCGATCACGTAGAGCAGGTGCGGCGTGAGATGAAACAGCGCAACGAGGAGGCACTCGTGCGTTTCTCA
The DNA here is from genome assembly GCA_019915035.1 of Auriscalpium orientale. Classification (NCBI taxonomy): domain Eukaryota; kingdom Fungi; phylum Basidiomycota; class Agaricomycetes; order Russulales; family Auriscalpiaceae; genus Auriscalpium; species Auriscalpium orientale. The sequence goes on along the minus strand of JAHLMH010000027.1, from coordinate 41,180 downwards.
ACGATGCGCATCGAGACCCGGCAAGACATTCTACGCCAACAATCGCGCAGGTTTGCGAGCGTGCCAGCGGAGGGCCAGTGCATGTACTTCAGCCAGGAAGAAGTGCTTCGCGTGCGCGCATCATATGCGTACTACCACGACTGGCAGCAGAGATGGAGTCGGTTCCCGTTCAATGTGGCCATGCGCGAGCTTGGAGCTATCAAGGCTCGCGCTTTGGGGAATTGGAAGCCAATCACCAGCTCATACTACGATCGGTTCACAATCCGGAATAATATCCGGTAGCTTTTTTGACCATTCGATTTCTCAAGGTGAGAAAAGCCTTGCCCCCTCCGCCGAGACTTCCGCTGACGTTATTTGGGCGCAGTTGCATCTGTCTCAATCTTACACGCATTTATTGCATATGCTTCAATCTCGGTCAAGGTATTACGCGGGCGTCACGGTGTACTGGAATAAATATGACTAGATCTTCCCTCGAGTCTGCGTCAAATTTGGAACAAGAGCAGGCCTGGCAAGCAGCAATCTGCTATACGGCCCTCGCACAACGTTCATCTGCCACAGTGATCGCACAATAGAGCCACGCTCAAAGACTATTTCCAGCGTAGCTGCGAGAGTCACGCGCGCCCGGCTTGTACACCGAGATGTAGACAGTGGGGATTTCTGCGCGATACATCCCGTACACAGCTGCAAGCAGACCGGTTCCCTGGTCAACTCGTAGAATCTGGGTTGGCAGTGCACCGGGAGAGCAGTGCGTTATGAAGGATTCGGGAGTTCCAGCGTTGACGAGTCACTATTTGCTGTAGGATCATCTCGTTTCGTGGACCGTTTTATAGAAGTTTTAGTGACACAGTGGTCGGTAGTATTTGCTTCAAATTTGACTTCGATGTGCTTATTTATGCGTGCCCTATAGTCAGTGGATGTCGTCGACGTGACCCGTATGCATGTTCAGCCTAGTCTCCCCGGCAGGCAGTTTTAACCTTCGCAAGCTCAGGCTGTCTGATGTTCAGCCTAGCTTGCACCATTATTTGTACATTATACTTGCGAGCAAAAAAAAAATATTGAGACCCGTAGGTCTACCACTCTGAAACAGCGTGTCATCCTTGTGCAGGGGCCATGCTAATCTTCTCTGTATCGTTCCAATTTTTTCGTATGCATCCCCGAAGGGAGCGATTGTCTTAGGTCAAGAAGCCGAGGTACCAGCGCAAGTTTGCATTTTGTCTGGCAGGCGGGTGGGCGTATGCTAAAAGCGTTCACACGGTCCGATCACAACGCTTCAGACAACTCGTTGCGCGTTTGACAACAAAAAAGCAGACAACTTGGCTTTCCCATGTCGCTGTTGCTGGCCCAACCGCTCAACGCCGCTCACCGCTGACCGTCTGGACACTTATATGAGCCCCAACCGCCTCCATAAGAAAGCGCAACTCACAAGCCTTGCTCGCGTACTTCCCGGAGCCCACAATCACGTCCGCCGGGTTCTGCGGGCGCCCTTCGAAGAAGTTCTGCAATATGCTCTTTGCGCCAGCGGCATAGCGTGCCTGAGCGTCGAGCGTCGTACCAGAGTAATGCGGTGTCATGCCGTTGCCGCCGCCGAGCTCGTTTTTCGCCGTACGCCACGGGTGGTCGCGAGGCGCGGGCTGCACGTTCCACACGTCGCCTGCATAGCCATTGAGCTGCCCAGACTTGAGCGCCGCCGTGACGTCTTCGGCATTGCATATTGCGCCGCGCGCGGTATTGACAAGCCAAGCACCCTGGTGGGAGGCAGATGTGTAAGTCCAGGAATGAGACGTTGAGGCGCGTGTGCTTACACGCTTGAAGTGGGAGAGTAGATTCCTGTTGATGAGATTCTTGGTTCCTTCGTGTAGAGGCGTGTTGACGGTCACGACATCACAGCTCGATACAAACTCCTACGGCGTTAATTCGGTAAACCCACGACTACCGTGGGCGATGCAAGGGCGGCGCACCTGTAAGTCCTCCACGCGCCGCGCGCCGATTGCGCTCTCGACGTCCTTCGGCAGCGGCGTGTAATCGTAGTACAGCAACTCCTTCGTGTCGAATGGCTTGAGCCGCTGCAGCACACGGCTACCTATGCGACCCGCACCGAGCGTGCCGACGACTTTGCCTCAAGGTCAAACGCGTTGCGCGCGATGTCGGAGACTTGCCAATCGCCGCGCTCGATCATCTCGTGCGCGGGCACAAAGTTGCGCACGAGCAGCAGAATGGACATCACGACGTGCTCGGCCACGGAGGTGACGTTCGAGCCGGTCACCTGTCCCAAGTCGTGAATACGGGCTGTGGATAAGGGAAGGCGACACACCTCAAGGACTTCTATCTTGCGTTCGACAGCAGCATTGAGGTCAATGTGGTCTGAGCCAACGCCAGCCGTGACGCAAAGCTTCAGTTTGTTGGCCTACAGCAAGGTTGTTTGGTGTCAGACACAGTTTCTTGTCGGAGAACAAAGTGCGCACCTTGTCAATGAGGTCTCGGGTAAGATACCCGGGATGGAATGGTGTTGTGATCAGGATATCACTCTGGGAGTTCCTCAGCTGCATGCTGTACTGTAAGTTAGACGACGCACGTCAACGATGTGCTTGGCGAAGTCGCTGTCCGACCCCTCTTTGGAGCTAGTGACCTGCGGGACAAATTGACATCGGTCTGCGGTACTGTATAGCGATCATGATTCATCGATGTGGCTCACCACAAATTCGTGGCCCTGAGACTCGAGGAATGACCGTAAACCAAGCTAAGGCCTACAGTCAGACACGCTGACAACCGCGACGCAGTGGACACACACCTCGTTTTCGACCGTGCCGAGGAGGCGAGGTTCAGCCTTCGCAGCCTGGAAGCCGTTGTAAAGGATAGCAAGGACCTTCATGTTCGTCGGGAGAAACAGGCGCTAGATGAGCGGGTTCTATGATAGCGCGCTCACTCCAAAGATATAGACGTGAGTTCTTATATAGCGTGTAATGTCTTGACGCTCCGAATGCAACGTAGGTCATCATGTGGATAGGAGAAGCCTTGCCCCATGACCCACACCTATTCAGCCACGAGTTGGACCGGATAGGGACAACATCGCGGGGGAGGAACACTCACGCTCCTGGGAAGTTCGGTATATCTCCTCAGGGCCTGAGATTCGAATTTCCAGGTTACCAACTCCGAAGCTACGTGGCGGAGGCGTAGGGCAGCATTAGAGACAATAAGCAGAGCGGCAGCGTACAATACTTATGCCCTCCAAGTCCTGAGAGCAAGCGTCATGGTGAGGCGCATATGGAAGGACTTGTGCAGAATCGTCTCCTGTAAACACGCTGGCCGCTGCCGATGACAGTCGATCACTTGTAGTGTGCAGGAAAAGAATATTGGTCGTGGTCGTAGTCGTGGTCTGAGCGCGCGCGAGCGCGTTCCTGTCACTGTCAGTGCACGTTCCTCTCTGCAGCCGCGTTCAACGCGCCTTGTTCTCCCTTCCCGCGCCCTAGTTCCCGCACGGCCCGTCTACGTCTTCATCGTCATTTCTACAGTTGCATCGAACACGACCAAGTCGCTTAACCAAGGCTAACCTGGCAGGATGGCCGCCGACCTGTCCTCACTGTTGACGTCCTCCAAGGCGTTGACTTCTCACCTTTCGCGGCCAGAGCTTCCGAATGTCAACCTATCTCTCGAACAGATCGAGGCGCAGTCGCGACGCTTGGTGTCTCGACAACCAGGGGCATCCGCAGACTCTGGTCGAGCGTGAGTTCTTTTGTCTGTGGCATGTTGGACTCACCATAGTCACCATGCCCGTACAGGAACTACCTCCTCGCCCAAGCGCATGTCGATGCCCCCGCTCTTTCTAATTCGATCGCGCACCTCAACACATCGACCACATTCGCGCCCCTACAGCCCCTCCAAGACACAGATATTTCTGGCTACCTACGCCACGCTCACGAACAAAATGTCATCTCTACGATCGAGGAAGCGCGGAGAGAGACTCAAGAGGAATTTTATCGTCTCTTGAATGAGCGCAGTCAGAAGGACTGGGAGGCGCGGAAGAAACGCGTATTCGAAGAGCTGGGAGGACGGGCGGGGGGTGACGGTCAGGCTGGCGTCGAGTGGAACAGAAGCCATCACACGAAGAACGCGCTTTCGGTGCGTCTGTTCGCGTTTCATGCAATGTTTCTCACAAAACTCTCGAGCAGCTCAGCACTGGTCCAAGCCCCAATCTGCAGATGCAGAGCAAGATGATGGCGTACGACCGCGTCGTGTCTGATCTCAACGCCGCGCGACTACGCGGTCTGTCATATCCTATTGTCAACTCCCTCATCCAGGCCTCGCTCTCCATTCACTCCGACGTACGTATTCCGTTATCCGCTGCTCATTGATTTCGACTGACGCGGTGGAACAGGCCACCCAACAGATCACCCAGAATTTCCACATCCTCGCGAAAATCACGGAAGAGCCCCCCGCACTTCCCCCTCTCGAACACGCCGGTGCGCATATACTCAACACGCCGCTATTTGAGCGTAAGTACGCGCGGGCATATCTGGGGGACCCTGCTTCGCGCGACGCGGCGGACTTACGGCGGCAAATTGCCCGTGGCGCGCGCGAGGCGTTCGAGGAGCAGTACTTCGACGTCCTTGAGCGCACTGTGCAAGCGCGGCCGTTTGAAGCGCGTCTCGGCGGCGATCCGAGCGTCGCGAACAAAGTCCGCGCCTTCTTGCTTGTGCGGTACTACCGGGGTGGGGAGTGGCAAGAGCGCATCGAGGTTAGACCATCTTATTCATCCATTTTGTGTACGAAATTGACACATGGAGTTCAGCTGGTGGCGAGCCAACCTTTGTGGGCCAAGCTATTCTACCTCGTTCGGACGGGCCACTACCAGGAAGCTCTCGCGGAGGCACTGCAGCACCAACAAGCGATCGAGCACCGCGAAGATAGCTTTGTATCTCATTTCCGGGTATGGGTCGAGTCGGCTGATCGACGGTCTGTGGACTTCCTTGCCTACCTTCCGTTCAAACTGACGATCATACTCAGACTACCAAAGCCGCACCGAGATCATATACAATCTATCTACAATGCTCACATGCTGCACTCCACCACTGTTGACCCCTTCAAACTTGCTCTCTACAAACTAATGGGCAAACTCGACTCTTCACGGCGCACTGTGCCCCTTGTGACGGCCACCACTGAGGACTGGCTGTGGTTCCAGTTGGCGATGGTGAGTGCCTGCGCTGGTACTAAGTCTAGTCTCACCATTTGGGCAGGTAGATGAAGAGGAGAACGGCGGGCTTCGGGGACTCGCTGAGGTGCTGTTGAGCTATGGCGAACGACACTTTGAGGGCACACCAGGTCAGAAAGGAGCGCGGTCGGGCCTTTGGGCCGCGGTCTTGCTTGTTTGCGGCGAATTCGAAAGGGTTAGTCGTTACCTGGCCTTTCTTCTATAGCCGCTTGCCTAACCTGTCAACAGGCGGTGGCTGCTCTCTGGGATCACCCAGAGACAGAGATTGAAGCAGTTCATCTAGCCATCGCACTCGCATATCATGGGCTTCTGCGCGCACCTTCGCGAGCGGAGACGTCAGACATGACGCCATGTAAGCTCTTCTGTTTCTCTCCAGAACCGCCTGTGAAAAGTTTATCTCAGTATCGCTCGTGTCGAATGCGCCACCGGCACTGAGTCTGCCGACTCTGATATGGCGCTACGTGCGCCAGTTCGTCAAGATGGACGCAAAGGAGGCGTTGCAGTATGTGTACACTGTAACGCTGAGCGGGGATCAGGTCGCGGGCGGCGTCGGTCAGGAACAGCTGGAGAATGCATGGGATCTCGTTCGGCGGATCATTATCCTGGCGAATACAGGACCTGCATGGGATGAGCTTGTCGGTGGCTTCCGACCTGACGGCACTCGATTCGTATGTCATTTTCTTCCGCATATCCGCTCTCATTGACTGCTGCATCCTGCCTCAGAGCGGAGTCATAGAGCAAGGCGCATCGCTTCTCAAATTGCATGACGCGCGCCAGTTCAACGACCTCATCCTTGTGCGTGCCGCGAAGCATTCCGAACAGAATGACCGCATCCTCGAGGCAATCAAACTGTACAACCTTGCCGGCGACTACCAGACGGTCATCTCCTGCCTCGCACAAGCGCTCGGCAATACACTCGCGCAACCAAACAGAGGCGGTGAGAAGGGCAAAGCGATCGAAAGCACGGCGGCGGAAATCGTGCGGCACTACGAGCGTACCAATCGCGCGGTCGGCAAGGAGCGCGAGGCGGTCGTGCGGCTGCTGCGTATCCGTGAAGCCCTGGATGCGAAGGCGGCGGGGCGCGCGGAGCTCGCGCTGGAGGTGCGTTAATGGATTGTCAAGCGCGAAGTGGAACTGGGGGCTAATGGATTGATTCGGCAGGTCATGGAGTCGACGGACCTCATTCCGCTGGACGGCGACGTTGCGAAGATCAACCGCCGGACGGAGGAGTTCAAGGACTTGCACGAAGCGCTGCAGCGCAGTCTGCAAATCTACCTCCCGCTTGCTATGGATGCAATTGCAGGCGTGTACCAAAGGGCGAAAGCCTCCAGTGCGTCCGACGGGGGCAGGCAAATGGCGAGTCGTTTCATGAAAATCGAACAGTTCGTCGGCTGACCATTCGTGTGCGGCAGACGCTCGCGGCGCTGAGGAAAAAGTCGCGCTCGCTGATGATGTTCGCAGGGATGTTGCGCTACAGGTTGTCTCCCGATGTGTATTCCTATCTCGCGAGGCTGGATGTGGAGATCGCTCTGTGATCGTGCTTGTGTCACTGAATCCGATGCGTGTTGTTTCATCGTCGCTCCTCGCCACACCTGTGGCCCTGCACCAGTGCACCTTCGCTGACGGAACACAGTGGACGGAGTGGATGGGTGGTAGGTGGTGCGGAGGCCAGGACATCGCAGCTCATTGAACCGCTGAGGGGAAGGCCATTTTGGCGGCCTCAGAGTCATTGTTTTGTACTCTGAAATGATTACGAAGATCAGGCTTCGGGAACCAGTGAAGTACCCTTGCGGCGTCGTCCGATTGGTTGTCCTCAGCCACTGACGCACTTGCATCTTGGCAGCCGATGGCCATCAAAAGTACTTGCGTCTTGGCCGCAGCCAATGGGCATCACTGGAGTCTGGCAGTGGCTGCAGTGCTGTCTTCCGCGCAAGGTCGGCAACGGAAACTAAGTGGCCGCAGAGTCCAAGTGTTACTCTGTCCAATGCCGGTCGCCCTTACGTCGGGGTATGATGTCGAATGGCTAGACTGCTCCTTCCGCGTTCAACATCTCATGCGGGAGGAATGATTGGAGTACCTTGACTCGGAGATACTGAATGCGGGCACCAATAGGATGATGTGAGCGAATTTCCATCGTCATAGCTTTACTGCATGCTATATCACTATTTGATGAGATCCTCACGGGACCACGACAAGCACCGCTCACGTTCAATGTTCGACGCTGTGCCATGATCGATCGATCAGGATAGGTCTACCCGAGCCCACAGCAGCATTAATAAAGGCCTCACTTGTGCCATTTATGCTTTCCCCAGCCGCGCTCACCCTTCTCTGCCTCACGCATCTCTCCAGGACAGGTTCCTGCCGTTCTTTTATCTCTGACATCTCTATTTCTCCGCGCCCTCTACGGACCCATTTCAATTAAGCAGTTCTCAAGCAACATGCTCTCTAAGACCCTCCTCTCCTACTTCACCCTTTTTCTGGCCGTGGCCACCTCCGCGCAGGCGCATGCAGCTGTCTTTCCCGCCCTTGGCGTGAAGGGCGTGCCTGTGCGTGGCAATGTCCAGCGCCCGAGCGCCAGCACACCTTGCGGAAAGGTTAATGTTGCGGACTCCATCAACACATCGACGAGTGTCTCAGCCGCCGCTGATGGCAAGTTCACGCTCAATATCAAGAACTTCAACGCGTGCGTGTTCCGGCCGTTCATGTGTATAGCCCTCTGACATGTCGCTCTTCCTGAAATCAGCGGACGCGACGGCTCCCGCCAGCTCAAGTCTATCTCCGTCGATCCAACTGGCACAGGCAAGAAGTTCGTGGCCGCAAAGGTCGTGTCCAGCGGTGATCTCGTGCGTGTCCTCCCGCCTCCCCTGCGCCCAGACCGCTGACTTTATACACCCCGCTCACAGGCACCCACGAGCGTCGGCACGCAGAAAGTCGTTGGGGAGCTGCCGGCCGGTATGAAGTGCACGGGCGGGAAGACCAAGAACTCCTGCGTTGTGTCCTTCGTCACGCAGGGCGGCTTCGGAAATTGCGCCGTCGTGTCACAGGGCTCTCAGAAGCGTGATGACGAGGAGCGGACATGTACGTTGGGGCCTCTGTTGGGCATGTGTGGAAAAAAGAATGGTTTGCTGATGGTGTCTGTTTCTCAGGGGGGTCGCGCCGCCGCGCATGAGCACGTCGATCGGATGAAAATTGTGCCTTCCCTTTCGATGGGATTATACGAGAGTGCTGTAACGGATGTTTTGAACAATGAGATGTAGATGCACGAGGCAATGGGCATCGACTGCTCGTCACGCATCAAATACTTGGCCGACGAGAATGCGCGGAAGGCTAAAGTTTACTTCTCTTTTTGCCCATTGCAATAGCTGAACTTTCTCTGTCCGATGTCAGACAATGTCTTTCCCGTTTTTATTATTATCATTTTCGCGCGTGCTCGTCGCATCTGTCAGAGAGGTCTATTACCGAGCAAGATACGGTGGCATTTGTCAGGAAAACGACTATGGACACTCTCGCGATCAGCACAAAATCTACCCACATGTCCGCGACACCCATCCGAACAGAGGACGCAAGGTGAGAAGCCTATATGCTCGCTACAGGTCGACAGGCACGTACGACTTGACTCTAGATATTACCTGTCATTGCTCTCACCCACGTCGCCAACATCTCAGCCAACGAGTTAAGTTTACTACCGACAATTACATCGCGCAGAATACCATTTGTCTCAACATAAAATGCTTATGGTCCGCTATCCCGTCATTCCAACTCGTACGCCGGTACATACTCAATTGAAAACCAGTAACCGTACAAGAATGACCAAGAGACAGTCGACACGTCTATGGCATCGTGCGACCGAAACTCTGCTCTTCAGCCTGGATCTCGCGATGCTCCTGCACAAGATCGCATCCCATGCACCAGAACGGAATGCAGAAGTCGTGCCAACAAGACCCGCGGATATTATACCGCGTCCGAGTCTCTTTGCGCGACGCGATCTGCAACACCCAGCCGCAACCACCGAAGCATCCGAGGACTGCGTGTATGGCGCAATCTGCAGAGAAGATCGCACCACCATCGGGGCGTGGAGTGCCGCGACGCTGCAGATAGTCGATACGTTGCATGTTCTTGCCGTAGACAATGCATGGGCACCAGCACGCGCAGCAGCCTAAATACTCATTGAATTAGTGCTTGATGTACGAAGAAACGGGAAGGGACATACAAGTGCCGCAATCTTCAAAGCAGGAGCAGAGCCCGTGGCTCCAGTCGCGCTCGCCTTTGAAGTCGGTCGGCTTGTTCAAAGCATTACGGTTGCCACCAGGTAGTAGCTGCATGCCTTGCATGGGCTAAAATGAGGTATTAATTATGATTCTGCGAAAAAAAGTGTACGGCTTACTTGAGGCTGCATATTCACTGGCTGCGGCATGGGAAATGCCATGCCAGGGGCACCTTGAGGTGGAGGGCTGCCCGGGAAGGTCTGCGGCGCCTGCTGCGGCATCGCCTTCTCATTCTGGACCTCGGGCTGATTCTCGCCCATATTGTTACCCCCGTTCGCGTAGCTCGACTGAGGGCCGGGGCCGGCCTGAGGGTTGAATGGGTTGTCAGAGGCATTGAATGAGGCCGCAGGTCCCCCCGGCATCGACAATCTGCTCATCGCATGAGCGGGTTAATCGTAATGATTTTCAAGTGCAACTTACGAAGGCGGTTGTTGACCAGCGTTGGCATAAGACATGTTCGACATTGGGTGGAGTCTGGGGAAAGGATGGGAGCGGGATTGCAGAGGAAGGTTGACAGTCGAGGAGGCCAAGGCCTCCTTAAGAACCCGGCCAGCGGATGCATTTGACGGCGAGGGGTTTTGCTCGAGCAAATGCTCCTAAGAATCGTCCCGTCTCGGCCAACCGTTCTGCCTCCGCCGTCCCTTAGGCAATCCCGCCTCGTCCTAAAAAGGCAGTACTGGGGAGGTACTCCCGCCCCTAGGCAGTCAGAAAACGACCGTCGCGAAGAGAAGAAGTTGCGGACCAAGACATAGGCGACTAGTAAGACATAACTGGCGGTGTCGAAACACGGCAGGGCGGCTATTCCTTGTCGTGTTAGCTTTCGTCGACTACAAAGACGGCGGAACGGCATTGGAAGTGGGAGGTCGAGGGGGATGGATAGCCTCAGTAGCCTGTACCGCCTTCAAGTAAGCATCCTGATCAAAGACTGAGTACTGATCTGAAGGGTGTGAATTTGCACAAACACATAGCTACACTCCCGAGACTGGATCGCTTAGCGCACATGAATCGTATAGGTTCGGCCCCAAAGAATCGAAGGTCAACAGCACGTAAAGAATTAATGTTGCCCAGCCTGTTGCGCAAACAAAGCCTGCTCCTCGCCGTCAATTTCCCGAGACTCCTGCACCAAGCCGCAGATGCCGCAGAGGCAAGACCCGAGGCATTGGTCGCCAAACCCGCCCCGAATGGAGTACCTGTCGCGCGTTTCCTGCGCGTGCCGAACTGCGAGCCAGAGACAGCGATCAGCAAACGCACAAAGAGAAGATAGAATAGTAGATACTACGCGTACCTGGAGAAGGCACCCGAGGCCGGCGCACCCGTTGATGCAGCCGTATACGAAGCAGTCCGAGGAGAAAGCCTCGCCGTGCTCGGGATGGGGCGTGCCCTGGTGCTGGAGATGGTGCAGGCGCTGCTTGTTCTTGCCGTAGACGACGCACGGGCACCAACAAGCGAGGCAGCCTTCATTCACTAGTCAGACAGGACACCCGGCCAAATGAAGCAGAGTCTCGTACAAGTGCCCATTTCCTGGAAGCAGCTGAAAAGGCCGAAGCTCCAGTCGCGCTTGCCGTCGGTACCGACGTCCTTGTGGTACACGTTCTTGTTGCCTCCGCCTTGCTGCACCTTCATCTCTGCGACACCCTGCCGTCCCGAGCCTCGGTCAGCTGGATAGTGTAGAGGAGAAGAGGGTAGGGCTCACCCCTGGCTGGTAGGTGACCGTGGGCGGTGCGGGCGTTTCTTTGAGCTCAGACATGGTCGTGTACTGTTCGTGAGACGGGCAGAGATGAAAGCGCGGAAGGGGAGCGCTTGTCTGTGGTCCTCAAAGGCGGACCATTTAAATACCTCCTAGGTGTGCCCTTTCCCGCGCGACAACAAATGGGCAAGTCACAGGCGCGCGAATTATTTTGGTATGGCAGGTGTGCGATCGCGGAACGGGGATTGAATGGTATCCAGCATCGTCTAGCCTTAAGCCGGTCGACTGCGCCAATCAAGAACAGTTATGACCGGTGAATGGAGGACCGCTATCTGCTCATCATGGAGACACTGAGCGCACATAATAAGACGTCCTCGGGCTCGCCTAGAGTAACCTCGTGCCCGCCTAGTGTGCTTTGTCCTAAAACGCGAGTACGGGCACGAGATAGCGCTGGAGGAGGCCCAGAGATGGCCTTGTAGCAGGAATGAGGTGCAGCGCCTTGTTCGTTCAGCGAAAGCGGCAGCGACTCGCAAATTCGATTGTGGCGGGTGGCGGCGTTCAAATGTCGACTCAGAACTCATGTTTGACACATGATCGATGTATTTGATGGACAATATGAGGGTGGGCAGGCTAGCGCAGAAGAAGGTCGAGATCGTTGAGTCGGTTGTTGAGTCGGTTGTCGGTTGTTGAGTCGGCGCTCACTGGCAGGCGATGCGCGCCTCTTCGGATCTTCAAGCGCCGACCTATCCACCGCAAGGGCCCATGTACTTTATACCAGATTTAGGTTAACCGCTTGGCTGTCTGTTGAACAAACTGCATTGTGAAAGGACAGCTCGAGAAAGAGTCAAGGAGAGAGGCACCGGAGAGGTAATGCAAGGTTGCGACTGACCGCGGGAACACACCGCGCTTGTGCAGTCCGCAACGATCGTGGCACCGGAGGCAACGCGTCGTAGAATAAGAGGATATAAATTGCGCGTCACCAGATTATTCGCATGATATACGGCTACGGATTCGCCCTGTATGAATTTGTCCCAGCAGGACGCGAGAGACGCTCGCGTCAATTATTCTCCGCCGTTCTGTTCTGCCGTTCTGCCGCGGCCGCTCCTCGTTTCGGTCGCAGTCTAACGCCGTTGGCCGAAGGTGCGCTCCTCTTCCTCGATCTCCCGGGACTCCTGCACGAGCTCACAGCACTGGCAACAGAAAGTGGTGAGACAGTCTGTGCAGCCGCCACCCCGAATCCTGTAGCGATCGCGCACGTCCCTCCGGACAATCATCTGCAAAAGAGAATGTATGCCGTGAGCAAGGCTACAGGTAAACACGATGCCATTTTAACGCACCTGCAGTATGAATGCCCAGCCTCCAAAACTGTTGAGGAGGCAGTGGAACATGCAATCGGCGTTGCACGCGCTGCCACCCTCAGGGTCGGGGCTATTGTGCTGGACGAGATGCCGAAGGCGCGCTTTGTTCTTGCCGTGGACGATGCACGGACAGCAGTGTGCTAAGCAGGCTGAGAGGCGCAAGGATGTGAGCAGTCTGAATGGTGCAGTGAAGATTTTAACGTACCTGTACCGCAGGCGCCGAAACAGCTGCAGAGCCCGTGACTGAACTCCCGCTCACCGTCACCGTCGCGTGGTTTATTGAGGGCATTGCGCGGGTCCACCGACATCTGCATGGTGACCTGCAACGAAGAGACGGTCAATGAATGGCATGAAGGCGACGACGAAAGAGCTCACCCCAGGCTGCTGGTTCACTGGTTGCCCCACTCCGTATTCCTTTTGTGGTGGGTATGACATGGCCGTGGAAGTAGTGGGCAGGATTCGGCGGTTCAGGGGATGTTTAATCCGACAGGTTGACTGGGCGTCCTTTTATCCTGTGCATGAGACAAAAGAACAGAGGCAGTGACCGAGGATCGCTGTGGAATCTCAAACCCGAGCCGCCCATCCATAACGTACGTTCGTACCTGAGACTATGCGGCGAGCATTGAGAGTACTATATCGGTATTACGGGCTGTTGCAACCTGTAGAACGTATGGGTGGCGGGGGCGATCATAGGACGTTCAGCTCGAGAAGAAAGGCCTCCACGAAGTCCCTAGTCCTAGGTCTCGTCGTCGTATTTCCTGTCGTCCTGTCGATTAGTAGCAGATGACACCGAGCATCCACGACCTTTCCACGAGGCGAGAGACATGTCATAATCATAAATCATGGATGCTGTGTCGGGTGCGAGGGGCAGACGCAAAAGTCCTTCAAAGTCAAGGCGGTGAAGAGAGAGTTCCGAGTCAAGGCAGTGCGGCACTTCCCGAGACCGGCGCACCATGTCTCAATTCAAAACCGCCCTCTTACACTAAATTCCTTTATGCATCAACATTCTGCTTTACTTCATATTCGGAAATCGCCAGTCTCATTTACATTTGCTTGCTGTCTCTGGCTTCATCCCTGGAAATGCGCCTTCCAGTCCCGCCTAGCGTCCGCAGCGCTGAGCTGCGGCGGCGGATGCCCAGGCGCATTCCTGTCCGTCTCCGCCGAGTCCGGCCCCGTCAACGTCTCCGCCGCGGTCGTGCGCGGCGCAGAGATGTCTTCGTCGTACACCGGCGTACCGAGCACAGGAGCGCCCGAGGACGCAGCGCGCTGATCTGCCCATCCGTCAACACGCCATCAGTTAAGTACATACTTACTACAAAGGCGTATGCCAGGTAGGCGCCACGTACCGCCTGAACGTATGTTCTGGTCAAGCGACCGCTGCGCGCCATACGCCTGCGGGATGTGCTCTTCTGCGCGGGGCTGGGTGGGCGTTGTCTCGAACGTACGCTCCTGCGTTGCTGGGAAACGGTCGCCATCGCGGGGGCGCGGCTGGCCGGAGCCCAGGGGATGGTACCGCGAGCCGGCGTGCTCCTCGCGAGGGGTCGAGGGGCCGGCGCTGCGCCTTGTGCTCCCTATGTGCGTGGTGGTCAGCTTTCCATAGCCACCAGCTGCATGGAGAGATGGTGCGCACCGTCGTCGATGGGCCGCGTCGCGACGTAGTGGTGCCCAGAAGTAGCGTTCTGGGCGCCGGGGATGTTATGCATGTTGCTGGTGTCGGAGCCAATGATGTCCTCGTGCGGACGAGCGGCCATGGATTCTGCGGACATTGTTATGTTTTGTCGAAGGTGAAGGTGGTCGTGATGGTTGTGGAAATTGGTACGGGCGCACAAGCTCCTATATAAGCTATCCCAAGGCTAGCGATGTCATGGTCGCACGCCGGCTCCAATCTCCACTCGGAGCTGCGCTGAGTGACGACACCAGGCCAGCTCATACTGTCCACTTGCTGAGATGGCGGGTTGCTAGAATGCGCCAGTGAAGTACTAGCAGTATGCAATGCCATCAAGATTCAAAAGCTCAGTGAGTAGTTACAGGGATACATGCATAATCTGCGCGTCGGCAGCTGGGCCATTGGGCATGAACTTCACCAGCTTCACCTACCATCACAGCCCCAGAGGCCTCAACAGCGAGCTCCAGAAGCCCGGCCCCTCGTCCTCGTCGGCATACCGCACCGACACAGACCCGTTCTTGGTCCACAGCGTCGCATCGTCGACGCTGTCCCCGGGGCCCTTTCCGTCGCCAGTCACCCAGCTATTGCTCGCCGGGCGCTGCCCGACATAGTATGTGTGCGTGCCGCCCGCGGTCGAAAGCGCGGCGGTGCGCGCAGTAAGCTCTGACGACAGAGACACGCGCCCGTTGTCCGTGTGCGCCGTCAGCTGGCCGCGGAAGTCGCGCGGGAGGGTGAGCGACGTCGATCCATTGTGCGACTTGACGTTGATGGTGAGGAACACGCGCGGTGTCTCGGAGGCGGGCACATGCTACAAAGTTTGGCGTTCAGCGAGGATACACGGTGCAGAACGAGAAGGGCGTACAACTTTGGCCCGCACAGCGCCGTTGCGGCTGGAGAACGTCAAACGCGCGCGGTCCACCTTCGAGTCGCTCGCCGCCCGCGCGCCCTCCGATCCAACGACCCACACCTCCGCACTGACCGCGCCGTTGTGTGATTCCAGCTTGATGTTCTCCGCCGAAGCGCCTTCGGGTAGGAAGCCTGCGGGTGGGCGGGGCAGCCTGAGGTCGAGCAGGTAGCGACCCTTCACGCTGCTATTCTGTTCGTTTACGTGCAGGAAGTTGGCCGGGGACAGATCTGCGGGGACCGTGCTGGATGCGGGCGGGTGTGACGATGTGGAGGGGGTTTGCGGTGCGCCCGGAAATGACGGTCCGCTCGCTGTCGATGCTGGCTGAGTATTGGTGGTGGGCGGCGAATCGTACTCGTACGGCGGGGGGTCCTGGAATGCGGGTGAGATCACTTTGTACGTGCGGCAGTCGACGCACCTGGCCGTCCTCGTCCGCCTTGCCCGCCGGCCTGCTCGTCACCGAGGTCGACGGGCTCTCCTTGGATACGTTTTCAACGATCATCGTGAGGAGGAAGGAAGGTATGGGACAAGTATGGGAGACGAGATTGAACCTGGGTCCTGCGCAGCTGCTGCGGAACGGAGTATGCCGGTGCGCACGTGAACTCGGAAAATACGTAGTTGTATCCTAAAGCCAACCCATCTTCCATGTACTGTACAGTGTACAGCTGGTAAGCTTATCGCCTTTCAGTGCTTTTCTGTGACCGCTGCTTCTTCTAATTTTACTTCTACTGCTTCTGCTGCGTCGCTGTCTTCTGCTTCTTCCTCGACTGCTCGTCCCCGTCCTCGTCCTCGTCCTCGTCCGCCTTGCGCTTGGTGTCCAGAAACCCAAGTCTCTCGACAGGAATGTCGCCGAAGCTCCTCAAGTAATCATCTTCTTGCGCGTCCTTGAGAATCCCCAAAAGATGCTCCTCGATGTCCAAGTAGGGTTGGTCGGTGAAGCAGTCGGCGTCCCATCTGCCGCCTTGCATCGTCTTTTGCTCGAGAACCTTGTACGCCGAGGTGACGGCCATCAAGATATCCTTCAGACCCAGCAACAGCTTGCGCGCATCGCCGTAGAGATTTCCGAGTGCTATACTATAGATCGCGCCGGCGTTCCCGCTAATCACGAGTGCGGCCCGTGGGCCATTGCCCTCGATGCCGACGTTGAAATATTCCGCGGCTGAGCTGAGGACGTCCTCGACGAGCTCTTCGGGTTTGTTCTTCAACGCGAAAGCGGGCGTACGGTAGTGGATAAACCATACGAATATCCAGAACACAGACTCGAGGTCATGGTAGAAGTTGACCATGAATACCTCTTTGTAGAATCTATTTTCTCCGGTGCGAGGGGGTAAGAAGAGATATTGCCTCAACTGGTATTCCACAGCCATGAATTCTGGTGTACCCTGGGTTCATCGTCAGTGAAAGGTAAAATTAAGTAATGCGAAGTATGGCGTACCGTCCTGGGGTCATGGCCACTCATCTCCGCGTAGAATCTCGTATACTCCAGGTCGGACAGTATGCCTCTGCCGGGCTCAGTGTCCGTGGGCGGAAGCCAAAGGCAATTCCCAGCACTGACATCGCGGTGTACATACCCCGCGAGCCGCATGAGATTCAACACTGGAGCAACTGGTCAGACATGGCGCACAGGGTGGAATGTAGCCATACCTTTCACTGTGTCTTTGAGGCATGAAACGAGCGACTTGAGATCCCCGATCTCGTACACACTCTCACATGTCTCCTTGAAAACGGTACGAGCATGCTTCCGGCGATGATGCTTTAAAGAGGGAGATTCGCTTCGAATATCAGTTCTTGGTGGATCCGTTCTCGAGCGTCGTTGCGAGCCTGAGGTGAGTGACTTCTCGGGGACTCCGGGCTTCGTGAAAGTAGCAGCCTGTAGTGGTCCGGGAGGCGCTGCGGTTATGTCGTGCAATGGAAGATCCTCCGCAGTCACCCAACCGTCGCAGACAAACGTCAAGAGATGGTGCTTTGCTTCCCGACTATACTGCGTACACTTGCCGGCTTTAGCGTTTTCGCCGTCGAGATCGACCAGTTTTGCGAGGACGTTGTTGTGAATTTCACTCTCCAGCGTCGCGTCCTCATAGAGCCAGGCATCTCGGAGGACGTAGGACTCTGCGCTGAGGCGATCTAGGCTGCCTCCTGGTAGGGGAGGTAGTATCTTTTGAACTTCCCAGACACGTGTCGCGCGCGAGACGAGCTGAAAGGCCGCCTCCTCTGACAGCGGAGCGCCCCTGGTGAGGAACCGGTGGCCCTCGATTTCATATTCGTATGCGACTTGCTGACCTGGCTTGCCCTCTACATTGACCCAGCGGCGTGTCACCGTCGGGTCATACCCGAGCTCAGAGGTAGATGCGAATTGGACGTGCACGAGGAAACGGATGAAAAAGTTGGGTTCCTGAGAGCGAGTCAGAAATGGCCCAGACAAATTAGAGCTCGTCTTACTTACCTCGTGGAGGTTGAAGAAATCGGAAACGCGGATATGTGCCCGACAAAAATACCAGAGACGCATCTGGTCTTTTTCGATCGTGAAGCCGGTTATGAACCGACGGCATGGGTCATTATACATGACATCCCTAGCGGCACTCATGATATTCGCCTCATTCTAGATGTGAAGTTATCGACACCAGGCACGCATACGCGGCACGAAAACTCACGTCTTGTCGACTACTTTCTGTATTCTTCAGCTTGAACTCCGCTAAGCATACCGTCTCGGACGTGTTCTCCGAAGGGACAGATGATGTATGATGGTGTGGGAAGCGCCGAACGCTAGGAGGAGGTACAGGCCTATCGAACTCGAGGAGGGTGGCGCGAGCGTCAGGCAGGTAGCGGTAGCCTTGCACTTCTGGAAGGGTTCCTTGCTGAGGGAGAGTCTGCATAACGGACGTAGGCTTGAGGGAGTAGAGATCTTCGGCTGCGGAGCGGACGGCAAAGGCGACGGAGGAGATGTTGGAGAACACCGTGTTTTTCGTCTCTTTGAGCATTGAGAAGACATACCCAGCCATCGTTACTGAGGATTACAGGCTTCTGATTCTTCAGCTCCGCGGTAAGGTTGTCGATGGATACATCGGTTTGCTGGAACCGCAGTTGCGGTGCGCACGAGTCAAACCACTTGTCGGGAGTGCAGGACAGGAGATGTCGCTCCATTGCGTTCACCCAGGCTTTATGAGAGGTGACTGCTTAGGCTTGCGAGGGGTCTCGGGCCGCTCGCTCCTTCACTCTTGACTCCGAGACCGGCTTGCCGTGTTATCACGTGCAGATGTAGGGGGGGAAATGTTAACTTACAGTGCTGCGTATAATCTCCACGACACCAGGCCGTCCACTTGCTGAGATGGCGGGATGCTAGAATGCGCCAGTAAAGTGCCAGAGTAACGGTATACAATGCCATCAATAATGAGTAGTTACAGAGTTACAGGGATACATGCATAATCTGCGCGGTGCCATTGGGCATGAACCTCACCGTCGTTCACAAGATTCACCTACCAGCTCACAGCCCCAGAGGTCTCGACAGGGAGCTCCAGAAACCCGGGCCCTCGTGCTCGTCGGCATACCGCACCAACACGGACCCATGCTTGCTCCACACAGTCGCATCGTCGACGCTATTCCCAGAGCCTTTTCCGTTGCCAGTCACCCAGCCATTGCTCACCGGGCGCTGCCCAACAAAGTATACGTGCGTGCCGTGCGCGGCCGAGAGCACGGCAACGCGCGCAGCGAGCTCCCCGGACAGCGACACGCGCCCGTAGGCCGAATGCGCCGTCAGCTGGCCGCAGAAGTCGCGTGGGAGGATGAGTGACGCCAATTTGTGCTGCGACTTGACGTTGATAATGAGGAAGGCGCGCGGTGTCCCGGAGGCGGGCGCATACTGTGAAGCGGGCGTACAGCAAATGGTACGAGAATACACCGTGAAGGAGGACGCACAACTTTGGCCCGCACAGTGCCGTGGCAGCTGGAGAACGTCAGACGCGCGCGGTCCACCTTCGAGTCGCTCGCATGCGCGCGCGCACCGTCCGATCCAACGACCCACACCTCCGCACTGACCGCGCCGTGGTGTGATTCCAGCTCGATGTTCTCCGCCGAAGCGCCTTCGGGTAGGAAGCCTGCGGGTGGGCCGGGCAGCCTGAGGTCGAGCAAGTAGCGACCCCTCACGCTGCCAATCCGCTCGCTTGTATGCAGGAAGTTGGCCGGGGACAGGTCTGCGGGGGCCTCGCTGGATGCAGGCGGGCGAGAGGGTGCTTGCGATGGTGATGAAGATGAAAACGACGATGCGGTCGTCGTCCATGCTGGCTGAGTATTAGTGGTGGGCGGTGAGTACGGCGGGGGTTCCTGGATAGCAGGTGAGATCACTTTGTACGTGCGGCAGTCGACGCACCTCGCCGTTGTCGTCCGCCTCGCCCGACGGCCTGCTCGTCACTGACGTCGACGAGCTCTTCTTGCATTTGATGTTTGCGCTTTCAGTGATTATTGTGAAGATGGAGGAAGGGATGAGGGACACATGATAAGAGGTTCTTGAAACAGCGGCTGTCCTTGCTGCGCAGCCAAGCGGAGTTAGCCCGTGCGCGGTGCTTATGCGACTAGGAGAGGCAACAGGCTCCTTACCATATGGATAGAGACAGCTCTGCACATGTACAACGTATGAACCTCAGCGAATCAGCTCATTGCGCAGGGGCGCGGAGGCGGTAAGTGGGCAGGAGGGGACATGGCCAAGGTGACCGGTGGGCGGGTTGAATGTGGGCGTCTTGGTCGATAAAGATAGCGAGTTGTCTGCAAGCAAGGCAGCGTGCCCGTTGAACGTTGACGCGTTGACGTCTGGAATAGATGAGCGCGAGGATGTGGCAGAAAGTCGAGGACAAAGTGAGGCCGCGTAGAATTAGTAAACACGCGCCGCGACTTGACGCGCACCTTGATCATGACAGTGTCAATGACAGAGTCGACCGTCTCGGGCCAGCTCGGGCCGCCCGAGTCTTAGGACGGTCATACTTGGCCTGCCACCTCTAGCCAGTGATACCATCCCCTCATCTACTCCGAGAACAAGGTGCTGCTCAACAACTGCGACCTTCAAAGCTTTTCAAGGCGTCCCCGCACCCGGGGCCGAGAATTCGACTCTGCCGTACTTTCATTTCTGAGTCAACCTGTGTACAAGCAGAAGCATGGAAGCACGTAGCCATCGACATATCTCTATGTGGCTGCAGCTGGCTGGTTGGTGACGCCTTCACCGGTCACCCTCGGCACCCCTCATCCGAGTCGCCTCCTCCCATGTCCTCGTGGCAGGCTTGAGGCTGGGGCACGATCTGTACCAGCTTGCCGCAGTCATCCCATGCGTTTCCGTCTTCTACTGAAGCGCTGATACCCTGCCATGCATAGAACACGCCGAACAAGAGGGCCTCTTCGCAGGTATATTACTTAGACTGTCTGGCCCTGCGTCGCATCTCTTCCAGTCTCCGCCGTGACTCCATTTTTGCATTTCTAGCTAGATTCATGGCTCTCTCTCCTATCCTAGTGCGACGTCGGATCAGCAAGGTGCGAAAGTGGTTCACGAAGGCGGGTTCCCAGCATGGAGACGCCCTCTCCCCGTCCGTCCAATCCTCGCCCACTCCTACCGATGTTCCTACGGGGCCCGAGCCCAAGAAGGAACAAATCGCTCTTCCCTCTGCTTCATCTGCCCGAAGTACTCGTAGACGCCGTCCCGGAGCCAACCTCGCCATCAACAGAAAAGCCGCGAATGAATCCGCAGGGTGGTGCCATCCCGGGGCCCGCAGGCACCGGGAACGCACCAAAACCGCAGGTTAAAACGTCCTCTTGCAAGTGCTCGGCGCCTCCTGGGGGGAAGAGCAGGAACCTCGTTGTCTGCATCGACGGCACAGCCAACCAATTCAGCATGAAGGTTTGCTTCTCTTACTCTCCCACCGTGAGCTGCCTCACAAGATATCATTCTACAGAACACGAATGTGGTCGAACTGTACAGTCGTCTGGCCAATGACGCCGAGCAACTCACATACTACAATAGCGGGATCGGGACCTTCGTCAAGGAGTCACGTACCTCGCCCGCCTATTGGAAGCAGACGATCAACCATGGGATTGATACTGCGATTGCATGGTGATCTCCTCTCATGCAGTACAGTGATCTCTTTTAACCATCATCGCCGCAGGAACTTCAAGCGAATCGTACTGAGCGCATACCAGTGGTTGTCCGAAAATTACGAGCCTGGAGATCGTATTTTTCTCTATGGTGAGTTGCTCTGCAATGTTCGGTTTGATGCCTTCTGATATCCGTAGGATTTTCTAGAGGGGCCTATCAAGTCCGCGTGATCGCCGGCATGATAGAGAAGGTGAGAGATTCAACAATAGTTCAATTTGTTTGCTGTCGTGCTCATCTTGTCGATACAGGTTGGTCTCCTTCGCAAGGGAAATAATGACCAAATACCGTTGTAGGTTTTCTGCTCTCGCATCATCGGCATCGTCTGAAAGTCCTGCAGCGCATATGAGCTCTACATGGCCACTACTTCGAGTCAGAAGCGCAGCACTTCTGCTTCACCCCCGGCGCCGAATAAGGACAGCAAGATCAAGAGCCCGAAGGACTCTGGCTACGCGGAGCAGCTATGCAGTCGCTTCAAGCAGACACTGTCCCGGAATGAAGATGAGATCAGGGTCCACTTTGTTGGCGTATGGTGCGTCTTGTTCGTGACATCTACTATCGCTATGCCTCATTTTTCGTTGCAGGGATACCGTTTCCTCTATCGGATTTGCGCGAGGGAAGAGCCTTCCGGAGACGACCACAGGCATGCTGCATGTTTGCGTTTTTCGCCACGCTCTCTCGCTGGATGAAAAACGAGCGAAATTCCAACCCGAGTTTGTGAACGGAGGCAGCGGTCCGCGCGAGGAGGACCGCGGAAAATGCGACTGCAAAGAGGTATGGTTCGCCGGCTCGCATTCGGATGTGTAAGTGCGGAGTCCATGATGATTTTTTGTAACGCTGACTCGTTTTGCAGTGGCGGCGGAAATATTGCCAACTTGACCTTAGATCAATTTGGAGCTGCGCTACGCTGGATGTCGTACGAAAGCATCAGCCATGGGCTCCGTATGGCGCCATTCCAAGGCAGTCAGTGGCAGTCCTTCCAGCCGAATCCCTCTCTCACCTGGAAGTGGGCAATCCTCGAAATCTTTTGCTTCGGGCAACTGTCGTACAAAAATGCGGAAAGCACAACACATAGGTTCGTCCTCGTGCTCGTTTCAATCTGTAGGAGAGTATTTATATTTGGCTAGACCGCACCTCGGCCGTGCTCGTCAAGTGAAGGCTGGTCAGATGATCCATGAATCTGTGTTCGAGATCATCGAGCATGGGGATTATGAGCCCTTTGCTCGTTTGCCCGATGACATACAAGCCGGCTGGAACAGGAAGGTTCTCAGCGACTTGTTCATGCTCGAGGGCGACGCATATGCCTCAGCGGCTATTACCCTCTTGCAGCTCAAGAGCGCCACAGAGAGCAACCGATCGCTCTCTCCGGAGCATCAAAATGCCCTTGCTACCTTGGCGTCATCAGGTACCCGTTCTCTCTCCATTGTGCGGCAATTTGCAGTGACCTTGAACTCTTTCGTTTGTAGACATTGGCCGCGATTCGCTAGCCACTACACGTCATGCTGGGGACATCTTGTTCCGGGCTCTGGTCGTTGAGCATTCAAAAGAAGGCACGGATCCCAAACAGCGGAGGCTCAACGTCGCAGTGTTGGCTGCTGCAATCCTGGTTATTCGCCGGCGACCACCTGCAGCCAAGGGATTCAGAGAATCAAGACTATTGGAGCTCGTATCCGTGCTCTCACATAGTCCCGAATATCTCAGACGGCGTGAGGACTTCGTTGGTCTATGTCTCAGTGGCCGTGAGGATAGCAAGCATTTTCCATATCTCGCGATTTGCTGACTCTAAGTGCCATTCAGAAATCAAGTTATGTCGCGGCCATGAGGACGACGTCAATTCGGTCGCATTCTCCCCCGATGGCAAGTATATCGCTTCAGGCTCTTCCGACGAGACTATCCAAATCTGGGACGTCCAGACGGGAGAGTCGGTGGCAGGAGAGTCGGTGGCAGGCCAACTCGCGGGGCACACATCTCAGGTTATGTCTGTTGCTTTCTCCCCGGATAGCAAGCGCATCCTCTCTGGCTCATTCGACAGTGCCACCCGAATCTGGGATGCACAAACAGGGGAGACAGTAATAGGGCCGTTCACGGGGCTCGCAGGTTGCGTCTGGTCTGTCGCATTCTCCCCAGATGGCATGCGCGTCGTTACGGGCTCGGACGACTGGACAGTCCGAATCCAGGATTCCCACCCGAGGGAGAGGATATTGTCGGGGCACAGAGGTTGGGTTTGGACCGTCGCATTCTCCCCCGATGGCAAGCGCGTCGTCTCCGGCTCATTCGACAAGTCGATTCGGATTTGGGATGCCCAGACGGGGGAGACGGCGGCAGCAGCGTTCACGGGGAGCATAGTCCTGTGTGTCGCGTTCTCCCCCGATGGCAAGCGCGTCGTCTCGGGCTCGGCCGACAAGACGGTCCGGATTTGGGATGTGCAGACGGGGGCGATGGTGGCAGGGCCGTTCATGGGGCACAAAAACTGGGTCATGTCTGTAGCGTTCTCCCCGGATGGCAAGCGCGTCGTCTCGGGTTCGCGCGACAAGACGATTCGGATTTGGGACGCTCAGACGGGGGCAATGGTGGTAGGGCCGTTGAGAGGGCACGCGGGTGGGATTTGGTCTGTTGTCTATTCGCCCGATGGTAAGCTCGTCGCGTCGGGCTCGAAGGATGGGACGGTGCGCATCTGGGGTGCGGATGTGGATGAAGCAACCGAAAGTTGATGTACGTGTCTGCATGTTTGCTATCCAGCATTGATATGCATCCGTCCGCCGAGTTGGCCCATCGTGTCTCCCTCCCAGTATACAACCGTGCCAGCATGATTCTATGCTATGATGATAAAGATACAATGCTCGGACAATGTTGAAGTCCGTTTTGCTACAGATCGCCCGCCAAGCAACCGACGTTGAATCTTCCCCCAGCCTATCCTACAACCCGATCGTGCCCCTCGCGCATCAAGACCTAATCATCCTCCTCGATGCCAGCGGGGCGCTTGATCTCACCCACGACGCCGGGCACAGGCCAGCGGCGCGCAAACTCGCGCACCTCGCGCCGGAGATCGCGCACCTTCTGCGCGCCAACCTTGCCCTCGCTCTCGGTCGTCGCGACGCGCACGAAGTCCTTGAGCAGCTTGGAGCCGGCCTCCTTCTGCAGGAGCAGCGAAAGCTGCACAGAGCGGTGCAGGAAGTCCGCGACGACGCGCACGTCGTCCTCGAGCATGTTGCGCGAGGTGAGCGCGGACGTGCCGAGGCGGATGCCGCCGGGCACCTGCGCAGAGGCATCGCCGGACACGGCGTTCTCTGCAGTGAGATATGCGTGAGTTGCGGGCCGACGAGGGAG
Source organism: Auriscalpium orientale (assembly GCA_019915035.1). NCBI lineage: Eukaryota > Fungi > Basidiomycota > Agaricomycetes > Russulales > Auriscalpiaceae > Auriscalpium > Auriscalpium orientale. The sequence goes on along the minus strand of JAHLMH010000027.1, from coordinate 16,640 downwards.
AAGACGGAGGATACGCACTGTTGATGGTGATGCCGAGCAGATCGCCAACCTTCTCGACCTTGCTGCCGGTCAGCCCGAGCGGGCGCAGGTCCCACAGAACAAGGTGGTTGTCCGTGCCGCCAGTCTGCAGCTTGTACCCGTTCTTGACGAGCTCAGCGGCGAGCGCCTGCGCGTTCTTGACGACCTGCTTCGCGTACGCCTTCCACGACGGCTGCGAGGCCTGCAGCAGCGCTGTCGCGATGCCAGCGATGGTCTGCGCGGAGGTCAGACAAAACGAAGTGCAAGCAGCCCATAGGCACTCACATTGTTGTGCGGCCCACCCTGAACGGCAGGGAAAACGGCATCATTCACGCGCTTCTCCAGATCCTTGTGTTGATCACCATCCTTGCGGAAGAAGATAAGACCAGCACGGGGACCACGGAGGGTCTTGTGCCTACAATCGTCGTCAGCACGTCCCCCGCAGGAGCCTACAAGAACTCACGTCGTGGTGGTGACAACGTCGCAGTACTGGAAAGGGTCGGCGAGCTCCTGCGCCGCGACCAAGCCCGAAGTGTGGGCAATGTCAGCCATGAGGTAAGCGCCATGCTCGTCGGCGGTCTTGCGAAGCGAAGCGTAGTCCCAGTCGCGCGGGTACGCGGAGGCACCGCAGATGACCAGGCGCGGTTTGAATATACGCGCCTGGCGTGCGACGGCTTCGTAGTCGATGAGCTGGGTCTGCGGGTCGAGCCCGTACGGCAAGGACTGGAAGTAGATCGACGACGCGGTCATCTTCTTCTTCGCGGTCTGGGGAGGGCGAGGCTAAGCGTCAGAGCGCTGGGCAGCCAGACAGCGACGTACGTAGTAGCCGTGCGTCAGATGGCCACCGTCAGGGAGTCCGAGACCCATCAGGCGGTCCTGCGGCTGCAGGAGCGCTGTGAGGGCAGCGAAGCTGGCAGAGGGGTCAGGCGAAGGAGTCACAATGTTTCACAATGGCGTGCTACGCTTGTACGTACTTGGCGGTCGAGCCGGAGTAAGGCTGCACGTTGACACCCCACTTGGCGGGGTCGAGGTGGAACGCCTCGAGGGCACGCTTGCGGGTGAGGATCTCAAGCTCGTCGATCCACTCGTTGCCGCCGTAGTACCGCGCGTTGGGGAGACCCTCGGAGTACTTGTTCGTCAGGATGGAGCCATTGGCCTCCATCGTCGCGCGGGAAGTCAAGTTCTAAATAGTGCGTATGTGAGCCATGAGGGGAAGAAAAGTAGGTATGGACACACCTCAGACGCAATGAGCTCAAGGCCCGAGTACTGTCGCCATGTCTCCTTGTCGATGATGTTCTGCACCTCAGGATCGACCTCGGACAAGGGAGCATACAAGACCTTGTTCTAGACAGGAAAGGAGGGTCAGCCCGCCGAACTGATACAGATTGCAGACGTTGACGCGCTGTGACCCGCCGACATGGGATCATGGCGACATCGATCATAGCGCCAGCGCACGAAGCTGTGGATATGGATACTCACGAAATCCGGAACGGAGGCCATTGTTCTGCGGGCTGGATGGAGAAGAACGGGACGAAGGGGTCTGGCAAGAGTGCGCAACATAGAAGAAAATTGACGCTGACGAGCAGAGGTCAAGGAGCGGGAGTTGCCGGAGCACGCGCTGGGGTTTATGGCCCTGCAGTATTCGGTAGCGCTCGTATTGTCTACACAAATAGGCTGCCTGCTTGCACTGGACGTACAAGGTCGCCTGGCGACTGACTGCGCAGAATGCTGGAGCAGGTCGCACAAGGTCCAGCGCCGACAATTGCAGTCTCGCGGAGTTCGAAGCGTCTATGCGTAGGACAATGGCCGCTCGTCTCCAGCTCCTCCTCCATTGTTCCCCCATCTTTGTTTTCGCGTATATATATACACATACGCCTGCTCAGACATGTCTCCCAGGTACCCTTCCTCCAAGCTAGACGCTCCAGAGCCCGGTGCTCCCCTCAACTCTCCTGCTAGACTTTCTACGACTGCTCATACACTCATTCCAGTCTTTCCCTCACGAGCACCTTCTCTGCACCTCTCTCCTGCATCAGATTCTTTACCGTCATCATGAACGCCAGTATTTTCAAAGGCCTGCTTTGCGCCATGTTTGTGGCCAGCGTAGCTGCCGCGCCAGCTCCCAAGATGGACGACGAGGCTGCGCCTACGCCTTCCCTCATCAAGTTGAAAAGCGGCGTGGAGTGCACTAGTGCGTACAGTATACGCATACTGGCGTCACCAACTTACCTTCGTTCAATAGGTGATGTGTCCTCGGCCGCGCCTTCACCCACTCTCATCTCCCTGAATGCGCCTGCCTCAGGCAATCCCCCGAGCTACGCAGCCGCAGCCGGCATCCCCGCTATCATCAAGCTCAACGGCCGTCAAGCTGCTGACCCAGAGGACGCGACTTCGACCTTTGGCTCAGGTGCAACCTCGACCTTTGGCTCAGGTGCAACCTCGACTTTCGGCTCGGGTGAAACCTCGACCTTTGGTTCAGGCGCGACGTCCACATTCGGTGCAGACCCAACCTCCACCTTCGGTTCAGGCGCGACCTCCACTTTCGGTGCCTCGTCCTCCGCTTTCGCGTCTGCCCCGACCGTTGGGGGCGTCCCGCCCTCGTCCGCCGCGTCCGGATCGACTTTCTCCACCTCCACGTTCTTCGGCATCCCGCCCTCATCCACCGCCGACTCCAGTGCATCCTTGTCCTTCGCCGTGCCCTCAACCTCCGACGCCGGCTTCACCACATCCCCTGCGCTGGGCGCGCCCTCCGCTGACCCGACCGCCGTCACCGCGACCGGCGACGACGGGCTGCCCACCGTGATTGTCATCCAGACCGTCACCGTCACCGCGACCGATGGAGCATCCGACGCCCTGCCAACCTCTGCACCCTTCATCGCCACCTCATTGGCGAGCGATGCCGAGAGCAGCACGGCGTCCGTGGCGTTCTCCACGCCCGCAGTTATTGCCGCAAACCCGTCGCTGCCCGCAACATCCGCCAGCCCCCTGCCGCTCATCCACCTTACTGCCGCGAGCGTCGCGCCCACGCCGTCTTCCGTGTCCGTGAACCCGTTCCTGCCCCAGCCTGCGCCTACCCCTGCCCCGGCGAACAACGCCGGCACAGGCGCGGGCGTCACGAGCGTCGACATCGCGGCGCTCATCTCCTCCACGATCAGCTACTGAGCCACAGATGTGCACTATCCTTTACGTTCCTGCGGACTGATGTGATTCACTGATTGATGCACTTACGACTCGCGATCTCAGTGATGCGCAGAGACTTTAGATTGTACTCCTGTACTATAGACTGATGTATCGATAGTCACACACCCACTGCTACTCAATCGAGTTTTTCCAATGTTGTTACATTATTGATCGCGGTTCTACTTCGACAACAGACAGCGATTTAGATCAACAACAACGCCCCCTGGGCTCCTACAGGTACGTGAAGAACCACTTCGCCGTCTCCTCGAACGAGCCCTCCTTGCCTGCCTTCACCTTCGGGTCGCTCTGCGATGGTAATCACCTCCGATCAGCGCGCGCCCTCTCAGACACAAAGCGAGATGAACGCACCAAATCGCCACGCACAGCGAAACCGTGGTGCGTGCCCGCGAAGAACACCTCCTTGTAGCCGGGCGCGAACTTGCCGCCGCCAAGCACGCTGTTCGCCTTGTCGCGCTTCTCGGTCGGCCACTGCTCGTCGACCTCGGCGGCGTTGACGAGCAGCGGCGCCTTCGCGAGCTCCGCGTACTTGTCCACGTCCTCGGGCTGCAGCGCGGACGGGTGCGAGATGGCGGACACCGCGAGCGTGTTGTCGAACGAGAAGTTGAAGACCAGGCGCGCTGTGAACGGGCCGTGTACGTTGAGTAACGGCTGCACGGGCAAAATTTTGGACGGACGCACCGCCGTAGCAGTAGCCGGTGCCGGCGAACTTGGTGATACCCTGCGACTTGAGGTGGTCGATGACGCCGCGCACACGCGCGCCCGTGATGTCGAAGCTGTTCTTCCCGAGCCACTCCATGAAGTCAAACGGCGGGGCCTACACCGACGCCGAGTTAGCGAGCGTCTCGGGGATGTTGTTGAGCCGAGAGCGCACCTCGGGCGTGAAGAGGTTCTCGGGCGCAGCGTCGCCGTTGAAGAAATCCGGCGCGTAGACCTTGAAGCCGTTGCGCGCGAAGTCGTCGACGAGGAGCTGCGGATGATAGGTCAAAGTCTTTCCCCGCACAAGCCGTATATATGCTCACCTGGTTGTTGAGCAGCGTGATCCCGAACGCGTCGGAGAGGAAGAGGACGACCTTGTCCTTGGGGTAGTCGACCTCGGGGGTGCCGACGTACGTTTTGACGCCCGCGATGGTTTCCCACTTGCCTGATTAACGGCAGAGAGGTCAATATAAGAACAGAGGTATGCGGTCTGCGATGCAATTGAACTGACCCTCGGGAGTACCCTCGTGGCGGACACCTTGGTGATGTGACAGCAGCCAGTCAGTCGAGTAGTTCTTCGCAAGGAGGCCGCCAGGACACACCTTTGAAGCAATCAGCGCAGAAACTCATGGTGCAGTGTGTATGAACGGTTTTGCAGGTATGATCTGCCAAGAAAATGCGGTGAGCGAGGGCTGTTCGAGCTACAGAGGGATTGCTCAACGCTCACCTATCTACGAGTGATGTTGATCGATGGAAGGTCGTGAGATCCTGTGAGCCCTACGAGGATGGCCGTTATATAGCTCCATCCATAGTCGCTCGCTGTCGTTATGCCGGCCGCTCGGGAGCATATTCTGGAAGACAATATGGAACCCCTAACCTCACGAGCCGTCGGAGAGCTCGCGCGTCCCTGCGGAGAGACGCCAACCGGCGGTAGACGGGCCATCGATGATATCGTCTGCCCCGACGGTGACGGACCTGACCGGCCTGACCATGCAGGGATGATGTTCAGCAGCGCAACACGACAGAGGTAACCACCTGTAACCACTCGATGCCTCAACCTGACCCACTCGATGCCTCCGAATCTGACCCACTTCAGCTGCGACAATCACACGGTGACCCACATGCACATCTGGCCACCAGCCCTTGCCTGTCGACACCGGGGTCAGAGCTCAGCTGGAGAGCGACGACCAGCGAGGAGCGAGCAGTAGCGAACAAGGTCAGACGCTTGTCAGGCACGCCATTCACCCAACAGCAGAAGGCAGGCAAGGACTAGCGATGGGTATCAGTATCCCGACGGCAGCTGAGTGCTGACACGCGAGTGAGGAGGTCAGCGGCTGACGACAAGATGACGCAGCGTTGTCCAGCAACGGGGAGGTCGGCTTCGCCGTCGGGTTGCAAAGTCGCTCAAGGTATGAGGAGAAGAGGACGCGGTTATGTTGTGTACAGCGCCGCGGCATAGTGGTGGTAAGGTGTCAAGGGTTGGACAGAGACGGAGCCCCGAACTCCAAGCTTTATATAGTTTGCAGCGCCCGCATGCTCCGATGCTTTAGCCAGGACTTCGAGACGTGGGTCGACCGGATTAAATCCCACAGGGCGAGACCTGCCAGAGCTCAGAACACGAGAGTCGTTAAGCGTCCGGGCCCGTAGTCACCAGACTGCTTCCTGGAAGCGCGGTGAGCCATCCGCGGGGTTGACCGACTGAGCGCAATGGATGCTAGATGCATCCACCTGCAAAGTATTATGTTCATCAGGGTGTCGGACGCAGTGTGGGGTGTAGGGCTGGTCGTCGCCTTGCGAGTTAACGGCCATGCGTGCTATGGGCAGGAAGCTTAACACAAACAAGAGCAAGCGACTCAAAGTTGACATTACCAGGCCCAGCAGTCCTAGGCACTACCCGAGAGTGTTAGCTATGGATCAGATCGCCGAATGGTCAGCTGGGGTCAAGCTAGGAGAGGCGGGAGACACCACGCAGCCTGGAACCAAGACGATCGCCCAGTCATGCAAAAAGAGAACAAGCTGTAGCTCATCGGATGGTGCATGATACGGTAGATCATGAAGAAGTTTCAGAAGCCCTACGCAAGCGTTCCCAAGGGATGCAGAAATCCATGGTCCTCACTGGAGGCCAGAGCAATATTTCCACCTGTAGAAACCTGTAGAATATGATTCACATTAAGATGCCCTAATGAGTTGGATGGCAACTGAGTGTCCAGTGAACGAGAAGAGACACGGAGAGCCTCGGAGGCGACATGGTGAGATGGCAGTATTGGTGCAACCGTGCAATCGACTACTAAGAGCGCTTATTCAGCAATGAGCCTCATTTCATGTTTCATCCAGTTTCATCGAGCGTGTTGCTTGAAATGCCTCACTGCAAGCTCTACATCGTCGTCTACCCCGCCGCGCCCGGCCGCCGCTCGCACTGGGCACTCTTCGCACCCTACGAACTGTCCGCGCCGCTGCACAGCGCCGGCGGCACGCTCCTCCAAGTCGAAGGCAACCCCGGCGCGGGCTTCTACCACGACATCCTCCGCGGATACCGCCTCGCAGACGAGCCGCGTTCGCACATGGAGTATCTGCTCGCTGAGTTCGACAGCGCACACCTCGCTGTGACCTCAACGGCGCCGGCGGCGTCGGCGGATGCTGCGGACCCTGCCGACGCGCTCGAGCGCATCGCGTTCGGAATCGCGCCACCAGAGCGAAGTCTGCGGTCGGCCGGAGAATGGACCGCGAAGCCGCGGAAGATCGTGGTCGAGGACTGCCAGACGTGGGTGGGGAGGTACGTGCGCGCGCTCGTCGAGAAGGGCGTCGTGCCGCACGAGGCGCTGGACAAGCTGCTGGTGATACCGCAGACGCGTGCATTATAGTTCACTGTGCGTTCTCTAGTCGTCCCTTCTGGATTGTTGCCAGTGGCTTCCCAAGAGCTTGATGATTTCCAACCCCCGGAGGCTTTGTGCTGGCGCTTGCGTTGCGCAGAAGCCGGGCAACCTTTCTGTTCGCTCGCTGAGAACTGGTGCTTGATGAAGCTCCGGCACGAGGGAGCGTCGTGGATCCCGCGTGTCTGTACCGTGCGTTCTGGAAACCACGATCGCGGAGCTATTCTGGTCCATCCGCGCAGGAAGACAAGGCATTCTATCTGCAGGTCCGAAAGAGCGGCAGAGTGTTCTGATGGACGAGGTTAGCTTCGAGTGCGCTGTTTAGTCGTGTCCATGAAACACTGATCCGTATTGTCTTCCCACCCGTTACCACTGTGAAGGAGTCGACTTGCCATTGTCAAATCCCCGCTCGCCAGCGGCGTCGCGACGCTGAGTCGGACCGATCACCATACATGCAAACCTGGAACTTCTGTCAATTTATTCGCGTGTGTGTGAGATACAGCGACGCATGACGCGCCACTAGAAATACATGCGGAGGATGTAAGTAAGCTAAGCGAACAACAGGTGGCAACAACAATGATGAGAGCAGGCGGACTGGGTAATGTACAGAAGACAAGTATATGGATCGGTGAGTGATCAAACGCTCGTCCAACTGAATTACAACGCATGGGAAGATGTCAATAATGAGAATGCAATCGGAAAGGTGATGGAGTATGGATGGAGAATACTGGAGTTCATGGGTGAGATGCGGGGGCATGCAAGTGAAGTGAAGTGAAGTATCGCGGCAACGCGCGAGATGGCATATGAGTGCTTTGCATAGATGCGGAGAGATATCGGATGCCTTCTCCTTTTCCTCTAGAATAGATAGATAGATAACGCAGGCAGAGCAGAGCAAACCGAGACGAAATAGCAGAAATCGAGACCCGTGAATGATATGCGACAGAAAAGCGAATTGGAAATGAACCATGACGCTGGAGAAAGTCGGCGGAGGCGTTGGTATTGAGTGCGAAGCTTGAGTTTGGGCTGGAGCTGGAGCTGGAGCTGGAGCGGCGGCAGGGAAGGCGCATACGACGAAGAGCGATGTTGCCACAGATAGCGCTACATTGGCCTGTCGAAGTCGGGGCTACGCGGAGCGATAGTGATCTTGACGTCCATGGCCCCTGGGGCCGTACCCGCCTCTCTCCACGCGGTCAATGCACATACATACCGTGCCCCGACGGCCCGTTGCTCAGCTCCAGCCCAACCTTGTGAATAATCTCCCGCCCGAGCGGCTGCAGCACCGCATGCCACTTTTTCATCCGCCTGCGCCCCTCGAAGATATCCATGCTGCGCTCACCCGTCTCGCCCTCCGGCCCGAAGACGAATGCCTTATCCTCCGCCCACGGCGCCTCGCCGTGCGCGAATGCACACCACCGCGACTGCACCGCGTCGCGCACGCGCGCATACGTGTACGCGTCCACGACGGGCGTCGTCCACGCATCGTCGCTGACCACGGATTCCGCGTTCCCCTCGAACAGGGAATTGTCGAACGACTCGCCGTCATCCGAGTCCGAGTCGAATGACTCTGGATAGTAATCGGCGGATGCATCGGGACCTTCCGGCGCGGAGAAATCCGGCCGCGCAGTGTCGAAGAGGTAGAGAAGATCGACAGCGTGGTGAGGGATGCCGCGGCGCGGTGCCTCCTGGTCGAAGACGTAGCGATATGCGCCTGCTGTGGCGGCGCCCTTCGGAGCTGCGATCTTCGGTGATGCACAGCCTAAGCGGCGGTAGGTCTCAGCGACGCAATGTGTCGGCCAAGCGAAGCGGGCATCGTTGATGAGATCGAGGATATGGTCCTCGAGCTCTTCCTCTGGGGTGTGCGCGGAAATGTCGTATGCTCGCAGCAGCGCGGATGCCTTCGACAGCGACTGACATATCGCCTTGATCCGCCGCACGACACTTGCTGAGGTCCACTCGCGCGCGGGCATGGAATAGACGAAGGACTCGAACCCACAGTCCCCAATGATGATGGGCTGGTGTGCTATTGGCGGGGGAGTACTGGGGGGCGGCGACGGCTGGTGCTGGATCATTTGGAGCACCTTCGAGTGGAGAGGCGTGCCGTGATGCTCGACCAGGTGTCGCTCAATCATCGACTGCGCGCACTTGCTTTCAGGGATATGAAGATGGTGAAGGGGGTGATCCTCCGCGCCAAGGGTCTGCTTCCAGCCTTTGGAAAACCATGAACCGTCGTCGACAGCGCGTGCCCCAGTGCCGACCATGACAAGTTTGTCCACCGGCATTTTGCGCAACTCTTCGATGGAATGCACGTTGAGTGCGGACATGACGCGGGAGAGATGGACTCCGGCGACATGCACGTTGGGGATATTGTGATCGATAATCGGGCTCTGGACAATAGCGCGCTGGAAGAGGGGATGTGACGCATTCGCGCTTGAGGAAAGATGACACAAAACATCTGCGGCGCCTGTCGACTCGCCGAAGACCGTGACGTTGTTGGGGTCGCCGCCGAAGTCGGCGATGAAGCGATGCACCCACTCCATCGCACGTCGCTGGTCGCGAAGGCCGTAATTTCCAATGTCCTCCTCGCCATCAGCCGCGAGCTTTGGGCTCGCGGCAAAGCCAAGCAGGCCAAGGCGGTAGCTAGTATCGACCATAAGACTGTGGAGCCGGATGAAATGGAAGAGGGCTTACTTCATCGTCACGAGGATGATGGGCTTGCCCATTCGAACGCTGCTCTGCACGAGGGCGCCTCCATCGTAAAGCCAGTGAGATCCCGAACCGCGATGCCCTCCACTGCAGAAGGGCGCGTCAGCACACGAGGCAGATCTACGCCATGGTGACGACCATTCGCACCCGTGTATCCAGAGCATCACCGGTATGCGCGACTCGCGTGTCAGGCCACCGGGACAAGTGATGTTGAGATTCAGACACTCGGACTCGATCTGCTTGAGATTTTGTACTGGGAACTCTTCCTCTGCAAACCCGAAAAGCTCTTCCTCGATGGTAGGGCCTTTCGGCTGAGGGCACACGGGGCTGCGCGTCAGACAACACGGGGTCAGCAATAGGAGCACGGCTCTGAAATGGCGTCACATACCCGTAGCGCGTCGCGTCTGTGCGCGAGTGATAGGCAGAGTAGAGTTTTGACTGACGAAAGCGGCCGGGAATGGCGGCATACTTGATGCCCCTGTACTGGTGGACCGGGATCTCAGCGGTAGAGAGGGCATGCTGGATGCCGGTGAAGGTAGTGCCGAGGACGCTGTGTCGCACGGCGGGCTGGTAGAGGGGGGTGACCTGGACGCCCATGATGACGGGGAGGAGGATGGGGTGTGTGGGGAGGGTGCCGTGGAGATGGGAGAAGGGGTTAAAGAGCGTAGTTGACCATCCGCAGGGCGTTCACGCATTTGGCGGTGGACAACTGAAAACTCTACTCCTCGTCCCGTTCGGGCAACCTCGAGCACGTGATCCGGGGTAATGCGGCACCGCTTCCAGATTTTGCGAGACTCGGCCATGCTGGAGCGCTCTTTTCCCCCCAATTCGGGCCTCGAACGGCAGCCCCCTCCTCCACCCCGCAACGATGCGCTCATCCCTCAGTCACGCGCATCTTCAGGCGGATCTTTGTCGCGCCCGGCAGGGCGTCACAATCAGCGCTGCTGACCCCCGCCCGGGCCTGCGCCGACCGCACCGAGCTGCCAGGAGCGTCCTCAGAGCACGGTGGCAGCGCGGTCGCCAGACGTGATGGAAGTCGCTGACAACCGACAAAGATCCGGGATCGAACGGGATCGAACGACCAGCAGAAGACAAACCGACCCCAGAAACTGGTGAGCGCATGGGAACCTTGCCGCCCATCGAGCCCCACACTAGACCGACACGTAAGAGCGCTGCCATAGGCAAGAATGCCGATTCCCATGATTGAAGACTCGCGAGGAGACCCGAGCACAGGTCCCCGAACAAGTAGCGGTTGCCGACCGAGACGCGGCGACGGAAGCCAGAGATCACCATCAGCCCAGACCGCTGCCAGAAGACAAGCAATCGATAGAGGCGCTGCACCGTGGGTGTCCGGACGAGCCCGAGCAAGAATCAGCGACGTCGCTGAGATAGCGAGAGACTCTGGAAAGAAGGAGACGTCAATTGTATCACAGAAGGCAACGAACAGCCTGGCCTGTATCCCTCCGATGACAATGCATGGATAAGAAGTGTCTCGACTGAACTGACTGACCGCAGGCTGCCGAACGCGGCATGACAGACATTACGGGCTCACGGCTGTCTATTGCGGCGAGCTAGCTGCTGGACATAGAGCAATCGGCTATGTACACCAGATAAGGCAGAGGCGGCCCGCTGCCCAACCGCAAAGTGCTGGTACATTTTTACCTGGCTGCGGGTGAGATGAGCAAACTAGTCCAAGCGTACGAGAAGGCCTAGACACTCACCTCCGTTTGACGTGGCGCTAGCGCACCACGACGACGAGACCCTCGCGTCATCGCAGCGACGCTGCCCATCCCACATGACAATTCTACCCGTACATGATGTATGAGATGCAGCTGCCCACGTACGCCCATCCCATGATGCGCATAAATGAAAGCACGACCCAGCCGCTGTCCCTGATATACGTCAAAAGAACAGGAACTGAACTTTCTCGAAAAAAAGATGGAAAGCAAAACGGCTCATCAATCCCCGTCAGCAATAATGCATACAAGCGAAGTCAGCGCTGAGAAAGCCGATGCAATGGCGAGGATGCGTGCAGGACGTGGTCGTCGTCAAAAAGAAAGGTGGAGGACGCGGGGGCGGGTGGGTGGCTCATCGCGATGGTCGATAAGATTTCCGGTTTGGGTCAAATTTTCTCATTGGTACATCGGCATGCTCGGCCGACGCGACTTATCCACCAACTCCGACAATGTGCTTGCAGTCGAACTTCAGTCGAAGTTGTAGGTTTCATGGGAAACACTATTGCAAGGACATCTTTACTGCTGTTGAATTGTGCAATCGCTCGGCAACATGGGCCCCTGGGCCGTCAAGCCTCAAACTTCTCGGAGTGGCCTGGCTTATGAAAAGAGTCACTGGTACGCACGAATTTTAGCCTACCGTCTAGCTGACATCACTAGCTATTGTACTCGGCTTCGAGCTTATCACTTGCCACTTTAGCACTGGACCGTTCTGCACAGTACTCCAGCCGTCACACTCTTTCACTGGCAGGCATTCTAGGCGCTCAACTTTCGCTACCCTGCATGCGCTAGACGGTCCACATGAAGGGCCTATTGTTTACCCACGTTGACACCATGAAAGTTCGACCAAGGCGCTCTCAGGCTGGGCTTCGGGCCGGAGTATCGCGCTCAAGCCTGCATTATCCACGGAACATAAGTATGGCTCGTGAGTGGACCGCATTCGAACTGACCGAGCGAAGTAGCCTGTTCTTTGCGTGGGGAAGCGACGTGGGAAATCACAAGTCCTTGACAAACCACCCGATCGTGTTCTCTCTTTTTCGTTTTTCGAATCCCAGGATTGTGTGCTACGAAGCATGAGTAACGATGTTAGCGGGCAATTTCTCTGTCCAGCACTAGACCACACTTACCAGATCCCCGGGTACCTGTCGTGCAGATCAAATGTTAGCGAGCCCATCTCATCCGATGAAGAGGGACACGCACCGCGTATCCGTGGTCGCAGCCGGGCCGGAAGTCCTGCTTCAATCCAGGCGCGAACTTGCCGCCGCCGAGCACGGCCTCGGTGTTGTCCTGCTCGACCTTGGACCAGAGCCCGTCGAAGTCGCAGGCTTCGAGGAACAGCGGTGCCTTCGATTTCTCCGCTATACCTGCGCGTGTTCCGAACTATCCGCAGGACTGTACCGAATACTGGGTGAAGACGGGCCGTACAAGATCATCCTCGTTTGACAGAAGCGACGGGTGCTCAGCGGCTGCCACGCTCTCCACGGTTTCCCACAATCGCGCGGTGTATATCCCAGTCAGCCTCCGCTCGTTCCTCAATGTCGGCACGCACCACCCGAGGTGCATCACCCCAGAAAAAGCTGTCACCGCACCCGTGGCGCTGCACTCCTTAGGCCTTGACGGACAAGCGCGCGACGTAGCTCACTCACTCTACGGAGCATTTTTCAACGAGACGTCGAAAGTGGAAGGCCAGATTTATCAGATACTCAGCCGAGCCGACCAAATCTGGCAGACCTCGCCAAATGATGTACTCGTTTTATTCCCACCGATGCCCTACAGAACTTGATGTGAGAGACTTATGAAGCGATGCGAATATCTCTCTTTCCGCAAAGGAAGCAAAGGAGACGGATCGCAGGGATTGCAGGCACTCTTTCGCTAGAGCCGATTCAACGGTGCTACTACCCCGGGACGACCGTGCTGTTATAAATCCAAAATTCTGCTCGCACACCAGTGCCCGACCGTCATTTCCTTAGGACCCTGTCCTTCGTTCCAAGCGACCGGACTCCTTTGCATGTCCGAGTTTTGCATCTTGCGACGATGGCTATTAGGTGTAAGTAACACCGGCCCTTATCAAGCTCGAAGCGCCATCAGTGTAATATACAGATATTCAGGCCATCTATCGTTGGCAATGGGTATAAAGAAGTATGCTTGCACTCGCCAATGACCGGCTGTCGACTCAGCATGCGGCGGTGAATGTGCGAAGTTGTAGAGAACAATCAAGAATATCACTTCGCACATAGAGAGCAAGCTGGAATATCAATATGCGAGTCTCGCTCGGAGTATGGTGGAGCTGTACTCCCTTGTGCAATACGCACTCTCCCCACAGACTATTGACCATGACCGTTAGCGCACACGTTCAGCGACAGCCGTATCAAAAGAACGTACCGACGGGCATGTGAAGCTCCACCAGGATGCAATCAAACTCTGTTGCACATGTCCGCAGGGTCTTGCAGAAGCTGCCTTGACAAGAACACGCACTGATGTCACGCGTTGCAGAACTTCGTAAGTCGCCGCCTTCTTACTTACCAGCGTTTGGCCACGGCCAACTCCATTAACTTTAGGCGCATTATCCCCTTTTATCCAGCATGCCGTACTTCACCCCTTCGATTGCTTGCACCAAACTTGCACCGTTAATACAACAAAGACTCATTTCATTGAACTTCAAGGATTCCTTACAACCGCGCGTATTTCCCACCTGTGCCACCGCTGCATCGCACGTTGACCAGGAGACGGCGCCTGACGGCACCACAGACTTACAGATTCTTGATGAACCATTCGACGGTATTCTTGAACGCGCCCTCCTTGCCTGCCTTCACCTCCGGCTTGCTCTAGATCCCGGCAGAAGATTAGTCGTATCCCAAAACCCGTTCAACGGTGACTAGTGACTCACCAGATCGCCGCGGACCTGCGTACATGGGGTTCTCATGTCAACGGACGAGTTGCTAGTGAGTGAGGGACGGAGGGACGTACCGCGTAGCCGTGCTCGCAGCCAGGCCAGTAATCCTGCTTGAATCCAGGCGCAAACTTGCCGCCGCCAAGGACGTCATCCGCCAACTCACGCTTCTCCTTAGGCCACTGCGCGTCGACCTCGCATGCCTCGACCAGCAGCGGAGCCTTCGACTTCTCCGCATACGCCTATACACATACACGACGCGATCAGCTCTGATGATCAACGCTGTTTGACGGAGGTAACCAGCGTACGGTGACATCCGCGGGCTGCAAAAGCGACGGGTGCGCGGTCGCCGCGACCGCGATCGTGTTGTCCAGCGCAAGGTCAAACACGAGCCTCCCTGTGCGCGCACCGTATCCAATCAGTCTCTAATTACACAGTGCATTTGCGCGCACAACGCACCGCCATAGCAGTACCCGACCGCAGCGAGGCGCGTCACACCGCGCTCCTTGAGGCCGTCGACGAGCTTGCGCGCGATGGCTCCGGTGCGATCCGCGGGGTGCGAGGGGAACCACTTGGTGATGTCGAACGGCTTGCCGTCGCCGTCGAGAAAGCTAGCGGGAACGGGGTCGCCCTCGAAGAGATCCGGCCCGTACACCTGGAAGCCGTTCTTCGCGAAGTCGTCAATCATGAGCTATCGGCGGCCGTCAGTCGGACTTTAGGTGGGAGGACATGGAGTTGAAAGGGAGATGCATAGAGACATGCCTGGTGGTTCTTGAGCTCGAAGACACCGAAGACGTCCGGGAGGTAGAGGATGGCCTTGTCCTTGGGGTAGTCGCCCTTCGGGATTGCGACATAGGTCTTGATACCGTTGATCGTCTCAGTCGTCCCTGGTGTGCCGCGAATTCAGCACCTAGTTTCGCCAGAAACGCAGGCCGGTCCGGCTTGTTCTGCTCACCCTCGGGCTCGCCTTCGTGGCGGACGCCTACAAGGAGAAAAATATGAGACATCAGCCACAATGCTCGGGGCCGCTGAACCCGACAGTCTGGGCCGTGGCACACACCTTGAACACAGTGTTCGCAGAAACTCATTGTTGTGGAGGGTTACGGAGTGAGCACACGAAGAGGTCAGGACGAAGAGCGGTGAGCGCAGTCACCCGCAGTGGATCCCTATATATACTCCGACCCCCACGGTGTTCATGCTGAGTAGCCAGCTTACAGGTTATCGATGATGACAGACCAGCTATCCAAAACAGTTGCAGAGTTCACGCGGATACCCCAAGGACACCCCAGGATAGCCTGTCGCATTCTCTCTTCCCGATGCATTTGCGCGCAACTCTATTGGACGTCGACAGGCTATGGGAGTACCGCGACAATGTCACGGCGTCCTCCTATCCGAGATTCCGACTCGGAGGCCCGAGTCGGAGACCATGTCCTGAGGTTAGGGCTTCGACCCTTGAAGACATCATGACACTTAGTGTCCCTTCAATTTGTTGCTTGGGCCTCATCGACGGTGACCGCGAACTGGCGTTCAAGTCGGATGTGAGCCAAGCGAGCCATTGAGATGTCAGAGTTGGATAGCATGGATCTGTCGATGCCAGCGCTGTTTGCCGGCGATCTGCTCGCTGGATGATGGGTTCTTACAGTCCTCGAGGCATTCCTTGCGCTCGCTCAAGCCACGCGACCACAGCGACCACCACTTGCATCTGGATGCAGCGTTCCGATGATCAAGGCATGTCGCAAGGCATGGGAAACGTCGAGCTGCGCATCTCAACCAACGGTGGTGGTCCCTTCCTTTGATTGGCACGCACAACAAGTGACATGCGAGTCCGGCCTGCACAGCGGTCAAACTTCAACAAAAAATACACGCATACACACCAATACACGAGCATTCATTGGCCGCACGCCCCGTTCTACTGCTCTGCCTCACACGCACGACCTTCCGCTTCCCCTTCCCGCCCGGCGGCGCTCCACCCACCGCAGGCTGACCCTCCGTCGCGTTCATGCCTGCCTTGACCGTGTCGATCAGCACGCCCGATGCGAGCGCGGGCGAGTACGACGATACGCGGCTCGCGAGCGACGGTGCAGGTTCCGGCGGTGTCGGCAGCGGGCGTCCGGCTGCTTGTGAGGGCTTCATCCCTCCGCCTTCGCTTTTCCCGCAGCGACCGACGTCGTAGATTTATTCGCTATCAGTTTGGGTTTGGACGGCTTCGCGGTGGGCGGCGGCGGGGGTACAGGATATGTGTACGGTTCGCGGGGGATGTTGTCGGACTTGATGCGCTGGATTTGGAATGATACGGTCTCGAGCAGTTGTTTCTCTGCACGCATACATCAGCATGGTAAATAAGATTGTGATAGAGTGGCCACGCACTGGTCTTGATGCCCGGGTTCATAAGTCGGCCGTCCTTCTTCCACTGCACACGCACACGCCCCGGGTTCTCCCAGTCACTCGGGTGCTGCTTGTTCACCTCGTGCAGCGTGCCCAAGCCGAGCCGCGAGCACGCGTCCGCGATGTCCTTGCTGAGCGGCCACCACA